>PVHT021183630.1:10938728-11059360 GCA_004024745.2 Catagonus wagneri | reverse complement strand
CGGTGGGGGGATGCACTGGGGGTTTGGGATACAAAATCTGTAAAACTGACTTGTAATGATTTATGCACACCTATAATTGAAATAAAATCCATTAAGAGAAAAAAAAAGTGAAAAGGCAGCCTACTAAATGAGGGAAAATATTTGCAAGTATATATTTAATAAGGAATAAGTATCCAAAATATATAAAGAACTCAACTCAATAGCAAAAAAAAGTACTTGATTTTAAAAATGGACAGGGGAACCTGAACAGACATTTTTCCAAAGCAAATATTTAAATGGCCAGTAGGTACCTAAAAACATGCTCAGCATCACTAGTCATCTCAGAAATGAAAATCAAAACCCAATGAGGGGAGTTCCCTTTGTGGCTCAGTGGTTAACGAATCTGACTAGGAACCATGAGGTTGAGGGTTCGATCCCTGGCCTTGCTCAGTGGGTTAAGGATCCGGTGTTGCCGTGAGCTGTGGTGTAGGTTGCAGACGTGGCCCGGATCCCGTGTTGCTGTGGCTGTGGCGAAGGCTGGCAGCTACAGCTCCTGTTAGACCTCTAGCCTGGGAACCTCCAAATGCCGTGGGTGCGGCTCTACATAAAGGCAAAAAGACAAAAAAAAAAAAAAAAAACACAATGAGATATCACCTCACATCTGTTAAAATGGCTGCTATCAAAAAGACAACAAATAATGAGTCAGTAAAGATGTAGAGAAAAAGGAACCCTCATATACTGTTGATGGGAATGGAAACTAGTTGCAGCCTCTATAGAAAAAAGCATGGAGTTCCTCAAAAAATTAAAACTGGAACTACCGTATGATCCAGTAATTCCGCTTCTGCATATCCATCCAAAGAAAACAAAAATGCTGGAGTTTCCATGGTGGCACAGTGGGTTAGTGATCCAGCTCATCGCTGTGGTGATGCTGGTTTGATCCCCAACCCAGTGTGGTGGGTTAAGGATCCAGCATTGCCACAGCTGTGGTGTAGGTTGCAGATGTAGCTCGGATTCAGTCTGTGGCAATTCCATGTGCCACGGTTGTGGCCAAAATAGGAAAAGCAAAAACAACACATTCAAAAAAGCACTTATGTTCATTGCAACACTATTTACAACAACCAAGATATGGAAACATCCTAAGTGTCCGTTAACAGATGAATGGATTTTAAAAAAATGGGGCATATACACAGTGGAATATTATTCAGCCATAAAAAGAATTAAATCTTGCCTTTTGTGACAACATGGATGGCCTTTAGCTATAATATGATCCCACTTATATGTGAAATTAAAAACAAAAAAAAACAAGCAAAAAGACCCCATGCAGCTTGTAGTTACAGAGAACAGAACCTGGGAGTGGAGGGTGAGCAAAATGGGTGAAAAGATATAAAAGTTCAAACTTCCAGTTATAAAATGAGTAAGTTGCAGGAATTTAATGTACAGCATGGTGACTATAGTTTATAATACTGTACTGCATATTTAAAGTTTGCTAAGAGAATAAATCTTAAAAGTTCTCATTACAAGAAAAAAAATTCTTTACATATGATGATGGATGTTAACTAGACTTATGGTGGTGACCATTTCATAATATATACAAATATCAAATCATGTTGTGCACCTGAAACTAATCCAATGTTGTATGTCAATTATACCTCAAGTAAAACAAAAAGAATAGAAAACCAGGACCAAATCTTCTCATAGAGGAAAAACTGATTTACAGTGAAGGTGGCATTTTAGCGCAAAGGAGAACTAATCAATAACTGGTGCTGGGATAAGTACTTGTTTATGTGGAAACTAATGAAATTGGGCCTTTGCCTCAAGTCATACACACAAATAAATTCCAGGGATATTAAACATTTAAACGTGAAAATCAAAATTTTTAATTATGAACACAATACAGAAAAAGATCTTTAAGACTTTGAAGGTAAAGATTTATCTCTTGTACAAGACATAGAAAGAATAAACCATGAAGAAAAAAATCAAAATAGACTACTATATTAAAATTCTTCAAAAGACCATCAAAAGAAAAGTGGTAAGTCCAGACAGAAATTAATATACATAATCAATAAGAAAAAGCAGTAGATTGTATTCCACTGATTACAATAGAAAAAATGAGCAAAACAGATAAACGAGAACTTTGTGAAAGAGGAAAACCCGAATGGTCAAGCACTATGTGGATAGATGTTCAATCTCCTTAGGAAAAAAGCGAAACTCAGATTAAAACCACAGTAAGGGAGCTCACTTGTGGCCTAGCACTTTGGGATCTGGCGTCATCACTGCTGTGGCTCAGGTCACCGCTGGGGTGCAGGTTTGTTCCCTGACCTGGAAATTTGCACATGCCATGGGCTCAGCCAAAAATCAAAAATAAAACACAATAAAAAAGCAATGATACTGATGCTGGTAAGATGTTACCGGAATCCGGGTTCTTGTTCACAGAGCTGAAAAATGAATTTTCTGAACGCACAGGCAGCAAGCAAGCAAAATTTTTATTACAGGAAAGCAAACAACTCCTAGCACAGATACCGGGGGGGGGGGGAGAGTCCCCTTCTCTATTGTCCTACAGGGGCTTTTATCCCTAAAAGATGGGGTACCAGTGTGGGGTCCAGAAAAATATGAATTTTTTTCCCATTGGCCTTGCCCAATTACCTATATCAGTCCTTAACCAATAGGGCTCTTATAGGCGGAAATGCCCCCTAGGTTCCATGGTTTCTTTGCTCTTCTCTTCCTTAGACTGAGAGTCGCCATTCTTCTCATTCTTCTATCAGTTGAGGCGTGGGTTAGTGATTAATATCTACCTGGGCCTAAAACAGATACACTCCCTCTAGTAAACAAGGCCTATGGAGATGTTACTCCCCGGAACCCTTAAACCACAGGCATTAATCAGTGGCCATATGGAAGTATGCATCGAAGCCCATGCTCCTGCAATAACTACCTGAGTTATTATCCTGCCTCAATACCTCCAGATCGGCCCAAGTTGGAAAACCTGCCATTTTTCTAGGGTGAGGAGTAACCAGTGTACAGTGCAACCAGAACACTCATGCAGCGTGAGGGTGGTGTGAGTTGGTCAAACATTCTGGAAAATAATCTGAGAGCAATTTCGCCCCTGGGTGTACATGCTTATGTTGTTTCACCCCAACTGGGTGTGCTGCAATAAAATTCTGACACCACCCACCTGGAGTTAGCGTTGACCCCACAGGCTTAGGGCAAGGTCTGGGAGGGTCCCAGACTCAGAGCTTCTATGCCATTCCCCACGGAGCCACAGCCAACCACCCTCCCTACAACACCAACGTACTCCCCACACACCAGTGAAGTTCCACCGAGCTTCAGTGTCCTGAATTTGTATTGGGATTTCCTTATGCAGCCATAACTGATTCAATCGTTAGCCATACAATTAAATTCATAGTCCCAGAGGCCAGGGCACTGAAAGTCCCAACTCTAATACTAGCTCTTTCTGGAGACCAGCCCCCTATCAGGACACCACCTAGGAACCCACTCATTAGCATAACAAGGACATTCCTATTGCTCAGGAATTTCCAAAGTTTCTGAAACTGTTCCAGGAACTGGGGCCAAATACCAAGCAAATTCTTTACTGTAAAACAATCCTAGAAAAATTCTTGAATATACGCCCCAGGAGACATGAACGGAATGTTTAAGAAGCACTGTTGGTATTAGGCGGGAAAAAGGAAATAGCCTACAGGTCTTTGACTATCTGATGATAAATTTGTACAGTGCGTATTACAGACACGGGGATGACGGAGAGGGCTGGGGAACAGGGAGTCACTGGTTAGAAAAAGAAGTATAAGAACTATGTGCCCCCTACCCCCGGAGTGATGACTCAGACCCTCCTTGGAGATTAAAGATGACTCTGAACATAAAGGATCTGTGCCTTCCCCTTGATTTCAGATTTCTGGAGGCAGCACACTGGCCCAAGTGCCCCCTCACCAGCAAGAATAAGAGAGCAGAATATTCTGTCCCATTATCATCAACAACCATCAATTCCCTGAGGGTCGAGGGCCCTGGAAAGGGACCCAGCATCTCTCTGTCACCCCCAGGGGGTCAGTGGTTAACCTGGGGATGAAACCAGGCAGTAGTGCCACATACACACTGTCAGAGACTGAAAGATGCTGAGCCTGCACCTCTGAGAGGCACCTGCAACAGGAAACCAGCATGAAACCATCATGGCCCAAGGAAACCTGTATCTTGGCCGGGCAAAGACCACTGTGTGGGCATGGACACGGTGCCAGGCTCTACTGAACCAAGGGGGTGGGAGGGCGCTCAGAAGTGGGAGGTCCAGGATGGAGCCAGCAGACCCTCCTTGACAGACATGCAGCCCACCACCTCGTCAAGGCGACAATCTTCAGTTAACTGACCTCTCCCCCCAAAGCTCAAAGTTCAGGCCAGAAGTGACTAAGTGCCCTGCAGTGGCAAGCTTTCCATTTTTGCACCCTCATAGAAACAGGGGCTGCTGTTCTAAGGTTGGGTGGAAGGATGAAAGAAAATTCACTTTTGTAAAGTGAAAAACTGAGTTTTATAAACTGCATGACCTCTGAAACATCATATCCAACATGTTTATATATATATAATACATATATATGTACCCATATGTATGCATATGGATACATACATATACACATGTGTGTATATGTCTCTGTTAACATTTTTTTTTTTTTTTAGGGCTGCATCTGTAGCATATGGTGGTTCCCAGGCTAGAGGCTGAATAGGAGCTGCAGCTGCTGGCCTATACCACAGCCACAGCAACGCAGGATGCCAGCCACATCTGCGACCTACACGGCAGCTTTCAGCAATGCTGGATCCCTAACCCACTGAGCGAGGCAGGGACTGAATCCACATCCTCACGACACCATGTCAGGTTCTTAACCCCCTAAGCCACAGGGGGAACTCCTTCGTTAACATCTTTAAACAGAACACGAGGACACTCTAAGCATACTGTTCCATAACTGGCTTCTTCCAATTCACAGTGCATCGGGGACACTTTCACCAGTTATTTACATGGTATTTCATGCTATGAATTATATATAACATTGATTTGAAGACAATTACCTTGGCCCCCTGAGTCTTCTCTTCAGAGCAAACATCTCCTGCCTCTCCAGGGCCCACGTCCAGACCCCTGCTTACTTTACTGTGGAACACTTCGGCTTGTCACTCTCTCTCTTCAAGTATATTGACCCAGGAGACACCAGGTCCAGGCATGGAAACTGAGCAAAGGCAGTTAAAAGGATGGTTTTCCTGGCATAGCATTTATTTTATATTTATTTATTTTTTGCCTTTTTGCTTTATCTAGGGCCACCGTGGCATATGGAGGTTCCCAGGCTAGAGGTCTAACAGGAGCTGTAGCTGCCGGCCTTCGCCACAGTCACAGCAACACGGGATCCGAGCCGTGTCTGCAACCTACACCACAGCTCACAGCAACGCCAGATCCTTAACCCACTGAGCAAGGCCTGGGATCGAACCTGCAACCTCATGGTTCCTAGTCATATTGGTTAACCCCTGAGCCACAACGGGAACTACAATCCTGGCATAACATTTAGCCACAGGATTTAGCCTGTGTCACGACGCTTTCTGGACCCCAACTTGAAAGTCTCATTTCAAGGTGCTGACAACAATTCAAAGGCAGACTTTTGACCTTGCATTCTGACCAACCCCACCCACCACCTGCCCAGAAATAGCTTGTCAGTCCAAACTCTTTCCCGACCAAAATCAAACTCCCTGGTCTTCGCTGCTCAGGTGTGATCTAACCTCCAGAATTCCCCATGTTAAAGAGCTGTGCACCGAGTGTTAGAATCGCCTTCTTTATAAAAAGAAAATGTTAAAATGGAAAATTGGGTGTTAGGTGTTTTATACAACAATAAAGGAAGGAAGGACATTCCTGTTGTGACTGGAGTTCCCGCTGTGGCTCAGCAGTAATGAACCCAACTAGTATCTATAAGGACGAAGGTTTGATCCCTGGCGTCACTCAGTGGGTTAAGGATTTGGCATTGCGGTGAGCTGTGGTATAGTTCGTAGATGCAGCTCGGATCCTGCGTTGCTGTGGCTGTGGTGTAGGCCAGCAGCTGCAGCTCCGATTCAGCCTCTAGCCTGGGAACTTCCATACGCTGCAGGTACAGCCCTAAAAAAAAAATAAAGATTAAAAAATAAAGGAAGGGAGGGAGGAGAGAAAGGAGCACAAGTGGTAGGTGCAGCCATGCGAACATAGTATTCGTAGCATCCAGGAGAAGGGTGCTCCCAGCCCCAGCTCACCACCCTCCACTCTGTTCCCATCCTGGCTTCATGGAACATCACAAAAGACCTCCAGAGCGTATTGGTGTCCAACCCAGTCCATAAATGTAAGTTCACATGACATTCCTCTTCGTAAGAGTAGCCTCCCCTTACCTGTCGCTCTGAACTCTCAGGCTCTGGAAGCAGGCTAGGCCCCTCTGGGAGGAATATTCCTGGTCCTGACACTCAGGGCATGGTCTAGACAGGAGGCATCACTCAGTGGGTTAAGGATCCGGCGTTGCCATGAGCTGTGGTGTAGATCACAGATGCGGCTCAGATCTGGCCTTTCTGTGGATGTGGCATAGGCCAGTGGCTACAGCTCTGATTCGACCCCTAGCCTGGGAACCTCTATGTGCTGCAGGTGGGGCCCTAAAAAGACAATAAAATAAAATACAATAAAAATAGAAACGACAATACCTGCCTCTTAGCATTGATGTGAGAATTAAATGAGATAAGCTATGAAAAGTTCCCAGCACATACTGGGTACTCAACAAATGTTACCTTATTCTTGTTATAATTCCTATTATCAGGCAGTGTGGGTAACACAAGATTCAGATAAAGGTGTTGATTTCCTTGCAGTGAATCCAAGGAAATTTCCAGGCGTAGCTGGTTACATCACAGCTGCTCTGCCGCAGTTTGCTCTGAATCTCCAGGAGGTCAACAAGTATTTCCCCACTGCTTTAAGGCACCCTGCATTTCCAGCTGCCACATGGGCTCTAACCAAAAAGTGGAGGCAGCATTTCCAGCAAAGGAGACAGAAGAAGGTAGCTGTTGTGGCTGGAACTGAATTCAAGGGGAAGGGGAAGCCTTTTCGAAATGTGGACTCCGTATGTTTCTGTTTGGTGAATGAGCCACACCTGCTTGCCAACCAGACGTCCCTGGGACACAGCCGGAGGGTTGCACCCATGTGACCACACACCTTGTCCTGGGCCGGGGGCATCCCGCATCGTCTTGTCTCTCCCTGGGCCTCTCCCCTGCATAGCAAAGCCTTCAGCTGGGTTTAACCAGCTTCCTTGGCTCTTAAATAATGAGTGCTTTGAGGACTCCATAGGCTTTGATGGATCAGATGCTGGAGCCTGTTCACTACGAGCAGAATTTAATCCGGGAGCTGTATCATGAAAATAAACCTGCCTGAAACCGCACACCAGCAAAGCCTGACAATAATGCAAGTAGGTAGACTTTTCTTGTGGTGGACTGTAAAGTGGTTTAGAAGCAGAAGGGTTCCAGAAATCTTTTAGCAAAAGTGCTTTGGAGAAAATGATGCTTATTTGGAGATGATAGATGATAGATAGATAGATAGATAGATAGACAGACAGACAGACAGACAGGCAGGCAGACAGACAACAGACATGGATTTCCACAGGTTTAGGAATAAAACCTATGATATCTTCTGGTTGCCATCATTGTGCGACCTTGGACAGATTACTTAACTTCCCTGAAACTCAGCTCAGTTTCCCCGTCTTTAAAATGGGCACAGTACTGTCTACTTCAGAGACCCACTGAGTCAGACAAATCACGGACGTAACCTGCCTGACCTAATGCGGGCACTTAGAGAGTATTCAGGTAAGAGTGTATATTCAGGCCCCCAAAAGACATGTCTACCCAGAACCTGTAAATGCCACCTTATTTGGAAAAGAGGTCTTTGCGGATGTGATTAAGGATCCAAAGCGAGCTCATTCTGGGTTATCCAAGTGAACCCTAATAAGTGTCTTTATAAGAGAAAGGCAGAGGGACATTTGAGATGCACAGAGAAGGCCATATAACCACACAGGCATACGGCGGTAATGGGGCTGCCAGGAGTGCTAACAGCCACCAGAAGCTGGAAGAGGAAAGAAAGGATTCCCCCCTCCCCGTCCACAGCCCCGAGAGCCTTGGGAGGGAGCTTGGCCCTGCTGGCTTCTGGCCCCCAAAACCATGAGACAAAAAACTTCATCTTGCCTTAAATCACTCAGTTTCTGGGAGAGGAGAGGTTGTGTCCAAGTGGTTCCTGCTGTGTCTCCATTTACAAGCAAGATCTTCGGCTTTGGTGCTTTGTGGAGTGGTTCCTTTGTTTTGGTTTTTCATTTGTATGACAAAAACTTTAACCGGTTTCAGGAATGAGTTGATATGATACAGCCTCATTCGGCATGAGATACAGACTGTCCCCAGCCCATGAAGAAAACAACGAAAGATTATTTCTGGGCAGTCCCATTGTGGCTCATTGGGTTACCAACCAGATTAGTGTCCATGAGGAGGTGGATTCGATCCCTGGCCTCGCTAAGTGGATTAAGGATCCAGCGTTGCTGTGAGCCGTGGTGTAGGCTGCAGATGCCGCTTGGATCTGGTGTTGCTGTGACTGTGGCTTAGGCCGGCAGCTGCAGCTCCCATTCGATCCCCTAGCCTGGGAACTTCCATATGCCACAGGTGCAGCCCTAAAAAGACAAAAAAAGAAAAAGAAAAGAAAAAAAGATTATTTTTGGCTCACACAACCTGTCCAGCCCGGGCTTGGAAAGGTTCTGCTCGGTGACATCCCCACTCTGGGACCGAGGTGACAGGGGCTGTTCCTTCATAAGAGGCTGATCTCCGCACGAGGCAGCTGGGTTTTCTGCAGCTGGGATGGAGGCCTGGGGACCCAGCATCCGTGCCTCGAGGCTAAAGCCTATCAAGTGACTTCTGCTACATTCCGATGACTTGAAGCCTTGGCCTGGGAAACGGCAATGCTCAGGGAATCAGATTTAGGAGAAAACTAGATATTGGGGAATTTTAGAAACATCAACTGCAGGTCTGGATTCAGTTATCTCTTTGTCTCCCTATTTTAACAGTTACAGAGGACCCCGGGATGAATTGACAGTGAATAAAATGATCACGGACCTCAGCGTTTTGAATCTAGTTATTACCCTCTCAGTGTTGGCCCTGATTCCCCAGACTCCACAGTGGGGCAGCAATGGATAAGAAGCCCTACGTGAGGAGTTCCCATCGTGGCTCAGTGGTTAACGAATCCGACTAGGAATCATGAGGTTGCGGGTTCGACCCTGGTCTCGCTCAGTGAGTTAAGGATCCGGCGTTGCTGTGAGCTGTGGTGTAGGCTGCAGACACACCTCGGATCCCGTGTTGCTGTGACTGTGGCGAAGGCTGGCAGCTACAGCTCCTGTTAGACCCCTAGCCTGGGAAACTCCATATCCCGCGGGTGCAACCCTAGATAAAGCAAAAAGACAAAAAAAAAAAGCCCTATGTGAAGCCACCATTTTATTTTTTCTTCCCCTGAACAGCCACTCACCCCCACCACGGAGATGCATGGGAACTCAGGCCCCAAGAGCCTGTTAACCTTAGATGTTCCACAGGGTCCGAGGCAAAGAGCCCAGATTGATAAGATCAAGCAAAGAGTTTCTCAGAAGTCTATAGCGAAGAGCAGAGGGCTGGCAGCCAGCATGAGACACTAAGACTGGTCTTTGTGGGCAGCTGGCGGGAGTCTGGGGAAGCTGCCATTTTTCTAACAGGCTCAGAATGGAGATGGATTTTTTTTTTTTAACCTGCTGAAGGAGCCACCGGTTATCAAACGCTGCTCTTCCAGGAAAACAAATACACAGCCGGGAGACTCATTTTTCCTCCATGATTAAATACCATTAGCTCAGATGAAAGAGATTTCAAGTATGGAAGCTCTTTAAAATCCCCTCCCTGCCTCCCTTTCTTCCCTTTCCCCTTCTCCCCACCCTTTGATGGAGCTCCAACGCCTGCATGCAGCACTAACAACCACTATTTCATCTTACATTTCTATAGCAGGAAATGTAGGTCACTGATCTTCCAAGTGGCCTAGTTTTCCAGCTCTAAATAGACATATTTCCCCAGGTTGAGTTTTTCTTTTTTTTTTTCCCTAGGTCTGTGTCTTAATAAAAGCAGGACCTGCTTAGCCAATCCAAAGAGGCTGAGCTCCAGCCTCCTCTTCTGCCCACCAGCTGCACACACGGAGGTTAGAAGGATGACATGTAGGGCCTGCAGCCTTAGGAATGTCCAGGGTCACAGATTGCCTTGTAAGTGCCATGAGGGCCAGAAGGTGCCTCTGAGGGCACAGGGGATAGGACCTAATAGGGAGAATGGGGCCACCTCTCCTCTACCAGGTAAGCAAGGACAGAGCAACCACCGTGTGTCAGATGCGCAGCTGTGCTGGAAGCCTGCATTCTTCACATTTCATCCCTCTCCAGGTCGGCTTGGGTCTTCTCTTGTCTTCTCGCTTTCTCTTCCTGCCTTCCTCCCTCCCTTTCCTCTCTCCTTTCCTTTCCTTCCTTCTGTGCTTCCTTTTTTCTGTCCTTCATTCCTTTCTCCCTTCTTTCCACCTTTTCTTTTCTTTTCCTTGCTTTCTTTCTCCTCCAAGTTCATGGCAGAAAACTGGAAAACAAATGAGTGAAAATAAAAACAGGAGTTCCCATTGTGACTCAGGGTTTTTTTTTAATAATTTAATGAATTTTATTATATTTATAGTTGTACAACCTACAACACAACCTAATTTTAGAACATTTCCATCCCAAACCCCCAGTCCACACCTCCCTCCCCGCACCTGTCCCCTTTGGTTTAGTGTTTTTTCGATGTCTGTGAGTAAGTTTCAGGAGGTTAAGAACCCGACATGGTGTCCATGAGGATGCATGTTCAATCCCTGGCCTTGCTCGGGGGTTAAGGATCCAGTGTTGCCATGGCTGTGGTATAGGCTTTAGCTGCAGCTCTGATTTGACCCAGGAACTTCCATATGCCACAAGTATGGCTAGGAAAAGATAAAAGAAAAGAAAAGAGAAGAGAAGAAAGGAAAGAAAAGAAAAGAAGAGGGAGAGAGAGAGACAGAGGGAGGGAAGAAGGGAGGAAGGAAGAAAAACAAAAATAACTTGTAACATTACCAGAGAAAAAAACCCTGTTATCATTTCTCTGTGTATCCTCCCAGTTGTTTTTCTATGCATATACACTGATACTTATTTTTAGCAAGACTCTGATCACAATATTCTATGGCCTTGTTTTCTCCCTTAACCTGTGTTATAAATATAAACACTCTTGCTGGACAATTCGTGTGTGTGTGTGTGTGTGTGTGTGTGCGCGCGCGCACGCGCACACACACAGTGTGGGAAGGGCTGATTCCTGCAGGACGCATTTCCCATCTCCCATCTGAATCAGCTGGGCTTCTGCTAGATTCAGCCAACAAGAACTACTGAAGAGGTGGAGGCTGAGGGGAAGGAGAAGCCAGAGAATTTCCTCCCATCTTTGCCACCTTGGGCAGCTTCTCTAGAGATAGTTTCATCTCCTACAAGGCTGCAGTCCTTTGGAGTCAAGCCCTGTGTTGCCTTAGCTTCCACATGGCGGGGCCACCCTGGGCCCTGAAACCATCTCCTTTAGTCTCTCCAGCCTAGGGGTGGGGGTGGCTTCCTGCCATCGCCGGTTTCTAAAGTGCATCCCATTTGTGCCTCAGCAATTCAACTCCCTGCCTCACTGCTTCCCTGTGTTAAGCTGCCTCTCTTTCTAATGTATAGAGTGGTTTCGATTTTTCCTAGTGGGAAGTCTGCTACACTCATAAATAGGTACAAACATAAAACCGGGCATAAATTCTCTAAGCATAGGGCCCTAATATAACAAGAAAAACAATAACATTCCAAATAACATTAACTCAACACGATAGACTGTATAGACCATATTCTTTTGCCGAACAAAAGTCCCTCTTGAAATGTGACTGTAAGCCTGTCCCCTGTGGTGCATGTTCTTTCTGAGTTCTGCAGGCTTATGCCACCACGTGTGACACCACATGACTCTATTCTCCCATTGCTTTTCCCTACTGGAATTTCTGTGAAACTTTCATTTGTAGAGTACCAGTGTTGATCTCTGGCTTTCCCATCTAAAACACATTGTAAAGAAGATTTCTGACATCTCCCAGCCAAACTCAGTAATCACCAGTTATCATCATCCAGATTTTCCAAAATTTTCTTTAAAAAAATAATGTTTCTATTATTAAAATAAAAGCACAACATTTAAAAATCTGTAGTGAAAGAAATGCTGGCATGCTTTTCACATAGATACTGGTAGATGAAGAAGAGCCCAGGGCCAAATTTCACGGCTCCTGGAATAAAATTATTGTTCTCAGACTATGTGCTAGGGAACGCCCTAATTAATACTAATGACAATCCTCCCAGGCGGGTATTATAATTTTCGTTTTACAGATAAAGAAACAAGCTCAAAGAAATTAAGCCACTTCCCCAAGTCTCATCTAGAAGGAGGCAGAGCCTCACACATTCCAAAACCCACGCCTCCTCATTCACCTCATTCATCCAGGGAAGCTTGAGTTACAACATGCATTCATTCATTCAGTAAATATTTATCAAGCACCGGCTGTGTGCCAGGCACAGTTCTAAGCGCAAGGATATAGAAGTGAACAAAATGGACAAAAACCTGCCCAGCCAAGATGACCTTCTAGAAGAGGAATCAGGAAACAAATAATACTTGTAAGTAAAACATATGGTATATGGACGGTGACAAGTGTCCAGGAAACAGGGAAGGGGGGTAGGAAATTTTGTCAGGGGGAATTGAAAAATTAGATAGGGTAGGCAGGGAAAGATTTTAAGCAAAGACCTGGAGAAATGGAGAAATAAGACAACAAGCTATCAGGAGAAGGGTGTTTCAGGAAAGAGCCAAGGCCAGGGAAAGCATAGCTGGAGACAGTGGGGCTGGAGCAGAGAAAACTAGGGTGGGTAGAGCAAAAGATGCATGTAAGGGTTCATGAAGAGTCAGACTATATATATAATATATATATAGTATACATGTAGTATAGGGCCTTGAGGGTCATTGTAAGGATGCTGGCTGTTACTCTGAGTAAGACATAAAGCTACTGGAAGGTTTTAAGCAGCATCACTCTGGCTGTTCTGTGGAGAAGAGATGGTGACAGTCTAGGGTGGAAGCTGGAAGTGGAATTACAATAAATCCAGGTGACAGTTGACAGTGATGGGACCAAGCTATAGGTGGTAAGAAGTAACTGAATTCTGGCTCTATTCAGCACTTGAAGTATGACCAGGCATGGCTTTAAGCTCAGCCTTTCTAGACCATCAGCTTATGAGGACCAAATTCTTTCAATCCAGGGAGACACAAAAGGACCCCCGCACCAGCGTAGCCCAGAACAGCGCTATCCAGTGGAAACCTCTGCGATGCTGGAAGTACTCTACACTCTCCAATGTGAGAGCCACTGGGCCACGTGTGGCTACTGAGCACTTGAGATGTGGCCAGTGTGATGGGGGAACTGGATTTTTAATTTAACTTTAATAAATGTACAGTTTACAGAACCGTGTTGGACAACTCAGCTCTAGGGAACAAGTCTGATAAATTGCAACCCGGCTCTCGCCTCTCCTCAGGATTTACCCTTTCATTACGTGCTCTCGGCTCTCAGCCCCTCTGACACGAGTCAGCGTGCCTTTGAGAAATGGCTGCCATGTGAAGAAATGGCTAATTTTATCTCTGAAATGGCCCATTAATAAATAACAGTGTTTATAAATATGCAAAACACACAATTAGTCAATACCACAAAGTGCCTGTGACGGGAGCATTAAAAACGTGTCCTAGAGTGAAGGGTGGGGGAATCCAAATAAATTTAGTTTCTCTTTAAACCTGACAAGCAGTGAATACTGAATCATTGACTTCTGAGAGTTGTGACACAAAAGCAAGTCATTTATTGGCTCCTCTGAGTGTGAGCAGCACATTCTAACCTAATTCATAGATGTGGAAAGCCATTATAAGAAGAAAATGAGTTACCAGTGAGAACGATAGCAGATGGCAGCTGTTTTTGCACGACTTCACGGACCCTGAATTACTCTAATCACCATTTTACTTAAGCCCAGAAGGCCGTAAGAAATAAGTTACTGACTCCACTGAAATATGTCCCCCTTAAACACATAAACTAGAACCTGAAATAGGTACATTATTCAAACAATTTCTTGCAGAGACAGGCACCAGCTCACAGGCCAAAGGCAGCCAAGAAATTCTGCAGGACTTCCTGGGTCCCCGGGGGAGTTCCCCTTATGAAGGTGATTGAAAAATATTCCGTGTCAGCAAATAGGGCGCAGTCTAGCCCGGCAGACTGACCACCTTTTCTAGAATCCTTGTTAGCGTATCTGCTGTAGTCCCTCACCCAGAAAATGACAGTGTTGGTGCCTGGTTCCCTAACTAGAAATCTGGACACTGTGGGTTTTTTTCACCCCCAGCTTTCCTGAGAGACGATTGATAAATAAAATCGTGTAAGTTTCATCTGTATGGAGTGTTGGTGTGACACCTTCATATACTGTGAAACAATTAGCTGACACCTCCTTCAAGTCACATAGTCACCATTTCCTCTTGGTGGTGAGAACATTTAAGATAGTCTCTCTTAGCAACTTTCAAGGCTATAATACAGTATTATTAGCTATAGTCACTCTGCTGTGTGCTCAGTTCCCCCAAACTCATCAATCTTATGACTGGAAATCTGTCCCCATTTTCCCTCACCCCTTGCCCTCAGCAACCACCACTCTACTCTCTGAGCTCAGCTTTTTTAGATTCCACGTAGAAGTGCCATCAGGCAGTATTTGTCCTTCTCCGTCCGACTTACTTCACTTAGCATCACACTGGGCATTGCCTTTTACTCTCCTGCATGATTCCGGTCCATTTGTTTCACTGGACGAAAGGAGTCCTGTAACTGATCTCCCCACCCCCGCTCTAGCTTCGTGTTCCAATATACTCTTCACACAGCACTTCCTGTGCCACAGAGGGTCTCCAGCTCAACCTAGACCCTGAACCGTACTCATGGAGTGAATGAATGAGCTCTAAGAGGTAGGCAGAATCGAACGATGTAGGTGTTGAAGAGAGATTGACTTTGACTCTGAGAGTCATGGGAAGCAGGTGGGAAAGCATCTTAGCCTGATGTGTGTCCTCCAGCCCAGGACCAACAGGATCACCCCTGCAGTTAAACAATAGGGTAACACGCACCGTAGGGACCTCTGGGGGCATCTCAAGTTAAGGGGCGTTAGAAATGATGGGCTCTCGCCTTGCATTCATGATTTGAGAGAAGGTTCAAGGAAGTGGGGTTTGCTCTGGATTCGATGTTGTCAGGAAGCAGGGGGAGGGCATTCTATATCTGGATTTTTTTTAATTACTTAATGAATTTTACTACATTGATACGTGTACAACAATCATCACAACCAAATTTTTTAATAAACCTTACTTTGGATTTCTTAATAAACCTTACTTTGAAGGTGGGAGGAATGAAGTGAAGCTGAAACAGATTGGTAAGAAGTAGCAGGAACTCATATGAGCCAGGATGAAAGGCTCGTTGGTCATTTTTGTGGTTTGGACATGGTTTATGTCTATGTCTCTGTTTAGACATGATTAGAGAGTGGCCTTGTCTTTGTCTTCATCTATCAGGGTCACAGGGTGGCCTGGCCTGATCTTGGCATTCTACAACGTGTTTGTGATGGACAGAGGGATGTGTGGTCCAGCTGTAAGGGCCAGGACAGCACTTGCCTTCCAGAGGCTCCTTCTCTCCTTCTCAGTGTTAATAGGACACAGGGCAGAAGCAGGGTGTCCAGCTAGAAAGGTGGTGCAGTGAGAGTGGTCCTAATGAGGTGAGATATGATGGTGGCTTGCGTTGGGTGGATGGTAGGGGGGCCAATGAGAAATAATTGACTTCAGCATATATGTGAGTACGGCCCATACTCAACCATACCGAGCTTTTCAACTCCTCTGAGGGACCTCGAGAGCTGGTGCCGGCAGGTCCTTCCTGGAACCCTCTTTCCCAGCTTTCTTCTCCACCTCCAAGCCCTATTTCCTGACCTGCTCCTATTTATCCTGCTCTAATGTTTTTCCCAACAGGAAATCTACCTGTCCCAACAGACAATCCACCCACGTCTGGCTGGTTGTCTTTTCTTTGGGATTCTGTGATACCTCATTATTACTGTTTACTTACCTGCATCTCCAACTAGACTGTATGTAAGCTGAATCCAGGAAGGAGTGATGTCTTGTTCATGGTGTGCACCCAGGTCTCATCACATAACTGTTGCTTAATGAAAACATGTTAAGTGAATCAATGCTTTACTGATATTTACGGCTTTCTCTAGACTGGTCTCCAGCAAGTCATTATCTACTCCCTGACTCTTAAGCCACATTACCATTCCATTCCAATGTGCCTTTTCTTTTGAGCATACTCACCAAATAGTATGATATTGCTGGAACCAATTTTCAGATTTCCTGAAAATTATATCTATAAGCTCGTGAAATAGCAGGAGCTATCATGGGTTGCTGTGATTAAGTAGCAGTAAGTGTCTGGGTTGCAAATGGTTTTGATTTAATTTGGTAGTAGAGTTGAGATGTATTTACAAGCTCTCTACTCTTTATGATTTTTAAAGGTCAAAAATAGAGTTTTGGAGTTCTGTCATTTATTTCAAGAACCAGGTATTCTTCGAGAAACTGGAGCTATAGGGACAAAAAAAAAAAAATGGAAATCTCTGGCCCAGTGGGGCTTCCATTATAATGGACGGGAAAGACCATAAAAAAAATAGACAAAATATTAGAATGTTAAAAGCAGGGATGAAGAGGGAATAAAATGTTATGGGAGCTGGTAACTTAAGCAGTGCCTCCAGAAAAGTTTTACTGAAAAGGTAGTTTGGAGGCAAGGCCAGAAGGAGGGCAAGGTGTAAACTCAGCAGACATCTGGGGGAGGCAGAGGGCACAGCCAGTGCTAAGGCAGAGAGTGCCTGGGCTTGATGCTGATCAGGAAGCCCAAGGCGACTGGACCAGGGGAAAGAAGGAGTGGAGAAGAAGATGTCAGAGCCAGGGGAGCAAACTCAGAGTGGGTCTGCAAGGCTTCCTCAAAGGTAGTGGCTTTCTCTCTGACTGAAGCGGGAACTTTGGAGGGCTTGGGTGACCGCTGAAGATTTAAAATTTTACCAAGTACGGAGCTCACATTGTGGCTCAGTGGGTTAAGGACCCAAAGTCTTTGTAAGGATGAAGTTTCGATCCCTGGCCTTGCTCAGTGGATTACTAACCTGGTGCTGCAATCTGTGAAGGAAAATCAAAGATGTCACTCAGATCCAGTGTTGCCGTGGTTATGGCATAGGCCTCAGCTGCAGCTCCGATTTGACCCCTGGCCCTGGAACTTCCAATATGCTGCAGGTGAAAGAAAAAGAAAAAGAAAAAAATAATGTGCATATGTAAGTAAAATAAAATAAAACCAAACACTGAAATATTATCTTTTGTTTACTAAGATTAAAAATAGATTTAAAAATTTTACCTTTTGATTTTTGATCATTTCTTGGCCATGTAATTTTAAAATTCTTTTTGTTATTACATTGAATATGCTAATTATAAATGATGTAGCAAATATAAACATGATAAATGAGAAGATTAAAAACTATGGCTCCCCTACCACTCAATGATAACCATTGTTATTTTTAATGATTTTTCCTACCTTTTTTTTTAATACATGTATTGTTTAAAATTTTTACATAG
This sequence comes from Catagonus wagneri, assembly GCA_004024745.2. Lineage (NCBI taxonomy): Eukaryota > Metazoa > Chordata > Mammalia > Artiodactyla > Tayassuidae > Catagonus > Catagonus wagneri. The sequence goes on along the minus strand of PVHT021183630.1, from coordinate 11,041,639 downwards.
ACTACACACACATACATACATGTTATCTGAGGCTTTTCCCTCTTTTTTAATCATAACCACATTTGCAGTGTCATTAAAAATTCTTTCAGGAGTTCCCATGTGGCTTTGCGGGTTAGAGATCCGGCCTTGTTTCTCAGGTCACTGTTGTTGCGTGGGTCCCATCCCTGGCCCAGGAACTTCCACAAGCCTTGGGCACAGCCAAAAAAAAAATAAAATTCTTTCAAACTACATTTTCTGTGCTTCCAAAGCATTTCCTCACATGATGAACCCTAATTTCCTTATTGTTCATTTCACTGTTTTTTTCTCCTAGCAGCTCTACTTACACAACCAATAAGCTTCTAAAGAATGTTCCCCACTGTCTTTGTTTTCTACTCTAAGACCACACACCAGTGACAGCTTGCGTCATCTGAGGGGGTCAGACTGGAACAGCTTGCGGTGGTTTGGGGTGATGGGTGGTGATTTCTTCAGTGGGAATATCTTTAGGTTGAACAGTCCTGGGTTGAGAATCTTCTGTGGTTGGAGTCACTCAGAAACGATCACTGTTGTTTTGAAAATGCAAATCTGGCATCACTTCCAGCGACCACAGTGGTTCTGGAGCCCCTTCCCCACCCTCCCCTGTGCCACGTCAGATTTAATCAATCGGGAAGGAATGCAGAAATGCCAGCCCTCCTGCCTGGCTCAGCACCCCCTGTGTAATGCCACTGGTCTCTCAGCCTGTCCCCAAGGCCTGCTGGGGCCCGCCCCCTGCTCTGACATCCTGACAGATGTCTCACTCCCCAGGACTCAGCCAGCCTCACCTCACCCTCCTTCCTCTAGGCCCTACCAGGCTGTTTCCCAGACTTACACTGTAGAAGTTGGCAGGAAGCGTCAGGGCAGTGACTGAAGACCCATCAGGCTGTCGTTTATAGTGTGATCATCACCACTGAGCTCCCTAAAAAGTCCCCTGGTTCCAGCCTTTCCAAATCCATGAGAGGCTTATGACAGACTGCTGGCCCAGAAAGGCCATGACAGAGAACATGACGGTTTCAAGGTCCATGTCTTCTGATCCAAGAGGCAGAAACTGACACAGTCTCCATCTCACTCCACCCAGCAATGAGGTGGGTCGTCACTCTTGTCCTTTCGGGGTGAGCTGGGCACAGCTGTGATGACTCAAGGCAGTGGTTCTCAATCCTACTCACTCAGAGCTTGTCCAAAATCCAGAACCCTGGGCCCCACTAATGAATCAGCTAATAAGTCAGTTAACGGATTAGAACCTACATTTTAACAAGAGACCCAAGTGATTCAGATGTACAGTAAAATCTGAGAAGCGCTGCTCCAGGTCAGCAGGTCTCTAACTTGAGGGAGCATTAGAATCACCCGGAGGGCTTGTGAAAACACAGACTGCTTATTATTCAGCCGTAATAAGGAATGATATTCTGAAATACGCAGCAATATAATGTGGATGGGCCCGGAGAACATTTTGCTTGACAATAAGCCCGATCCATGGACAAATATTGCGTGACTCTATTTGTATTAGGTACCTGGAACAGGCAAATCTGTAGTAACTGAAAGTAGAATCAAGGTTACCAGGGGCCTGGGAAGAGAGAGCGGGAAAGAAGTGGGGAGTTTGATGGGTACTACGTTTTTGTTGGGAATGATGAAAACTTTGGGTACAGATAATGATATGGTTACACAACCTTGTAAATGTCTTTGATGCCACTGAGTCACACACTTACCCATGGTTACCATGGGAAATATTAGGTATATTTCACCACAATGAAAAAATAAATAAAATTTTATTTTAAAAGCCCACAAGTTGCTGGGCCCCACCCCTAGAATTTCCAATTTCTAATTCAGGAAGTCCAGACCAAGCCCCAAGTGATGCTTCTGGTCCAAGGACCGTATTCAGAGGGGCCAAAATCTGAGCACTGCTCCTGAATTAAAAGTAAAGGAAAACTGGAGCCCACTCCAGCAATTCTCATCTTATTGATCTGGACTAGGGACTGGGCATAGGGATCAGGTCAGCTTTCTTCAGGTAACTTTCCTGCAGAGTCAGGGAGAGTAAGCACTGGCTTCTCTGGGAAGCTTCCCCAATGCCCTTACCCTCTAGGCTTTTGTATTGATGAGGAGCTCCTGGTGTTTCTTTGTGGAAGATTTCAAAGCCCTGAGCAAGGAGGCATCTGGACAGGGGAGGAGTTTGTTTTTTTTTATTCTGGGAAAAATCACACTACCCTTTGTTCTCCCAGAAAATACTTTTTAATTCATAGGACAGATCAAGAGAGAGGAGATGTTCGCTCAGTTGCTGCAGGATCAGCCTTGATAGATTGATTTGAGTTTTATTACATTCTTCATTTCAGCGAGTGTGAAGTTACTTAGTTCCTTTAACAGACCTTCTCTGTTTAGACAAAATTTCAGACCCCTGGACTTGTACTTCAGTTGCTAACGTCTGATTAATCTGTCACAAGTGAACCTACTAGAATAGGACAAGAGAGAGAGAGATTGAAGTCCAATGGTGCTTTCCTGAGCCTTCCTCTCCAACACAAGGCAAACCCATGGATAGATAACTAGCTTGGTGACTTTCCACCAATTCTAAAGAGTTCTGTAAGATCACAGAAATGACCACAGACACCTCCACAAATGATAATAGGACAATGAAACTCTTTTTTTTAATTTATTTTACTGAAGTACAGTTGATTTACAGTGTGTTGTGTTAATTTCCTCTGTGCAGCAACATGATTCAATTATACATATTTATACATTTTTATATTCTTGACCACTATGATTTATCAGAGGATATTGAATATAGTTCCCTGTGCTATTCAGTAGGACCTTGTTTTTCCATCCTATATATAATAGGTTGCATCTGCCAATCCCAAATTCCTACTCCACCCCTCTCCCACCCCACCCCCCTTTGGCAACCACAAGTCTGTTTTCTTGGTGAGTCTGCTTCCGTTTTGTAGATAAGTTCATTTGTGCCATATTTTAGATTCCATTTGTAAGTAATATCATATGATATTCGTCTTTCTTTCTAACTTACTCCTCTTGGTATGATAATCTCTCAGTACCTCCAATGAAACTCTTGCACTTTTGAGTCTCGTTAAAATTTCCTTAGCCTCTCTGCACTTTGCTCATGAAGCTATGTATATTCCTCAGCTGCTCGACCCACTGGTCTAGCACCGCAGTTGACACACTGAATGGGCAAAGCTGCTTCCTGCTGCTTCGTTCGTCCCTCCAGCTGGCACCCGCCTACCATGATCCCCGTTGGAGATTTGTTTTCTCACCACTGGAAGGAGCAGGGAAGGAGCAGCCCCAAAACCGCATGTCCTACTCAACTTAAGTATAAGGAACTTCTGGAATGTCAAAAATAACATACTTAAGAGGGGAACTAGCAAAGAAGAAAGATGTTCCACGGTTAGCCTTGGCCTCAAAATGCAATGTTGCCTTCAAGATGGCCTTTCTGAAAGTCTTTGGCAGAAGCCAACAAAAAGAATCCACTTTCACTTAAACCTTCTGAAAGCTACCCTACTTGTACCTCTTTCTCTCTGCTCCTAGTGATCTTTACACACAGACACCCAATTATACCTCTGCTATTCCTTCTGCCCTTCTCCCAACCTTCTAGCCAAACCACCCTTCCCCAAGGTTTTTCTCAGGAAACAGTCACATTTCACAATATCCCCTCACCATTGTGAAGCTGAAGGGCTGATCTAGAAGTCAAATTTAAGTGGAGTTAGAGCTATCATTAAGGATCCCAAGACCAGGAATACAGACCAAAGTAATCTATAGGATTCTGGATTCTGTTAGTCACTTACTGTCCTAGGCTACCAGATCCATACCAACTAACTCTCTTCACTGTAAGCCCCTGGGATGGAGGAAATGATTAAAAGTAACAAGCTGGGAAAGGCCAAGGAAGGATTTAAATAACCCAACTGGCGCAATTCAGATATTGGCCTTGAGAAGACAAGAAAAATAAGAAATGAAATACATGGCCATTATTGAAGTCTCCTCCTTAAGAGAAAATGAGACAAAAATTCCATGTGTGAACAAAATAAAGAAGACTCAATCAGAGACTGAAACTAGACTTCGGAAAAATCTGGGGGAGGAGGGATGGGTTGAGAGGTTGGGACAGGCTATAGTATACAGACTACTATACACAAAATCGATTGATAACAAGGACATACTATATAGCTTGGGTAAATCTATTCAATACTCTGTGATAGTCTATTTAGGGAAAGAATTTGAAAAAGAATGGAGATATATATATATATATATATATATATATACAGATACATATATCTATATATATATTTATATATGATTCACTTTGCCCTACACCTGAAACTAGTGCAACAAAGTCACCTATAATCCAATAAAACGTATTAAAAAAAGAAAGAAAACTTTTAAACAATGTTCTGAGGTGACCTAGCAGCTGAAGTGAAAGGAGCCTTGCTCTCTTTTTGTAAATAGACTCAGATCTGAAATAAGAAACTTCGGCAGTAAGATAAATAAGAATGGGAAATGGCCAATTTAAAAGATTTCTAACGTGTGGCTTAACATTTTCAAAAAAATCTTGAAAAATAAAACAGATAGAAGTGAAAACAAACTTCTGGCTGTCCCAGTGAAATAACTGGTCCTGGAAATGATGTTCTTTTTTCTCCAGGAGCCAAGTGTTTATGAATAAATACACCTGTAGTCGCTGCAAGTGGAAGGGTCATTGGAAAAACTAACATCACATATCGGTTAAGAAACAGAAAACAAGTGTCCAAAATCTGTTCAGTGGTGCTGCAGCTGAGAGAAAGATTAGGACCCAATGACTGTCCCTCATCTAAACTCCCCAGGGAAGTGACTTATAAATACATGTGGACAAGAATTCAGCTTTCTTATTGATTTGGCTGCCTCTCTGTCTTTGCTAATATAGTACGTTAGACACGTCTCAGAGAACCTAAACCACTCAAATGGTAGGAATCCCCAACAATCATAAGCCCTTTCCCCCACCCCTACCTGCAACTGCTATGTTGGCACCAGAAGAAGGAAAACATTCCGTTCTTCTCTGTGACACAATTCCCTCAAATTTAATAGGTAGAGAACAAGTTTGCAAGTGGAACTGCCAACTAAAATGTATTACAGGCATTTCAGGAGTTCCCATTGTGCCTCAGTAGTAATGAAACCAACTAAGTACCCATAAAGTTGCAGGTTTGATCCCTGACTGTGCTCAGTGGGTTAAGGATACAGCATTGCCAGGAGCTGCAGTGTAGGTCGCAGACAGTTCCTATCTAGCATTGCTGTGGCTGTGTTGTAGGCTGGCAGGTGCAGCTCCTATTTAACCCCTAGCCTGGGAACTTCCATATGCCTAAAGTGGGGCCCTAAATAAACAAATAAATAAATAAACAATGCCCTTCAGATCTTCTACTTGGATCACCTTTAAACCTGATGGTACCACATGCGAACAATCCCCATAGCTAATTGAAAATACCAATAATCTTCACCTAGACAGTTAATAAGAAAGTGATGTTATTTTTTCCCTTTTCATATTATCATACACCATCTCACACTCTCTAATCAGCAACTTTATTACCCTTACCAATTGAAGGAGAATATTATAATCGTATTTCTGTTGTTTAAGAATTTTCCATGCCCAGAACACATATTGAAGACACACTTACACCAAATCCTGACCCAATATTGTTGGTTGACTGATTTCATCTTAAAAATGAAAAGATGTACACCCATGTTCATAACAGCACTATCTGAAATAGACAAAAGTTGGAAGCAACCTAAGAGTCCAAGAGCAGGTGAATGGGAAAACATGGATGGGAAGAGAGAGAGAGACTGGGACTCAGCCTTAAAAAAGGAAGGAAATTCTGTCACATGCTATATCATGAATGAACCTTGAAGACATTATGCTGAGTAAAATAAGCCGATCACAAAAGGACAAATACTGTATGATTCCATTTTTATGAAGTTCCTAGAGTAGTCAAATTCAGAGACAGGAAGTAGAATGGTGGTTTCCAGGGGTTGAGGGGAGGGGGAATGGAAAGTTATTTAATGGGTATAGAGTTTCAGTTTTGCAGAATGAAAAGAGTTCTGGAGATGGATGGTGGTGATGGTTGCATAATATGAATGCACTAAATGCCACACACTTGTACACTTATAAAAGCTGTGTTTTGTGTTTTTTACCACAATAAAAAAAAATGAAATGAAACAATACCAGGCTATTTTTACAACAGTTATCTCAAATATTCTTGAAAAACACAGTCCCTTACTAAACATCAAGTCAGTGCGGGTGGTCAAAAATACAGCTTTTTCAAGGGCATAGCTAAATTCACTTTTATCACTAAAAATAAAAGGGTAAATATATTCAATGATAGCTGACATATTTTTGGAGAAGTTAATGATTTCGAACTAATATGGAAGCAAAGATATTTCTTAAGCTCCTCAAGTACCCCTATAAAAACAATGGAAAACAAATACACAAATTTACTTGATGTCTTAATGGCCCAAGGAAACAGTTCCTGTAGAAGTAAGTGAGATACCTTAGAAGTTAGAATAAATGCTTTAGCAGAGCAACACGCTAAATAAGCTGCTCTGATAATCATTCTTATATAAGAATCTCTTATAAGAATTATGTAATTCTTTATAGATTTTATAAATTTTATAAATTTATAAATTACATAATCTCTTTATAGATTTTATAAATTTATAAATACATATATGTACCATGGAGAAATTCAAGAATTTCATAATAGATACACAAAATTTAGCTACCAACTCTGAAAATAAACACCGTGAATAATTGGATAATAAAATCCATAGGATAAGATCTGATGAAGCCAGGAGAGCAGAACGGCAGCACCAGGTAATGTATGCTTTCTAAAAATAGACCGTGAAACAACTCATCACAGTATGAATAAATTGACCACCATATTATACAACCACTGTTAGAGACTTTTCTAGAATATTACAAGACATGTCCATTATTCTTTATCTGTACCCAACATAACTGGGGGGAAATTGTAAATCTATGAACTGGAACCGTGTCCTAAGGGATACTTTGACAATCTCTGGATAGATTTTACACAGTTGCTTTCTTCTACAGGTTATGTATGTGTAATAATAATAGTATGTTTATTTTGTGGCTAGCCTGAAGCATTTCTCTGATACAAACCTAGCATTCATTGTAGCCTAAATACTATTCCTTTCGTGGAACCCACTTGGTACCCTCCAACGTACCCATCCAGGGATGGAGAATACATTTTACTAGAACAGTTATTTGTAAGTTAAGCAAAGCTTTGCTCTTGTCTCAAAAATTCTGTCATCCTTATCACCTCCAATCTCCTAGCAAAGTAGAAAGAACAAATGAAATATTAAAACTGGAACTAGCTAACCATTTTTAGTTCTTATAGTCTTGAGTTCCTTCCCTTTAGGAACTCATAATGTCAGACAAAATAGACTTTAAGACCAAAAGAATAGTCAGGGAGAGAGAGGGTCTCCACATAATGATAAAATTTCAATTCACCAAGACAATCTAGTCATTCTAAATGTGTTACCATCTAACAAAAGTGCCTGAAAATACATGAAGCAAAACTTCACAGAGAAATGGAAAAATCCACTGCCATTTCACCATATATTCCTCAATTACTGACTGGCCAGGAACAAAATCAGCAGATTCAGAAGATCTCAACAACACCCAGGCCAGCTTTGTCTGATCTCAGGCAGAATCACTGGTGTATCTGCTATCGACCGGTACGGTTTGTGGGAGGCCAGTCAGTCTAGGAAATCCTCACTTACTATGTGATTGGGGGGCTGGCTGCTGGAGAAATTGGATGACTGGGTCACATGTCTTTCATCATACAGATGTCTAGCCCAGCTTTGATCAGATAGGGCTCCAAGTCAGGAAGTAGAAGTGGAAGCTGCAGGGCTTCTAGAGGCTTAGGCTTGGAACTGGCACAGTCACTTCCACTGCTTTCTATTAGCCAAAACAACCCACAGCCCCAGCCCAGATTCGAGGATGGGAAACTAAACTCCACCTGTTGGTCCTGTCGCAAAGGGTGTGGATATGTGGAGAAGTGAAGTATTATGGCGATCTCTTCAATCTACCCATCTAGTTTTGAGAGCGTAGTTTCACATAAGAAAATGCTTGTAGGCAGTTCCTTTTATGGTTCAGTGTGTTGTGAACCTGACTGCGTGGGTTATCAAACCCACAAGGATGCAGGTTCGATCCCTGGCCTCACTCGGTGGGTTAAGGATCCAGTGTTATCATGAGCTGTGTATGTCGCAGATGTGGGTCAGATACCACGTTTCTGTGGCTGTGGCATAAGTCAGCAGCTGCAGCTCCGATTTGACCCCTAGCCTGGGAAGTGCCATATGCCCCGGGTGCGGCCCTAAAAAGAAAAAAAGAAAAGGAAAGAAAATGCTTATAATTCACCCATTAATATTTTAGAGAAAAACTGATTATTTCAATAGATATAGAAAAAGCATTTGATACATTAAAATGTGATCTCATGAAAAAAATCATTTGTAAATTAGTAATAAAGAGGAAGTTTTTTTTAACTACAGAAATTTACTTCATCTTGAGCGAATAAATCTTAGAAGCATTCCCTTTAAAATAAAAATCCACAAACGTATCCACTATCACCATTTCTGTTGACTATTTTATCAGATGTCTTTGTCAGTGCAGTGAGGCAAGAAAATAAATAGGAGCATAAGATAAGAAGGAGGAAAATAAAACTGAAACCGTTTGCATCTGATATGACTGTTTCAGAGATAGCCAATAGAATGTACAGATAAATTATTAGAAATTAAAGATTATTTGATAAGACGACTGGCTATAAGATTAATATTTAAAAAGTTAATTTCATTCTATATACAAGCAACAAACAATTAGAAAACATCGTTTTATAAAAAGACCACATTTGCAAGAGCATCAGGGGAGACTGGATCCGCATTCACTCAAACAGAAGACATGTAAGAACTCCATGGGGAAAATTAAACAAATTTATTGAGACATCTTAAAAGACCTGAATTAATGGAGAAATACATTTTGTTCATGACTAGTAAGACAATATTATAAAAGTGTCAGTGCTCCCTACATTGATTTATAGATTCATTTCAATTCCAATCAAAATTCCAATAGATTTTTGTTTTCTTGAAAACAGACTTTTTATTGATCATTTAATTCTGAAGAATGAATGGAGAAAAAATTGTGAAAATATTTCTGTAGAAAAGCAAAGAGGAGGGATTATTTAAAAGTTACGGTAATAACTATTCCTGAACTGGTCCAGGGATAAATAAAATCACCAGTGGCATAAATGGAGAGCCCAGAGTTTGACTGTTCTTTGCTGTGTTTGTTTTTTCATTTTTTACACTGTTCTTTGCTGTGTTTGTTTTTTCATTTTTTACACAATTTTAAAGGTCACTTTCCATTTATAGTTACTACAAAATATTGGCTATATTCCCCCAAGTTATACAATATATCCCCCTAGCCTATCTTACAACCAAGAGTTTGTACCTCCCACTCCCCGACCCTGTCTTGCTCCTCCCCCCTTCCCTCTCCCCACTGGTAACCACTAGTTTATTCTCTGCATCTGTGAGTCTGCTTCTCTTTTGTTATACTCACTAGTTTGTTGTATTTTTTTAGATTCCACATGTAAGTGATAGCTTACAGTATTTGTCTTTTACTGACTTATTTCACTTGGCATAATGCCTTCCAAGTCCATCCATGTTGCTGCAAATCCAAAGCTTCGTTGTTTTTTACAGCCAAGTGGTATATATATATATATATATATATATATATATATATATATATTTTTTTTTTTTTTTTCCCCACATCTTCCTTATCCACTCATCTGTTAATGAGCACTTAAGTTGCTTCCATATCTTGGCAATTGTAAGTAATGCTGCTGGGAACATTGGGATTCATGTGTCTTTTCAGATTAGTGTTTTTGTTTTTTTCAGGTACAAACCCAGGAGTGGAACTGCTGACATCTATGGTAGTTCTATTTTTAGTGCTTTGAGAAACCTCCATACTGTTTTCCACGGTGGCTGCACCAATTTACCTTCCCACTAGCAGTATACTAAGGTTCCCTTTTCTCCATACCCTGGCCAGAATTTGTTATTTGTGTTCTTTTTGATGATAGCTATTCTGACAGGTGTGAGGTGAAATCTCATTGTGGTTTTAAGTTGAATTTCCCTGACGATGAGCAATATTGAGCATATTTTCATGTGCCTGTTGTCCATCTGCATTTCCTCCTTGAAAAAATGTCTGTTCAGTTCTGCCCATTTTCTAATCAGGTTGTGTGTTTTTTGAAGCTTAGTTGTATGAGCTGTTTATATATATTTGATATTAATCCCTTATTGGTCATATCATTTGCAAATATTTTCTCCCATTCAGTAGATTTTTCTTTTCATTTTGTCAGTAGTTTCCTTTGCTGTGCAAAAGCTTTTAAATTTACTTAACATCGGTTTATTTTGGCTTTTATTTTCTTTGTTTTAGGAGGTCCACTTCCTAAAAAAATTATTGCTATATTGCTGTGGTTTATGTCAAAGAATGTTCTGCCTATGTTTCCCTCCAGGAAATAATATAATATCTAGTCTAATATTTAGGTCTTGAATACATTGGGGTTTGTTTTTGTATATGGTGTTAGAGATATTCTAATCTCATTGTTTTACATGTAGCTATCCAATTTTCCCAGCACCATTCAGTGAAGAGACGAGAGTCTGTCTTTTCTCCATTGCATATTCTTGCCTCCTTTGAGAATCTGGCCCTTCTTATGAGCAACTTTGGTGTATGACAGACAGGGCCCAGCAGATCAATGATGACAGAGACCATTCAGATAAAAGAACTGGAAAGAACACTAGACTTCATATCGCAAAACATGAAATGGGAATCCTCCTTCACAACATACATAAAAATCAACTCAAAATGGATCAAAGATTTAAATATTAAAAAATAAACTTTAGGATTATTAGAAGAAATTTTAGAAGAATATTTATAGTTAGGGGAGGATCTTTTTTTTAAGAAGGCAGAAAACAGTATAAAAGATTAATTTGTCTGTATATTTTAAAGACTTTTCGGCTTACGCAGGAGATGGGGCAACCCTTACAACAATCAAGAATAGAAGAAAGGTGAGCTTTGTTAGAGGAGGTGAAGGACTGACTGTCTAGTGACTTCCTTTTGCCTTTGTGACATAGAAAGCAAGTTCATGCATGGATAGAGGGAAACGTGTTGAGGGCAAACGAAGAAGGGACTGGGTCAGAAATCCAAGGGGTGCGCAGATAAGGGGTAGCAGTCACCAAGGAAGGTTAGGAGGAGGGTGGGACAGAGAGACATATCTGGCGGCCAGGCCGGCTGAGACGCCACCCAGATCAGCCCTGAACAGTGGCTCCATCTGCCCAGCAATGTGACTGCCTCCGGCTACACCCACCTGAAAGGGGATGGGTACCAGTCCCACCAGGCTGATAAATAGCAACGAGCTCTCCTAACTCAGGCACTGGGTTCTCACAGTCCCAGCCTCCTCTGTCACAACAAATATCATCTCTTCCCACTGCTGTCTGCAAAGTTTAGCAAGGCTACTCTGGAGGCAGTTAACCAAGTACCCTGGTCCTATAAGTCTTAGCAGCGAGATGTCACGGTTTAATCATGGTCTTCTACCCCAAGCTGATTGGCAAGTGTCCCTCTAACAGCACACGGCTCTAGGTGAGCCCTTCAGGCTGCTGGTCGGTCTGCCTGGCTCAAGTGCCTGCTTCTCCCTGTGGTCTGGAAAACAGGCATCGCCAGGTTCATACTGTCCGTGAGGGACTTGAACTTTCCTTTCTACCTGCACTTTACAACCCTCTGGCTTCTCAACATCTTTTCTCTCCAGTTCCCAACTAGAAAGAAAAATGATTACAGCCACATGGATGTCTTTATACTGTGATGGACTCCGAGGGTTTTTTCCCTAATGTCTTTGCAATTGTTTATCAACGTCCTCCATCGTTTCCAGGCCCCAAGAAGTCCTCCAAATGTCCCCCTCCAAACTGATATTATGCAACAAGGTCCCTCAGGGAACAATTTGCAGACTGGCCACTGACATCCTGTTATCTGAGGCCTGATGTTTCACCACAGGGCATTTTTTAATTATTCAAACAGAAAACATAACATGATTTCCCAATAAGGATGTTCACCTGCCTTCTTCTCTCTTGTGGAGGTCAAGGGACAAGATTCTAGGCCTGATTCTATCACTCATTAGTAAATTGCTAAGTAAGTATTTTTCATGTTTTTTGAGTTGTTTTTTTTTCATCTTTTTTAGGGTTGTACCTGTGGCATATGAAGATTCCCAGGCTAGGGGTCAAATCAGAGCTGTAGCCACTGGCCTACACCACAGTCACAACAGAGCCAGATCTGAGCCACGTCTGCCACCTGTATCACAGCTCATGGCAATGCCGGATCCTTAACCCACTGAGCGAGGCCGTGCGTCGAATCTGCATCCTCATGGATACTAGTCAGACTCGTTTCCCCTGAGCCACTACGGGAACTCCACCTTTCTGTAGGTCTTTTCCTTCTCTGTGGCTCTTCCTTTTCCAATGTAAAAAAGAATAGTCATGCTGAGCTGCCTCCTCCCTCCCAGAGGCGTTGCATGGATTAAATATGATAATGAATGTCAAGGTGCTTTGCAAACTGCAAATCTAAGGTGTTATTATACCCTTGGTGAAAGTAAACATAGGCCATACGTCTTCCCTACAGGAGTATAAAGGTTTGGAGTTTTCACTGAAGACAAATTCACAGTATTTATTGGGCCTCTTTTGTTTGCTTGCATTTTCTAGGTAAAGCCTTGTAGATCAATCATCTCATTTTATCTTTGTAGTAAGCTTTGGGAGCAACTAGTATTAAGACCCACTTCACAGATAAGGAAACAATGATTCAAAAAGATTAAGTGGGAGTTCCCATAGTGGCTCAGCAGTAACAAAACCAACTGGTATCCATGAGGACGTGGGTTCGATCCCTGGCCTCGCTCAGTGGATCAGGGATCTGGTGCTGCCAGGAGCTGTAGTGTAGGTTGCAGATGCGGCTTGGATCCCACATTGCTGTGGCTGTGGTGTAGGCTGTCAGCTGAAGCTCCATTTGACTCCTAGCCTGGGAACTTCCATATGCCATGAGTGTGGCCCTAAAAAGCAAAAAAAAAAAAAAAAATTAAGCAATTCACCCAAAAATCACACAGCTGACATCCCTTCTTCTCCATAAGGTCCTCAGGAGACAGGCCCCTTCCAGCCCATGCCTTTGCCTTCCTAGGAGTGGCCTTTATCTTCAGCATCCAGGACAGATGGCAGTTTCACATCCAAGGCAGGAGAATGAAGTGTGTCTAAAAACAAGAGTTACTAAAATCCAAAGAGTGATCTAAGCAGACTTTGTTTTATTTATATTTGCCTCACCGGCAGCATTCTGAAGTTCTCCGAGCCGGGGATTTAACCCAAGCCATAGCGGTGACAATGCCAAATCCTTAATTGCTAGGACACCAAAGAACTCCCAGACTTGCGTGTTTTAAAACCATACACTAGTTTGTAGGAAAACAAGGTCGGGAGCCAGGGGACCAGTTTGAAAGCCGTTGAAATGAGATAAGAAATGATGACAGCCTGGTTCAGAGTGATGGCTGTAGAGAGAGATAAAAAGAAACTCTACTTTATGGGAGTTCCTGTTGTGGTGCAGTGGAAGCGAATCTGACTAGTATCCATGAGGACGCAGATTCGATCCCTTGCTCAATGGGTCGGGAATGGGCATTGCCCTGAGCTGTGGTGTAGGTAGCAGACATCGCTCAGATCCCGCATTCCTGTGGCGTAGGCCAGAAGCTATAGCTCCAACTCCTGGGAACCTGTATTCTCTGATAGCTGAGAACTTCCATATGCTGTGGGTGTGGCCCTAAAAAACAAAAAAGAAAGAAAGAATGAGAGACAGAGAGAAAGAAAGATAAAGAAAAAAAAAGAAGCAATATTTTAGAGATACTGTAGAATTAAAATCAACAGATCTGATGTCACTGAAGTGGAAAACTAAGAGACTCAAAAAATATATAAAGCTGGCAGAAACTTATCAGAATCAACTTTTTCAGAACAGTGGAATTGAATCAAAAATGTACAATAACCAGAGGAATATTGAATAAAGAAGCTATTCAATTTTCATTAAAAAAACCTTGACATTTTAATTTACCTACTTACTATCCTCAGCTCATCAGTAGCAATAAGGACGGTGGGCCTGATTCCTGGTGTGACTTGCTAGTGTCAAAGAGGGAAAGGCTGGTGTTCTTAGGAACTGTCATTGTGGGATTTGACCTGTCTGGTGGATTCCTGGGAGATTAGTCTTGGAACTTTCTCAGGGCAAGGACAGCATCCAAGGTGGTGTTTGCCAAAAACACTTACAGGTAAACGTTCTATCTACAGCTGCCTGGAGAAGGGGATGGTGGACAGGGAAGGGAACGGATGGACAGATGGACTAAGGAGCCTAGGTAGGGGAAGCTCGAGGGGAGATGCCTGGGGGCCCACGGGCTTTGGGAGCCTCCTGCATATTCCAGGGAATCGGGAGGGACATGTGTGTGTCCCATGTTCAGAAAGACCTAAGGCCCTAAGTATTCATCTCTGGCTTACTTTTAGGCTTGAGTCAAGCAAGAAATGACAGCTAAGTGAGAGTTATAAAAGCTCTGGCTAAGCTTTAAAGAAGTGGCCCAATCATTGACAGAGCCAGTCAACAAAGAGCAGGAGAGTTTTCATTTCCTTTTTTTTTCCCCTTTTTGGTTCCAGGCCTTTAAGGAAATCTTTGCTAAATTTTTAGCTCGCCTCTAAGCAAACAAAAAGATTTAAATGGTCACACATGACAAATAATACAATCTTTTCAAAAATAGTTTAGAAAAGCCACTAAACAAACAAACATCCCATACTAAGCGGCAACAACAAATCCTGGAGATGAGTAATTTGATTTCCAGTGCCACATTATGATATTCAAAATGTCCAGGACCACACCCGTGGCATATGGAGGTTCCCAGGCTAGGGGTCGAATCGGAGCTGCAGCTGCCGGCCTACACCACAACCACAGCAATGTGGAATCCCAGCCGCGTCTGCGACCTACACCACAGCTCACGGCAATGCCAGATCCTTAACCCACTGAGCAAGGCCAGGGATCGAACCCGCAACCTCATGGTTCCTAGTCGGATTCGTTAACCACTGAGCCACGATTTCATTCCTTTTTTTTTTTTTTTCAGTGCCAGCTTCCCAGCTCCAGAAGATCTGAGAATGCCAGAGGGCGAAACGCTGTGGGATTTCCATGCTGGCTAGTCTCCAATGACATTTTCCTGGGCTCTAGACCTAGAAACAACCAAAAATAATTTGGTGAGTGTACAGAAATTATTCATCAACCATTTGTAAAGCCCATACTGTTGTAAAGAGCACAGGGCTTGATGCTGGGTACAGGTTAATGATACTGGAAGATTCCATTCCCGTGGACCATCCCTAACGTCTTTCCAGAATCATCTGTCCCAAAATATAAACCATCTCATTTCCTGGGCACACTGTCAAGACAAAAAAAGGAAGAACTAAATTTTCCTCTAAAAACACATTGCAAAATCCACACAAAGAAAATACATTTTTTTAAGAACAGATGTAAGAGATAATGACAATAGCTAACACTGGAGTCAGTACATGACAAGCACTGTTCTATTTCACATCTATTAACTCATTCAGTCTTCACAAGAACCCTAGGCGTGAGATACTGCTCTTATCCCCATTTTACAGATAAAGGAACCAAGGGACAAAGATCAAGGAGCTTGTCCAAGGTCACGCTCAGAGGAAAAGTAGGGACCCCAAAGCCAGGCAGCAGTCCTCAGGGTCTGCATTCTTTTTTTTTTTTTTTTTGGCTTTTGTCCTTTTAGGGCCGCACCTGCAGCATATGGAGGTTCCCAGGCTAGGGGTCTAATCAGAGCTGTAGCTGCCAGTCTACACCAGAGCCACAGCAATGCAAGAACTGAGCTGCATCTGCAGCCTACACCACAGCTCACTGCAACGCCAAATCCTTAACCCACTGAGCAAGGCCGGGGATCAAACCTGCAACCTCATGGTTCCTAGTCAGATTCGTTTCCACTGCACTGTGACAGGAACTCCCCAGAGTCTGCATTCTTAACCACAGCTTTCTACCTTTCTGAGCGCGCGGCTCTTAACTGAGAACACCTGATCCAATGGCTGTGCCTTTGCTTCCCAAATAAATCCGCAGCTTTCATGAGGTTACAGGTAATGCTGACGGCTACATTACTGACCTTGACAAAGCAGACTGAAACTCATCTAGAGCCCCAGCCAATTATATACATCACAGAACTTCAAAATAATGATGGTTGTTTCGTCGTTATCAGGATTTTCAAACACATTACCCGACAGCTACCATCAAACCCCTGTGCTAACTGGGTTCAAAACAGAAACCTGACTGGTGGTTTCAGGATAGAAATTCTAGAAAAGGATTCAATTTCTCCTAAGATTTTAGTTTCCCAGAAGTGACTGGAAGATACCGTGCAGACGGCTGGCATTTCTCAGCTAGATCTAGCTACGTGGATGCCATCTACGCGGATTCCATCCATAAGGACATCCTGGACGGGGGGTGGGGGACTCTCCTTGCTCCAGCACCTACGGGGCTTTCTCTGCTCAAGAGCCAGTCTCCACTAATAGGCAGTTACACCACAGAGAAACCCAGACTTAGCCAGATGCAGACAAGCTCACTGGGCCCCAAGGGGCAGCCCCTGGCTCCATCCGGGGGGCTCCCAGGATGCTATAGCTCTCACCACCAGGAAGAGGGTCTTGCTTCCAGCCCGCAGACCTTACCTCTTGTTCTCTCTCCATGTCTGCGGGGTTCTCTTATTCCAGTCTGTACGTCTCGCAAGCTGCCAGGATCCCCAGGAGAAGGAAGAAGGGCCTTCGCGGGTCATTTTACTTTACATTCTTCCAGCTGAACAGTGGGTTCCTAAAAGGAAATCTTAAAGCCCACCCCAGGAACTCCTGGTAAGAGAGTCCAGGGCCATCAAGGCACTGGGTGGCTGCCCAGCCTCTGGGGGAGACATTCAGAGGCCCTCAGCCCGACTGGCTACGGGCAACATTGAGTCCCTTGGGACCCGCTTCCCGCTATGTCCTGGAGGGGCTCCCCACTGGGCACCTGGGTCACAAGCCTGGGAAGCCAGGGGGGTGGCTGCTGGGCTTCTGAACTGACTCTTCCTTGGGAGAGGAGGCACTCTGCCTTCTTGTCTGCAGCTACGGGTGTGTGGGGCCTCTCTCCTCCCCAAAGTCCACAGGTTTTGGCACTGCTGTGGGGGTGGAGCACCTTCCTCCCTGCCTGGTAATAAGCATCCTTGGTCATCTCTCCCCAGCTAGGGCTCATTTTCACAAAAGAAGTGTCGCCTAGGCTGACCAGCAGCCCCCCCCCCCCGCCCCGTTCTTCCTTGATCGCAGGTCTCCTCGGAAGCGCCCTCCCTCCTCCCTCCTCCCCCAACATCACAACAACCAAACCAGCCAAATCCTGAGGCCGTTTCCACATGTTCTCCCCAGTTTCGTCCACACACACACTTCCCTGCAAATGCAGGAAATCGAGTCACCCCTTAGGGAACACTGGCTATGGGTCAGGACACCGCGCTAAACACTTTCTCTCAATAGCAGGAGCACTCACGCATTGTGGCCCCAAGTCTCTGGGCCCCTGGCTGCAGGGGAGACACCGGACTTCGCCTCTCACCCCCCACCCCTGGGCATCGCCCACCAGTTGCTGGGGATGGAGGGGAACTCTGAAGTACTCCACTGAGGGGACCTCCCTAGGTAGGACGCGGTCACATGCTGTGATCCCAGGTGCTCCACAGAGTCATGTCAGCTCCCCCAGCTTCCTTCCTCGGTCAGGCCAGCGGCCTCTCCTCGACACCTCATCTTCTTCTCAAGACTGGCCTCCTCTGAGGGTTCCGAGGAATTCACTGTCCAAGCCAGGTCCTTCCTGGACCCTTGCGCCCTTGGCCAGGGGGTACAGTGGTGAGCGTGAAGGGCCAGGAATATGGAGGCACGTGGACGGAGGGGCCCCCTCTCCTGGCCTCCCCCAGATCTTGGCTTGTTCTTTCCAAGGAGAGTCTCGTGCAGGGTCCTCTCCTCTGACCCTGACCTTAAGGGGAGGAGACCTGCTGTTGTGCCTACTGGACACCCCACTGCCTTCAACTTGGGCTCTGATACTGGAATCACCAGCATCTCCTCAGAAGACACCTGGGAGCCGAAACCTTCATTGCCAGGATCCCTGGTCCAACAGGGTTTCCAGACTGAGAAACCCACACAGCTGCTCAGGCTACAGTGTCACTGTTGTTTGTGAGCCAATCAGCTTGGGCTCACGCCCTAGCTTCCCTTGGCCAGTGTGCTAGGGGAGAAATTCCAGGATTCCAACATCCAGGGGTCACCAGTCAGTGGGCTCCATGGCATCAACTGGGCACCCGGCAACTGCACGTCTGAGAACTCATGCTTCTGCCAAGACAAGAAGACTCTCATGTTCACATCCATTCTCTGACCCCACACGGTGCCCACTCTCCATTCAGTCTAGCTGAGGGGGAGCTGTGCCCCATGTGCCCGACATCCTGCTCCCCATCCCCTCCCCCACCCCCAAGTGGGGCAGGAAAGCCTTGAGGCACAGGTGTAGAAGGAAGAACTAGAGGAAGAGGAAGCCAACAGCCTTCTACTGAGTCTTGCTTAGGGCTCTGGGGGCAGATGGTCCAGCCTCAAAGGGAATTTACCCTCCTATAGAGAAAAAGAGTGGAATTCACAGAAACTCTCTGAGCCCAAGTTTCCTCAAGTGTAGAATGAGGACACCAGACCACAGTCCCCAAGTGCCCTTGGGCAGTGAACACAGTGTTGCTTCACCCACAAAGATGTCCCTGTTCCCAGAACCTGTGAACACCTTATGTCACAAGGGGGGATTAAAGTTGCAGGTGGAACTTCGGCTGCTCTTCAGATTCAGGTAATCTTGACATGGAGAGGTTATACTGAATGATCCAAATGAGCCCAGTATAATTTCAAGGCCCCTTGGAAGTGAAAGAGGGAGGCAGGAAGGTCAGAGAGAGATTTGAAGATGCTAGCTTTGAAAACGGAGGAAGGGACCAAGAGCCAAAGGATGCAGGTTGTCTCAAGAATTGGGAAAAGGCAAGAAAGATGTTCTCTCCTAGAGCATCTTAAAGGAACACAGCCTTACCTACACCTTAATTTTAGCCCAGTGAGGTCCCTTTTGAACATTCTGACTCACAGAACAGTAAGATAATAAATCTGTGTTGTTTTAACCCACTCATCCATCTTCTTGTAATTTGTAATGGTAGGGATAAGAAGCTAATTTGCTCTCCATGCCCAACATCCACACCCACATGCTATGAATCAGAATCCCAGTCCTGGTAAAACCTTGCATCAAATATTTATATGCTCTCAAGGAAAACAGGAGTATAATGTCCTACACTCACAAAGAGTGTTTCTGTTTTTAAACCACTGTCATTCAAAAAAAAATTATCCATCTTCTTATGAACCAATTACTGAGCTAATTCCTGCAGATGCAAAGTCAAATGGACATCATCCTTTCCCTCAAGTAATTCACTGTCTAGTTGGAAAAAGAAACACAGGAACAACTACCTAGAAACCTCAATGTTTCAGAAGTTAGAGTTGGACGAAACTCAGTCTCCTTCAATGGAAATGGCAAGTGGCAAGAAGAACTGTATTAATCAGTCCCCTCTGCTCCAGACTCAGCTGTGGAGACTACCTGGGCGTGGGTATTTTTTTTTTTTAATCTATTGAATAATTCTGAGTCACAGCCAGGACACTGAACCATTGCAAGATCTTTTCATGTTTTACTTGGGGTCAAATGTTCTTTGTACTTCTTTTTTTGTCAGAGGTGGATGGAAAATTCTAGTAATAGTGAGCAGTAGAGAAAAAAAAATCACTGCTTAAGAGCAGAATTATGAACAATACATCCTTTCCCTCCTGTCTCCTCTCCCCTTCCTGAATCTCAAAACCTTTCAAACCTATGCATATTCTTTGTGTAGATGGATAGGACCAACTCAACTAGAGTCCAGGGCCATCAAGGCACTGGGTAGCTGCCCAGCCTCTGGGGGAGACATTCAGAGGCCCTCAGCCCGTAGCCCGACTGGCTACGGGCAACATTGAGTCCCTTGGGACCCGCTTCCCGCTATGTCCTGGAGGGGCTCCCCACTGGGCACCTGGGTCACAAGCCTGGCAGCTCCCGAGGGCCACCTCTCCTGCACTCAGGTTTTCACCCCCGTTCCCACTCACTTTGGGCTTCATCTGCTGCCCCATCCATTGCAGTGGCCTCTTGGCCCCTCTTAGGTATGTTCTCTGCAGACTGGAGCCAAAGGTCCACTAAAAGAACTTGCCCAACCCCTCGCAGCCCTGCTGCTCACCAGTCTCTATGTGATAGCAGCCCTCCCTCTCCACGCCCACCTCCCACCACTTCCCTTCACGTCTCCAGCCTTGCTCTGTACCCCTCTGTGCCTTCGCCCAAGCGGGGGACCCATCTCTTGATACTCTTGTAAGCACTCTGAGTCCTTCCTTCATCAGGATTCAGCCCAGGTGCACTCTGCTCCAGAAACTGCTCAGGAATGCGGGCCCTGAGTGGGCGACCCTCCTTAGTGACTAGGTCACGACTAGAGCAGAGGGCTCACCTCGTTACATGGATGTGACCAGCGCACCTGTGCTCACCTCCTCCCAAGTCAGCCCTTGGGATAATTACTTATCTCCAGGTCTGATCACAATTCCTGGCCAACACTGGCACATCCTGAAGCAAACCCAGGGCTGTTACCATCACAGAAGAAAGCCAGCAGAATCTTGGGGCCACTGGTAAAGTTTTGGCTTAAGTTCAAAAGCATCTCAGGCCCAAGTAGAAACCATCTGTCAAGGCGCCTTTGCCCAAGTTGGAAACTACAGCTCAGCTATCCCCATGATGGGCCCCCACCTGGAGGAGGGGTCCCTGTCCCAAGCACTACCCTGGCTGTGTCCCTTTGCTGCCCACTCCAGCTCAGCAAGGAGACCCTTCCCACAGCAGGTCTCCACTACCCTGCCCAGGGGAACAGAGTTGATCTGTAAGCCTTGGTGATGGAAAGAACAGGCTCTGAGGCCTCCAGCAGGAGACACCTCCCCCCCCAACCAAGGGGCCTGAACCTCCCACGGTGCGTGAAGGGGAGCAGAGCAAACTGGGGGTCACGAGTGCTAAACCTTATTCACCAAGAGCCTCAAACCATAGGCTATGAAACTTCTCTCCAAATGAGGGTCTACCCAAGCCATTCTATCTGTATGATGTTAAAAGATGGCTGGAATTCCCATTATGGCTCAGTAGTTAATGAATCTGACTAGCCATCCATGAGGATGAGGGTTCAATCCCTGGCCTCACTCAGTGGGTTAAGGATCCAGCTTTGTCATCAGCTGTCGTGTAGGTCGCAGACATGGCTTGGACCCTGCGTTGCTGTGGGTATAGGCCCTCAGCTACTGCTCTGATTCGATCCCTAGCCTGGGAACCTCCATATGCCGCAGGGTGCAGCCCTAAAAAGCAAAAAAAAAAAAAAGATAAGAAAAGAAAAAAAGGTTTATTTATTAAGCATTTACATGGAATATACCATCTCCAATTTTTGTACCCATTTTTTGCCATTTTTCTTTTTAATATTCAACACTCAAAAAAATGGAAAAGACCAGGGCTTCTTTCCACCTCCAAAATGCTCTCCTGCTGTTGACACAGGGTAGGTGGCGACCTTTCTCCAGGCCTCTCCCAGCTCTGCCCCCCCAACCCCAAGCACATACTTGGTGACAAAAGAATGCAGCAGCCTGGGGAGGCAGGGTCCCCAGAAGGAGGTGGGTGAGGAGTGGTCACCTCTACCCTGGAGACAGGGAGTTTCCTGACCGCACAGCGGTGAGAAGGGAGAAAGATGATGAAATCCAGCACACAGATCTTCCTGCAGCCCTGCTCCCTCTGTGGGCCGTGTGCACCCATCACCCTGTCGAAGGACACAAGACCCAGGGCAAAACACAGGCACAGCCCAGGGGGCACAAAGGACCCAGAAGAGAAGGGCAAAGTCCCCCAGCCCACAAACCTCTGCTAACCCTGCCAAGGCTCCCACATCAAGTTTTTCTTCAGCTAAGGCAGGGAGAGCCCCTGGAAAATGACCAGGCAGTGACCGGAGGGGTCTCACGTGACCAACTTAGAACTCGTGCGGGGAATAGGTTACTAAATGGATTCATCACATGTTCCCTGGGCGTTTCCAGTGTGCTCGCTGCCAGGTCCCCCCACAGAGGTGTGGCTGGCCCACCTCCCTGAGGCCTGACAGTTCAGCCAGCCGCAGAACCAGTCCACCAACTGCTGAGAATTCCAGCGAGAGAAAATTCCAACGGCAGTTGAAGGCAATGGTCCGGGGGAAGCGGGGGGACAGCAGGACCCACAGTCTCTGGGAGGGGCACAGAGGGGGACGGGAGCCTTCAGGGCCTGCAGAGGGGAGCTGATGGGGGTGGGGGTCATCGGAGACCATGCCGGGGGTCGGGGGGCTGCAGGGAAAAATGGGAGGACCTTCCCTCCAGGCCCAGAAAGTGGGGGCGCAGCCATTGTTATCAGGTGGCCTTAAGGCAGACTTTGCCGACCTTTGTGTGTCCACATGGGAAGCCTGCCCCGAGGATGAAAACTCATGTCCCTTGCCACAGCCATTGCTCTAGCTGGCTCCTTCTTAGCCCCAAAGGCGGGAGTCCTGGCTGCCTCTGGGCCAAATTCTAGGTCGGGACCATGAATCAAAATCAAGATCAAGTTCATGCCATAGATATGACTACTTTACAGAGATAAATGAGCAATTTCAAAGGACCTGGCTGGGCCCAAGTCTGAGCTGGGGAAACAGAGGAGGCGTCTGGGAGTGGCCCCATTGCCGTGGGCCCTGTGTACGTGCTGACACCACACCAAACCCACCGTGGTGGCCCAATATTCTCCGTTTGAGGGGCACTACCTGCCTCGGGAAGGCTTTGCAGTGTACCTTGGCGAAATGAGATACCTGAGAGTTTCTTTAATGAGGAGTTAGTTCCAAACAAAAAAGCATGGAGCCTGGCAGACGTCCCTGTGTGCGCTTGGCAATTGTTTAATTATTCAGGGGCGCTCTTGGCAGTTGGCTACAGTGCCCTGGGGAACCTCGGCGCAGAGCTGGGGAACCACAGAGGCAAATCATTGATTAAGAACCCTGGTTGAGTCCTTTCAGTACTATCTACTACCAGAGTGAGAGATGACAGGCCTGCTGGCCCCAAATTTTTATAAAACGTGTTTATGGTCAAGGAGGTTTCTGAAGGAATTGTTTTGTTTCCACAGCCATCTAATACCTGTCTTCTCGGAACGTTTGCCCCAAAGGAATAGTTTCATGAACTCCACACGATCAAAGTGGCAGCATCTGGAAGGATGTGCCCAAGGGTCTCAAAGTGGAAAGAAGTTGAATCTGCAAAACAGACGCCATGTTAAAGCAATGATAACAGGTTGATTCTATTCCCATTGGTCACACTCTCAGTCTCGTCCTAGCTGTCGCTGTCCTCTATCCACGTCTCTGTTTCCATGCTTTTCCCACTAGATTAGAGCCTTGAGGAGGGCAGAGGTTCTGGCCAGCCTCCTCCTCGGAAATCTCCCCAGGCACAGTGACAGCCAACTCCAGAATAATGAAAGTGACAACAATCAGTGCCTCACAGAAGGCCTTTGCTCAGCAAGGAATGCCATTTGGATCCTTTCTTCTTATTCCCAAATGGGAGTACGTGGAAGGTCTAATAGATTGAGAAACCATCCTGGGAAGTAACCCAGACTCGACCCAGCACCCAAATCCGTACTTTCTCTTTGTCCAGTTAATTTTTCTACCCTCTTCACGGTGTATTGAAAGCCAGGGAGATGGGTAGCCCAGGAAAAGGGGATGCGGAGTGCCGTGGGAACCAGGGACGGGGGTGGGGTGGGGGAGGAACAAAGGGAAGTGAAGAGGTTTTCGAGGAAGCAAAGAAGAATGCACATCATTATTGAAGCTTCGAAAGCCGGAGCTTTCATTTAACACTGGAATCCCAATCCCAGCTATTTCTGGGTGCTGCCCCCACTCCCTGGGCACCGACACCTGGCTTGGTTTCCACAGTGACTAGCAAGCACAAATTCTGAAACCTCTGGTGAAATCGTTCTAACTAAATTAAGTCTGTAGTCTTTACTTGGGGCCGTGTGCTAGGTGCACTGTGTCACTTTTTACCTTAGCGACTTGTGCCATGTCTCTGTATAACATTCCCACCACCCTGATTCAAGGATGCTTCACACGGGGCACCATCCTGGAAGAATGCTGTGGCCACTAGATGCCAGGCGAGCATATCGTGCGTGCACACGAGCACACGTCCAGCATTCTGGACATTCTTCTCTAATCCTCAGTCATTTGTGAAGCTGTCCCACCGTGAATGATCAAAGTCTTGCACTCTTTTTCTTTACTGTCGCTTGCAGCTGGCCAAAAGCCTGGCTCTGAGTGAGGAGTCTGGCGGGGCCTGGCCCCTCCCGAGACCCCTGTGCTTTCGCTAATGGACTCCCACTGGGTCGGCCCTTTGAACCTGATCTGCGAGGAAGAAGGCTCCCAAGCCTGGCACTGCCAACTCTTCCAGTAGACCTTGGACTTGGTGCTTTTAGCAGAGCCTGGTGAAGACTTGAGGGTACTTGTCCCTGCCTAGCCCTTAAGCTCAACTAGCATGTTCGAGAAGGCCGCTGCTGCCTCCTGACAAATTCCGGGTTTCGCATCTGCCTCCCCATCCTCTCGTTGCTCCAAGTTCTCCCGGAATCTCTCCTTCTAGTCTGTTCATCCCAGACCCTAAGGTGAGCCCCAAAGCCATAAAGAGCTATGGCATTTCAACAACGAGAGGTACAACTAGCATCATCCAAAGGAGCTTCCTCCTTGCAGTCCTTGCCATGCAAAGGGCCCAGCACATCCTCCCACCAAGGAGAGATGGGGTCCCCCGGGATGGCCCCTTAAACCCAGGTTCCGGGTCCATGAGGCCAGAAGAGGCCCCAAGCTTTGGGCTTGGTGTCTCTGGGCGCTCTTCCAGGGCTGGCTGGTCCCAGCTGTGATGTTCCAATCTAGACCAGTGATTTTCGATTGTTTTGTGACCCTAAAAATCACCCTAAGAAAAATTTTGACTTTTCATCACCACCCAGGACAGATATTTAGAAATAACAGAGCTACAAGTATAGATGTGGTACATATACTGAAAAAAAATTTTAAAAAAGAAACCTCACTCTATATGCAATACACGGAGGCTTCTGTTTCTAATCTGTTGTTTTAAAGTGCTGGCTGTAAACCACTAAATTGATTTCACAACGCACTAATGGTTTGCAACCGGCCGTGTAAAAAACGCCACCATGTGAGCGGCGTCTAGTTCAGCCTTGCACCCTGGCCAGCAGTCTTTTATTCTCAAGGGATACCGGGGAAATCTCCAAATCTGAACAGATCTCAGGAGCCCCTCTGCACCGGCCACGTCCCCCCGGGGAGGCCGTGGGAGGCTGGCCTCTGCTCTGCCTCTTAGGAAGGATCCGCTCCCACAAAGTCTCTGGAGTCCAGTCTGGGCATGGACCGGTCTCGGCCGCCTCCCTCTCCGTGTCTGTCTTCCCAGAACCTCCCCCCACCTTCCTCTTCTCTCTCCCCATCGTTTACAAGATTGTGGGGTTAACAGCATCTGAGCCCGGGGTGCCCGCAGCTCTGGTGGGAGGGGACCGAGCAGGGAGAAGCGGGCAGAAATGGAGCAAAGGAAGGTCAGATGCCACTCCAGGGCGGGGGGGCGGGGGAGCTCTGTCCTCATCCCCAGGGCAGTGGCCACTTGGCCTGGGCTTCCGGGCCCTGCCCACCTCCTCCCACCTCCGGCCGGGCAGAGAACCTCATCTTTCGGATTTCAACTCCGTTTCTCCACTCAGAAAACCCTTTCCCTAACAGAGAATGTCCCCTGATCCCAAGAACTCAGAGGAGGATGGGATGTCACCCACAGCCTGGATGGCCAGTGTTTGGAGACCCCTGTGATAGTTGCTTCGTTCCGGCTTAAAGAGGGTGAGACCCTGGGAATCACTTGAACAGAGCCTTTTAGTTTTGACAGAAGAAATCTGCAGTCTGCTGTCCCCTCCCCTGTGGCCAGCCCCCTCTGGGTGGGCAGAGTGGGGCAGGCAAGGGGCCTTTGCCACTCCAGCCCAAAGCTCCTCTGCTGAGGGTCCACATTTTTTCTCACATTGTCTCTCCATCCCTCACTGAGTGGGAAAGGGTCTGTTTGGGACATCCACTTGCTTTAAATGGGTGGTCTTTGTTGTGTTTGTGACATGACTTCCAGCCCCAGCAGCTTCTCCACTGACCCACAGCCAGTTTGTCTGGCCCCTCGGCCTGTCTGGTGGCGGGGGATGGGTGTGTGTGTGCAGGAAACACTAGGCACAGTGACAGCAGTTTCCACTCAGGCTCCTCTGGGGTGGGGGCGGTGTTGGTATTCCCTGTTGATGGGTAGAGAGAGTTTGCCCCTTTCCCTCAAGGACACAAGGAGCTGTCCCTAGGCTCTTTCCCTCTCGCCCTTTCTCCCTGCTCATTTCATTTCAGCCCAGGTTTCTTCCAGACCTCGCTGGAAGTCACTGTCGTTAAGCTTGACGGCTGCATCTCTTCAACTGAAGGCTGTACTCCCCCCTTGACCTGGCCCTGGGAATTGTGGGAAAATCTTAAACTCACCAGCTGGCAGGGCGAGGAAGCTAAGGCTTCTGAGAACCGCCCCCCCAAAACACAATCCATGCCCTCCAGGAATTTATAGCATCCTTGGAGAGAAAGACGGATAAACACTGGCAACCGCAGGAGGCAGCAAGGGGGAACGCTAATCCCTTTTGCAACTGCAGAGGGGGGATTCAAGCTGGACCCCGAGTGAGATTCGAGGCCTCTAATGGGGAGAGGAGATGGGGGTGCATGCCAGGTGCTTGGGAACAACTGAAAAAATGCTTGTGCAGGGAGGGAAGTTGTCTGCCGAAGAGGGGCAAACACGACAGCAGACGACGGAGGGTCTGGGCCCTCACCCCGGGTAAGATTTTGGATGTTCACTTAACGGGCGGCGGGAAGCTGTTGAAGGTTTTGTGAGCCAGGAAGAAATGGGTGGTCAGCAGTTTCAAGGGAGAATCGCCTGTCAGTGGTGCATGGAAAGGACAGGAAGGGCAGAGCCTGGAGACGAGAAGACCACTAGGGAACCAGAGGAAAATGTCAGTGACTGGCAGCTGCCAGGCTCTGGAGTCAGCTGGCGACAGTGTGCCTGAGCAGACGAGCTCGCTGTGGCAGCGCTGGGGGGTGGCAAGAGACACCATCTGTTAACTGATGGTGTTGGGGTCCAAGGTGACATCCTGGTGTCCAGTTTGGAATAAACGGTTGCCGTTACACAACAGGGAAGTCAGCCATCATTTGAGAGCAGAGTCCAAAGAGTTTATTTGCCCGAGTGCTGGGCAGTTGGTTATATGGAAATGCTATAGCCAATTTACAGAAATTGCACCGGGAGACGAGGCAGATTCGTGGACTTTTTCTCCCTCTCAGCTCTTCCCCGCCCCCAAGCCAATCTCTTCAGGCGCTAAAGAATGTTTGCCTTGGACACAGATGTCATTCCACCTTGAGCGGGACTGGCCCTTCCCCAGTTGATAGAGTGGCAACCAACTGCCCCACCTGCCAGGGGGCCCGGGAGAGGTGGGGCCTCGCCTCCCTCACAGCAGGGCCTGGCAGGTCACAGAGGACAGCAGGCACGCTGCCTGGAGCACCCCTGAGCTTGTGGAAGAGTAGTGCCACTTCCGTTTCTGTTGGCCCAGTGGCGTGAGCAAAAGCCCCACCAGCTCCACTTCCTGCGATTGGGACCTCCCTTCTTGACCCGTAAGTTCCTAGGAGTGGCAGAGATTTCTGCAGGAAAGTGGAACAAAGCCCATCCTGTTTTCCCACGTCTGGTCTTCTATCTACTCTTGTTCCTCACAACGTACAAAGTCAAGTCTGCCTTGGGCCAGACCTCAGACCACTGCTGTGAACGCCCATATTTGGCTACTTCCCCCAAGATACCATTTCCATTCATGCTCAGCAGATGTGGGAGGCCCCTGTCCGCCTCCCCTTTGTAATATTGCCCCAGAATCCCAGGGCCCCTGGCCTCTGCCTCTGGAAAGGCCTCTATATTCAGAACCCAGGATGCCTCTCCAAGCATTCTGGTCCCTGGGACCACCTAGATGGCGGAGCAGACTGCGTGGCAGTCAGCAGGGCCGGGAGCAGGGAGCAGGGGATGAGGGGGGGAGTCCAGCTCCACCTCTGGGGGCTCTTCCCCAGTCCAGGGCCCGCTCTGGAGGATCCGGTGCTGCGGAGTGAGCGCTGCTGTGTCTCTCCCCCTGTACTTTGGTTTGATGGCAGGCCTCATGCCACCGAAGACACCTGCCCCTGCCCGCACAGCTCAAACCCTCTTTGGCCCCACCACAGGCAAGCAGTGGCCCAAGCCACAAAAGCCATGCAGGCTGTGAACAACCCATCAGAGGGACCAGCCCTTTGGGTGTTGGTGAGGATACACACAGGACCCAGACTCAGAAAAAAAAGCTGGCCCCAAGCAAAGCCCATGCACAGCCGCAGTGACCTCAGGTATAAAATGAGGTCTTTGGACTCATGAGGGAGCTGGAAACGACCCTCCAGCACCGGTAACACATCACTTTCTGAAACCCCAACACTCTTTCTCCTCCAACCCGACTCAATTTTTTCTGCCTCCTACATGTCGAGAACACAAGCAGGAGTCAGCATGGCCTCCCAGGGACTATATCATGATCATTCGCCCAACACTTGCCTGAATAGAAACCAGGTGGCAGCATAAGAAAGCTCTCCCTTTCATTCCCTAAGCATTGATTCTATGATTCTCAGTGGGTAGAGGGTACCTGTCCAGCGAACACAAAATGAGCAAATGACAGACCCCATCTCCACGTACTCAAGATTCAGGAGGAGAAACAGATACACAAGCAGCAATGTAAACTGTGCTGTCTTTACTAGCGGATGCAAGCCCGATTCCTCCCCAGGTCGCCTGGGATGATGGACTTTTGGATCCAGCAATGGGATGAAGGCAGTGGTGCCCAGTTCAACTCAATAGCACCAAGACCCATGTAACTTTTACCTTAGACTTTGGCACTTTCTTTGATTTTTGGTTGACAGGTGATCGGGGTCTTTTGAGACTGAGACGCTTTTATAAATTTGGCTGATGTACACTGATCCTTCCTTCCTGGACCTGAGCTCAGGGGATTAGTAGCCCAGGCAGATTTCCTGATGGGCAGAGGGCCCTGGAGCCCCGGCTCCAGACAAAGGTGCAACCTTGTATGCACGGCTCTTCCCCAGGCGTATTAATGACGGAGCTCTAGGCACCAGGAAAGCTGGGAGGACTCCTGAGAATGTGTGGCTGAAACTGTCCTCCTGTTGGTGCCCGCCCCCACCCCAGGACCGCCCAAGGGAGGGCCAGTTTCTCCCTTTTTCTTTGCCCTTCTCCTCCTGAGCCAGATTCCACACCCATCTATTTCAGCAACGTTTTTACGCCATGACAACTGTTCTCCCCACCTTCCCTCTCTCTCCCGAGTCAGGCAAGCCCCACCTTCCTTCCTCTCTGTCCACCTGCCCCCATCAACCTTGACAAGAAAAGCCTAGGAGTAATACAGTCTAAAACTAGCATAGATGTGTATTGGCCGGGGCTGGGGTTCTTCACCACGGATAGCTTTGATGCTGGCGTTGAGCCCCTGCCCCCCAGAATTTTCAGCGCCCCTGACCTGAAGCAAAGTGGCCTCCAACAGCTTCCAGACTTACCTCTCCTTGCTGCACCTGGAGACCGACCTCCTCCAGATTTTATGAATCACTTCAACCTTCCTGGGGATAAAGTGAGGAGCAGACAGACAGGATCTCTGCCCAAAGGAAACCAGTAGTCTAGAGGGATGAGACAAGCATTAATCAAATGATCACGCAAGTTCACACTGACAATTATTGGTGCTGGAAGGAAAATGTCCACGGTGATCTGAGAATAGTGAAGGTTAAAGCGGAGAAAAGGACTCTGGGTCCCTCTTTTCCCAGCTGAATTCAACCGCTCAACAGCTTTACTAGTCATCTGATAATGGTGTCTTACTTCACTTCAAAATGTGAGAAAAAAGTGCTCTGCCGCAAGTAATTTTAATGCTGACTGCAGGAGCCTTTAGGGCTTGACTGGTTCCTGGGGCTTCCATGGGCCCAAACAAGACCTCTCCTCATTCACCTCCTTCCAGAGGCTCCAGGTTAATAAGCACACAAAAATGCAGCAGCCACACAAGAACAACCAACAACTTCGCACATGCAGGAAGGCTGGGTTCCTAGATTGCTATTTTTGTTTATGTTTTAACCTTTCTCTTTTCTACATTTCTATCAATTGTTTTCAATAAAGGCCCAAATGATTTTGAGCCTGCTTCAGAAATGGAAACTGAATGCGCTGTGTAGCTGCCCCTGGTGCCTTCTGCCCTGGAGAGGCCCTGCTGGCATGGGTCTGCTTCCAGTCCCTCCTGGCCATGGAGGGGGTGCTCAGAAATCCCTCCAGAGAGTTCAGTTCCATCACTGTGTCCAATGTGCAGCCTATACCGTTTACCTGTGGCTTCGTGGTCCAAAGCAGACCCACCTCTTCGTTTCTCACCATAGGTTAACTTCTAGCAGAAAGGTGATACTCCTGGAGGGGGATGCAAATGGTCACCTGCCCCAGATAACCCTTAGATGAATCTGTTGTACAGCCTGTCTGGACCCCAGTCAGCTCACCTCTCAGGATGCACAAAGCTAATATTCGTCTGAAGGCTGTCCCTCACTTCTTGTTCAACACACGTTCTCTGGGCAAGTCCTTGAGAAGCATCTTGGTTGACCACAAAGGGGTAAGCCAGAAAGCTTGGCTTCCAGGAATTGATTCAACAAGTGCCACTTTGGCCTGTCCGTTTCTGGCTGATTAGGATCCTATGAGAAGGCCATGTTGGCTCTTGCAAATAACACCAGAAAGACAAGTGGAACCTGAAGAGTTCTCTCATGCTGTCGGGCCTCACTGACACATGGTGTCGCTGTTGAACATGGACCTTGCGCACCTCCCCGGATTTGGGCTAATCCAGCAGTGTTGATGCCCTGCCTGATTGGTTGGTCCCAGAGCAGGTTACAGGTTTTCTAGGGGGAGAATGGCCCCATTTCCTAGATGTTAAGCTCACTCTAGGGTGTTCCGCCTTCTAGTGCAACACACACACTCAAACTCAGTCACTGTTTTCCAAAGACCATCCAGTGCGCCTGAGTGTCTGGGTCAAGGGTTGCTTCCTACCACACACTGTTCTAGAATGCCACCCTTTCCCCAGTTCAAGCTCTCTTTGCACCATGCTTGTATTGAGCCTGGGTGAGCAGTCTTCTCTCGAGGTCATATTTTATGCCTGAGTTTGATCCACCCTCTCCTCTCCCAAAAGAGTGTAGGAATTTCAATATCAGGAATTGGGGGTTTGAGTCTTCCCCAAAAGACCCTAGCTCAGATGCAAATAATCCACCTCCACGCCTAATAACCTTTGCATCCAGGAGATTCCAGGCAAGTTACAGAAAGTTCAATAACAGCTAAAATCCATTAAAAATGAGTGCTTGCTCTCACTGTTTCACATAACCTAAGAAAGCTATTCAAGTGGGTTTTTAAAAGGGAGAGAAAAAAAATTTTAATTAAAAAAATGAAGCAGTTACATTTACATCACTTCCATACGTGTGGTCTATTCTGTCTACTTGGGGAATATGATCCCTCTTTGGTGATCTTTTATTTTTTATTTTATTTTTTTTGTCTTTTTGCCTTTCATCTAGAGCTGCACCCACAGCATATGGAGATTTCCAGGCTAGGGGTCTAAAAGGAGCTGTAGCTGCCGGCCTTCGCCACAGCCACAGCAACGCAGGATCCGAGCTGCGTCTGCAACCTACACCACAGCTCATGGCAACGCCGGATCCTTAACCCACTGAGCAAGGCCAGGGATCGAACCCACAACCTCATGGTTCTTAGTCAGATTCGTTAACCACTGAGCCACGAAGGGAACTCCTGGTGATCTTTTATTATATTCCACTAAAGAGTTGACTATCTAAACCTAAATTCTAAGAATTTCTTAGTCTAGGCAATGGACCTTCCTTGTTTAGAGCTAGAAAATACTTTGCCATGGCTTGTTCTTCTAGAAAAAGATTGTTAATCTAAACAGAAAATCCCTTGACCTACTTACTCATAAATAGCGATACTGTTCAATGCGGTACATAGTATAAATCTGAAAAAAAAAAAAACTAATCTCATTTTTACTCTGGGTCCACATCATAAACTGTATCGCATTTGGCTGCATTTATCACTCTTCTTTAAACTTTTGAGACATTTAATTGGGATACTTAGAAACCTGAATACACCAAACGGTTTGGCCACATGTTGCTTTGTACCAGACCATCATCAGCTCTTTCCAGTAAACACCTCAAGAAGGGATTTCCTACTCACTGCCTCTCAGATGATTAGTTCTTCTAACTAATGTCTTGTGACTGGTTTTATAACAACTGTTGAATACGAGCCCCCAAACCCCAACCTCCCCTCCCAAAAAAAAAAATCTGGTCAAAAACCACATCCGATCTTATCAAATTATTATTATAAAGGTCTTTGTCATAAAAAAAAACTCAGCCAAAATAGATCCTTGATAGAGAAACCATAATTTGTCCATCAGATACAGAGAAGGGAGTTGTATTGGGAAGAAGGAAGTTTGGGGAGCAGGTAAATTAGAGAATTCACTTTTTGTTACATATAATTTCAGATGATTTGATGCTTTCACAGTAAGCAGTTACTTTCATGCTTTACTTTTATAACACTTAATTTTTTAAGCTTTAGTAAATGTCATTTCATTCTTAGGTAAACCCAGGTAATGCTGTCTTCCACTTATGTTGTACAAAAGAAACAAGGATTTTAAGCCAAATGGTCTAGGGCCAAATTGCCTTACTGTTTAGCATCCCAAGAAAAAATCTTTTAGGAATAACATACGACTGTACTTGCATTGAGTTTGGACGCCACGGATAAGAAAGGTTTTGAAATGTGCCAGATGAGACCAATTCAGATCTCTGTTCTGATGCATGTAAAGAGTCTGTACTTTAGTATCAGAAAAAGGCACATATAGAAATTGTCATCTATCAGGAGTTCCCTTAGTGGTTCAGTGGTTAACGAACCCGACTAAGAACCATGAGGTTGCAGGTTCGATCCCTGGCCTTGCTCAGTGGGTTAAGGATCCGGCGTTGCCGTGAGCTGTGGTGTAGGTTGCAGACGCGGCTCGGATCCCGCGTTGCTGTGGCTGTGGCGAAGGCCGGCAGCTACAGCTCCTGTTAGACCCCTAGCCTGGGAACCTCCAAATGCCGCGGGTGCGGCTCTACATAAAGGCAAAAAGACAAAAAAAAAAAGAAAGACATTGTCATCTATCAGACAAGAATTTCTAATATGGGCACATAAGAATGTAATCTTACGACCACTCACATTTGTTAACTGACTCGAAACCACTTTTAGGTGAACCGCTACAAATCCACTCTTGTATAGGAGTATCTCCTCCATGCAGATAACACAATTTCATTGCCATTGGTAGACAACTGCCATACATCTGATCAGCTATTACAAGTCAGCCCCCATAACTTGGTTGTACCCCCATACTTTTATTTACTGGGGTGACATTTTGAAAGCATGTAGTTCTTGAAGGATACAGGAAACCACTTTGCTTAGAGTTAGTTGAGCATTTCATAGTGATTTCAGAATGTGTCTCTAGGCTAAGGGGGCATTTGGTTCCACCTGTTCAGAATGACTCAGGCCAGAAGGAAAAGCACAGTCAACAAAAGGGTTTAAAAGTGTGTTGTGCTTGGTTTGCTGGAATCGAAAATGAAAACATAGGTTAAAATTTAACTACAGCTTCCAAATAGATCAAAGCTTTAGAAAGATAACGATTTTTTTAATTGTGTGAAGTTTTGCACTCAAAATACTGACATGTTCATAATTTTATGTTTTGTTTATAAATGGCAAGAGAGAATGACTGTGCATTCCACATTTCCACATATAACACGGTACAGCAAAAGAAGGCTTTTATTCCCACCTCCCTGAAATGCATGTTCATTTTCCTTTTGAGCACTGGTTTTCGAGGTATCAGAGACCTCCGGATATAAAAGGACTTCAAAACATCCTTCAGTCTAAGGATTTTGACGAGATGAAGGCAACGTAGAGATCTGGCAAGGGTTATCCTGCCGCACATCTGCAGAATCATTTTTAAACTTAGGCTCTGCACTGACTTGTAATTCAACATCAAGTTTCTCTTTGCTTCTTATTTTAAACTAACAAGTCCATTGTGGTTCTAACGCAAACAGCAAAGGACTAAGGAAAAGAGTTTAAACTCTTTGGTGGTCAGAGAGCATCGTGGCAGCTGGCAGGGATCAAGTGAAAGCTCAGCCCCTCAACAACTAGAGTCTTGACGATGCTCAGGGAGTTCCCCTGAACTCCCTCCACGTGCAGCTGGCACCTGCACAGAGCACCCATGTCTTGCCTCAAAGGGGAATTGTTTAAAAGAGATTTTGCCAATTAGCCATTCACCTCCTCTAATTCCTCTGCATGCTTCTTGTGAACCAACCATTGGGAAACTAGGACACCTGATGGAAAGGCATGATGACTAGGACTCTGAGAAGGTGCAAGGGTTTGTTTAGGGGTTCTTTTGTCAACTGGCTGATTTGGAGGGTGACCTCATTCCTGTAGGCCTTTGTGGGCTTTCT
Source organism: Catagonus wagneri (assembly GCA_004024745.2). Classification (NCBI taxonomy): domain Eukaryota; kingdom Metazoa; phylum Chordata; class Mammalia; order Artiodactyla; family Tayassuidae; genus Catagonus; species Catagonus wagneri. Next base: position 11,006,864 of record PVHT021183630.1, on the reverse strand, counting down.
CTGTCCCACACTCTTCAAACCCAAGGACTTTTTAGGATTCTCAGCTTGCCTGGAAGATCCGAATCCCAGTCTGATGGTACTGTCTGTTAACTAGCATCATGAAGTAAGCGCACTCCTGGGATTCACCAGGAATGACATACTATCCAGCTGAGAAAAGGATGGGGACTATACCGAAATACAGACCTGTCCATTTAGCTCTCCAAAATGGCCTTGTTCAAACCCTGTCCTCATGTTGATGGACCCCAAAATCACATGCTGTCCTTCAAAGTTATCTGAAATTTCAAAATCAATTTGACCCTATAACTTGAAAATTCAACCCTCAAGGCAACAAGACAATAGGCCCCAACTTGTTTTCAAACTCTACGATAGAAAGGAAGAAATAAAATGTCTGATATCCGTAGACTATTATTTGCACCAAGATAAAAGGAGAGCATCACTTGGAAAATTATTAGTATTAATAGATATTAAGGAAGTGTTAATATACAAGATAAATATACCAACATATCCCAAATTAATACCTTTCCTATCCTCCAACAACCAGCAGAATACGTATGGGGGAAATTGCATTTATAAGAGAATTGAAAAAAATTGTAAACACTAATGAGAAATGTCTAAGACATAATAAAAACACAAACATTTGGAGTTCCCATTGTGGCTCAGCAGAAACAAACCTGACTAATATCCATAAGGATGGGGGTTCTGATCCCTGGCCCCACTCGGTGGGTTAAGGATCCAGTGTTACTGCAAGCTGCAGCATAGCTTGCAGACAGGGCTCAGATTTGGCTTTATTGTAGCTGTGGTGCAGGCTGGCAGCTGCAGCTCTGATTCAACCCCTAGCCTGGGAACTTCCATATGTTGCATCTGTGCCCCACCCACCCACAAAAAAAAAAAAAATCCCACAAACTTTTTATACAGATTAATAAAAAAGTTAATGGAAAGACATAACCTTGGATTGAAATACTGGATATATTAATGTTGTCAATCCTTTTCAAAGTAACTTTTTGGTGAAATGCAATCCTAATTAAATTCTAGGGGGACTTTTTTTTTAATTTGGTGAATGATTCTAAAGCTCATCTGACAACCGAATCGAAAAATGGGTGGAAGATCTAAATAGACATTTTTCCAAGGACATACAGATGGTCAACAGGCACATGAAAAGATGCCCATCATCAGTAATTATTAGAGAAATGAAAATCAAAACTACAGTGAGATACCACCTCACACCAGTCAGAATGGCCATCATTAAAAAGTCTGCAAATAACAAATTCTGGAGAGGGTGTGGAGAAAAGGGAACCCTCCTACTCTGCTGGTGGGAATGTAAATTAGTGCAGCCATTAGGGAAAACAGTATGGAGGTTCCTCAAAAAATTAACAGCACGCCATATGATCCAGCAATCCCACTCCTGGGCACAGAGCCAAAGAAAACTATAATTCAAAAAGATACATGCACCCCTATGTTCATCGCAGCACTATTCACAATAGCCAAGATATGGAAACAACCTAAATGTCCATCAACAGATGAATGGATAAAGAGGATGTACATATATACAATGGAATATCACTCTGTCATTAAAATGCCATTTGTGGCAACATGGATGAACTTAGAGATTCTCATACTAAGCAAAGTAATATCACTAAGCAAAGTGATATCACTTATATGTGGAATCTAAAATATGACACAGATCAACATGTCTACAAAACAAAAACAGACACAGAGACAGCAGAATTGTGGTTGCCGAGGGGAAAGAAGGATTGGGATTAGCAGATGCAAACCATTATATACAGGATGGGTAAACAACAAGGTCTTACTGTATAGCACAGGGAACTATGTTCAATATCCTCTGATAAACCATAATTGGAAAGAACATGGAAAAGAATATGTATGTATAACTGAGTCACTTTGCTGTACAGCAGAAATTAGCCCAATATTGTAAATCAACTATACTCCAATAAAATTTTTTTAAAATAGATTTTAAAAATCTCATCTGGAAGAAAAAGAAAAAGGATGAGAGTAGCTAAGAATTCTTTAAAGAATATCAGGAGATCAAGGAAGTACTTTCCCTAAGCGATAGATTAACCTGTGTTATTATTGACAAGGTAATTAAAAGAGTGTAGTGCTGGTGCGAGACTATGCAGATCAATCAATGAAGGAGCGTCAGACAGTCCTTTGGTTTTTTGGCTGCACCTGTGACATGTGGAAGTTCCAGGGCCAGAGACTGAACCCCCACCACAGCAGCAACCCGAGCTGCCTCAGTGAAAACGCCGGGTCCCTAATCCACGGTGCCACAAGAGAACTCCAAACCAGACAGTCCTGAAGTCCATTACGTATTTTTTAAAAATTTAAATCTGAGAAAGGAATCACCAAAAATAGCCATGGCTGGGGCAGGGAGTAGGGAGAATAAATTAGGAGTCTGGAATTAACAGATACTACTATATATAAAACCGATAAGCAAGGACCTACTTATAGCACAGCGAACTATATTCAATATCTTGGTTTTTTTTGTTTGCCCGGGGGCAGGGGGTCTTTTTATGGCCACATCTGCAGCATATGGAAGTTCCCAGGCTAGGTGTCAAATCGGAGCTACAACTGCCAGCCTATGCCACAGACACAGCAACACCCGATCCAAGTCACATCTGTGACCTACACCACAGCTTGTGGCAGTGCCAGATCCTTAACCCAATGAGCGAGGCCAGGGATTGAACCTACATCTTCACAGAGACAACATGGGTCCTTAACCCACTGAGCCACAATGGGAACCCCTTGTTTTCAATATCTGTAATAACCTATAATGTAAAAGAATCTGAAAAAATGTGTGTATGAGTGTGTGTGTGTAACTGAATCATTTTGCTGTACACCTGAAGATAACACAGCATTTTAAATCAACTGCACTTCAGTTTTTTAAGTGATATTTACTGGCTGAATTATCTAAAATCAAAATTGGAAAATGTGGCTGTTTGCAGGAAAAAAAATCAAATTTGATCCCTCCTCCATATCGTATCCCAAAATAAAATCCCAGCATATTAGTTAAAAAAAAAGAATTCAAAAATATCTAGAAGAAAATATTGGAATATATTTAACTAAAGCCAGGATGAGTGAGAGCTTTCTGAACACTAAGCAAATGAAAGTGATAATCATCACAGAAGAGTTTTTTAAAAACAATGTCAAGAACATCCCATATAAAACATAAAGAGAAACGATGAGGTGGTTAAAAGTATTTGCGAGAAATGACCAACAGGCTTAATCCAGCATATACTCCTATATGCTAATAGGGAAAACAATCGTGCGCGGACTGAGAAGCCAGGCGCGTATGATTTTTAGAAGAAACACAAGCATGTAACTAAATTCATGGTAAATGTTGAATCTCAAGGTTAATCAGGGAAAGGCAAATCAGCAAAAAAGAGACCATTTTTGCAGTTAATAACAATGTATTTTAATTAGAGTCACACTTGATCAGGTACAACGGTGCGGCCACGGGTAGGAGAGGATAGGCCCGGTCTCCTCCGAGAGAACTCGCGCCCAGGAGGCAGAGTAGAGGGACAGCTCCAGCTGCCCCCCGCCCCGGGGTCCACGGAGGCCCCCAACCAAAGCTGGAGAGTGAGGAGTGCCCTTGGACCAGTCCCTTCCTGCCGGACATGCAGAAATCCACTTGCTAGAGACCCAGGTGTGGGATTTCCCATGCCTGCCCCCTAACACTTTCTTAAAAATCTAAAGAATTTGCATCTGTCTGAGACCCTTCTACTCAATCCTCTCCTCACCCCGCTTCACAGACATCAGGCCTAAAGGCTCCGCCTACCCGTCCTGGTCCCTCTCCCCTCTCCCCGTCTCTGCGCATCCCCTTCCCAAACCCACCTCAGTGTGTGCTTCTCAGACCCCAAACTGGCCGATGGACTGATACAGGCCCTTTCATAGGCCACCGTTGCAAAGCATAAATGAGTACTTTCTTGGAAACGTACAAGAAATTGAATTATGATCCTCCCTCACTCAATGGAATATTGTGTGGTCAGTAAATAGCAGGTTTAGGAAGAGCCCTGACTGGGAAAATAGCTTGTGTTATAATCTTAGCTGCGTCGAGTGTGAAACTACCTGGACAGCATGACATCAGTTTTACAAACCATCAGGTATAATGGACACATACATGGAAAAAAGAGATGGCAAGTCCACCCAGGTGTACACAATGACTATCTCCAATGATGGAATTGTGAATAATTTTTCCCCTTTCTACTTTTCTGCCTTTTTCATATTTTCTGCCAAAAGTAGAAATTCTTTCACGATCAGAAGGTGTTGCTTTAAAAAACCGGATTTAGGGAGTTTCCATTGTGGCTCAGCAGGTTATGAACCCAACTAGTATCCATGAGGATGAGGGCTCAATCCCTGGCCTCAGTCAGTGGGCTAAGGATCCAGCGTTGCAGTGGCTGTGGCGCTGGCCAGCAGCTACAGCTCTGATTAGACCCCTAGCCTGGGAACTTCCATATGCCACGGGTGCAGCTCTAAAAAGAAGGAAAAAAAAGAAAAGTTTTAAACTTTAAGCCAAAACAAGAGGGTTCAGTAGATCGAGAGGCTGAAGTAATGTTGGGAAACCTCTGTGAAAGGCAAGAGGAACCCTGCCTGGGCTGGATGGAAAGAGTGACACTGAGATAGCTGGAGCGGCCATGGCCACTGGTAGGAAATGAGCTGAACCTCCAATGGGAATGAGAGCTTTGAAAAAAGTAAGAGGAACTAGTAAAAGAGAGGTCCAAGTCAGACCAGCGAAGCGTCTTCAGGTGTACACTGATAAGTAGCCAAGAGAAACCATGGAAGGCTGTTGGCATTGCCAGTTGACTAATGCTGCTTTCTCTCAAACTTTCCTCAAAATCCCCCAACTCAGCTGTTCACCCAGGGAAAGCACTGACACCCCTCAGCCACCAGAAGTAGCCTTAATGGTCAGGTGTGCTCCCCCCTGACTCGATGGCACCTATCTAGAAGACAGCCTGGGCAGCCACGGGCCCCCGGGGGCCATCAGATACTGGGTCGCAGCACCATCCCCACCTCCCAGTCCAGGGAGTCTGGGCTTCCTTTGAAGAAGCTGTTTTCCTGGCATTGTTTTTTCTTCTCCTTTGCTTAATCTGTGTTTCAGTTTTGAAAGCAGAGGTTTGGGAAAGATTTTGTCAGTGTAGATCACACGCTCATGGTGTGGGGGTCACAATGCTCTGAGAACGTGACTCTGAACATCCTCATGTCCAAGGGTGCAGAGGTGTTGTTAGAGTCTGGGATGTGTAGTGACCCTAAAATATTCTGGAGGTGGAGGTGATGCTCAACAGAGCTGGGATTGATCCCTGGCTGCTAGGGCTCTTCTCATCTCCCTGTCCTTCCCACGGACACGCGGGGCAGGGACCCATCACCCACAGTCAGGTCTGTTGGCGGAGACCTAAGAGGACAGCTGAGAGGAAAGGGGCCCAGGACGTCTCCAGTCTCCCCATCTTCCTATAAACACTGCCCTGCAGAGACCTCTTCTAGCTCATAAATGCACAAACGAGAAAGGGAAAATGGGAACAGAAAATAAATTCCCAGCCACGAACTTGAAGACTTGGAGAAAGAACCTACTTGTGAAAGTGACCCCAGGCCGCGTTGCTTAGCCACTGCTTAGCCTGTAGCTTGGGCAAAGTATGACCACTGATCTTCAAAAGAAGCTGCCATTTAGAAAAATCAGAGCAAGGCCCTGGTTCCCGCTGGAAGGCTATGCTGAGGGGCCACCCCCACACACACACTCTCGTTTTCCTTTTTGACACTTGGGGCCCTTGAGGACCCTCCTCTGTCATCTCTTCTTTGCTTTGTGTTTGTTTTTCTTTTTTTACTCCAGTATTTGTAGCAAGCCAACCATCACTCTTAAACCACGAGCTCCTGTTAGGGAAGACTCCTCGCCCCCAGTGCTGTTCTAGCTGTTCAATGCTGCTCGTTGATGGGGACTTCCTGTGCCACTGTGGGTCTGACCTACCAGGAGAAGCATCCCAGATACCCCCAAAGACTGTCTCCCACTCTCTATAGGATGCAGGGGATGGTGCTCAATGGGGAGGGAGGGGAGGGAGCAGGGCTGTGGGAGGGGGCAGCCCAACCCTATCTCTCTCCTTCCTTCCTGTCCTCAGCAGGGCTCTCTTCTTCCAGTCTGTGCATCTCAGAAATTCACAGGGATTCTGGAAGGGAAGGAAAGCTCCCGAGAGGTATATACTTTCACAGCTAACTGCCAAATCCCCATTAAATTCCCAAAGGGCAGCCTCTCCCGCCCAGGTAGTCTTGGCAAGGCCCTGCTTTAAGAGGTGATGGAGGTACAGGGCTCATGGTGGTCCCCCAGGCCCAGAAAGGACCTTAGACCCTCGAGGGGTGGTGCAGGTGTTCCACATCCAGTCCAGAAAGCAGATGAAAAGGCTCACCCCTTTCTTTGGAACCTTATTCCCCCTCGTTCTGGGCTTCACTCTCACTCTGCATAACTCCAGGATTAAGGAGGGCCAACCAAGACCCTCTGAGGGAGTCATTCAGACATTTTTTTAACCAGTACTACATTCAGAAATACATCTTAGTGGGTACCTATCACACCCACTGAGGCACTTAAAGATGAAACATCGTTTCACAAAACAGAACTTAGCCTACCATGTGCAGTGAGCCCCGATGTTTCTACTGTCACTTCATCACTGCGCAAGACCTACTAAATGATTTCACACCTCGCTATTGGGTGACAGCCAGCAGTTTTAAGAAGCGCTGCCCTAGGGGATGGGTGTTATCCCTTGCATAGCCAGCACCCTAGCAGCCTCATCCTAGGTGTTAGAAAAGACCAGAATTAGTAGGGATGGGTGATAGGCCTCCCCTCCTTCCCGGTTGCTCCACGGTGTGTCACAGGGAACACCTGGGGCCCTGGCAGAGCTGCCAGGGAAGGGTGACCAGACATTAAAAATTTTGCTACTGGAATCCGGACCATAGAAAAGGCACACGATGAGTTGTCTTAGCAGAGGGTCTGTTTTATGGATGTCATTCCAGAATCTCGTGTTTCTCCAACACCCACCTCTGCATACTCTCTGTCACTTTTTAGGTTGGCGGGGGGGTGGGGGGGGACACGGAGGGCCAGGGCCCGTGGGAAAGACCCCTGGGAGCAGAGGGAACTTCCCAGTTCCCAGGGACGATTTCCCAGGGAGGTATAGCTCTCATCCAGGTCACAGGCCAGTTTACACGTAGAACTTTGTCTTCCTGGCTGAAGAAACACTATTCACCCATGAGGCAACTGCTCAGGGAATCCTCGACTTCTGGATCCCAGGTCTCAAATAGATCTGAGCTTGTTCCCACTTCCTAAATGACTGGAATTGAGGGCCATCTGGGACTCTCTTGCTTTCCAGCTTGAAGAGGGTGAGAAAACTCGTCTGACACCCTTCCAGTTTAGACACAAGAAATAAATTATTCCCCTACCTGTTCTACCTTTTGCTCTCTCCGAGCAAGAAGTATTGTCTGAAAAGTCCCTGGGGCGATGAAGCAGGAAAGGTGGGTTAAGCCGCCCTCTCCCTGCTTTCCTGGCTCCAGCCCATTCTCATCACCCTTGCTTTTGCCTCACCTCCCCATTTCTGGGAAGCTGTTGTCTTATCCATTGAGCTGAGATGGATGGAGCTAAATTTTTCTAAATGTTTCCAGTAACATCCCTCAGACTGCCAGCAGAGTCCTGAGCACCGGGGCGCTGCACACTAGGGTCTGATCCTGCCAGAGCCAAGTTGGCCCAGTGAAGTGGGGGCCCTTCCTTTTTGTTCTCTCCTCTTGCTGACCCTCCTCTTTGGCTCTTGGCCACGAGGGGCCAGTCCCATAGAAGGATTTTATCAATCTCTGTCATCCAAGAACCGAGCTCATTTAAGTCTCCAACTCAAGTCACCACAGACTCTCCCAAGTGCCTACAAACCACCATCAACCACAAGGGTTTACAAGATGCTCACTACACCATGCTCAAGCCAGAGGAAGCCACAAAAGACAAACTGCAAACATTCAAGGAGCTTACAGTGTCACTTAGAAGACACAATTAACATTGAAAAATATTCAGGACAATCCAAGCAACATATAAGTGCCTACAAGCAGCCAAGATAGGAGTCTCAGGTGTGAGAGCTGAGCAAGACGAGCAGGAAGTTCTGCACAGGGAGCGGCAACGTGAGCTCAAGGACAGCGGTAGGAAAGAGCAAATCCAAGAACAGTCAAAGACATCCCAAGGCCAGAACTGGAGGATTTGTATAAGACAGTTAATGGGATGGCTGGAATAGGGGGTGTGGAGAGAAGGAACATGAGCAAGTGGGTCAGACACACTAAAGAAAAGGACTGTTCATTAGGTAGGAAATCAGGATGCAAGAAAGCCTTCTAAAGTCATCTAGGGTTGATGTGGCCTTTCCTCCAGAATCACAAAAAACAAAAACAAAAACAAGAGTTATCCTTCTAAAGGTGGTAACCACAGCCATCCAGAAGCAGCAATTACAATACAAGTCACTGCAGTTTCCAGGGATCCTGTGACATCATCAGTGACATAGTATCTCTCTGGGAGTCCTGAGATAACTAAAGCCTGTGGTCTCAGTCTCCTAGGACCACAAAAAAAAATGGGTTCTGCCATGCAAGTACCTTCTCTGGATTTATCTTCTCCCTCCTCCATGTCATTATGTTTGCCAAGTGACAAAGAATGTATTTGAAAGAAAAAAAGCCCTCCTGCTTTCTTCCCATGGTCTGATGCTCATGGTCCTCAGAGCCCAAGATCAGATTAGGAAAGATGGGGGCACAGAGCACTCCCACTATTGGGCTGGCCATTGGACAAGGAGACAGATCTCTTCCAGATCCAAAATCTCCCACCCAAATTCACCTCCTATTTCCAAGGTTACCATCTATATGGCTGCCCAGCTCTTGCTCCATTTCCCAGCCATGCTGTAAAGTATGGCCAGGTGGCTCCGTTCTCTCCAAAGTGAGCAGAAGGGGCGTATGTCACTTGTGGGCAGCCCGTGAAACCTCCCAGCTGTCATCCTCCATGTTTTCCCACATCACATGTCTGGAATGATGCTGATAATGATGGCAATTTCGGAAGCCACTTGTCAGGAATGGCAGAGCCACTATCAGCCTGGGTCCCACAGGGAAACTATACAACAGAACTCCCCCCCTCACTCACTCACCCCCACCCAATTCCTATAATGTGGAACAGCTGCCCTGGACTGTTATGTGAGAAAGAAATAAACCTCTATAGTGTTTGAGCCATTATATTTTGGGTCTATTTGTTATAGCAGTTTGGCCTACACTAACACAATCTCCAAGGCCTTGATCATTGACAAGATACCCAATTACTTGCAGATACATATGGGTGTTGACACCCTAAGGAAAGAGGCAACTAAGTGGTGATTTAAATAAATGGTTACACATTCATAAACTTCTTGACATTTTTTGGGGGGGGGTATCAACCTTGGCTTGGTGTATCTCCATTTGAATTTGAAGGCAGGTTTGGAAATTCGTTCTAAGGAGGCATCTTATGGGGGATTGTTTTTCAATTCCACGAGCATCTCCTGAGAGCCTCCCAGGTAGATCAACTCCCAGAAGGGAACTGGACACAGAACAGAGGAAGCAGCCAGCCCTCGCCCCAGTGCAGTTGCCATGTACTGGATAAGTATCAACAGTTTATTGTAGGACTCTTCCCTTTCTTCCTGCCTGACCAGCTCGGGGCACACCTTGTTTGATTCTGACTGAAGCTGTTAACAGGGGTCTGCTGAGCCTGGGGGTGCAAGGGCCAGAGCTGACGTTCGGGATGCCAAGCCTCATTCTGGTTTTGACATTGTGGTTACCAGGGAGCCATAGGTATATTTCAAGTGACCGCCTAGAAGCAATGGTACCCGTCACTGGCCTCCAAAAAAGCAATCAGATACAGCTACCCAACTGATTGCTGCCTGCCAAATTCCTTCTCCAGGCCCTGGGGAATACTGACACAGCACTAAAGTGCCATATAAAAGAGAAAAGCCAAGAAGTTTCTGGAAGGAGAGATTGGTGCTTTTCCTCCTCAGAATTCCCCTTTGGAGAAGAATTGTGTCTTAGGAAGAAAACCGCTATCTTCGGTGCAGCACTATCCATCACCAGTAGGAACACAAGGGGCACCCGGGCTGGGGAGAAACCCTTTCCCTTGGCCAGCTCCAATGACATGCCCGTGACCCTCTAGGATGCTTCTAGAGCTGACATTTTTAAGACACACGTAAAGCAAGTGTTAGCATATTGCTCACTATAGAACCCAGGAAAATATCCTCAAATATACCCACACCGGAAGGGGAGGGCTCCCTAACTGCTTCATTAATCCTGGTGATAGATGGAGAAAACGCACCGGCTGCCCTCTTGTCAAGGAAGGCACGAAACCACCCTCTCCTCACTCTAACTCTGGGACACAGGAGCTTCACCAGACCTGAGACAGCACCCCCACCCCGTCCTCCCAGAACACCGTCTTCTGAGCGGGGGGAGGAGAGAGGTTGGAGGCCCGGCCCTGCCCTCGCCGAAGTCGTGTCTCCATGTCAATTCAGAAGGGCCGCTGGTGGGCTCCCAGCCAGATTCAGCAGGTTGGGCATAGGTGGGTTGCATCCTCGAAAAGATATTCTGGTGTGAACACCCTGGCTGTCCTCTCCCTTCCCACCAACCAGAGTTCTCATCGTCACCTCCGTGACCTCCTGATGGGAGGTGGCTCAGTGAACGGACAGCCCTTTACCTCGCTGAGCACATCAGGGGTTTGAACATGCAAGCTTAGCCCTACAAAGGAGGACTTCCCCTCCTCACAGGACAGAACTGGGGTAGGACAAGTAGCAATGGGGACGGGAGGTCCCTTGTGACCTTTCTGAGGACCGTATAGAGCTCAGCTCTCCCGCCATCCCCACCCCACTTGTTGAAGCAGCCAAGTCTACAGAAGAGACCAAGAAATGTCTGGTGGGATTGGTTTGTCTGGCAAAAACAGTGAAGGGGCTGTGTTTCACATTTGCTAACTCAAGCAGAAGTCTGAAGTTAGGGGCCAATGAGAAGCCCCTTTCCGCAAAGTGGCAGGAAAACACAGGTGTGCTTTGGCCTCCTGCTGACCTATGGCCTGGAGCACTGGCGATCACGGGATCCCACAGGCCACCGCCTTCCCAGGGCCCATCCAGCAGACCACCCCTTATTCTGCACGGCAGCCCTGATGGTGACAGGCAGGTCTTCACGGGGCTCAGTCACTTCCATGTTTTGAGAACTGCTAAATTGCAATCATGCAAATACATGATACATTCCCATTTCTTAACCCAGGTAATGGAAAGAAAATGCAAATGAATGCATCCGGAAAAAATACTGTGCCTGGTTCAAGCCTTTTTTTTTTTTTAATCACCACTGACTTCTGAAAATAGACATCTAAACCCCAGCAATGTCACGACCCCAGGTCCTAACATTTGGCTGTATGAACTTCTGCTATAGCTCTTAGCAGACACCTCGGTGCCCTGGGCAACATGCCGTATGCTGCATCTGACCAGCCCCCGGGCAACCCCCTCACCCCCCAGTTCCCCGCTCTTCTTGGATAAAAGGCAGCTAGTGTCAACACAGAACTCTGGCTTCCCTGCATCATTCCTCACCCAGAGGGTATAAACTTGACAAAGGGATCTGCTCAGCCCCCAAAGGTTAGTGAAACTCCAGGGACCTCAGGCTGCTGGCAAATACAGGTCCTGGAAGCAACCACCCTTGTTCAGGAGCAAGTAACCTTAGGGAGAGAGGGAAATCCTACGCTGAAGGCTCAAATGAGTGAAAGATTCCTAGCGTCCTCATGCAGGAAAACGCTCCTGACAGTGTTTATCTAGACAGTCAGGGCTCTTTTTTTTTTTTTTTTTTTTTTGGTATATTTTGTAGGCTGGTGTGTCCCCGGTGCTCAAAATAGGGCTTGACATATAGTAGGTGATCAGTAAATATTTGTGAAATGAATGAATGAAGACCTGTGCAACTATGAAGTTGAGGAGGGTCCCTGCCAGCCAAGCTGCCAATGGCGGTTACCAGAAAGGCCAACAGGCTCGCTACCAAAGGGCATTCTTCTCCCTATAGGTGGCGGGAAGACCAGAGAAGGCATGAGGACCTCCACCCTGGCATTGCAAGCTCAGAAGACTGGTCTTCCTTGGTATCCTAAACTGATTACCTCCAAGGCCAAGATAATCATTTAAAAAAAAGGGAGAGAGAAAGAGAGAAATACTATCCCAGGGACCATCAGCATGGGCTGCAGGCATGCCTGCCTGGTTTCGGCACCTCCTCTCTGATCCTCGGAGGTCCGCAGTCCTCCCCCCACCAACAACCCTTACTTCCCTCTCCTCTTGGGCTATCTCCAGGACACATCCGAAGCTGATAGTAGAGCTGGGAATGTGGAATCAGGACACAGCACGTTAATGGAAGCACATGGGTAAGAACCACATCATCCTCTGTAGCTTCTTGGAGGACAAGCTGATACCAATTCTGCAGGAAAAAAACAAAAGCAGTGACTTCGTAGACCAAAAGCTTTTGCCCTGAGATCCCATTTGCTCGAGTCTGGCCTTAGAAACCACAAGTGAAGGCAATCATTAAAAGAAGAAGAAGAAGACAATCATAAGATGCTCATAAAAGGATGTTTTTCAAAGCATTAATTATAACAAGGAAAACTTGGAAGCCACAAAAAGGTCCTAGGAGAGGAGACTGGTCAGAGATATGACCATATGTTCCTTGGGACACCCATTCATGCCTTCAGCCATGCTGTAGGACTAAAGGATGGCAGGAACAACAAATTCAACCCAACTGAGCCTACAAAGGACTTTGTAAATTTGCAGGAGGTGTATGGTTTTTTGGCAATGACACATTGCAGAGTGTGCAGCAATTGACTCAACACAGAAAAGAAAAATCCTGTACTTGGCCTTTGTGCCAGTGTCTCCCCAGGCTACCTCCAGCCTACCAGAGTCTGGGTCATCATCTAGACCCTCTGGACTGAGCGTCTTACTCCCTGTTAGATATTGACAAAAAGAGACCTAAATACAAAGGCATCCTGTGCTAAATAAGGGATCCCATGAGACGTGTGACAGGTGCCCATGAGACATGACAGAATTTTTCTTTTGCCAAATGGCCCACTAGACCGTGGAAACCATCCCCTGGAGACAGATATTACTTTTTTAAGGTAGAATATTCTAAATGAACAACCTTCTTAAAGACATCAAAGAGAGAACAAGATGGTGTGAAATTACTGGAGCAGAGCTGTAGAGAAGAGAACCCAGAACAGTAAACCCAGCTCTCAAGGTTGCTTTTCCCTTGAGGGTACCGGTAGATCCAGATAAATCCCCTTAGAAACCAAGCTGTGTTTCCAGTGGTCCACAGCTCAGGACCCACCAAAGCTGGGAACCCCAGAGAGCCCTCCCCCACCTCCTTCATCCTGACCCTAAAGGGTTAAGCTCTCAGAGTAAACGTGAACCAGAACTGAGCCAGCCCTCCATGGACTTGTGGCTCAGCTTTATGTCATCAGGTTGATTTGGGGAACCTCAAGCTGTGAGGCTGCATTACCGTGTCCCCGACTGGAACCGCCAGCAGGCACGTGTCCGAGGCAGAGAAAATCTTCTGGGGAAGAAGAGAACATCATCCTAGACCTCTAACTATTCTTGCAAAGAAAGAGCCGTCTTGTCTTTCCTCACCAGGAACTATTGGCAGATCACCTTCCCTAAAAAGCATTCTGGGAATCACCTGGCAAGGATGCTGTAACGTCTGAGCCATGGGGCAGACCCAAACGTGACCCTCCCCACACTGCGACAAGCCCTCACTGTGCCCTTTTCTGGGATGAACCTGGATCTAGATGCAGGCTCTCTACAAAACCAACGGCATTGTTACTGGAGGCCACTTCTTGCTAAGAGAAATCTAAAACTCCCATTTAGAGTTGCTAAAAGCCATCACCGTCTTTCCCACACCATTCTTTGCAAGGGACCATGAGGCCCTCTTCTCTTAGGGATCAGGTAGCCCTTCCCCAGAGAGGGTGTCTGATGCTGGGAAATCAGCTCCAGCCTCTTCGACAGAAAAGTAGCCCCTCTAATGGTCTCCGGACACACCCTACATGGTAGCCATTTCTCCTGAGCCTTATTCCAGGTGGCCCCTCATCCATTCCCAGTCCCTTCCTGTCCCTTCAGACTAGACTCAGGGCTGACCAATGCCAGCTCCATCACCGCTTAGGGCTCTCGGCAGGATGGCTGGGTTTTTATTTGCTTGAGGTCTATCTTTGGCTTAGTATAAGTTCCATGTGCCCCGGGGCACACACAGTGTCCACAGACCAAAAAAAGAACGAAAAATTTCCACAGAAACCAAAGCTAAGTCTGTTTTGGCCACTAGGATGATCCCAGTTCCTAGAGCGGTGCCTGACACAGAATAGGGCTCGGCTGCTTTTTTTATGTTTGTTTTCTGAGTGAACCAATGAAATCACAGGATATCCTATGAAGCCCAGAGGCTCAGGACCCCAGCTTTGCAGCTTTGGGGACTCACCCCTGTTTTTGCTGCAGTGATGGACTCCTCCTCCCTTTACAAATACTGGGAGCCCCTCCCCCCCCATTTTCCTCTTCTTTTGTCTCCTCCTTTTGTAAGAGACTTTTCAGGTGCCTGGATCAATAGGTGCCTTCAAATCATGATAACTAGTAAAGTCGACTCATTTTTCACTCTAAAAACACTTCCAAAATCACTTACCACCAGGACCTCATACTACCGTCATTGTCACTACCAAGTAATCGCTGCTCCTCCGCCCAAGTTCAAGACCGCAGACCTGGCAGCAAAAGGATGAAGAACCCAGGAAACTGGAGCATCATGGGGAAGGCTGGACCAGCAAGTGCTCTGATGACCTTGCAGTGACGTAAGCAAGGGCCCATTAGAATAATGGCACCTTCGGAGAGAAAGAGTTCTGTTTGCGTGGGGGCAGGGTAGGGCAGGAGAGTGCGCTCGATGCTCGTGGCAGGAGGTGAGATCCCAGAGCCTTGGAATGGAACATTCCAAAGCTCAGAGAAGACGAACTAACTGCAAGCAAGGAGCAGGGGGATTGGGGAATTTTCCTGGCTGAGGGGAAAGGATGAGAGGAGCACACAGAGGCAACAGAGGACAGATAAAGAGTAGGGTCAGCAAGGTAAAGAGGCTGGACACTGACCCGGGGGGGGTGGGTAAGGGAATGTTCTAGTGGCAAGGGGGTGAAAGAATGTTGAAAGCAGGACCGCCCAGAGCCTACTTGTCAAAGTGTGTACAGCTGTGTGTGTGCACCTCAGAACACCCCTGGCTCCTCCAAAGAGTCAAAACCTTCAAACAGGTGATTTTACACAACTGGATTTGGATTGTGTCTGACATTCCGGGCGCCCCGGGAAACAGAGCAGAGGTACGGAAAGCAGAAACAAGAGGAAGCCAAAATAAGGCCCTGGTCCCAGCCCTCGGTCCTCTAAAGGAAGCAGGTGAAGGGGGATTGCACTTCAGCTCCCTAGATCTTAAATCTCAACAGGGCCCTGGCCACCTCGGAAAACAAACACCTCTGGGGAGTGTCACCATGGCCCTGATGGGTGAAGTTACCACATAAAAGTGGGGCTTGAGCCGAATCTAAACTGGAAAGGGAGGGCACGTGGTGTGTCCAGGAACAATTGAGGAGGCTGACAGGACACAAGCAAAACAGCTGTGCAGGCAACTGAAGGGAGAGGCAGAAGGAGCCAGGAGCAGGCTGCCCAGAGCCTCCTAAGCTAAGTTAAAGAGTTTGGACTTTTAATCTGTTGGCAATGGGGATCCACTGAAGGTTTATTGACCAAAGGAGCACCTGGGTCAAACCATGCTTGAGACAACCCCCTCCACCACCACCCCCAAATGTGGGCAGAGCAGGGGGTGCCTAGGAGCCAAGAGACCAGTTAGGAAACGAGGTCAGAGTTCAGGCTCCAGAGAGAAGGATGGGGACAGGGGCAGGGGCTGCAGCAGGTTGGAAGGAAGGACCGGGACTCTCAATGGCCAGAGGAGAAGTGACGAGGACTGGTGAGTAGCTGGTTGGGGCCAAGGAGGGAGGAGAAGGACAGACGTTGAATCAAAGATGACGTGGATGATGTGGGTGCCTGGGACGAGGGTGGGGAAGCCCAGGGGCCCTGGGCGCAAGATGGGGGTGGACTTGGGACATGCCAGCTGGGAGATGCACCAGATGCGCTCACTTGTGGGGCAGATTCTGAACATTCACGCTACTTTTCTGCTGTGTGAACTTGCTGTCACCCTCCACCTCTGCCTTCTCAAGTGCACAGAGGCGGCGTGCCACCTAGCCCTTTCACTTAGAGAGATGTCTGTTCTCACTGGATAGAGAGCCAAGCCACCCCAAAGTGCCCACTCAGCCCCGTTCAGCCCCCTGGTTCACAGCACTCACAGGGAACCTGAGCCAGGCAGCTCCCCCCGCCTCGGCTCCTCCCTGCCCGCTTCTCCTGGGAGGCAAGCTAAGGGACCAGCACCCTGCTGTCGGCCCGACCCCGCTCAGAATCTACACAGCCACCCATCTACTGTTCTCTCTCTTTTATTTTTTTTTCTCTTACACCATTTTATCTCCCCACATACTATTAATACATTTGGAGTATGCCATGGGTCAACGTCTGAAGTTCTCCAAGGCATTTATATTGCCCCTCCTCTTGCACTAGGTTCTTGTAGAGGTTCAAGTTCACCTCTACTTGCAAAGTCTGAACCTGTAACCTTTTATATATATTGTCACTGAAGGTTCCAGACCACTTTCTGTTCTCTGTGTCTATTTCTTCCTTTAGCTAATCGGCATCGCTGCTGGGCTAATTTCCAAATACTTTGCTGTATTCATCCTCTCCGTGGTGTTCATTCCCCTGGACAGACAGGGATCACCCTGGGCCTAAATCCCTAGAATTACACCATATCTCATCTTTCTCTCTCCTGAAGCCGAACTCTCGCACCAGGAATCCTGGAGTCTTGCAACATCTTCTTTTATTTTAACTCTCCTCACCACCACCCCAGGCTCTGGGCCATCCATGCCGCACCGACTATCGGTCGGTGATCCCACCCGTGGTTCCTGATGCCTGGGACCAGCCCTTGTCTTTCCTGAAGGGCATTTGGGCTCCCACTAGGACAGATGCTACTGCAAGATTCCCGCTTCGACAATCTGGCATGCAGTACCAGGAGGGTCCTGCAGGGGTCGTATGGCTTTTACTGGGCTAGACCTTCCCAGTAGGCACTCTGTAGTATTTTTGCAGTTTTTTTCTTTCTGCTCACCAGGAAGAGCCAAATATCCATGTGGACTGATAACGAACCCTCCTCTCAGGCCAGATGACCCTTCCTCAGACATCAGGGCCACCTTCCCAGTACCCACCGTCCTGGAAACCCTCATCCTCCAAACAGGGTGGAAACTGCCACCCCACCAAATCCCCTCTTTCCTCCAGGGCACAAGCGATGTCCTCATCCCGGCTTTCTGGCCTCTTGTATCCGGGATGCGTCAGCACACGTGACCCTCAGGCCAGGACATCCAGAGGCAGCGTAGTAACTTGCAGGAGAGAGGGCAGGTCCTGGGCAATGGCAGGCCTGTGACCTAAACCTTCATGGCTAGGATTCGGAAAGCCACTATGTGGTGGCAAAACAGGTGCAGGGGAAAGGCAGGCTAAACTCTTGTTCTTCAAAAGGTGGCCTCTCCTGGGAACTTGTTAGAAATGCAGTGTCTCAGGCCACTGGCCTGCTGAGTCTTTCTGGGCTCCTGTGCTGAACTCTTGTGAGTCTTCCCACAGCCTTGACCTCTGCGCATCTCACAGTGGGACCTGCCGGGCTGGGCAGCTGCCTCCTCCCCCTGGACCCTGGCATCTCCCCCCGCCCCCAGCTTGCCCGCCCTGACAGGGCCTTCAGACCAAGAAACATGCAGCTGAAGCCTTGGCAGCAGACGTCGCGGTTGGCCATGGCCAACCTGTTGGGGTCAACACGCTCCACAGTGCTCTCTGGTCCCCCTTGGTGAAGTTCAAGTCTTTCAGATCTCTGGGCACCTCAGTCACTGAGCCTCTCGCATTGGGAAACATCTGGCAGCCACCGTCCTCGCTGGTACCGTGTTGTGAATCTGAGGCATTTTTTTTTTTTTAAGTGGGTCCAAATCCACTCCCTGCCCCACATGCAGTCACCTTGCCAGCTGCAGTCTGGGGGTGGGTGCCCCAACACGCCCTCTGCCCTAGGGGGGCGGGAAAGCCATGAACCACAGGTGCAGAAGGAAGAACCAGAGGAAGAGGAAGCCCGCAGCCTCCAGCTGAGTCTTGCTTAGGGTTCTGGGTACAGATGCTCCAGGCTCAAAGGGAATTTACCCACCTATGGAGGAACGGTTGGCGTTCCCATAAACTCCAGGAGCCCGAGATTCCTCAAGTGTAGAATGAGCCCCGTGCCTCAGCACCAGAACCCACACTGACAAAACCCAACACTCGCCCTGCTTGGCAGCACTCAGTCCTGCTTTGTACTGCAGAAATGAGACTCGGGAGCTCCCAACATAAAACTCTGATACAGAATTTAGTGTGTGTCCGAGACGGCACCCCTCACCCCTGGCGGTGGTGCTGGATGATTGGATAGACATCTGAGAGCAAGAAAAACTGAACCCACACCTCACATGACGGCCGCTTCAGGGACAGGGCTCAGGGAGCCTGGTGCTTCCGAACGCTCTCCGCACGTGAGGAACACAGGGGGTCCCTGGTGGGGCGATGCGTGCAGAGGCTGGGTGAAGGCTGCTGAGGCTCCGATGGGTCTGCGGAGGGTGGGAGCCTGAGCTCGCTCTACCCACGGAGCCCTCCCTAGACAGGCTCCACGCAGGCAGCCGCTGCTCTCTGTGAGCTCCGCTCGCTGACATGAGGACGTTCACTGAGCTGCTTAGCCAGGGTGGGGACAGCTGAGGGTCAGAACTGCACACAGCTGAGTGGTGACAGCTGGGCCTGGCTGCCCTGAAAGATGAGGGACCGTGGCAAGCCCAACTCTGCGCTCAGGTAGTCTTCAGACTTCATCCTTCCCCGGGTTGTTTTTGTTTTTGTTTTTGTATTTTTGCTTTTTAGGGCCACTCCTGCTGCCTATGGAGGTTCCCAGGCTAGGGGTCAAATTGGAGATACAGCTGCCAGCCTACACCACAGCCGCAGCAACACAAGATCTGAGCCACATCTGCAACCTATACCACAGTTCATGGCAACGCCAGATCCTTAACCCACTGAGCAAGGCCAGGGATCGAACCCACAACCTCATGGTTCCTAGTTGGATTCGTTTCCGCTGCACCATGACGGGAACTCCCTTCCCCAGGTTTCAGGCTGAAATATCAAAAGGGGCAAAGGAGAGCAAAGAGAAGGAGGAAAGAAAACTAGCCGTTCTAAGCTCTTCTTGGGGCCGTTTCAGACCCCAGGGGCCTCATGCCTTGCCCTTGGCCATGGGACCCCTCTTGTCCTTTGCTTTGGCCAGTATGTCAGAGACGGGGTCACTCAGTGCTGCAAGCCTACAAAACACAACGCTAAGGCTCTTTTTTAAACTGTTTTAAATATTTGTGGCTACCAGGGAACGCTTATAACAGTAAGTGGGAAAAATCAGGTTATATGACCCAAATGGGTAGAGAAGACCGTGGAAAGGCACCCATGCCGAGGTCCAGAGGTCGCTCTGCTGGGCAGGCAGAGCTGGCCCCTCCCTCGTCAGGGCTTCCGAGGCCCCTGCATCCCTGTCACAGCCCTCTATCCTCTGGAACCCCTCTAGGTCACGTGTCTAGTCTTCCCCCAGCCTCAACTTCTTGAGCTTTCTAGTTAATTCAGAGCCCAGCTTAAGTGGGCATTCGATACATGTGTGCAAGTGATGGGCATTTAAATGATGGAAAGAAGGGAGGGAGGCAGGAGGGAGGGAGGGAGGAAGTTTGAGTTAAAGGGAAAATACACCAAAATGCTGTTAAGGGTTATTACTATTTGGCCGAACTTGTTTTATCCTCTAATGATCTGTCTTTCAAAATGTCACCCATGAAAACATCACTTTGATAATAAGCCCACTTTTAATCAAAATTCGACTTAAACCAGTCTGAAATGTTTTCTCCTCCTTCCAGTCCTATCTTTAAGTGACTCCAGAAGACACAGGACCAGATCGTCTCTATAGAGGTCACAGCTGCCTGAGCCGATACTGGACAGGTGAGCTGACAAGTCCCCAAACGCTCATCGAAGAGTGGGCCATTTGGAGTCCAGGTGCCCCCAGTTGAAGAACATCTAATCCTCCACTTGGGGAAGAAGGCAGTAACGCTTGGAGTCCCCCGAGTTGGCCCCTGAAGTGTCAATGATAAGAACGAAAAGGGGGGAGTTCCCGTGGTGGCACAGCGGTTAACGAATCCAACTAGGAACCATGAGGTTGCGGGTTCGATCCCTGGCCTCGCTCAATAGGTTAAGGATCCGGCGTTGCCATGAGCTGTGGTGTAGGTCGCAGAGGGTGTTGAAGGGTTGGGCCAGTGTGAGACATACGGGTCTTAGGGGGACCAGGGAGGGGGTGAGCTTCTCACAGCCTGAGACCCGTGGAAATGATGGCAGAAAACTCCAGGTCAGTTCCAGAAACGATACCCACCTAAAGGGACTCTCCCGAGGCCTGAATAAGAAAGGGGAGGCAGAAGTACCTGTCCCGCAGGAGAGACTCTGACAGTGCCCACAGTGGAGGCGACAATTTCCTGAGTGACCCAGTGTCAGGCACATGCAGCTGCACTTTGCTGGATTATTCCTTTTAATGATCATAATAAGGAAACAAGGAAGCCTGCTCCCATATTACAGATGAGAAAAGTGAGGCCAAGCTCACACAGCGCATGAGCAGCAAGGCCAGGAACAGGCTGTCCAGATTTTCAGCACAGCCAGGCTAGCTTTCCTGCCAACAGTAACTCATGTTACCTGCTTGCAGTACCCGATGTGAGCAGGCTAATCCAACACGTAAGCCGGAGACTGTGGGCCTCCTGCTTTGCCGACAGACACACAGAGCTCACCAGGCTCCACATCACCCTGACTCATCACAAACCCATCCCCTGGGAAAAGGGAGCTGGGAAGCCAGCCAGCCTGGCGAAGACCCAGCCTGAAATCACAGCCCATGCTGGCGTCCTTTGCAAGGAGGGTCACACCGGGCCCTTCGTGGACCAAAGGCTTAGGTGGCGCAGGTTGCAAGACAGGTACATAGTGACAACCACCAGGCCTGTTCGCGTCTGTTGGGTTCCCAAGAGTCATGCAAAATAAACCCTGTTTTCACAAACCGCATGCTGTGCACACTGGATCCACATCAAGTGTTCTCAAAGCCTCTGGCTGATAAAAAAACCACTAGTGCTTCCAGACGCAAGATAAGGCACTGGCTCCCACCTGTCTCAGAGGGAGCAGCCTGGGGGTCTTGCTGGGCAGACCCTGTCTGCATGCTGGGCTGGAGCAGACACTCCCCCAGCCCCCAGAGATCACTTGCTCCTTGCCCTCAAAGGAAGACATTATTTAAGACCTAACCCCAGTACCTTCAGAAGACCCAGGATGGTGTCAGTGGTGAGAAATGTCAGCAGTACTGGGACCTGCAAATTCATGATGTTGCTCTGGGAAGGGGGGGTTCAGGGGAGGGTGAGAGGCTGGGGAAGGCTCCCCTCCCCCCCTTCCTTCTTCCCTCTCCAGGAGATGACAATATAAACACCTCAACCTCTTGAAATGATCCAGTCACCCACCTCCCACTGGCAAGTCTGGGGCACTGGGCCACCCCATCCCCCGATCCTGTTCTTATAGATCATCTCCCCAATTCCACTGAAATGCTACCCAAACCTAGGCATGCCACTACAGGGGACAAGCAGGGGACACAAATACAAGACTTTTGGGGATAATGTGCCAAGATTCACCCCAGTCTCTTCCCCAACCCCACCCAGTATGAGAAGACCCATATCGTGAGTACTTTGTGATAGAAAACACAGGCAGCAGCCACTCTAGATACAAGCCGCATCTGTGACCTACACACAGACTGTGGCGACGCTGGATCCACAACCCACTGAGCAAGGCCAGGGATCGAACCCACAACCTAATCCTTCCTAATTGGATTCTTTTCCGCTGAGCCACAACGGGAACTCCTGGATTATCTTTAATTACAGGCTTTCTGTAGGTCCTACAGGGCACACTGGGGAAGACTGGTTTTTGTGTGTAGAAGGCCCCATGGTGGGGGTCAGTCCCCAACTGAATCCTCAAAAACCAAAAGCAAGGCGCAACATCAGCCACCCGGGGCGGGGGTGGGGCATTGACCCCGGAACTCACCGGCTCGCCCTCAGGCCACCCCTCCTCCCGTGGGTGCCTTCAAAGGAACCCACCCACCTGACAGGACCAACCCCCACCTGGGGGGTTCGCTGCCTGGCAGCCCCCCTGGCAGAAAAATCCATTCCAGACACCTCCAGCTTCAGCTCTGGCTGAAGGAAGACGGAGCCCAGGAGTGGCCCCTCTGGGAGGAGTCAGGCAGACCACTGACAGCATCTCCATAGTTCCCAAGGACTCCAACTTAGAACGGGAGCAGACAGGAGTTCCTGTTGTGGCTCAGCAGGTTACGAACCCAACTAGTATCCATGAGGATGCGGGTTCGATCCCTGGCCTCGCTCAGTGGGTTAAGGATCCAGCATTGCCATGAGCTATAGTGTAGGTGGCAGATGCGGCTCGGATCCTGCATTGTTGTGGCTGTGGTGTAGACTGCAGCTCCGATTCGACCCCTAGCCTGGGAACTTCCATATGCCGCTGATGCAGCCCTAAAAAGCAAAACACAAAATGGGAGCAAACAGGCTTTTCTTTCCTGCATTTACTCACTTGTGTGCTAAGTCAGCTAGATTTCTCCCCCTGTTTCTTGGCCCCTAAGCCAAGCCAGGGCAGAGGCAAGAGTAAGCAAGCAGCTTCTGACACGGGCGGTTCTCTACTCTTTGGAGATACCCCAAGAATCCTCAAAAACAGCGAGGGCTCAATATGTCCCCACCAGAAAGGCAGCCTCCAGGACACGATCCGCCGCACCCACAAATGCATGTGGAAAAATGGCACGGCTCTCTCCCCGCCAACCCCACCCCACGCCATTTCATTTCTAAGCTTTCTTTCCAAAGCCCAGGGACCACGTACGGCCCCCGGAGCCCCGCTTCTCCTCCAGGGCTCAGACCCACAGCCCTGATCACGAGAATACACCTCACTGGCTTCCATCTCAGAAAACATCCAAAAAAAAACACCCAAAATGATGCAGAGAGGGTTCACGCCAGAAGGGTTCTTTATTTAAGAGCCTGTAGTGCTGAAGCCCGGCCATCTGGAAGGTCATCTCAGAGGCCGCCTCTGCCAGGCCGGTGGCGAGCGCCTGGCAGACGGAGGCGGGCGCTTACACATAAGGCAGCACAATCCAGCTCGTCCACCGACGGTTCGGCCGCAGTTGTCAGAAAGGCAAGTATGAGCCGCAGTTCCAGTTCACAGGTTCCGAGGGCACACAGCTTCCAGGTGGCCCGTCCCGTTTAGTCACCGCCCTGGCCCATGAGGACACGGTGGAGGGAGGAGATAAAGCAGGCCCACCCCTCTGGCAAACAAGGCGGAGGAAAGGAGAAAGTCAACACAAGAAGCAAAATCGTGGGAGCTGAAGGGCAACAGGCCGCTCTTTTCATGATCGCCTCCAAGCACCCCCTCTTTCCCACCGAGGTCGACATGCCAACCCCACCTGCCAGGGTCACAGAGCACGCACGCCCAGCGGGCTTCGGGGAGCAGGGGACCCCAAAGCACTGGCCAGCCCCCTTCTCAGGAAACTGAAAATAGGGATGACTGGGGGAAAGGTCAGAGTTTTCATCCCAAGAAGTGGAACAGACAATCAACAGGCAGATCCGCAAACCCGTGCCACGCCAGAAAAGAAAAGAAACTTCAAGATACAAAACACCTCCCAAAAGGAACAAAGTCTCCAGGCCCCAAAGGCACTGCTAGGAGGCGTTAGCAGAAACACATTCACGGCAGCAAATAACCCTGGGGAAACAGTGACCCGAGAGGCCTCTATTGTCCTGAGAAGTCAGCTGAGGCCCTGATCCCAGAAGCCGAAAAACATCAGGCACTTGGGCTCTGAGATAAGCCACCACCTGAAGCCCTGGCCCCACCTAGGAGAGGGGCCTCCTTGGGTCCAAGCGGGTTCTTAGGCCAACCCAGCCCAGACCAACTGCAAACAGGGGTCCCTGGCAGTGGGTTCTTTGCAGCCAAGCAGACCATCACTCATTTAAATTACCACAGTGATTTTTTTTTTTAAATTCCGTTTCTGAGACCAGCAATGTAGAATCATGACAAGGCGGCGACACACACAAGGTATATTACTAACTGAAGGCTGCCAAAGCACTTTCTTCTCTCTTCAGAGACAGAAAAATTATTTCACGCGTACATACACACAACACCCACACACGCACACACCTACACAGGTAGAGATTTTTTCCCTGATACGCAGCATCCTTTGTGAGCTAGCCATGCCTAGTTCTGCCGAACCCTTTGAAAATGGAAGGAAAAGGAGCCAGAAGGACGTGTTGGCACCTGCTGGGAGCTGTGGCGGCTCTGAGACCTTTCACTTTGAACTTGCACGCAGCCATCGCCAGCGCAGGGCCAGGACCTCACCAAGCCCAGGACGACCTTGAAGGATCGGATACCTAGAAAGTCAGAGATCCAGGGCCGCAGACGGTCAGAAACCCTATTATAGAGCTGGATATCCTTTAGGCTTGTTTTCGGTTCTTGATAATTTCTGATCTCTTTTGCTTTTGTTGGCGATCGCTTTAAAATGATTGTTTTTAAAACCAGCGTGTTTCTGTGCCTTGTCCCTTAGCAAGGCAAAAACCCCGCTGAGGAGGGAACAAAGGGTGACATTTTAAAGGGGCATCCGGAGGGTGGCGCCTCCCGCGGTGACCTTCAGAGTGACATTCCACACACACGCAGCTGTGCCGGAGTTGCATAAATAATGTTTGTTTTGGTTTCAACACCTCGGATGGGACAGCTTCCAGATTCTTCACGCCCCGGGCTTCGGCTGACCAACTTTCCACAAGATGCCAACCTGCCGGAGAACAGGTTTTACCTAAAAGAAAAGGAAGCACAGCGGTCAGTGCTGAGCACCCACCGTGACCCCTCCTTCACCGTGTCCACCCTCCAGGACTCACTGCCGTCCTGTCAGGAGCGGCTGACATGGCTCTCCAGAAGCGTCACCCCCCCACTACTCCCTAACCCCCATCTCTATTCCTGCCACTCAAGCCATCTTTTCAGTCCTTGAAAACCCACCCTCCTCGACCACAGGACCTTTGAACATGCTGTGTGAAAGGTCCCATGCCTCCAGGGACCGCCTTCCCTTCCCTCCGCTCCCAGCCGGGGATTGGTTCCCAGCTCCTCGCACAGATCCCCACACACAACCTCTTTCCGCCTTGTAACCCCCTCCCTAGCACATCTAAGGCTGTTTATGCCAGGGCGCGGCCAACGTTCCCTGCAGAAGGACTAAATACTTTCGACTTTGCAGGTCCTATAGTTTTTGTGGCAACCGCTCAACCCTGCTGCTAGAAATGTTTGGCGTGGCTGTGTTCCAATAAAACGTTATCTGTGGACACTGAGGTTTGAATTGCATTTAATTTTTACAGGTCATGAAATGCTATTCTTCTTTTGATTCTTTCGTCAACCATCAAAAATTGTTAAAAAAAAAAAATCATTCTTGGCTTGGGAGCCATATAAAAACAGGCAGTAGGTCAAATCTGGCCCACGGGCCATAGCCTGCTGACCCCTGGTTTATGATTTATGACCCTTGGCTTATATTATTATCTGATTCGTGTCTGTCCCTTGCTTAGCCTGGGAGCTCCTTGCAGGCAAGACCGTCATCTGAGGTTGCTCACCTTTAAACCCCAGGGTCAGACAATGCAAAGGGTATGAGAAATATTTGTGCAATGAGTGAAAGAAAGTTGAAAAATTAAATCTATTCAAGACACCATCCAAAGGGACTTAGAAAAGCAGGGAAAATCTAAGACCTTAATCATCTATAAACGTTTGAACATGGGTATTATAAATCACACATGGAAAAATAGTGGGAACTTAATAGAATTTACAAAATAATAAACTGCATTTCATGATGTTACACGATCCCAAATATAAATATCATTCTGTGATAATCTATGTGGGAAAAGAATCAGAGAGCATGGATAAGTGTATATGTATGATTGGGTCACTTTGCTGCACAGCAGAAATTATCGCAGCCTTGTAAATTAGCTGTATTTCAATAAAACTTAAAAAAATAAATATCAGGTAACTATTTACTTAAAAATATCAATATCCTATTTTTAGGAAATGTACACTTTGCAGGAAAGGGATATAATATATGTAACTTAACCTCAAACAGTTCAGAAAAAAAAATCTGTACATACACAGCCGTCAGAAGGTAAATGAGGCAAAATAATAAAATAGGAAAATCTGGGAGTTCCCACTGTGACACAGCAGAAACAAATCCAACTAGTATTCACGAGGATGTGGGTTCGATCCCTGGCCTTGCTCGGTGGGTTAAGGATCCGGGGTTGCCGTGAGCTGTGGTGTAGGTCGCAGACAAGATTCAGATCTGGCATTGCCGTGGCTGTGGTGTAGGCCAGTGGCTATAGCTCCAATTCAACCCCTAGCCTGGGAACCTCCATATGCCACAGGTGTGGTCCTAAAAAAGAAAAATAGATATAGCAATCCTTGAATTGACCACTAGGGTCTCCTACTCAACAGATTAGAGGAAGAAAAAAATAAATCCCCATGGCCATGCCCACACTGGGAAGGCTGGCTTTTGTAGAGCTCCCACATGCCCCCTCCTCTCTGCTGATGTCGGGGGGCTTGCTCACTGATTGATACCCTCAGACCCCACTCTAAAGATGCAGCCTGAGGACCCCTCAAACGTTAAGACCCCCAGCAACCTTGATCCCACAGCCAGGCCTTCCACTACATCTTACTGCAAGTTCAACCTTGAGAATGAGGCATGGAGGCCAAGCAAGGCTTCCAAAAACCAAGACGATATTACTCAGCCATAAAAAAAGAATGAAATAATGTCATTTGCAGCAACATGGATGGACCTAGAAACTGTCATACTAAGTGAAGTTAGACAGTAAAAGACAAACATCACATGATATTACTTATATGTGGCATGTTTAAAAGAAGGAATCAAATGGACTCTGAAAAACTTAAGGTCACCAAAGGGGACAGGGAGGGAGCTGGGAGGGTGGACTGGGGGTTTGGGGCTGGCATGCGCACACTGAGGAATACGTAACGCTTGGCCAACAGAGACCTGCTGTACAGCACGGGGCACTCTACCCTGTGCTCTGTGATAATCTACGTGGGGAAAGAATCTGAGAGAGAATGGATATGTGTATACGCATGACTGGGCCACTCTGTTGTACAGAAGAAATTATCACAACCTTATAAATTAACTAACTTCAATAAAACTTAAAAAAAAAGAGTCAGACCAGTGTAGAGACCTGAGTCCCAAAAGCTAGCCCAGAGCAGGCATGCACATGAACAAAAGCAGACAGCAGAGGGCCTTCTGGATCTAGAAAGTGTGGACTGTCAGAAATGGAGAGACGTGAACTTTACATGCCCCCAACGCGCTGAAAATTCACCTTGACGGGTGTCCCGGTGTTGCCATTCTGCTGAACTGTGTCTTCAGGATGCCCCGAGGTCACACGCCAGGACGCTCTGTTAGGTCCCCTGCCTGCGCCCCAACCCCCATGTCCAGCTGTTGACATTCTTTGTGCTTAGCAGAATAAACACCCACACATACACATACACATGGGGGGGCAGAAACGGAGCAGGAGAAAGAGCCCATCACAAATCATCAAGCACATGGCGATTCCTCAGGCTCGCTCCTCGGCAGCACTAAACCTTGGGGGCTGCCCCTGGAAAAAAGGAAACAGATCCCCTTGCACATCCCATGGGGAGCGGCTGCTCTGGGCACATGCCGGCACCGCTGAGGTCACCAGCTCTGGATATCAGGTCTGAGCAGTGTGGCTGCCTGCCCTTCAGATTCTGGTGAGACTGTGACTCAGGAAGCTCTTAGGAAAAACCAGCCTGGGGACTAGGGCGAGGAGGCCGGCTGTAAAGTCCCGGCTGCCCTCATTTCATCCTGCTGTTTTCCTGAGGCCGTGAAGCTTTGGGGTTCACCCTTAAGGAGGGCTGGAGGGTGGGGGACGGGGGGAGATGGGCTGACAGCTGCAGCTCGCCCGGCTAGCCCGACACTCACTCAAACTTGCACCTGTTGGCACACTATTACTTCTTTCTCTAGTGCCCATCAGTCCACTCTTGGCTCTCTCCCTGGTCCTTCCAAACCCACAGTAAGCTCCATCTCCTCGGGGAAGAGACGCCAGGGAGAGGTGCCCATCCCGGCTGCCCACAGCATCTGTTCTCGCCTCCCTGAGGCGCTTCCCAGGTCACCCCGTAAGAGTCCACGCTCCTGGCTGTCTGCTTATCTTAGCAATAGCTCCTGGAGGGCAGGGCCAGGCTTAGCCATCCTGCACTCACAGGGAATTAGGCAGGCAGGTGATGAGCAGAGATTTCTAAGAGGACTCTCTCGGCCCTTTCCCTCCTTCAGAACAGCCAAAATGCTACTGACATCCATGCTTCATCCTTAAGATCAGCCAGAAAGGGGGTCCAGGCGGACCCCAGCCGCACCCTCCCTGGAAACTCCCAGTAGAGTGAAGACACGTTTAAGTGCCATGATCCATGCTTACTCCTTTCAGATTTCCAGCTGTCCTGTACAAAGACACGGGGTTACAGCTGTCCTAGAGAAGGAGAGCGACATGCCCCAGCCTGTCCATGTCCCATGTTTTACAAGAAACTTGTCAGTCGGCACAAGGAGCCCTCCACATGGCGCTCCTGTCTCAGCACCTGTCCAGCGCCCTGGCCGCTGACCTCTTGGTGCAGCAGACAAGGACGCCTTGGGAAGACGGCCCAGCAGCCATGGGGATAAAGGATGGAGAAGTCAAAGGAAGAAGCTGGGCCCCGGATGCAAGTGTTCCTGAAACGGAGAGCTGTGAAGACCACACACCACATTCTGAGGGGTCCTTGGCAGTTCTACCGCTTTCATCCCGCGACACGGAACACAGAAAAGAACAACTGAATTACGTTACTAGCTTTTACAAAAGCATTGCTAGTTATGTTTATCTGTGCTGTACCCCCCCCTTTTGCCTCATCCTTACCCAGCACTATAAATGTGTGTGCATATAGGCAGGAAACTAAGTCAGATTCACTTAGCAGTAAATTTTCATGACCCCACAAATTCCTGTTCGCCTAGGCTTCCTCCTCATAGACAGGAAACTCAAACAGTTTTAAGGTGCACAATACCTTAGCTGAGAACTGCCCCCAGAATGGCAATATTGCTTTCCAAAGAAACCAACACACCTCACAAGATGCCCACGTATACATAACACCTAAGCTCGGCATTCTGCAAGCAAGCGGGCCAGCACAATGTTCTGCAGACTGCTTTGGGGATGGCCTATGATGCTGTCTCAAGTCCAGGTAGGATGCTGCGCCACCCTTGGGGAGGCTGTGTAGGTCACTAGGTCCCCTGATTCCCTACAGGTCCCAGAAGCTTAGGGTACCCATTGCCTCCGCAGCTGTCCCCAAGCTAACACTCTAACAGTTTCACCCCGTGTCCTCAGGAGATGAGGAAGCATGGGGCAGGCAGAAGAGCCTTCCAAGCCCAATGGTTCTAGACGTCACTACCCTAAGTGTTGCTCGGCAGAGACTTAGTTTTGTCACTGCCATAGGGTGTCCGTGGGGACCCTGACACCAGGTTTCAGTCTAGGATAAGCAAGTTGTCTGTTTTCTCCCACTCCCAGCCCAGCCTCCAGGGGCCTCTGGCTGCAGACATTCACCAAATACCTTTTGTTCCGAAGACAAGAGGCCAGGCACAGCCCCCGGAAGTGTGGCAGCCATTTCATCCATTTCTAATAATATTCCCTCGGAAAACTCTATCCACAAGAGGGTGGGAGGCAGGCATTTCTAGAAGGCACATCTGCACCCTCGTGGGCCATATCTTTTCCGAACCTAAGAGGCAGGAGAACAGAGGTCTCCCTCTGGGTGGGGACCAGGGCTGGCAGGAGCAGCGTGTTCTCCCAGCAACGCAACTTTGGGCTGCGCTGGTCACGGCCTCCAGTACAACCTACCAGACCAACTGAGAGAAGCGCAGCATCCGCTGCTCGGGGGGGGGGCGGGGGGGGGGGGTGCCTGGAGGGGTCATGAAAGTCTCCGGAAATGAAACGGGGAGGCACAGAGGCCCAAAACATCAGGCACAACTGCACGCTAAGCCAACCAAGCTCAAAACGCAAGCAACCAGGAAGCAAATGCCTTTTGAAATACGGAATCATTTCAAAACCCCAGGGTTCTCTGCACTCCATTTAGCCATCATTTCTCTCTTCTAATTAGCCCTTTTAAGTACAGAGCTGGAAACTCATTTCCACAGACTCTTCTCTCCCCACATCTGGCCCTAAACATCAGAGGCCTTACCTCCCACTAACATTATAACACGTCCCAGTGGCGTGACAGCCCAGGAGGAGGGCTGGCCATGGAAGCTTTGTCCTGCCTGCCTTCCCTCCACCCCACTTCCTGCCTGGCTGATGCACGGGGCTCTAAGTCAGGAGATATTATCAGAGATCGGCCTCTGTAATACGAGGCAGGTTACTGCCTTATTGTCCAGGCGCCAAAAAATGTGATTTTCCTCTTCGCATTCACTCATAAAACAACCCAAGGTCATGATGCAGCCACATCCGATTTAACTGTAGTCTGTTTCCCTGGGGGAACCAAAAAATTTAGTTGAGCTGTGTCTAAACAGGAAAGACGAAGACCTGTGAACAGAATACCACATGCAGAAAGAGACGTTCTCTGAAACACTAAAGCCAACATAAATTGGCCTTAAAAGTCTTGTTCTTTCAAATGTATTGACCTAAAGAGTTGTCCACGATATGCCATTCCAGTGGGAACATGTTCCAAAGCAGCACGTGCCACGTGGTCCTATTTCTGTAAAAAAAGAAAATTCCACGTGTATGTACTCACACACACTCTAGTGGTTATCGTTAAGTAGTGAGGCTGAAGGTAACTTTATTTTCCTTTTTTCTTATCTGTAATTTCCGTACCATACATCACCTATGTGATAAGGAAAGCTATGACTCGGTCTTTCGAAATGGTTCATGGTCCTTGGGCCTGAGGGCTGGAGGGTTCTTGTGCCTAGTGAGTCACTCCCAAGTTCACTCGCATCCTCCCAAAAAGCATCAACTTCTCACGGGAACTATCTGAAGTCCTTGCTTCACAACAAACAGGGAGGCGGGATAGTGCCTGGCAGTGATGAGGAAAGCCTGTGGGAGGCAGCTAAAGTAGATAAAGTTACAGAATAAATGCTTACACCAGAAAAGGCAGCTGAAAATGAACAAGCTAAAAATCCAATGGAAGAAGTTAGAAAAAAAGAACAGAAGGTACCCAAAGAAAGCTCAAGGAAGAGAAGCAGAAACCAGATGAAATGGAAAATGATAACATAATGGAGAGGATCAAAGAAACCAGAAGCTGGTTCTCTGTGCAGATGAATAAAATTAAACATCCAGCAAGACTGATCAAGAAAAAGAAGAAAAGGCAAACATAATCGATATCAAGAATGAAAAGGGGAGATCTCTGGTAGCCTAGGGGTCAAGGATCTGGTGCTGTCACTGCTGTGGCTCCAGTCACTGCTGTGGTGCAAGTTCAGTTCCTGGCCTGGGGACTTGCACGTGCCACAACCAAAAAAAAGAAGAAAAATGTAAAGGGGACCATGACTAATCATGCAACAAAGATTTTTTAAAAAGACGGTAATAAGAGAATGTTGTAGACAACTTTAGGACAATACATTTGAAAACCTAGATGAAAGGAACAAAATCCCAGAAAAATACAAACCATCAACACTAACCCAAGAAGAAACAGACAAAGACTAAACAGTCTTACGACTATTCAAAGAACTGGGCACCAACAGTTTTTTCAAATCTTCAAACAAAGACAGTACCAGGGCCCAGCCACTTTTAGCACACTCTATTAAATATTTAAGAAACAAATACTTCTAGGAGTTCCCTTTGTGGCGCTGTGGTAGGGGCCCTCCCAGAACAAAGGGAAGGCAATGTGCACAATCAGCATGTGTGTGTGCATGTGCAACTTTGTGGCAGTATGACCTAATCCATATCCGTGTGCCACTCTGTAGCACAGACCATCTAATCAGAATTTACAGAAAACATGTTACCTTATAAGGGGGACAAAGGGACCAAAGTATAAAAGAAAAATATAACAGACAGTATATAAGACAGCACCCCACTGCATTTAGGGCTCAGCCTTTGGATATGAATCCGCTGAGCCAGTGCCGGCACGAATAAACACTGCTTCCTGGAAATAAGCCTCAGTGTCCCATCTCTCTGTACGTAAGTCCTGCAACAGCACAGCGGAAACAAATCCAACTAGGAACCATGAGGTTGTGGGTTTGATCCCTGGCTTTGCTCAGTGGGTTAAGGATCCAGCGTTGCCATGAGCTGGGGTGTAGTTCACAGACATGGCTCAGATCCTGCGTTGCTGTGGCTGTGGTGTAGGCCGGCAGCTGTAGCTCCAATGTGACCCCTAGCCTGGGAACCTCCATAAGCCTTGAATGCGGCCCTGAAAAGCAAAAAAAAAAGGGAAATAAAAGAAACAAATATTTCTAATCTGATACTAACTATTCCAGAGAAAAGGAAAATAAGAAACATGCCCCCAACTTGTTTTATGAAGCTAGTAAAACTTCTACCAAAGCCTGACAAGGGTATTATGAAATAAGAAAATGACAAACCAATCTCAATCACTAAGAGAAACAAGAAAGTCCTAAGTAAAATATCAGCAAACTGAACGCAGCAATGGGAATAAAAAGATAACGCAATTAGAGTTCCCAGGAGGCACAGCAGGCTAAGGATCTGGTGTTGTCACTGCTGTGGCTTTGGTCACTGCTGTGACATGGGCTCAGTTCCTGGCCTAGGAACTTCTGCATGCCATGGGCAAGGCCAAGAAAAAAATCATGGCCATGTTTGCTTTATCTCAGGAATGCAAAGTTGGCCTCATACTAGAAAAAAAAAATCAATGACTATAAGTTCACCACTTTAATAAATTAAAGGGAAAAGTACAATTCTCGATAGAGCTAGAAAAAAGGCATTTAATAAAATTTGACTTTAGCAAATTAGGAATACAGGGAAGCTGCCTGGGGGGGAAAACCTACAAAACCCTTGTATTTGAAGTGGATAAGCAACGACATCCTGCTGTATAGCATAAGGAACTATATCCAATCACTTGTGATGGAACATGATGGAGGATAATGTGAGAAAAAGAACGTATATATGAATGACCGGGTCACCCTGCTGTACAGCAGAGACTGACAGAACACTGTAAATCAACTATAAGAAAAAAAATTTTAATATACAAAACCCTATAGCAAACACTCTCTTTGTGTTAATATTAAAAGCACATCCTTTAAGATCAAGAACAAAATAGGATGCCTATTATCATCACTTCTATTTAACAATGACGCGGAAGCCAAGAGTGAACATAAAAATGCTTTAAAAAGAGAGAGAGAGATAAAATGTCAAAGGACCCGGGAGCTGGAAGGCCCTCTTATTAGTCTCATGTGATATATCTGCACAGAAAACCCAAAGGAATCCACGTTCTTAACCCTAGAATTCATAAGAGTTTAATGAGGTTGCTGGATTTTTTTAATCCATATTTTTAAAAATCAACTGCATTTCTTGACACTATGAACAAAAAGTGAGGAAATGATATTTGACAAAAGATGTTGGATTGAGGTCACGAACTGTGTGGCAGCAGCTTGCAGAGGAGCCTGTCTTTGAGGCTCTCGCCAGAGTGACAGCAGAGAGAAGCCCGCAGCCCCAGAAGCAGAAACCCGAGCGTAGAGACTGATCCAGCGGGACACGGGGGTTCATTACGACGGATGATCTGGGATGAAAGACTAATACGGATGGACTTGCTGAGTCCTGAGCTTCTGCCCAGAACGGGGTGGAGGAGAGGCACAGAGGTGCCTCAGGGACTTCAAGTGATTGCTGTATTAAAAACTACCACATGTGCAAGGGCCCCGTGCCATTGCTATGTCAGACAGAGACAGAGGGCCCGTGATTACAGTGGCCAAGGAAAATGTTCTAGAGCATTGCAACAGACCAGGGTGCAAACTTGGACTTTCAAAAGGCAAAAAGCATCATCTGCCACCTTAACACCTACCAGGTGGTTCAATGTAATCATTTGCCTTTGGAAGAAACAAAATCACTGTATTGAAGATAGCTGCACCCCAATGTTCACAATAGCTTTATTTACAGCAGCCAAGACATGGAAACAGCCTAAGTGTCCCTTGGCGGATGAATAAATAAAGAAAACGTAGTGTGTGTGTGTATGTATACGATTTATACATATATATTAGAACATAGTGTGTATACACACACAGACATACACACACGTATACAAAGGAATGCTACTCAGCATAAAACAGAAAGGAATCCTTGCCATTTACAATACCACGGCTGCACCTTGAGGGCTACGATGGTGAGTGAAATGAGTCAGGCCGAGAAAGACAAATACTGTATGATCGCACTTATATGTGGAACCAGAAAAACCAAACTCATAGCAAAAGAGATCAGATTTGCAGTTATCCAAGGCAGGGGATTGGGGATGGAGAATGGGGTGAAGGTGGTAAAAAGACTGCTAGTTACGACATGAAAAAGGTCCCTGGGATGTAATGTACAAGATGATGAGTGCAGCTAACACGGCTGTATGGTAGATTTGAAAGTTGCTAAGAGAGTAGATCCTGTAAGGGAAAAAAAAAAAAGTCTTTGTAATGATGTGAGGTGATAGATGTTAACTTATTGTGGTGATCATTTCACAAGACATGTATGTTATACTATATGCCATAAACCTATACAGTGATATACATCAATTATATCTGAATAAAACAGGAAAGCATTTTAATTTTTAAATTGTTGGACTTTGACGGTGAGTTTCACAGCCAGAATCAATGCCAACACAGCACTGTCAGGCTAGGAAAAGAATCTGCTCCGTTATTTGAAGAACTGAGATATGCTGCTGAAGTTTTGTGTTTTTTTTTAATTAATTAAAGTGTAGGTGATTTTATATATATATGCATACATATAATTAAGTGAAAAAAGATCATGATGAGGAAACATTCATATAGTAGGTTCACAACTGGAATAAAAGCATGAGAAATTAAAACAATAAAAAAATAAAGTGTAGGTGATTTACAATGTGGTCTTAGTTTCAAGTGTATAACATGGCAATTCACTTATATACGTGTGTGTATATATATATATATATGTTTTTATATTCCTATTTATATATATGCTTATTCATATATATACTCTTTTTCAGATTACTTTCCCTTATATGTTATTACAAAATATTGAGTATAATTCTCGGTGCTATACAGTTGGTCCTTGTTGGTTACATACTTTATATACAGTAGTGTGTATACTCTAATCCCAACCTTCTAATTTATCCCTTCCCTACCCCCCTTTTTCCTTGGGTAACCTTGTATTTGTTTTCTTTCTCTGTGAGTCTTTCTATTTTGTAAATAAGTTCATTTGTATCTTTTTTTTTTTTTAGATTCCACATATAGGCAACGTCATATATTTGTCTTTCACTGTCTGGTTTACTTCACTTAGTATGACAATCTCTAGGTCCATCTCAAGCTTCTTAATCTGACAGAGGTTTCAGTACTTGCCTCTTCATGACACCAGATACAATATCCACCCAGCGGTCTTTAGACCACAGTAATGCTTGCATCCAGGTACTCTAGAGGGGGCTCCTTTTCCACCTTACACTCAAGAAAGAACCTATAGATAGACATTCCGGACAGAACATTTGTTATATTTCTTTGCTTAGAGTCTTTTCTGATGTAGTCAGATCAGAGGCCACCACAAAAATGGCTCCATCTATCACAGCCCCCGTGGAGTTAGCACAGTCACCAAATATGGATGAGATTCCATTCTGAAGCTTAGAATCAAAACAGTGCACTGATCCACTTAAGCCATCAACGGCTCCCTATTGTACAATAACACCAGGCCTGCAGGACCAAGCCGAGCCTTTCCATTGTGACTCATAATGAGGACGCTGCTGTCTTCACATTTTGTTTTACTTCTGTGCCTTGAATGTGAGGCCGATAAAATGGCTTAGCAATAAAATCAGTATAATCACTTTCTTACGCGCACAGTATGTTGCAGTGTGAATACATATTACTAATTGTCTTTATTCTTCTCAAAGGGGGCTGCTCTTTACTTAAAATGCAAATTACAGCCAAAGATGTGTCCCTCCACTCTATCTATACCCAGTCCATGTCTTCACATTGTATGTTCATAAAATTTAGGTATGATTTGTTAACAAATTCTATTTCCAATATCAGTATGCACGTGGACATGATAATACAGCCATTCTTTCAGACATAGAACAAACAATATTATAAAAATTTACAGGAGTTCCCATCATGGCTCAGTGGTTAACGAATCCGACTAGGAACCATGAGGTTGCAGGTTCAATCCCTGGCCTTGCTCAGTGGGTTAAGGATCCGGCGTTGCCGTGAGCTGTGGTGTAGGTTGCAGATGTGGCTTGGATCCCACATGGCTGTGGCTGTGGCGAAGGCTGGCAGCTACAGCTCCTGTTAGACCCCTAGCCTGGGAACCTCCATATGCCATGGGTGCGGCCCTAGATAAGGCAAAAAAGACAAAAAAAAATTTACAATACAATTATGGAGACATTTTTGAAAGACATTTTTTAAAATACCTAAATCAATGCAAAGTCATTCCATGTTTGTGGATGGAAAAGAATCAACATTAAGGGGCTAATTCTCTTTAAATCGGTCTACAGAATCAATGCCGTTCTAACTGAAACCCCAAACACTATTTTCTGTTTGTCTCCTTTTTTTCTTTTCTTTTCTTTCCTTTTCTTTCTTTTTTTCTTTTTACAGCCGCACCTACAGCCTATGGAAGTTCCCAGGCCAGGGGCTGAATGAGAGCTACAGCTGCCAGCCTAGGCTGCAGCCACAGCAATGCTGGAGAAAAGCTGCATCTGCGACCTATGCCACAGCCTGGGACAACACCAGGTCCTTCACCCACTGAGGGAAGCCAGGGATCGAATCCGCATCCTCACAGACACTATGTTGGGTTCTTAAGCTGCTGAGTCACAACAGCACTCCCAAACATTGTTTTCTTGAATCTGACAACTCATTTATAGCCAAGAATGCCCAAGGCCACGCTGGAAAAGGACAGACTAGGAGACACACAGCAGACCCGCTTTCGCAGGAAAGGAAGAGCTGAGTGTGATGGTTATCTGACGGTCAACCTGACTGGATGACACCGTTCCCAGGTATTTGGTGTGTCGGGGAGGGTGTTTGGGCTGAGATGAGCAATGTCTGGGTAAACGGGTAAGGCAGACTGCCCTCTGCATCCAGTGAGTTCACTGGGGACCTGAATAGCACAAGAGGCAGGATAAGCAAGGACACACTCTCTCTGCCTGACCATTTCTGAGCTGGGACATTGATCTTCTCCATCAGCTCTCTAGGTTCTCAGGCCTTCAGAGTTGGACTTTTATAATAAATCTCTGCTGTATATAGATGTCTATCCTACTGGTTCTGCTTCTCTGGGGAACCCTAGTGGGGAAAAATCTGAGGATTGGGTCCAGCCTGGATTTATGTCTCACCTTTGCTACTAATTAACCAGAACCTTGGGCAATGGCCCCAATCTGGGCCTCCAAGCCCTCATCTCTAAACTACACTCAACCCCTATGTTCATTGCAACACTACTCGCAACAGCCAAGACATGGAGATAGCCTAAATGTCCATCAACAGATGAATGGATTAAGAAGATGTGGTATATATACACTATGGAATACCACTCAGCCATAAAAAAGAACAAAATAATGACATTTGCAGCAACATGGATGGAACTAGAGACCCTCATACTAAGTGAAGTAAGTCAGAAAGAGAGAGATAAATACCGTATGACATCACTTATATCTGGAATCTAATTTACAGCACAAATGGACCTATCAGAAAAGAAACAGACTCATGGACATGGAGAACAGACTTGTGGTTGCTGGTGGGGAGGGGGAAGGAGTGGGATGGACTGGGAGTTTGGGGTTAGTAGATGCACACTACAGCATTTGGAGTGGATAAGCAATGAGATCCTGCTGTATAGCACAGGGAACTATATCTAATCTCTTGTGATGGAACATGATGGAGGATAATGTGAGAAAAAGAATGTATAACTGGGTCACTTTACTGTACAGCAGAAATTGACAGAACATTGTGAATCAACTATAAAAAAATTTTAATAACAAAATAAAAAATAAGCTACACCCACCCCCAGCTTTTACTCTGAGAATCTCACATATCCAAGTCATACGTCCCCAAAGGAGCCAAAAACCAAACTACAATCTTGACGTCACAAAGTCATTCTGACTTTCCTAGAGGCTACCTGACAGAAACACACCTGTCTTCTGAGCTCAGTGGTAAATTCCATCCAAGGAGTAACCACCTGCCCTCAGCTACCAACTAAGCAAGACTGCAAGAAGAAGTTTCCATTTGTGGGCATGGGTGTGTGGCACATGCTCAGACCGGATTCCCCACAGCCAGGGCGTGACCAGCTCTTTGTCTGAAATTCAGGCCTCTCCGTGCTCACACAAAGCTGACTTCTCAAACCTTCAAATCTGGAAAGAGCTGAGATGAAGCATTTCTCTGCGAGCATTGCCCTGCCCGCTTTCTGGATGCTGCACCTTCCAGGAAGGGATCCGAGTGGTTCCCCCAATAGCAGAAGGCCCCAAGGTCAAAGACAGCCAGAGTAAGAATACATAGCTGCCAGTGGGTGTTTTCAAAGGAGAACCGCCCACCTCCCCAAGCCAGCAAGCCCAGGAAGAAGCCACTGTCCCCACCCCGTACCTGTATTTGATGTCAAATACTGTGGAGTCCTCATCCTCGTCATCCTCTTCGTTCAGCGGGGCCATTTCCACTCGCTCGGCTGGAGTGGTGATGATGTCATACTTGCGGGTCTTCTTCAGCCTCTTCCCTGACCTGGAAAAGGGGAAGCGCATTCCTGAGAGCTCGGCGATACCCACTGACATAAGCCACGCTGCTGCCCCCGGCCCGGCACCCAGGAGATCTGGCAAATACTCCCGCTCCTCCGCTGCTGGCCATGGGACGGGGGGCAGGTTCCTGAAGTCGCCAGCCCTTGTGGTCCTCACCCACAAAGCAAAGATGATACTCAGAGTTCCCGTCATGGCTCAGGGGTGAACGAATCTGACTAGTATCCACGAGGATGCGGGTTCAGTCCCTGGCCTCGCTCAGTGGGTTAAGGATCCAGCGTTGCCGTGAGCTGTGGTGTAGGTCGCAGACATGGCTCGGATCCCAAGTTGCTGTGGCTATGGCATAGGCTGGCAGCTGTAGCTCCAATTCGACCCCTAGCCAGGGAACCTCCATATGCTGCGGGTACAGCCCTAAAAAGACAAAAAAAAAAAAAGCCAAAGATGAAACACCTGTCCCAAGTACTATCAAACCCAGTAATCAAGATCTATAACACCCCAATGCAATATTGTTAGAAGTAAACATTTATACAAATAAAATCCACAATGAGCAAAAGATCAAAATGTTCAATGAGAACAGGATCCAGCCTTGCCCCGGTGCAGGTACAGTGCACCTCGTCCCAGCGTGCGCTGCCTCATGGGCCAGCCAGGGGTTTAGAACCCAGGCTTGGCCACACTCTACCTGTGCAGTCGTATGCAAGTCCATCTCCCTAGGCCTCAGTTTCCTCCCAAATAAAATGGGACAACAATAATATTTGTCCTTCACAAGTGAGGGAGGATTCAATGAGATGATAAATATAACAAACCTACACACAGCAGACTCTCAGCAAAAATGATCAACAAATAGGAGTGCTACAGCCTCTCTCAGATGACAAGGACTCGTAAAAATGAGTCAGTATTGTTTCCATCATGAGGATTTAGGAGCATCGAGAGTTAGAACACTATGCTTTTTCCTCTGGGACGGTAGACCATCGCTGGGGGCCTGGGGGAAAGTGCTGAGCAAGGCTTCCAGCCTCCAGTGTCAGATCCTCTGCACGAAGGATGCAATATTGATCAGAGCATGCCTGCAAGTTTATGACGCCAATGGCAACAATGCTTCTATTATGACTCCTAATGTTCCGCGCATTTATTTCTCCACTATCTTAACTTCTGCCCACATGCTTTGTATCTTCTGATGTGCCTCCTTTTTAAAAATCTTTGAAACTGTGTATAAGAAACCAGCCAATCCCTCCCCCCTTAAAAAAATCATAAATGGGGCATTGAAGAATCATTCTCTAAACATGTTTCCTGTAGCGGTACCCAGATGAAGACCACATCAAAGGCATGCGAGGGATTTCTTTGTCCTCAGCACACAAAAACTCCTCAATTGGTTTGCAAAATTAGAAAAACAGAATTTCAGGAGTTCCCGTCATGGCGCAGTGGTTAACGAATCCGACTAGGAACCATGAGGTTGCGGGTTCGATCCCTGCCCTTGCTCAGTGGGTTAACGATCCGGCGTTGCCGTGAGCTGTGGTGTAGGTTGCAGACGCGGTTCGGATTCTGCGTTGCTGTGGCTGCGGCGCAGGCCAGTGGCCACAGCTCCGATTAGACCCCTAGCCTGGGAACCTCCACATGCCGCGGGTACGGCCATAAACCCGCGGCCATAAAAAGGCAAAAAAAAAAAAAAGAAAAACAGAATTTCACCTTCAAGTGTCCTCAGAATTTCCAGGAACAGCAGCTTACTCTTTTCTTACCTAGTATGATTTACCAAAAAGATCATTTATGAAAGGATCGTTTACATAGAAAATACATGTATATTTATATCATTGGCATAAAGGAAACTATACAACTTAGGATGCCTGCTCCTCGTGGTTCTTTGCATAAAGACTTTGGAAAAGCAGCTATAAAGAGAGAAACCAGTGATAAAGTCTGACGGTCCTCTAGGCTCATTACAAATCAATTTGCCCTACTTTCATCACAGGCACACACACATGCACACACACAGAGAATTGTAGGTGTGAGAGTGCATGGATTTCAAATATAATGCAACACGGTGCAAATGCCAAGCCAGGCGGTTAAAAAGGTAAGAGGGGCACAGCTAGTCGCCTCCCCAGGGGCCATGAGGCAATGGTACTTTGGAAGCAGGCTTTGTGCAAGAGTGCAAATGCTAACCTCATAAACATCACTGGTCCCAGATTCTCACCATCAACAGGTACCTGTTTTCTCTCCACCTCCCCACAAAGAAGTACAATATATCTTTGTGTTCTGCCCCGGATGACTGATAATCCCTGACCAATTCAATCTCCAGCATTGGAGTGAGGCCCAGAAACAGCTCCATATGCTGCAAGCAACCCAAGACCAAGCCTCTAGGAAAACCACCCACTCCCAAGCCTCAGAGACTAGGGTCAAGCTCCAGACTCCACTGATGCACACACCACACCTCTCTCAGGAAGTCCCCTATCTCTGCCCTGACGGTTCACAGCTGTTCGGAGGAAGCACCTGGCCTTGCAGGGCAGCCTGACTTGCCCTTCTGTCGACTGTGCCCAGTGCCAGGGCTGCCCATCCCCAACGCACATGTAAACATGCAACGAAATGCTGGACTAGGAGACGCCCTGTGAGCCGGAGTCTTGAGAAAGCTCCTGTAGATGCCTGAAGAGACAGGCGTCCAGATGGTTTCTGGTTGAAGAGTCACAGTTGTTTGCAAATGTTTTTCAAATATCATGAGGCTTAAAAAATGCAAAATCTGATTTGTCCTGCACTTGGAACTGGAAACCTTGCTTAGTCACTGGCCCTGGAGCAGAGCTGACTGCTGATCTTGGGAGAAGGTACTGGAGACTCTGACTTCAGCCCAGCTTCATGCGAGTGGATTCCAATCAACCAAAGAATCACTTTTTTCTTCCCAAGTGTTTACAGAGTCTTGTGATGAGAAAGTTATATTGAGCTTAAAATAAGACCCTTGAACACATACCCATGGGAGAAGCCAGAACACAACCTGGCCTCTAGAACATCATGACCTATTTGCTTTAGTGCCAGCCATTCCAACCATGTCATCTTAGGAAATAATTTTTAAATCTCAAGAGTACACCAAAGGTGTGATGATTAATTTTATGTGTTGACTTGACTGGGCCATGGGGTACCCAGACATTTGCTCAAGCATTATTTCTGCATGTGTCTTGAGAGCGTGTTTCTGATCAAGATTAACATCTGAGGAGTTCCCACCATGACTTAGAGATTAACGAAACCGATTAGCACCCATGAGGACATGGGTTCAATCCCTGGCCTCGCTCAGTGGGTTAAGGATCCGGCATTGCCATGATCTATGGTGTAGGTCGAAGACGCGGCTCGGATCCCGCGTTGCTGTGGTTGAGGCATAGGCCAGCGGCTACAGCTCCGATTGGACCCCTAGCCTAGGAACCTCCATATGCCATAGGTGCGGCCCTAAAAAGACAAAAAAAAAAGAAAAAAAAGATTAACATCTGAATCAGCAAACTGAGTAAAGCAGATTGCCTTCCCCCAGGTGGGCGGGCCTCGCCCAATCAGTTGACGGCCCAAAAAAGAACAGACTGACCTCCCCCAAGTAAGAGAGAATTCCTCCTACCCAACAGCCTTTGAGCTGGGATATTGTCCTTCCCTCCCGCCTACAGACTCAGACTGAAATCTTATCTCTTCTTGGATTTCGAGCCTGTATGTGAGACACACACACACA
Source organism: Catagonus wagneri (assembly GCA_004024745.2). Taxonomy (NCBI): domain Eukaryota; kingdom Metazoa; phylum Chordata; class Mammalia; order Artiodactyla; family Tayassuidae; genus Catagonus; species Catagonus wagneri. Next base: position 10,964,114 of record PVHT021183630.1, on the reverse strand, counting down.
CACACACACACACACTCACACATACGCTCTTGGTTCCATTTCTCTGGAACCTAATCCAAAAGGCCATTAGCAAGAACCCTCGTGCATGCATCCAACACCAGTTTTGACACAATGAGCTGAAGAAATTACATTTCAAACAATCAACTCTCCGAGACACAACACCCTTCACAAAAGAAGAGTCGCGTCTGTTTCACTACTGGGCATGTTCATATGGGAAAACCAGGACTTGTGAGAAGCTGAAAGAGGCTTGAGCTCACCCATGGCAGAAGCGGACTGGCCATGCCCATTGGTGCCCAAGGGGCTGGTGGGCAGGACGGAAACCACAAAGCACGATCGGGGTCAGGTGGGGTGGGAGGCGAGCCCTTGCTCTACTAGTTGTGTGCAAGTCAGAAGCACAGAAACGCATGAACAGAGTCGATCAGCATTTCCCACAAACCCTCGATTTCAAGTCTCACTGTCCTGGAGCCAGAGAACGAAGCCACCCTGCCTCGGGGACAGAGACGCCAGATAAAGGGAAAACAGATTCACTCAAAGCCTCAGTAGCCTCATGGTGTCCTGCTGTCTCTTCTGTAGATGCTCTAACGCATCTTTTCTGATCATAAGAGTTGAGCTCCTTCTGGGTGCTCGCTAAGCATTTTACATGTATGATCACATACAAAATGTATAAATCACCCTGTAAACAATACTGTTATCTCTTATTACAGCCAAGGAAACTGAGGCTCAGAGAGTTCGACATCCCTACAGCCAAGGATCAGTGGGACAGGGGGGACCTGCCCCAGCACGAACCTCCTTGGCAGGTCACCTTGAACCATCTCGTGCTGGTCAAGAGGCATGACGCCAGCTCCGCCACTCACTCCCCCTGCAAGCCCACTCCATGCTCCCACCAGACTCCGCCCCCACTTAAATTTAATGCCAAGAAATTCTTTACCCTCATTATAAGTTTTCTGGAACATGTCACTTATATAGCTCACACATTCCTAGTTCAAATTGATCTGGGCAGACTTCTCAAAACTCTTTCTGGGAGTTCCCGTTGTGGTGCAATGGAAACGAATCCAACTGGCATCCACGAGGATTCAGGTTCAGTACCTGGCCTCGCTCAGTGGATCAGAGTTCCAGCGTTGTCATGAGCTGTGGTGTAGGCAGACAAGGCTCAGATCTGGCGTTGCTGTGGCTGTGGTGTAGGCCAGCGGCTACAGCTCCGGTTCGACATCTAGTCTGGTAACTTCCATGTGCCTCGGGTGCAGCCCTAAAAAGAAAAAAAAACACTCTTTCTAATGGTGAATCTCTTAGGATATGTGTTGGTTTGGGGCAGGCCAGCATCCATCGCCCCCCTCTTTTGGGCATCTGTATCCTCAGTAAATCTCCCCCCCATGATCCCTGTGAGTAAGGAGGCCTGACCGATGACCACAGCCCCAGCTCCAGAAGTGAACCTGGGACGTCAGCCTGAGTCAATCAGTGAACTGCAACCCCCAGGCCATGGTGGGGTTGCAGAGGGGAGTATGTGACTAATCAGAGTCAGTGACCTTTGATAGGACAGCAGGAAAGTTGGGGGGCAGGGGGGCAGTAAATTACACAGGTGAAAGCCACCTTGCCGTCTTCTAGAAATGGAAAATAATTCCATCATGGTACAGGACAGGGAGGGTGAGAGACCAAATCCCAAATCTGCTGTGAAGCCAGCTCTCCTTGATACCAACAACACGGCTTTCTGTCACCAAAGTCAACCTGGGAGGGGCTTTCTGTCACAGGAACAAAGGAACTGTAACGGTCACAGGATCTCGAAGGAACGGGGTGTGGCTGTAACAATAAACACCAACTTGGATTTGCCTACACTTTCATAGCAAACCTCCCACATGTAAGTATAATTTTCTAGTTTCGTCCCTTTAAAGCCCTAGGATTCTTCCCCATTTCTGGCTCTCGAAACAAAGACCCATGCAGCTGAAATGCCTCAGTGACAATATCGTGAAAGTTTTCGGTCAGGGCTACCTGTGAACAGGTATTCCAGGAGCACAAACATCCCGGTGACCTTCCCACAGGGCTGTTTACCGGCACCTGGGCCAGAGGAAAAGCAAAGGCTACCTGGCCACAGAGAATCTGAACTCACCCAAGTGTCCCCAGGGGACAGAGGGTCAGCCTCAGAGATGCAGCTTAAGGAAGAAGCCCCTGGTTCTACACAGAGCCCTGATTTAGAGTCAGATCTGGATTACTACCCTGGTGTTTCTCTGCACAGACCTGCTTCCTCACCTCCCTGGGGCGGGGGACCAAGCAGGAGGGCCATCTCAGCACTCCCGGCCCAAGAAACAGAAGGTTCGGGAACAAGAAAGGGAAGAGATATTGCTGGCCCATCCTCAACAGCATGGCCCCCCTCGCTGCAATCTCTCTTCTGGTACAAGGTCCCGTTAAGGCAGATGGCCTCAACAAAGAGATGATCAATGGTGGTTTTAAGTAAATGCCTACACTGTGCTTCTCAGGACCCAGCAAGACAGGAGAAATTCTAGAAGAGACAAAGGATCTTTCCACTGGAGCCAAAACACACACTTCTAACAAGACAGAGGAGCAGTTCAAATTCTTGTACTCTGAAATGTAATCCTAAAGCCAGAGGGTTTGTTTACTCAAAAGTCCTCTCAACAGCTGGGCCGAAGTGGGTTTCCCAATGCACGGCTCAGGCAGTGGCGAAGGCTGAGGAGCGCGGTGGGAGCCAGGGGACCCGCCTGAAAGGAGGCCTGCCCTCCCCAGCCCACCCCTGCAAAGAGACACAAGGCAGTGCACCCCCACACGGGTTAGTCTGCTGTCAAAAAAGTTCAATCGAGGGGCGCAAGAGTCAGATCCATACACTGCCATCCAGAGGTGACAGTCCACGTCCGCCCCGCAGCGCCTCTGCCTGTGAGGCTCAGGGCAGGTCGCTCACCCTCCACCTGAAGTTTGTACCTACGTCTACTGCCTGCCAGGCGCAGCCAGGGTTCTGGTGGCAGAGCTCATGGTGGCAGAGGTTGGGAGGGAGGTGGGGAGTGGCTGATAATGGGCTCACACTTCGTTTTGGAATGATAAAAACTGATAGGAGTGACGGTGGACAACTTGGTGAATATACCAAGTTGGTAGTGAATATACCGCAACTTGGTGAAAAACCATGAGTTGGACATTTTATTACTTTATTTTTTTTTTTTTATTTTGCTTTGTAGGGCTTTACCTATGGCATATGAAAGTTCCCAGGCTAGTGGTCGAAGCAGAGCTACAGCTGCCAGCCTACATTGCGGCCACAGCAATGCCAGATCCAAGCCACATCTGCGACCTACAACATAGTTCACGGCAACACCGGATCCTTAACCCACTAAGCAAGGCCAAGGATTGAACCCACGTCCTTGTGGATACTAGTCAGGTTTGTAACCTGCTAAGCCACGACGGGAACTCTTGAGTTGGACATTTTAAATGGGTGAATCGCATGGTATGTGAATTATATCTTACAAAGCTATCATTAAAAACAGGGAAAGATGGATATATATGTATGTGTGTGCATACATCACACTCATTCATTTCTTTCCTTATAAAATCTCTTTGGAAAGAGTCACAAGAAATTGACTGCAGACAGAGAAGCAGGTGAGGTGGCTGAGGAACGGGACGAAGAAGAAGATGGCTCACTAAACACTCTGGTTCCTCATGAATTTCAAACCACAGGAATAGATCAGCTGTTTTTAAAATGAATAAACCAGTAAATAAGTAAATACAATTCAAAGAAGGTAATGGGAGTTCCCGTTGTGGTGCTGCAGAAACGAATCCAACTAGTATCCCTGAGGATGTGGGTTCGATTCCCGGCTTCGCTCAGTGGGTCAGGACTGTGGTGTAACAATGTGTACTTGGCTATGGCATAGGCCGAGAGCTACAGCTCTGATTCGACCACTAGCCTGGGAACATCCATATGCCGCGGGTTCAGCCCTAAAAAGCAAAAAAAAAAAAAAAAGTGGGTAATGAAGATAAACATTTGAACTGATGCAGCGTGCTTCGGGCCTGCCTCCCTGGGAGGAGACCCTTCCCCTGGCAAGGCCCAGGGCACCCTCCCAACCCAGAGGCTGCCCATCACCTCCTGCCCACCTGGTGACTGCAGAAGCCAAACCCAGCACCTCTGGCCTATCCTCCAGCTGAGCTGCTAACGCCCGCTAACGCGGTGCTGTGGCTCAAAGACCAGCCTTCTGCTGAAACCACACTACTCATCCCAACAAGCATGTTACCTTGACAATCAGAAAATTAGTATAGAAGATGAAAATGGAACGTGGAGACGAGAGACCGACCGAATCCAGCAGCTGCTGTGAAGGAGACGCCTGCCTTCTGGGCCCGCGGAAGCTCCCGCTGCTCTGGGGACAGAGGCCTTTCCTGTTTTTAACCTCTGATCTCTCCCCAGAACGTGACACAACTGAGCCTTCCCTAGACAATCGAGCAAACCTGGAGAAAGAACATGACCCCCAAACCTACTTTCCATCCCCACCATGCAGGGAGGCAGGTGCCCAAGAGGCAGTGACAACAGTGCTGCGTCCCCCAGGAAGAGGCGATGACCTGGGATTGGCCTGGGGCTGAGTAGCAAACCCAAGGGGGGCGACCCGAGTACAGTGTCCGAGCACCAGCTTCCCACACTACAGCCCCGGGCTGGGCCCCTGAGCTCCGCTCATCACCTTCCTCTTAACGCAGTTTCAACAAGCCCAACACCATCCGGCCCCACTCCGCATGGGTAACCTGAGGACACTTGAGGACACAAGACAAAAGCCTTTTCCTCTAGTGCAGCAAGAGCTTCAATATCTGAGACAGGAGTCCGACTAGTATCCATGAGGATACAGGTCCCATCCCCGGCCTCGCTCAGTGGGTTAAGGATCTGGCATTGCCGAAAGCTGCGGCGTAGGTCGTAGAGGCAGCTCAGATCTCGTGTTGCCGTGGCTATGGCACGGGTCACAGGTGTGGCTCCGATTTGATCCCTAGCCCAGAAACTTCCATGACAGCACCCAGCCAAGCGCAACGATTCAAATGCCCCGGAACCCGCAGGCCCAGGAAACCAGTGAGGCGAGCCTGGTGTGATATAAACGTTAGAATAAACACGGTGACAAATGGCAGCCAATGCTCTGTCTCAGAGTAAAGGAGACAGGAAGACTGGCACTTTCAAATCCAGGCAAGATGGGACGGCAGCTACCCAGCTCCCCCCCAACCCCACCCATTACCCCCACTCATTACAGAGACGCTGCGTTTCCAGTATTCCTATCTGTTGAGAAAATGCAGGTCCGGACTGTGATCTGAAGACTCTCAGTGTTAAGTGCTCTCAACTCTCTCAGTTGTTAAAAACACTGTGCATATATGTTGCATCTAAAAAAATGGGAGTTCCCATTGTGGCTCAGTGGTTAACGAATCCGACTAGGAATGATGAAGTTGCAGGTTCGATCCCTGGCCTTGCTCAGTGGGTTAAGGATCTGGCATTGCCGTGAGCTGTGCTGTAGGTTGCAGACACGGCTCGGATCCCACGTTGCTGTGGCTGTGGCGAAGGCTGGCAGCTACAGCTCCTGTTAGACTCCTAGCCTGGGAACCTCCATGTGCTGCAGATGCAGCCCTAGATAAGGCAAAAAGACAAAAAATAAAAAAAAATTTTTAAAAATTAAAAAGTGCTACAAATGAACTTCTTAACAAAACAGAGACTCACAGACTCAAATTTATGATTACCCAAGCATAAAGGGGAGAGGGATAAATTGGGAATTTGTGATTAACAGATACACACTAATAACAAGGACCTACTGTATAGCACAGAGACTATCAATATCTTGTAATTAGCCTATAATGGAAAAGAATCTGAAAAAATATATGTGTACAGAAATTGGCACAACAGGAGTTCTCGTCGTGGCACGGCAGAAACGAGTCCGACTAGGAACCATGAGGTTGTGGGTTCGATCCCTGGCCTCACTCAGTGGGTTACGGATCTGGTGTTGCCGTGAGCTGTGGTGTAGGTCACACACGTGGCTCACATCCCGCGTTGCTGTGGCTGTGGCGTAGGCTGGCAGCTACAGCTCCGATTGGACCCCCAGTCTGGGAACCTCCATATGTCGCGGATGTGGCCCCAAAAAGACAAAAAAAAAAAAAATTGGCACAACACTGTAAATCAACTATAATTTAAAACTGCAAAAGCCAAAAAAGAATATAAATATATGTACACACACATATAACTGAGTCGCTTTGCTGTACACACGAAAACATGGTAAATCAACTCTGCTTATTAAAAACAAAAACACAACGTAGATCAAAACAAAACAGAAACATATCCGTGGGCCATTGTTCCGCAACCTCTGACTTAGCTTTCTGGCCAGGGTTTATTTGGTCACGGCTACCAAGCCTGAGTGACACTGAAGAATCCAGCTAAAATCACGGGCCCAGAGAGATGGCACGACAAACACGGTCGACCAAGGTCTTCCTTATATCTGCTCACTGGCAGTTCAGTCACGATTGAGGGGCACCAGTTGTTACCTTTACCTACACAATCTAGCCACTCCCCTACCCTCTTGGGCACCGTCCCCTCAGGACTAACAAAGTGACAGCATGGTTGATGGAAGCCTGCATGCAGAACCCAACACACAGTGTGCCCCAGACCTACATTTCACACAGGATCACACAACGTGGCCCAGATGACCCCAAGCAGCTCCATGACAAGTCTTGGGGTTCCTCCTCACACTCCAGGGCCACGCCTCCATCCGCTTCTCTCTCCTGCCCTCAGTCCCCAAGGGACAGGTCCAACCCTCGTTCTTCCAAGAAAAAATAAGCACGGCCCGCGTCTGACCTGTTGAGGAGCCACGAGAACTATGGCCAGAGCAAAGGTCCAGGACCTGTTCCTCCAGCTCCCAAGTGTGTTTGCAAAGGGCCGGGTCCACTTGGCTCGCATGTGCGGTGCCAGGCAGGGGAAGCGAGGCTTAAAGCGAGGAAGGAAGCCTCTGGGGGCGGCCCCGTTGGTTCCAGGGCGGCAGCAAGATGACCAAGAGGGACTCTCTGGTGGACCCAGGGGACCCAACCATAGCCTGGAAATTCCGGGGTCATTGTGCTTTGGGACACACGTCATAAGTGACCCCTTCAGCATCCACTTGTCCCTGCCACGTGGTAGGGGAGGCGTGGGAATGTCAGTCCTTGCCACCGCTCCCCCCACTGCAGAGACAGGCACTTCTGGACGGAACGCCCAGCCGCTCCGCCCAGAGCCAAGATGTCCAGCTGCGTGGCTGGCGTTTCTGATGGGGCAGGTTTCACCTTCTTCCTCCCCAAGGCTTCTCCTCTGCCTCACCATCCGCTTCTCCATGCCCACCCCCCAGGCCCTTCTGCTCAGCCTGACACTTGCCTCGTCCTCCTCCTCTCCACTGACTCCACTCCAGCCCTCCCTACCGGTCCTTCCAGCATCTTCCACACGTCCCCCAGACCTCCCGCTCCCTCAAGGCAGCCAGGTCACTGTTCATCCATTCACTCAGCAAATACTGACGAAGCACCTAAAACAAACAGGTCAGCATTACTAAAGCAGCTCTTTGATTACGTGCTCCTCTGACCTAGGACAAATCTCAAAATCCTCTGGCTGGGGTTCCTGTCTCCCAAGATCTGGCTGCAACAGGAAAACGGGGGGGTGGCGGGGGGTAGAGGGGGAGACAGGGAATGCTGGATAGGAAATCAGATTCCTGCCCTCCACCAGCGGCATGGCCTTGAGCAAGACCCTTCATCACTTTGCACCTTGATTCACTCACCTGTAAAATGGGATTCTGACAGTGCACCTGTCGTAGGAATGGGGAAATACATGGAAGTGTTCAGCACGGAGCTTCGTAGGCAGCAAGGGCTTCATAAATATTAGTTATTATTATTGTTGTCACCGTGATTTCCAAGTGAGAGTTTTCACAAACCCTACCCACAGCATCTACCTACCATCTGCTTGGCTAGATGGTCCTGGAAGAAGCTTTTCTTCCGAAACTCCCCTCACCCCATCAAGTCCTAATCCTCCTCCTCCTCCTCACGTGCCTTCCCTGAACATTCCACCCCTTCCCCCAAAAGTTCCTGGGGCCATCCTTTTGCAGCTCATCAAGCCTAGGCCATATGGCTTTGTGTGTGTGTGTGCGTGTGTGTGTGTGTGTGTGTCTATTTTGTGCCACATATGGAAATTCCCAGGCTAGGGGTCGAATTGGAGCTGCAGCTGCCGGCCTACACCCCAGCCATAGCAACGAGGGATCAGGGCCGTATCCATGACCTACACCACAGCTCATGGCAACGCCAGTTCCTTAACCCACTCAGCAGACCTAGGATCGAACCCATGTCCTCATGGATGCTGGTTGGGTTCATTACACAAGCTCCTCAAGTGTTGCTTTTGATACATGACTTCCCTACAGAATTGGATCGCTGTTTACCCACCAAGTAAAATCATCTCAAGGCATTATTCTGTCTCCCGGGCTGAACTGGAAACTCTTTCACCTCGGCCACGCTCCGCACAGCACCCTCTAGGCTCCCAGTGGGTCTGACTAAATGCACTGGGCAGATCTGCCACCCATTCAGCCATGCTTTCTCCTGGGATCCAGGCTGATCTGGGAGACCCAGATGATCAGGTGAAAACCCAGTCCGCCACATCTTGGAGGCCTGGAAAAGGGCCAGGCTGAGCCTTAGAACATCTGGGCTACAGCCCTGCTTTTCCTACAAACCCGCAGTCCGAACTGACTTTAACAGACCCTTCCTGTCGCTGGGCCTCAGTTTCTTCATCTGTACAATGGGTAGAAGTGGGGAGGTCAGTGGAGCTCTGAATGCAAAGAAACTCCACACTCCACACCCTGTGGCTCTCCCAGGGCTGAAGAATGCTCTTTGCCACGGTCCCCGCTCTGCTCCACACCTGCCAAGGGACTGCCCTCTCCCTGCACCCCCAGGAAAATAAATATCAAGTCTGGATTTCTGGCAGATCGCCTTAGATTAAGTACAGATTTTCAAATTGAAACCATGACAACATGATTCTAAATTCACGGTCCCAGAATTTCCCTTTGCAAACAGTTAGAACCAAAACATCAACCATAAAATTAAAATTAAAGACGCAATCCGTGAAGCTTTCTCTGCTTAAATCCGGGAGGGTTTTTCCTCCTGGGACACTCTCCCTACAGGATGCCATGCAGACACTGATACTCCAGACCCCACCCCACCCTCTGACGCGCCCCTATCTCAGGAAGGGCCTGGGTTTGCGACGCCCCCAGGCGCAATGAGCACATGGACGTGAGAGTTTATAGGCAAAGCCAGATAAGCTAGAGTGCTCGGGTTTAAATAAAAGAGGGGTTCCCCCCCTTTCAGATCTGATAGACGGAATCAGCAGCAGGTCCCAGAGTCTTATAGGACTGTTAATAAGGGCAGTCAGGGGCGCACTTCCTTCCTGGGGGGGGGGGGGCCGTGAGGATTCAGTAGTGGGGGCAGGCTCCTACATGGGGTGGGTGCTACGTGTTCAGAGAAGCTCATGCAGGTCAAAGAGTCAACAATTTCATTTTTTAAAGGCTCCGAAGCAGATGCACCTGCCCGATTATCTCGGCCATATGGCCGTCTCCTCATTTACAAGCAGAAGCAAGACCAAAAGGTTGGGTGTAGATTACATCTGTTTCCAGAATCGCGTTTTTTTTTTTTTTTTTTTAATACAATAGGACACTTGGCTACTTTAAGGGGAGCCAGGAATTTGACGGACCTGAGCTCATTCCCAGCATCCCGGTAGCCCTTGGAAGTGGTACTTTAATTAGCACTGTAAAGAAGATGCCCCAAAGGGTTCAGTAAACTGCTCACATCAGACAACCAGCAGGCTCCCACCTGCACTACTGACATCCTGGTCTGGATTCTTTATTGAGGGGGTTTGTCCTGGGCACTGCAGGATGTCCAGCACCATCTCCAGCCCCCAGCCACAAGACGCCAGAGTCATGACAGTCAAAAGCATCTCCAGACGCTGTCAAATGACCCGAAACAAGCAGAATCCACCCAGGAAAGAACCAGGTGAGGGATCCTATTCTTCCCATAGACTGTGACTTCTTCTTTAACTTGATGGAGAACTGAATCAAGGGCACACTCTTTACCCCGCCCCCCTTTTTTTCTTTAATGGCTGCACCTGCGACATACAGAAGTTCCTGGGCTAGGGGTGGATCAGAGCTGCAGCTGGGGCCACAGCCACAGCCACAGCAACCACGGTCCAACCCGCATCTGTGACCTACACTACATCTTGCAGCAACGCCGAATCCTAAATCTACTGACTGAGGCCAGGGATCGAACACGCATTCTCCCAGAGACAACAATGGGTCCTAAACCTGCTGAGCTGATATAGGAACTGCACTCATTACCGTCTGTTTTTCAAAAATCTGGATTTTTGCTGGATTGGATTTATTTAACACTCTCTCTTCACCGTGGTATATCAAATTAAACATCCATAGGAATCAGATGAAAGTATAGACTGCCGATAAGACCAATAAGTCCTGGGGATGGAATGGGTAACACGGCTTCAGCTAACACTGCTGTGTGATGTACAGGAAAGCTGCTGAAAGAATAGACTCCAATGTTCTCATCGCAAGGAAAAAAACCCACTTTTCCCTTTTTTTGGTATGTCTGTGAGATGATGTTAGCTATACTTATTGTGGTAATCATTTCACAACATATGTAAGTCAAGTTGTTACGCTATCATGTTAACTTAGTGCAGTATGTTGATTTTATGTCAGTAAAACTGGAAAACAGAGAAAGACAAAAATCCACTCGAAAAGCAAAAATTAAATTAAGATTTTTTTCACCTCTATAACTTTTCCCCCAATTCAAAATCTCGGTCAGGAGTTCCTGTTGTGGCTCAGTGCGTTATGGACCCAAAATAGTGTCCATGAGGATGCAGGTTTGATCACGGGCTTTGCTCAGTAGGTTATGGATCTGGTGTTGTCACAAGCTGCAGCATGGGTGCAAATGCGGTTCCGATCTGACATTGCTTTGGCTGTGACATAGGCCAGCAGCTGCAGCTCTGATTTGACCCCTGGCCCAGGAACTTCCATACGCTGTAGGTGCAGCCGTAAAAAGAAAAACAAAAACAAAAAACCTTGGTCAAACAATCAAAAGTGACCTCCTGGTACTAAACAAGTGCCACTCTCTCTCTCTCCCAAAGTCAGAAAAAAAGAGGTTTAATTCTCTACCAGGACCTGGCCCCAAACTTCTATTTATTAAAATAATGTTGATATACTACTGAGCAATAACTGAAAACATTTCAGAATAGTCACTTCTTCCCAAATCCTGAAATTTTTTTTTTTTTTTTTTTTTTTTTTTTTTTTTTTTTTTTTTTTTGCTTTTTAGGACCACACCGGCGGCATATGGAAGCTCCCAGGCTAGGGGCCAAATCTGAGCTAAAACTGCCAGCCTATGCCACAGCCACAGTAATGCCAGATCCGAGCCACGTCTGTGACCTACACCACAGCTCATGGCAATGCCGGATCCTTAACCCACTGAGCGAGGCCAGGGATTGAACCACATCCTCATGGATACTAATCAGATTTGTTTCCACTCTGCCACAACGGGAACTCCCTGAATATATTAAGCTTCTATATTTTCTCTTAAATAATGTTTATTTTTATTGCAAATGTAAATAAAGACATTTGTCAAGACCATGGGAGATCTGGGGAATCCAGGAGAAGCAGGAGCATTTTTGTTCCTTTTCAAAGACCAGGTTTAGTAATTAACTAAGCTCCCACGGTGCCAATGACTTCAGGACATGACGGTGTGCACCTGTGCCACTGATCCAAGCGCAACAGCTGGGCAACGTGCGATCGCCTAGAATTCTTCCTCCTCCTCATCCCCCAGGAAGCACCAAAACAAACCCTCCTTTCAGATAAGAGGATTTTACAAAGCTTTTGAAATAAGTGTCTGGGCATGCAGCCAACAGAGATCTGGGAGAAACGCAGCCTCGGCAGTGGAGCTGGGAGACTGGCCAGGATGGGGACAGGATCCCCAGGAGGAAGGGAAAGTCGTGGTTTCAGGTAGCAGTTTCTGACTTGTCTCCACCTTGTTTGTAAGACAGCAGAGAGTGAAGTCAGATTCCCCCCAGATCTCTAAGGGTAAAGTCAAGAGTGAGCACGTGGGGCAAAAGGTACCGAGAACAGCAGCCACTGGCTTCCAGGTATTATCCCTGAATCCATGCAGCCCCGTGAGATGCTCCCCAACATCAAAAAGTGGAGGAATCGCAGTTTCCTACTTCCTAAACGCAGCTTCTTTGTTGATTTCCTTCCAGCTCTCACAAACACACCAAGTAACAGTCCCAGGCCGGGCAGACCCTACCGAGAGCTGGACAGAACTTCCATCCAAATAAATGATGCTCTTAGGAGCCCTCAGCCTGGCGAGTTCAACCACCCTCTTGACTTCCAAGTAGAAAGTTCAAAATTTAAGTGTGTTCTGGGAGCGGGGTGGGGGTGGGGGGCCCTGGCTGGGTGAGGGGTGTGAGGGGGTGGTTCTCAGAGGAGGTGATACAGGCAGGCAAACAGCAAGGAGCTGGCCATATAGTCTTGATGGTGGAGGGGACTCCAGACAGAGGGTCAGAGTGACATGCAGTGCTAAGGCCACAGGATGCCTCTGGGGTATTCCTGGGGGTCGGGCAGGCCTGGAGCAGTGGGCAGAGCTGAGATGGGGGCTAGAGACAGAGCGGGGGCCCTGGTCACGAGCAGCTGGCCTGCCCACGTACTAAGGTGCCTGTGCAGAAGAAGGATGCGACCAGAAGAGGGAGGATGGAAGGGAGCGGGACCAGGCTGGTGGCAGGAACATTAGCCTGAAGGATACGGCTGTGACTATGGAGACAGGGACAGAGGCAAGCCAGGCAGAAGTGCCGGCAGGTGGGGAAGCTCCCGTGGTGGTGGGGGGGGGGGCGGTAGCCTAGATGCGACAGGCTCAGGGAGACTTGGAGGACAGAATGGCCAGGATGCAGTGACTGCATGCTAAGGAGCTAGGAGGGGAAGCAGGTAAGGAGGACACCCAGCCAGGGAAGCAGGCCTTCCGGAAGCCTGCAGAGGACCACAGAAAGGTCACAGTACAGACCACAGGGCAGCGAGATGGGGTGCTGGCCCTTCCTTGGCCACAGACTTGCAGTGTTCTAGAATCTACTGGAGGATTTACTCCACTCCCTGGGACTTTCTCCTCTGCAAAGGAGCACACGGGGACTGTGTACCATCAAGGCCCTTCCCAGCTTGGCCACATCGGAAACCAGGGTGGCCGCTGTCCCCCTGCAAAGCCACCCTGGGACCAGAAGGCAGATCACATCCATAACCAGCTTCTCCTATGAAATCAGAACCTTCCTCCACCGCTCATTTCATAGGCCAGCCCCGAGTGCAGGCTCTCCTGCTCAAACCCGAAGCTCAGGGCCTCCTCACATCTGGCCACATGCTGCTTGCTTTTCTCCCCCACTCCTGGGTAATAAGGAGCAGACTGGCAAAATAGTTCAAATACCTTCTTAAAAAGTACACCGCCTTGTGGGCTTGGTGGCCTATTTTGAGCAAAATGTTTCTAACCTCCAGGCTTGGAGCTGCTCTAGGCATCAACGTTCATTGCAACCGAACAATCAGGAAGTCAGTAAAGGACTACAGCGTGTCCACTGAATGCCAGGCTGTCCTTGAGCATGGGGACTGGACGTCCCCACCCTCCAGGACTGATCTGCTGAGTGTGGGAGCTGAACACTACACCCAGCCACCCAGAATGGAGTAAGAGGGGCTGTATGGTGGATGCAGGAGGCTAAGACTGGCGGAGACCAGAAAAGGAAGTGACAGCCTGGCTCAGATGTCCAGGAAAACTACCCAGGAGAAGGAGCATGAAAGCTGGGCACTGGCGGACACATGCAGTCATGGCAAGCGTGCAGTGTGAACTGGCCCATCAGAAAAGCACAAGCCAGCAGCCTGGAGTGTAAGGAGGGAAGTGACAGAGAGGATGGTGGGGGGAGGGCTGGCTGATGGCCTCGAGGTGTCCTGGGGCTAGTTTTAAGTGTCCCTAATGCCACACCCAGGGAGCCACTGAAATCTGTAAGCATTGTATAGGGGACAGTGGGAAGGTTGAGGTGCGGGAGGGGGGGCGGGCAACCTAACTCTTACCGCCACAGCCAAGGCGGGGGATGGTGGGGGCGGCGGGCGGTGGGGCACAGTTCCCCCTTCTCCATTTTCCCAGGACCACTGGCATTTAATCCTGTGGAACCACAAAGAAACACCTTGACTCAAAGTCACACTGCAACCAATAGCAAACCTCAAGGGAGAGCTCCCACCCCTGCTTTCCCAGATCGGGTTTCTGTTCCTCCTCTGAAAATGCTCACAAGCCCCTGGCCCCAAATCTCCAACAGCTGATTAAACACCCAAGCACACTGTGTACACTCAGAAGGGGAGGGAACAGGCTGCGAATCCCCCCCCCCTTCTCACACGCACACGCACACGCACCAGATTTCCCGGTGGCCTGCCTGAGTAACAGGGCACATTTGATTCGTTTCCTGCAAAACTATTATTTCCCAGGCATTTAGGCGAAATGTCCTTCATGCATTCCCTGTAGCCCTCTTCACCTCACTACTCCAGGGACCCCCCAGCTATCCTTCCTAATTTCTCACTTTTCCCTTGAACTTGAGCAACCTACAAAAGCTTCCCCAAGACCCTTCATGCCAGCTGTGAATCTTCCTTGTGGCAATTCCTTCAGGCAGGGGTGTAGGCAGAAAATCACTGAGGCCACCAAGGGTCGCCAAGCATTCTGGAGCCCGGCTCCAATCCCAGCCGCCAAACGCACTCCAGCAGGTATTCTGGGGGCTTCCCCATATGCTAGACCTTGCTTTTTCTGGTAGCAAAACCAATGAAAAGAAAAGAAGCAGGTGGTGTCTGAGGGGTCCTCAGAGGCAACAAAGAGACAGGTAGCAAGGTGGGTAAGGTTAAAGTCAAATGGGTCAGGGTTCAAATCCTATTTCCACCACTGAATTACTTGGATAAGCCAGCCACTTTGCCTCGTGGGAAAATTTTTCATCTGTGAAATGGGTATAAAAATAAATTCTATGTAAGGTCTCAGAATTTGGGGCGCCACTGTTAGTGTTAAGCATTAGAGGAGAGTTAAAAGGAATTCAGTATTTATGGTCTGTATATATCGGCCAAAGGGAAGAAAATTGCTGAAGTGTGTAGCGGTGAAAACCAGCCGAGCGCATCCCTGCGGGGCCAGACCAGGAGCCCCTGGCTGGCTGGAGCGCACCCAGGCGCGGAGGCCGGAGCATCTGTGCGCGCAGGTGCAGCGGGCGCTGGGGTCGCAGGTCGGCGGTGCAGGTTGGCCCGCGGGCGTTGCAAAGGAGCGGCGGACCCACCTGAAGACGCGCAGCAGCAGGCAGGCGATGAGAAGGGCGGTGAAGGCGCACGCCACGATCACAGCCGCCTTCAGGGTGGGCAGGTCGCGGAGCAGGCTGGAGATGCGGGTCACCAGGGCGTCGCCGCTGCTGTTATAGCTGCCACCGCCGCCCGCCGCCTCCCCAGACCCCGTCTGGGTGGCGTTCCCGGGCCCCGGGCCAGGCGGCGGCCGCGGCTGGCTCTCGGGTCCCGGCTGCGGCGCGGCGGCGGACTCAGCTCTGCTGGCGCGGGCGGCGGGCGCGGCCAGGAGCGCGAGGAGCAGCAGCGTCAGGAGCCGCGCGGGAAGCGGCGCGGCGCGCATGGTGCGGTCGGGCGGCACGGGGGCCGGGCCGGCGGAGGCCTGCACTGGGGACTCCCGCGGCGGAGCCAGGCGGCTGCGCGGCGTTTGGCAGGAAGCTGCGGCGCCCGGAAGAGTCCGCGCCGCCCGCCGCCGCCGCCGCCGCCGCCGCCACCGCCACCAACACGTTGCACCGAGTCATTCGATGGGCTGCGGCCCGACGTGGGCGGGGCAGGCTATCTGGCCTGATGCGGGCTTCGCTCTGCTCCCGGGCGGGCCCAATTCCTCCAAGACCTGGGACCCCTTAGAGAAGTAAGAAAGAACAGGCGCCGTGCTGCGTATTTCACATTGTATCTGTTTCATTTAATCTTACAACCTCCTTAGGAGACAGGTATTTCTGTTACTCTTCTTTAATAGTTGATTTAGGACCCGGAGAGCTAGCTCACGGCAACCCAGATTGGATCAGACTAAGAATCAAAAACCTGGGATAAACCTCCGTTTTACAGATGCAGAAACTGAAGCCTCCAGAGTGAATGAAGTGCATTGTCGGATGCCCTGTATGTTGCATATGGTTCAGTATTGCGCCGATGTCCTTGTTTTCTTCAAAAAGAGTATGTTCTATGTTCGATTTTTCAGGCACTTTGCAACCCTACTTATGAACTGGACTAGGATATGTATTCATACCTTTGCTGTGGAACAGCAGCTGGGCGGAGTAACAGTCACCCTCTAAGACTGAAGTTTCAGATCCTGGGGAGTAACTGGCTCGCTCCTTCTGGTTTGTAAGCTAAACATGCTTAAGTGGAGAAAGACAGTTACGGAGATTCTAATGTGATGCCCAAAGGTGGGAACTGCTGGAGGGCACACAGGGTTTTCCTGGAGCACTAGGAACTACATTGGGGGCCTAGGGTTTCACCTTTCAACGTGAGGATGGATCCTGGCTGAAGAAGCTGTCCAGTGGCAGGTAAACACATAACACACTGACAAGTACTCAGTGACCTTAAACAGCTCATTCCTGGTCTTACTAGAGAAAGCAAAAGGTAAATGAAGAGAGAACAGTGTATTAGTTAGCTATTGCTATCTAATAAACTATCCCAAAACTTCACAGCTTAAAACACACATATATCATATTATCAGTGGTTTAGGAATCTGAGCATAGCATAGCAGGGCTCTCTGCTTCAGGGTCTCTCACAAAGGTATAATTAGGGTGTCAGCTGGAGCCCGGGTCTCATCTGAAGGCTCATCTGGGGAAGGATCTGCTGTCAAGCTCTATCAGTGGTTGTTGGCCAGATTCATCTCTTAATAGGCTGTTGGACTGAGAGCCTCAGTTCCCCCCTGGCCATGGGCCAGAGGCTGCCCTCCACTCCTTACCATATGGGCCTTTCCAACATGGCAACTTGCCTCATCAAAATGTGCAAGTCTAGAAGGCAACAGAGAGACTCCGTTAGCAAGACAGAAATCTCTGTCTTAGGAAACCTGATCACAGAAGTGATATCCCAACACCTTTGCTATATTCTGTTGGTCAGAAGCAAGTCACAGGGCTTCCCTTTGTGGTGCAACAGAACCAAATCCAACTAGTATCCATGAGGAAGAGAGTTTGACCCCTGGACTCACTCAGTGGGTTAAGGATCCGGCATTGCCATGAGCTATGGCGTAGGTAACAGACTTGGCTTGGATCCCAAGAAGCTGTGGCTGTGGCGTAGGCCCACAGCTGCAGGTCCGATTTGACCCCTAGCCTGGGAACTTCCATATGCCTCTGGTGCAGCCGTAAAAAGCCAAAAAAAAAAAAAGAGAGAAGCAAATCACAGATCTCATCCACACACAAGGGTGTGACTATCAGGAAGCAGCACTTATTGGGGCATCTGAGAAGCTCTCTGCCACATGCAGTGTGATACTATTTAATTTAGGGATGAATAATAATCAGATTATCAGAAATCATCATGCACTGGGTGCTAGTTGAAATGCACACTGAATAGTCCAGTGGCCCAGTGGTGAGAAATCTCAATGGATCACATGATGTAGGTCTCTTCCAACTCTAAAATACCACTTTACGGTATGTCAAAAATGTTGCATTGGTAGAGAGCCAGCATTATCATATCATCATGATAAAATTTAGAAAAGAAATTTCTCAAAGAACCATTGCTGACATCCATGATTTTGCAGCACTGCCCTCTAAGGCATAAACCTCAGACATCACAGGATTATATTTTTGTCCTTATCAGAAATTCCTGTGTGGTAAAGAGGTCCTGGGCTTTGGAGATTCTCAGCCAGGGTGAGAGATTTGACCACTGAGTGGCTTTGGCCAAAGACTTAACCACAGAACCCAGGTCTTTCTAATGTCTAAAGTGAGGACAATAATACTTAGCAAGGTCTCTGGAAGGATGCCTAAGAAGGGAGAAAATGTTAATACCCTTATTTTTCTTTTGCCACAATTCATGGACTGAAGTAGACTTGCTTGATTGTTTGACATTGACTTAATACCAAGAATGTACATAAATGTTAGATTATTTTAATAAAGTGAAACTTTAGAATCTTTTATTCTTTCTGATTCTTTGCTATGAAAACCATCACGACAGGACTTATAAATTGCCCTAAAGTAGAGTTCCTTAAACATTTCGAATCAACCAACCATAAACAGTACCGCTTTTAACACAGAACACTGGTGACAGGCGACAGAAACCAACTTGGGCTGATATCAGAGAAAGGGAGCTTATTGGGAATGTGTTGTGTTGCTTCTAGGAGCAATTGTAAACTAAAGCAGAAGTTTAAGAAGTGTGGTCTGGGGACTCCTGGGATCCATGATCCTCTTGCAGAGAAACTGCAGAGTCAAAATTAATTCCATACTAATACTAAGATGTTATTTGACTTTTTCACTGATGCTGAAAAAGCAATGGTGATGAAAACTGATGGTGCCTTGGCAGGAATCAAGACAAACTATACTCGTAGTAACTGTATTCTTCACAACTGTGCCTGACAGAAGGAAGGGGAAAAAATGAGCCAGTTTCACTTCATAGTGTCCTTGATGGGGCTATGAAATGATTAAATCTTAACCATTGAGGACAGGACATTTTACTGTTAGATGTGATGAAATGAGAAGTAGGCACGAATTACTCCTGCTGCACACTGAGCCATGATGACTGTCTCGAGAAAAAGCACGTGTGCCGTTCTTCAAGGTGCAAACTGAACTAGCCACTTTTTTCATGGAAAACCAGTATTACTCAAAGGCGTGCCCAGTGAACTTCAGACCTGGTCTTTGGCAGGCATTTTCTCAAAAATTAGAAAGAATGAGCTTGTCACTTCAAGGATGGCAAGTGACAGGACTGTAGCCAATGATAAAATTCAGACCTACTAGAGTTCCCATTGTGGCACAGGAGAAGCGAATCCAGCCAGTAACCAAGAGGATTCAGGTTTCATCCCTGGCCTCACTCAGTGGGTCAAGGATCCGGCGTTACCGTGAGCTGTGGTGTAGGTTGCAGACATGGCTTGGATCCCACATAGCTTGTTAGCTTGTGGCTGTGGCCATGGCCAGCAGCTGTAGCTCCGATTTGACCCCTAGCCTGGAAACTTCCATATGCTCCACGTGAAGCCCTAAAAAGAAAAAAAAAATCAAACCTTCAAGCTACAATCTGAATTTTTAGAAAACTTGTCTATTAGGATGCTTTCTGCTGTGAGCTGGACTGCTTCCCAATACTTCAAAGCTTTTCTGATGAGCTTGGAGCTAATACTAAAAAGTGTGGGAGTTTTGATATTATATAATGAAATATGTCAAAATTTGGAAGATGGACATAAATCAGCAAACCAGTCTTTCCCCATGGCCAGTGCACAATGTTACAAAACCACATGTGGGTAGAAGATCCATTCAAAATGTAAGACAGACCAATGGATTTCAATGAAACAGAATATGAAAGGTCATTGATATGGTTCCATATTTCACACTGCAACTATCTTTTTGAGAAAGTACCACTTGCAAGTTTGGGTGTGGAATCAAAGAAGCAGGTCTATACCATCTAAAAAGGCTATTAAGGAGTTCCCATCGTGGCTCAGTGGGTAACAAATCTGACTAAGAACCATGAGGTTCCTGGATCGATCCCTGGCCTCACTCGGTGGGTTAAGGATCCGGTGTTGCTGTGAGCTGTGGTGAAGTTTGCAGACGCGGCTTGGATCTCGCATTGCCGTGGCTGTGGTGTAGGCTGGCAGCTACAGCTCTGATTAGACCCCTAGCTTGGGAACCTCCATATGCCGCGGGAGCAGCCCTGGAAAACACAATAAATAAGTAGATAAATAGATAAATAGGTAGATAAATAAATAAATACATAAATACATAAATATATAAATAAATAAGCTATTAAAATTCTCCTCCCTTTTCCGGCTGCATATCTGAATGAGGCTGGATTTTCTTCCCATTTTTCAACCCAAAAAACAAATTGCAACAGATTGAGTGCAAGAGCAGATATGAAAATCAGCTGTTTTCCATTGAGTTAGACATTAAAGACGTTTACCAAAAAATGTTAAGATAATGCTACTCTTCTATTTTTTGAGAAAATATAGTTACTTTCATAACCATGTGTTGATGTTAACATAGTGTGTTTATTACTTTGTTTCTCATTGAGCTAGTAGATATTTTAAGGTTTTTCCATCTTAAATTTCTAATGCAGTAAATATCAATAGGTATAACCCACGTGAGAAAAACTCTGAGTTCCTTCATCTTTCTTGAGGCTGGAAATCAGAGTTCCCACCTGACAATCCCAGTTGAAGATTCAGCATTGTCACTGCCATGGCTCAGTTTGATCCTTGGCCTTGGAAATTCTGCATGCCATGGATACAGATAAAAAAAAAATTAAGTAAATAAAAAATAAATTCCTTTCTATATTTAAAAAAAAAAGAAGAAGAAGACTGGGAGTTCCCATTGTGGCTCAACAGGTTAAGAACCTGACATAGTGTCTATGAGGATGCAGTTTTGACCGCTGGGCTTGCTCGGGAAGTTAAGGATCTGGCGTTGCCACAAGCTGCATCAGATGCAGCTTGGATCTGGTGTTGCTGTGGCTATGGCATAGGCCACCAGTTGCAGCTCCAATTCAACTCCTAGCCCTGGACTGAGAACTTCCATATGCTGCAGGTACAGCCTTAAAAAAAATTGTTTTTAATTAAAAATTTAGATATTTCTAAAAATTTTAAAAAGACTGGAAATCAAAAAGAGACCAAGAGTTCCTGAGACCAAAAGGTCATTTGAGAGATGCTGAGCTTTGAGAATCAGGCTTGGGGAAAAAAAGAAGCAAATTAATTAGGATACTTTCTGCTATGAGAAACAGAAAACTCAACTTGAACTGACTTAAACAAAAAGGAAATCTCTTCTGTTACATAAACGGAGCCCCAAGTGAGGAGTCTCCAGGTCTGGTTGATTCAGCAACTGCCTGACATCCAGGACCCTGGATTTTTCCATCTCTGTTCTGTTGCCCATAGCATCGGCTTCTGCCTTAGGAGGGTTGCCATGATCACCGGTCACAAGATCCCTGCAGTGGCAACTGGGGCGGCAAACCTTCTTGTCCACATACAGCAGACGCGGTAAGAAAGAAACACTCTTCTTCCAACCACGGAATAGAAACCTCCTCTCAGTCTGGTCTGTCTTGAGTCGCCAGGGAAAGAGCATGCAATGGCTGCACCAGACCTGCCTCGGCACTAGGACTAGGACAGCCCCTTGACAAAATAAAAGGAGAGAGGAGGTTGTCAGGAAGAGGGAGGGAAGAAACAGATGCAGCGTAGGCTGCCAATCCCATTCCGACAGGCAAGAAGCAGGGAACTGAGTCTGGCTGGATTTCTAGAACCAAAACCAAAATCAGATCCCGGGAAGGATCCTATTAGGAAGCTACCAACCAGCAGCACTGCCCGGCAGACGTTCTGCAGGCTTCACCACCACCACCTCCTCTGCAACTGGACCGTAGATGCCACTGCCATCACCACTGCTGCCAGAGTGAACTTCTAAGCTGCGCTTGAATTGCATCACTCATTTGAACTTCAAAGTCCTGGCCTGGAATGCCTGAATGGCTGCCCTAAGTCACATATCACGGTCCCAGCTGTTCTCAGAGGGAGAGAGGGCATATCTCACTCCCTCCAGCGTATGTGAGAGATGACATCCTCCTCCATCAAGGCTCACACCACAGAGGGAGCTCACCAAAGTAAGGGTATCTGGATCCAGGGTGGCCAAAAATGACAAATGGTCACTTCGCATCCAGATGAGAATTCTTCAGAAATAATTCAGATCAAATGAGAATGGACGGATAGATAGATAGATAAAAGAAAGAAGAAGGAAGGGAGGAAGAGAGGAAGAAAGGAAAGAAAGGAGGAAGGAAGAAAGAAGGAAGGAGAGACACTTAAATATGCGTACATATATGTGTATATCTATGTATTTATATATACACAGCAAACACAGAGAAGTAATTTATTCCCAGTACACCACTTACTAGCTGTGTGACCTTACTTAAACCTCTTGTGCTCTGTCTCCTCATCAATAAAATACGGATTATAAGAGAACCTATCTCATGAAAATATTTCCGGAACTAAATGCGTTAATACTCATAACATGCTTAACACAACACCCAAAAAATGGTGTGTGTTCAGCAAATGTTAATTATTAAGATAGCAGAGCAATGAGGAAAGAACATTGAAATAGCCGAAAATATTTAACCGTAAATTGCTTTTCCAGCCCTCAAGGCTCACCAGTACCCAAGGGAGAGGGTTTCCACCCTGCTTGGGAAGCCTCCAGGACCAGTAGCCGAGGAGCAAAACTAGTTACCTTAGTAACCTAGACCCCTTTGAAGTCGGAGCAGAACAGAAACTGACATGGGCCGGCTCTCACCTATTCTCCCGTTTTACATATGTCAGCCCTGAGGAAATGGGTTCTTGGGCAAGTAACCTAAACCCTTTGGAAAATTAACATTCTCCATTCTCTGGGACTACCAGCTGACTTAAAATGGAAAGACACCCAGGAAAAAAAAAAAAAGGATTGGAAGGAAATCTACCGACATGTCAATAGCAATTATCCCTACGTGTGGGGTCATGGGGCATTTGTATTTTCTTCTTTGCCTTACCAGAATTTTCTAGTCTCTACAATAAACATGGATTAATTTTATACTTTTTTTAACCTGTAGTATATATTTTACTATATTTTAATCTGAACTATTTTGTTGCCTAAAACGGATAATGACGTGAATTCCCTTCTTCTTAATATAACTTTGGGAAAAAGGGTTACAAAAACGACCAGAGGTCATCAGCCTTCAGAGTGCGTGGAAGGAAAATGTGGAAAGTGGGCTTGGGAACTCAGAGGAGACCCCCTCCCTCCCTGCTCCACTCCACACAGTCTATACTCTATAGTGGAAATAATTTTTGAGGATCGACTTAATGGGGGTAACGCTGTTCCAGATAATAGAAGCCACTCTTCTCTGAGCTCTACATGTGTAATCGCACTTAACTTTCCAACCCAGTTTTACAGATGAGGAAACCAAGCCTCACTGCACTTTCTCAAGTTACTGATCTGAGAAGGATGCGCATGCTTGGGCGGTGAGAGAAATGGCCTGGAGAGGGGTCCCTAGAGGCCTTGGGGAGGTATTTCTACTGCAGTTTGGAAAGGCAGGTGACCAACCATCTTCCCGAAGGGAACCCACGGCAAAGAAGTGGATACAACTCAACAAGAAGCCCAGGGGGGCAAACTCACAGTGACTCGGCCGGTCCTTCCTTTTTCCCTGCTGTGTCAGCAAAGCGCATGTCCTCTGGAGGGCTTCCTAGCACAGCAGCAGATATTTTACGGGCTGGGCACTGTAGGGAGTGAAGAAGCATGTGACATGTGGCCTCTGGCCTTAACAAAAGCCACTGTGGTCTGCAGACAAGACTTATTGGCCGGTAATCTAATCACTAGTAAATAAAGTTTCCAGACCCAAGAGAAAAGGGTCAGGGAGAGTAGGTAATAGGTTTTGAGAGTACTCCACAGTCATAACTGGAGAAGTTTGGACAGGGAACTGATATTTATTGAGTGCCTGCCGTGTACCAGCCTCTACCTCACACGTGGCTTTCCTTTTTTTTTTTTTTTGTCTTTTTGCCTTATCTAGGGCCGCACCTGCAGTATATGCAAGTTCCCAGGCTAGGGGTCCAATCGGAGCTACAGCTGCTGGCCTACACCACAGCCACAGCAACGCGGGATCCGAGCCACATCTGCAACCTACACCACAGCTCACAGCAACGCCAGATCCTTAACCCACTGAGCGAGGCCAGGGATCGAACCCGCAACCTCATGGTTCCTAGTCAGATGCGTTAACCACTGAGCCATGACGGGAACTCCCACGTAGCTCTCTTTAGTCCTCATAGCAACCCTCTGTCATCTGTTTCCCTTCTCCCACTTCCAGGGAAACTTTGTGGTCATTCTGTGACAATACTCTATGACCAAGTGGCCAGGCCGGGCAGAGAGAGTCACACAGAATAGTTTCCGGGCAGGTAACTATCACCTACCCCTTCTCAGTGCCAGGTAAGTTACTGTCTTGTAATCTGGAGGACTGGTAACCACACACCTGCTGGAGCTCTAGCCCTGGAACAGTTTCCGGCCAAGAAGAGAGGTAGGCTAAAAGAGGGCAAATTCAACCTGATTCAGGAGAGTGACCAGCCTGGGGCGTGTCTGGTCTGGAGGCTTCTCAGGATGCAGGACGTTCCATTTTAAAACCAGGCAACTAGAGTTCCCCTTGTGGCTCAGTGGTAATGAACCCAACTAGTATCCATAAGGATGAGGGTTCGATCCCTGGCCTTTCTCAGTGGGTTAAGGATCCGGCGTTGCCATGAGCTGTGGTGTAGGCCAGCAGCTGCAGCTCCGATTTGACCCCTAGCCTGGGAACTTCTATATGCCATGGGTACGGCTCTAAAAGACAAAAAAAAAAAAAGGCAACTGTGGGGTTTTCTTATGCCACAGCAGGTTAAGGATACAGCTTTGTCAGTGCTACAGCTTGGGTTGCTGCTGTGGCACAGGTTTGATCTCTGGCCTAAGAACATGCTGCAGACACAGCCAAAAAACAAAAAACAAAACAAAAAAACAGGCAACTCTATAGCGATGGATGGAAACCAAATGGTGGTGAGCACACTGTAGGGTTTACAGAAGTAGAAATAAATAAAATGCTGTACACATCAAACATGTTATAAACCAACGTTACCTCAAGTAAAAAGAATCCTAAAATCAAATTAAAATTTAAAAATAAGCCAGGTTAGTTCTGAACAAACCAGGAAGTGTTGGTCACCTCTCCATGCTCAAGTAAAGTGACCTCCGCCCATGCACACGCCCCACCCAGTGTGTCCCCAGTGGGCAGGCTCTAATAACAGTTAATATCTACTGTTTACTCAGCCTTAGGCACTTACATATTTGTCTCATTTATGAATCAACACAGGCCTAGGGAGAAAATACAACTATCACCTCTTTTCACAGATAAAGAAACTGAGGCTAAAAGAAGCTCAATAACTTGTATACAGGAGTTCCCATTGGTGGCTCAGTGGTTAAAGAACCCAACCAGCATCCACGAGGACACAGGTTCAATCCCTGGCCTTGCTCAGTGGGTTAAGGATCCAGTGTTGCCGTGAGCTGTGATGTAGATCGCAGACGTGGCTGGGATCCCACATTGCTGTGGCTGTGGTGTAGGCTGGCGGCTGTGGCTCGGATTCGACCCCTAGCCTGGGAACCTCCATATGCCATGGGTGCGGCCCTAAAAAGACAAAAAAAAAAAAAAAAAAAAA
>PVHT021183630.1:10925264-10937728 GCA_004024745.2 Catagonus wagneri | reverse complement strand
CCCCCCCTTTTTTTTTTTTTGCACGAAAGTAATAGCCTAAAGCTAGAGCATTTAAAAGGAACGTTGGTGCCTTATTCATAAAATAATAATGTGCTGCTTTGCCAGACAGTTTGTAAAAGTCCTGAAGCTAAAATATACCAAGTCCTGGGTCTATTTTTAGCCTGGAAAAGGCCTCTCCGTGTCTTTCTCAGTTCACACTTGATAAGGGCAGTGTTATGCTTTCTCTGAAACTGGGCTTTCCCAAATCAGTTGCATTCGCACAGGGAAATCGAAAAAAAAATAACTTGGCGAGTAAGCATATTTATGAAATCCAAACGTCCAGTACACAAATGCTTTTTTTAACCGCACAAAAATAAATTATAAACAAAAGGAAAATGGAGTCTTTGGTCAACCCCAGCTACGGGAAATGGGGCCACAGATTGTTACCAATTGCATGGCTCTTTTTTCCAAGCCTGACAGGCAGATTTCTTTCGCAGAGAAATAACAATTCCAGAGCTGGAAATACTTAAAAACAACTCTTAGACAGTAAGATTTGCGCCTTCGTGTTGTAATGGTTTCCTCCTTCACCACTAGTCTGTTACAACATCTTTATTTTGTCACCTGGGATAGTTGTTGTTTTTTGGTTTTTGGGTTTTTTTGTTTTTTTGTCTTTTTAGGGCTGCACTCATGGCATATGGAGGTTCCCAGACTAGGGGTAGAATTAGAGCTGTACCTGCCAGCCTGCGCCGTAGCCACAGCAATGTGGGATCTGAGCCACATCTGCAACCTACACCACAGCTCACAGCAACGCCGGATCCTTAACCCACTAAGCGAGGCCAGGGATTGAACCTGCGTCCTCATGGATACTAGTCAGATTCGTTACCACTGAGCCACTGTGGGAACTCCTGGGATAATTTTTTAAATACTAAGATTGCTCTTGTTAAATTACCTCCAGAAGGACACACAATAGATTCATATTGCTGGTTGCCTGTGACGTTGGGTAACCAACCAGTTTGTTAAGGATTTTCGGTCCCGGACAAACCAGGACCAGTGGGTCACCCTATCTTTACAGAGGGAATCTGAGTCACTGAGACCAGGAGGGGGAGAAAATAGTAACTATGTACTCTTTGACATATTTGGAATATTAAACCCAGTGAGTTTATAACCTGTTTTTAAAAGTTAGGTGAAAAATACTCTATCAGGGAAATGGATGAAGATGTGGTATACAACAGCTAAGACAAGGAAGCAACCTAAATGTCTATCAAGGACATGAATTAAGAGGAATGGACTAAGATGTGGTTCATATACAACAGAATACTACTCAGCCATAAAAGAGAATGAAATAATACCATTTGCAGACATAGAGAACAAACTTGTGGTTGCCAAGGGGGAGGGGGAGGGAGTGGGATGGACTGGGAGTTGGAGGTTGGTAGATGCAAAGTATTACATTTAGAAAGGATAAGCAATGAGGTTCTATTGTATAGCACAAGCAACTATATCCAGTCTCTTGGGATAGAACATGATGGAAGATAATATAAGAAAGGCCATATGTATATATATATACACATTTACATATATATATGACTGGGTCACTTTGCTGTTCAGCAGATATTAGCACAACATTGTAAATCAACTATACTTTAATAAATTTTTTTAACTTTTAAATATTTTAGAAGTACATAAAACCACAATACACTTCTTTATAGATTAAAAAAAGATGTGATACACACACACACACACAAACACGCAATGGAACATTACTCAGCCATTAAAAATAATGAAATAAAGCCATTTGCAGCAACATGGATGGACGTAGGGATCATCATACCATGTGAAGTTAAGGCAGACAGAGAAAGACAAATATAGTACAAATCACTTATATGTGGAGTCTAAAAAAATTATGCAAATGAACTTATTTTAAAAATAGGAACAGGCTCACAGACATAGAATCTTAGGGTTACCAAAGGGCGGGGGGAGGGATAAATTAGGAGTTGGGGATAAAGCAATACACCCCACTACATGTAAAATAGATAGGCAGCAAGGTCCTACTCTATAGCCCAAGGAACTATATTCCATATCTTATAATAACCTAAAATGGAAAAGAATTTGAAAAAGAATATATGTATATATGAATCACTTTGCTATACACCTGAATCTAATACGTTATAAATTAACTGTATTTCAATTAGAAAAATATTCTGTCAAAATCAGGTGACAGGACTATTTACTTTCAGTAGATCTCTAAGACTGGCAAACAGTTAATTAGACCCATAGGAAATTAACACTACATTTAAAATCTGCTTTGTTGCTTATTTCATGTGTTTCCAAAATACACCCACCAAAGGACTTTACAATTATTCTCCATAAAAGAACTCAAAATTTTACGAGGTTCTGTAACACCTGCATGCACAGCACAAGGTCACCGGGGCTCCTGTTGCGGTTCCATTTCAAAGATGAGGAAAAGAAGGGCTCAGGAAGTTATCTAACTTGCCAGGGCTGGAGAAGAGTGTGTGAAGGCCTTCTCGCCCCCAGGGCAGGCCTCTCCCTGGCTGGCCTGCTTTACATCCGGTCAGCACGGGCAACCCGTGGAAGCAGTGGGTGCTTGCCAAAGAGAAATATTTCTATCAAAGTTTCTCAAGTGTCCCCTAGGACAGCCCTCCAGCGACCAGTGATGACCTAGTAGTGGCTGATGTAGGCCTCCCAGCCAGTCACGCTGTGGCAAGAAGTGCCACCCACAGAGAAATTTTATGGGTTTGGATAAGACACAAAGCCCTGCGGCGCACGTGTGGGGAGAGCCCCAGTCTCTGAGCTGAGAGCGGACTGTCCATCCACAGCCCTGTCTGCAGTTCAGCTAATTGTCTTGTCCACATCGAAGTCACGATCGCTCATTTTCTTCTCAAAGTGGAGGTCTTGAGAGATGAAGACCAGCTGGGCAGAACTCAACAGGCTACAGACTTTTTCCCCCAGGAAAGGCGAGGGGGATGGGGACGTGGGGCGGTTCTCACACACACACACACACACACACACACTCACACACACACACCCATGGCTGTTTGTAAGCCCCACGCAAGCCCCAGCCCACAGGCAGTCCTTCATGACTGTCAGGGTGGCCAACTGTCCCAGTGCACCCAGGACTGAAGAGTTGCCCAGATTGCAGAATTTTAGTGTTAAAACCAAAGAATCCAGGCAAATGGCGCATTCGGTCACCCTAATAGCACTGATCACGTCGTTTTGGAATTCACTGTCTTTCTGAAAAGATTGGGAAGTGTAAACTTTGCCTTGCTTATCTTAATATCCCCAGCATCTACCCTAGTCCTGGGCATATATATAGTCCACAGTCACTAAGTAGCTGTTAGGCGTTCCCTGGTGGTCTACTGGTTAGGATTCAGCACTTTCACCACTGCAGTCCAGGCTCAGTCCCTGATCCGGGAACTGAAATACCACATCAAGCTACTGCATGCCACAGCAATAAAAAAATAAATAAATGTCAGATGTGTTCATTATGATAGCAATTAATTGAGACAGCAGAAGAGCTAAAGGCAGGAGTACAAATCCTCTCCTTTTCCTACATGGCCTTGGAACGTTATTACTTTCATTTATATATTTACATGTTTGTCCTTGAATCACTTAAGGCAAATTCCTTCATCTCACTGAGCCTGCATCTCCATGACATAGAAATATTGTCAAGGTTAAATGGATATAAAGTGGTTAACATAACACCTGGCATATAACAAGCTTTCGATAAATACTAGCTGCTATTACTATTAGTATTTAAATGGTGAGCACAGAACATTCAATAAGAGTTGGTTCCCTTCCCCCCACTAAAGAAATTAATATAGGGAGTTCCCACTGTGCTGCAGTAGGTTAAGAATCTTACTGCAGACGTTCCCGCTGTGGCTCAGCCCAGTGACCAACCTGACCAGTATCCATGAGGAGGCGGGCTCAGTCCCTGGCTTCGCTCAGTGGGTTAAGGATCCAGCATTGTTGAGAGCTGTGGTGTAGGTCAGAGATGCGGCTCAGATCCCGCATTGCCGTGGCTGTGGTGTAGGCCGGCAGCTGCAGCCCCGATTCAACCCCTAGCCTGGGAACTTCCATATGCTGCAGGTGCAGCCCTATAAAGCAAAAAGCCACACGAAGAAGAAGGAGAAGAGGAAGAAAAGGGGAAATTAGAATAATCCTACTGCAGCAGCTCAGGTCACTTTGGAAGCGCTGGTTGGGTCCCCGGCCCCGGGGCAGTGGGTCAAAGGATCTGGCATTGCCGCAGCTGTGGTGTAGGTTGCAACTCTGGCTCCCAAGAATTTCCATATGCAGTGCATGTGGCCATAAAAAAAGGAAGAAAGAAAAGAAAAGGGAAGGGAAAGGAAGGGGAGAAATTAACACACGTGCCCTTAAATGTAATTATACCACAGAGAAATCTTCCCTTTTAAAACAGTGGTCGGCCACCTTGGCTACACATTAGAATCCCCCCAGGGAACTTTTACAAAGACTGACGCCCAGTCCCAACCAGTTAATTCGACTCTCCAGTGATGGATCCATGCATCACCTCCTTTACAGGGCTCCCCTGGTGATTCTAATAGACGACCTGGTTGAGAACCTCTGCCTTAGGGCACCGGCCTAGCTGCTCTTCAGCTCTTAATGGCTGCACTGGGTCTTTCCAAACAGTTACCCCTAATCTGCTTCTTGTCAACAGCAAGTGCTCCATTCCTTTTGTCCCCCTCTTTGGCCCCGTCCTTCGTCTTCAGGGCAAGAACCTGACAATTCTCAGCTCACCCAAGGGGAATTAATGACTCACCTTTTAACCATCCAAGGCTGGTACCCTTGTTCCTAAAGCTTCTACCCAGGCTTCTGCTGTTGCCTTTCCTTTCCGAATCTTCACAGCTTTATATTCTCTCAGGAATTTGGAGACGTGAAAATAGGTCACTTTGTGTGTCTTCCCTAAGGGAGCAAAATGGTTTCATTTTCTAGCCAGTCTTTCTCCAGCTGGGGTCCGCAGACATCTCAGGGATCCACCGGTTCTGCATGACAATTTTTCGTTTGCATTTTTGGTTTGGTAACGTAATATGACATACGTTATCTAGTCGCCCCTTCATAAGTGACCTGCGAGATCTGACCTGCAAGTTCTGTAGCATAAAGGCCGTGCACATATACGGATTTCAAAGTAGTCCAAACAGAGGTACCAAGGCAGGAAACGGCATTGTCCTGAGGTGCAGGGCAGAAAAGCAGATTTGAAATGATCAGCAAGTAGCCGTTGGTGTCAAATGAGCCGCAGAAACAGGTGCAGTTTGTGTGTCCTGTCTACACAGAACAGTTTGCAGTGAGTAGTAATATACATTTAAGATATTTTATTTTCCCATTCCAAAGACAACAGAAAGAGCAATTCAATTTAAAACCAGTTTTTGGAGTTCATGACATGGTGCAGCGGAAATGAATCTGTCTAGGAACCATAAGGTGGTGGGTTCAATCCCTGACCTTGCTCAGTGGATTAAGGATCTGGCGTTGCCGTGAGCTGTGGTGTAGGTCGCAGATGTGGCTCGGATCTGGTGTTGCTGTGGCTGTGGTATAGGCTAGCGGCTATAGCTCCGACCCCTAGCCTAAGAACTTCAATATGCCGTGGGCATAGCCCTAAAAAGAAAAAAAAAATTTAATTAAAAAAAACTTAAAGCTGATTTTAATAAAGATATTAATAAGTATATTTTAGTGGACATGAGTCATCTATAGATTTACCAAGTAACATCTCCTTAAAATTAGCAATTTGGTATTTCTCACTGGCCAAATTCTGATCATCAGTGCCTAATTGTCCAGCATTAGCAAATATAACTTTGATGTTATTAATACCGTTTGTGCTTCATTTTTATGAGACAATCCTTTTTTTTTTCTTTTTCCTTTTCAGGACCACACTTGTGGAATATGGAAGTTTCTAGGCTAGAAGTTGAATGGAAGCTACAGCTACCAGCCTACACCACAACCACAGCAACTTAGCATCCAAGCTCCATCTGTGACCTACACCACAGCTCACAGCAACGCCAAATCCTTAACCTGCAGAGCAGGCCAGGGATCAAACCCGCATCGTCATGGATACTAGCAGGGTTCATTACCCGCTGAGCCACAATGGGAACTCCTTATGAGACGGTCTTTATGTTAGTGTTATTAGTTAAAATAAAAAAAACAGAGATTGTAGAAAAAGACCCAAGTCGACATTATTTCATCTTTAAGCTGGCAACAGCAATTTATTTTTCGTAGAGCTTTATCATAAATCCCATCAAAATGATGTCATTTACTTAGACATTGTGCCCATGACTCTCTTTGACTTTTTTTCTAAATTTGTTTTTGCTTTTTTCATTTTATGGCTGCATCTGAGGGATATGGAAGTTCCCAGGCTAGGAATCAAATCAGAATCATAGCTGCCAGCCTACACCACAGCCACAACCACACCAGATGCGAGCCACATCTGCCACCTACACTGCAGCTTGCAGCAATGCCGGATCCTTAGTCCACTGAGAGAGGCCAGGGATGGAACCTGCACCCTCATGAACACTATGTCGAGTTCTTGACCCACTGAATCACAACGGCAACTCCAGTTTTTGGCTTTTTCAGTATATAAGAGAGGTAGGAGTTCCCCTCGTGGCTCAGCAGGAAATGGATCTGACTAGCATCCATGAGGACACAGGTTCGATCCCTGGCCTTGCTCTTTGGGTTAAGGATCTGGCATTGCCGTGAGCCATGGTGTAGGTTGTAGACACAGCTTGGATCCCACATTGCTGTGGCTGTGGTGTAGGCCAGCAGCTACAGCTCCGATTCAGTCTCTAGCCTGGGAACTTACATATGCTGCAGGTGCAACCCTAAGAAGACCAAAAAAAAAAAAGGAGAGAGAGAGAAAGAGAGAGAGGTAAGCATAAACAACGTATTAAGTGGTTTTATCGTGTCCCTAAATAAGACATGATAAAATAATTCTAGTTATGTTGTCAGTTGTCAATTGTCTTTTCCCTCCCAGTTTGGAATGCTTGTCCTGACTGTAGATCAAAGTCAGCTGGGACACGGTCTGAAATTCAGGCTCCCAGGTCCTGCTCTGGGCAACCAGAGATTAGAGTCAGGAGTTTGGAGTAGATGACACTTCCCTGGGCTCCAGGGAAATTTAGACTCATTTCCTCGGCCCAGTCCCTCTGACTCTTTTAAATTCTAAATGCTCTTCAATTGATGAATTACTTTTGTAGGAACTTCCTAGTCTCAGAAATTAAATTGATAGACTTCTCCTTTCCTGAGTAGTTGGTTTCATGTTTGTCTGGGTCTAGGCCCTTCTCACCTCCATCTGTCTGCAAAGATGTGAGCCTGGAAATAGAGAAATGTTGCTGCATTTTTTGTGCTACTTTTTTTTTAAAGCTGGACCTCAGTGTAGAGGTTGCATTAATCACCCTCCCCAGTTACGACACGCTGCCATCCTGGGTCAGTGCAAAGCCCTTCCCTGTTTTGATTTTCCCTTTTTTATCCTTCTCCCTACTTACACACCCTGGCACACACACACCTGCCATGCTTAACAATCATTCTAATGCCTTTTACGTAAATTTTTTACGTATTTTTTTCCTGTAAACTGAGTACTGCCAGATAAAATACAGAACATCCAGTTCAGTTTGAGGTTCAGATCCACAATAAATAACTTTAAGTATAAGTAATAATTTTTAGCATAATTATTGGCTGTTTATCTGAAAGTCAAATTTAACTGGACGTTCTGTTAGAGTTTTTGTTGTTGTTTTGTTTGGGGCTAAATCTGGAAACTATGTAAAATGTAAACCCTTACTTAACATAAATATTATGCTACAGAGTTCAATTAATTTTTTATTGCATTCAGATCTAAGTTGATCCATCTGTGTGGCTGTTTTTACATCTAGTCAGTTTCTTCTGGCTGCTCCATCAAATGCCAGGATGTGTGTGCCACTTCGTATTATCCACGGCCCCGTGGGGACACCAAAGTTTCTTCCAACACCCCACTACCAAGAGCAATGCCACAATGAACACCTTTGTCCATGTCTCCCAGTGGACCTGTGTGATCTTGTTTTTTGTTTTTTTGACATATTAAATTTGGTATACACATCCAACCTGCTCTGTCAGGTTGATCAGAGCAGCTGCCCAGGTCAACACACCCACTTGAGTGCATGGGTCCCTGTGACCCCACATTCCTGCTAACAGGTGACAAAATCCACCTGTCTAATATTACCTCTATAAGTATAAACTGCCAGCTCTTTCTTGCTCTGGTTTCTCTTATGATTTGAAGCATCTTTTCATAGTAAACTTTTGGTTTCCACTTTTACAAATTGCTTGAGGCCTTTGCCCACTTTTCTATGGAAATTCCTGTATTTTTCTCCTTTTTTAGGAGTTCCTGGAATTGTTTAGATATTAGTCCCTTGTTAGATGTGAAGCATTGCAAATATCTCCCTCCATTTTGCTTCCCAGGAAGTTTATAATGATGTCCTTTATTTTGATATGATCAACTATGTCTTATGCTGGGAGGTCTTATCCAGAAGATCTTTCTCTATCCCTAAATCACAGAGATAGTCTCCAACATCAACTTCTACTAACTCTGTCATTTACCTTTAAATTTTATGTACTTAATTCCTCTGGAGTCTACCTTTGCATGCAATGTTATGTGGCATTCATTTTTTCTCTGTGTAATAATCCAGTTTTCCCAACACTTCTGTTAAGCAACACATCTTTTCCCATTGATTTTTTTGGGGGGAGAATTAAGTTTCCACATATACTTAGACCCCTCCAAGAGCTTTCCTCTCTGTTCTATCAGTCTAACCATTTTTCCTAAGTCCATTCTACATTGCCTTTATTATTAAGGCTTTGAAATTTTCCTGATATCTAGTGGGCAGATCCCTCCCACTCTTTGCTCTTTTTTAGAGTTTGCTTCCTTTTTTGTGGACCCTTGTTTCTTCCCTATATTTTGGTGCTTTATATCAGCTTAAATGGTTGATATGTATAGATCACTGAGTTCATCAAAATATCCAACTGGAATTTTTATTGGTGTTGCCTTGAGTTTACAAATTAATTAAGAGAAATTTAACAATATTAAATCCTCCCATCTGAGCACAGATGACATCTCGATAGATGATCCTCAGATTCTCAGAGTTTACTTTTTTCCGAAAAAAAAAAAGAAAAAGTCTATTTTTTTAGATATGCCAATATCTAGATACTTGTCATATTGCCAATATATTTTTGTATTGAAATTTCTAATGGACTATGATTGATGTAGGAAATACTGTTGGGTTTTTTTTTAAGCGATCTCGTATCCAGCAAGATCTTGTCAAGTCCTCTGATCAGTTCTAATGGCTGAGCCTATTCGCTTATCTATGTAGATGCTCATATCATGGGTAAGCAGTTTAATTTCTTCCTTTCCAACCCTTTCTCCTCTTATTTCCCTGTCACCATAACCAGTAGCTCCACTCTGTGTTAAACAGCAGCAGCATGGGGACGAGTTACAGTCATGTCTCTGGCCCCTCGCAGAGATGAGAACTTGGGTGAGTTTCTTTACCGTCTTGACTCCGTTCTCCCAGAGGATAAACCTTCCTCCTAGAGTTGTGGTGATCCTGGTATAAACCCAAAGTTCCTGGCACACAGTGGGTGCTCAAAGCAGCAGTGTAGTTTTACTGATGCCCCAATAAAGACACAAGTCGGAGTTCCCGTCCTGGCGCAGTGGTTAACGAATCCGACTAGGAACCATGAGGTTGCGGGTTTAACCTCTGGCCTTGCTCAGTGGGTTAAGGATCCGGCGTTGCCGTGAGCTGTGGTGTAGGTCGCAGATGCGGCTCAGATCCCACGTGGCTGTGGCTGTGGCGGAGGCCGGCGGCTACAGCTCCGATTAGACCCCTAGTCTGGGAACCTCCACATGCCGCGAGTGAAGCCCTAAAAAGACATAAAGGCAAAAAAATTAAAAAAATAAAAATATGTTCAAAAAAAAAGAGACTCAAGTCATCCATTTCCTTGGTGTCCCATTTCCACTGTTACAGAAAGTTGTACCATTTAGAATATGTAAGATAGCACAGGGAGCTATCTCCAATCGCTTGTGATGGAACATGATGGAGGATGATGTGAGAAAAAGGGTATATATATACACACACACACATACATATATGACTGTCATATATATGTATGACAGCAGAAATTGATAGAACGTTGAAAATCAACTATAATAGAAAAAATAAAAATCTCATTTTAAAAAAGAATATGTATGATATCTAAAGTAGAGAGGTTGTCATTATTATTTGAATCCAAAATAAACGACTTACAAGACTAGTGGAAAGAATTGCCACCCCTATCAACTCTAAAGCACTGTTCACAAACACACTAGTCAAGAATAACCAGAATAAGTTAGCAATAGCAACAGCAGATACATAGACCACCCCCAACTTTTCACTGTAACTTCATAACGTGTGTGTCAGCAGACTCATTATGGACATATTATTTAAAAGAAAAAAAAAGGCACACAGCACAGCAACACCAGATACGAACTGCATCTGCAACCTATGTCATAGCTTATGGCAACACTGGAGCCTTAACCCACTGAGTGAGGCCAGGGATTGAACCTGTATCCTCACAGAGACAATGTTGCATCTTTAACCTGCTGAGCCACAATGGGAACTCCATGTTTTTAAAATAAGCTCTCATGATCAAGATGATGGTGATACATAAAAGAAACTCATGCACTTGGAGAACAGACTTGTGGTTGCCAAGGGGGAGGGGGATGTGGAGGGAGTAGCAGTCTGGGGTTAATAGATCAGACTATTGCATTTCAAATGGATAAGCAATGAGATCCTGCTGTGTAGCACAGGGAACTATATCCAGTCACTTGTGATGGAACATGACGGAGGATAATGTGAGAAAAAGAATATATGTGAGTGTGTGTGTGTGTGTGTGTGTGTGGTTACACACATATATATATGGCTAGGTCACTTTGCTATACAATAGAAATTGACAGAACACTGTAAATCAACTACAATGGAAAAAATAAAAATCATAAAATAAAAAATTTTTTAATTTAAAAAAGATGGTGATAGAAAATCTGAAATTGAATGCCCCATGTTTGAAATTGATGGCTAATGATTGAAAAAGAGGCAAAAAAAAGCAGTGTAAATATCAGTTTTTAATTTAACCTAAATATTTTGGTGAGGGAAACACAATTACCTGTTATTTATCATGTGCAAAATTTGAATTTGTATATAGTAGACCAATGTGTAAAGTGATGTAAATGCATTAATAAATTCTAAATTTTATTCAATCCTTTTTTTGAAAAGGTATAAGCCAGGAGTTCCTGCTGTGGTGTAGTGGGTTAAGTACCTGAATGCAGCATCTCAGATCACTATGGAGGCAGGAGTTCAATCCCCGGCCCAGTTCAGTGGGTTAAAGGATCTGGTGTTGCCACAGCTGTGGCATAGGTCACAGCTGCTGTTCAGATTCAATCCCTGGCCCAGGAACTTTCATCTGCCACAGGAGCAGTCATAAAAAAAAAATAATAAAAAATTTAATAGTAAGAGCCTTCAGGCAATTGTCTTTATTAAATTAGATTTTAATAGCATTAAGAAAGGGTAGGGGGGATGGATGGATTGAGGGGTTTGGGACTGCCTACGCACACCAAGGTGTATGGAGTGACTGGCCAACAGGGACCTGCGTATAACACAGGGAGCTCCACCCAGTATTCCATGATAATTTATATGGGAAAGAATGGCTGTGTGTATGATATCACTTATATGTGGAATCTAAAATATGGCACAAATGAACCTATCTACAAAACAGAAGCAGACTCACAGACATGGAGAACAGACTCGGGGTTGCCCAGGATGGTGGGGAGAGATTGGAGGGACGGGGAGTTTGGGGTTATTAGATGCAATCTCCAATTGATAGACTATACCCAAAACTATATCCCATCTCCTGAGATAGATCATGGTGAAAAATAATATGAAAAAGAATGTATATATATGTATGATTGAGTCACTTTACTGTAAAGCAGAAATTGGAACAACATTGTAAACCAACTATAATTTTAAAAAAATGAGTGTGTTTATATGTATAACTGAATCACTCTGATGTAGGCAGAAATGATCACAACACTGTAAGTCAATTACACTTCAGTAAAACTATTTCTAAAATGGGGGAAAAAACAAAAGGGTAATAGTCCCTCTAATTGTTGACACATGCTTGTGCTGGCGAGCTGGGCTTCCCCTTCAAGATTTACGTTAAAAAGGAGTTCCCTTCGTGGCTCAGTGGTTAACGAATCCGAGTAGGAAGCAAGAGGTTGCGGGTTCGATCCCTGGCCTTGCTCAGTGGGTTAAGGATCTGGCGTTGCGGTGAGCTGTGGTGTAGGTTGCAGATGCGGCTCGGATCCCGCGTTGCTGTGGCTGTGGTGTAGACCGGAGGCTGCAGCTCCTGTTAGACCCCTAGCCTGGGAACCTCCATATGCCGCGGGTGCGGCTCTACATAAAAGGCAAAAAGACAAA
>PVHT021183630.1:10910438-10924264 GCA_004024745.2 Catagonus wagneri | reverse complement strand
AAAAAGACAAAAAAAAAAAAAAAAAGATTTACATTAAAAAGCTGACGAGTGGGGAGTTCCCGTCGTGGCGCAGTGGTTAACGAATCCGACTAGGAACCATGAGGTTGCGGGTTCGATCCCTGCCCTTGCTCAGTGGGTTAAGGATCCGGCGTTGCCGTGAGCTGTGGTGTAGGTTGCAGACGCGGCTCGGATCCTGCGTTGCTGTGGCTGCGGCGCAGGCCAGTGGCCACAGCTCAGATTAGACCCCTAGCCTGGGAACCTCCACATGCCGCGGGTGCGGCCATAAACCCGCGGCCATAAAATGACAAAAGGCAAAAAAAAAAAAAGCTGACGAGTGGATCACCAACAACAATTATAAATATTCTGGGGATGTGATTTCACAGCTCTGATTTTCAGGACATTGTGTATTTTTTCCCCTATTTGGGTGGAAGCATGTTTGCAGTAACAACTTAGTCATAAAACCCATCTATGAAAACTATTCTGTGCTTTGATGTGACTGCAGGGATTTTCTCAGAGCTGATGGCTAGGGTTTTAAATAACATTTGCACAACTTGGACAGATTTTCTCTTCTGCTTGGAACAGGGTGATTTTGCAATCCCCCTTAGTGACATCACGGTGAACAGAACAGCGATAAAGCTGATTCAGTCCCCGGGTGCACATTCCTCACTGTGCCTGACGGATGGTTACAGCTGTGGAAACAGAGCTTGAGCCCCCTACCCGGACTGTTCTGATTCTCTGATCTCAGCACTTTTTACCCTGTGATCCTAAGCTGCAAGATTGTTTCATATATGAACTACAGCACGGTGCATTTAAA
Organism: Catagonus wagneri; assembly: GCA_004024745.2. Classification (NCBI taxonomy): domain Eukaryota; kingdom Metazoa; phylum Chordata; class Mammalia; order Artiodactyla; family Tayassuidae; genus Catagonus; species Catagonus wagneri. Next base: position 10,923,450 of record PVHT021183630.1, on the reverse strand, counting down.
GTGGAACTGTAGAATTATAGTTTTAGAAATTACCCTCGGAATTTCCACTGTGGCTTAGGGGTTAACGAACCCGACTAGTATCCATGAGGACACAGGCTGGACGCTCAGTGGGTTAACGGGTTAAGGATTCGGCGTTGCCGTGAGCTATGGTGTAGGTTGCAGATGCAGCTCAGATCCCACGTTGCTGTGGCTGTGGCCAAGGCCGGCAGCTACCGTTCCAATTAGACTCCTAGCCTGGAAATTTCAACATGCCACGGATGTGGCCCTAAAAGGTCAAAAAGACAAAAAAAAAGAAAGAAAATACCTTCCACGTCAGCTATCTCTAGCCCTGCTTCCTACACCATCTCCACAAACATGTAACAGATGAGGCACACGGAGAACTGTTAGGTATTTAAAAGCTTGTATTAAATGTGTACTGTATGCCTACCCCTGCGAAAGGGGATTTAGCGTTACTGTATCATTCATTTTCTTGTGAGATAATAAAATAAACATATATTGGCCTCTGTCCCCACTTCCTGGCATAGAGCTCCTAAAACCCTCATCATTTCCTGGGTGATATGAGTGTCTTTTGTTTCATTGAGGTGACTCTGGGTGGGCTCCTGGAGAGGGACTGGACACGGGGAAGACCAAGCCATGACAGAAGCTTGGAATTCTCAGCCCCGTCTCCACCCCCGGTCTCTTGAGAAGGAAGGAGGGCTGGAAAGTGAAGTTCATAATCAATCATTCCTCCATAAAAATCCCAAAAGGGTAGGGTTTGAAGAGCTTCCAGGTGGGTGAACACACCCACGCCAGGAGGGTGACGCATGCCATCTCCGTGGAGATAGAAGTTCCTATGCTCAGACCCTCCCAGACCCGGCCCTGAGTATCTCTAACTCTTGCTGTTTATCTGCATGCCTCATCACATCCCTTAATAAGCTGAGTTCTGTGTGTCATTCTAGCATATTAATCGAACACAAGGAGGGGGTCACGGGAACCTCCGATTTAAAGGCAAGTCAGGCAGAACTGTGGGCAACCTGAGGACCTACATCTTGTGATTGGCAACTGAAGTGGGGGGGGGCAGTCTTGGGGGACTGAGCCCTTACCCTGTGGGATTTGAGGCTGCCTCCTGAAAGAGGGTTACACGGTAGAACACCCAGCTGGTGTTGGAGAATTGCTTGGCGGGGGAAACCCTACAGGTCTGGGGTCAGAAGCGCTGTGAGGGTGGCAGTGGTGTGGAAGCAGAGGAGACACACACAGAAGGACAGGGTTGTCCTCAGCGGATCTCCCAATGACCTCTGAGATTAACAGCAATAATAAGAAAATCGCTAATAAGAGCTTTTGAGAAAGTGCATCACAGCAGTTAAGGACCTGGTCTTGAGTCAGAAATTCTCTTTGTATCTCAGCTCTGCCACTTAGTTGTGCCATCCTCTAGTTGTGCCATCCTCATTTCTTAACCTCTCTGTGCTTTGGTCTCCTTGTCTGTAAAACAGGAACATCAATAGCACGATCTCAAAAGGCTCTGCAGGGGATTAAGTGAGGTCATGCAGGCGACACGCAATATCAGTAACCAATTCTCTTCAGCGGCAAACAACACAGTTTTATTTTTCTCATGCAATGAAATACCTGGAGGTGGGTGAGAGCCGGAGCTCGTTCAGCAGCTTAAAGTGCTAGGACGGAGGCCTCTAGGCTTCCTCGTCCTCCCTGTGGGTCCTAGGACTGCTGTTGTCCGGTCATCACGTCCAGATTCCTGGCAGGAAGTAGGGGAGTGAGGCTAAGCAGAGAGAAAGATATGTCCCAGAGTAGAGTCACCCCAGTCTCTGAAAGCACCTTCCTAGAAGCTTCCCCGTGTACCCCTCATTTCCTACTCTCCCCTGAACCTCAGCAGGCTCGGACCCACCTTCTCACTGAAGCCACGCTCTCTGAACTTACTCATGACTCCTTGTAGCTAAATTTAGCAGATATTTCTCATTCTTCCTCTTTTCTGTCCTCTCTCCAGCAGCAGAGCGAGATGCCCTTGTTGAAATCCATTCTTCCCGTGGCCTCGGTGAGTGACACCACGTTCTCTGCTTCTCTTCCTGCATCTGGTGGCTCCCTCTGTCTCCTTTGCACACTCTTTCTCTTCCATGTAACCACGAAACACCGGTGTCCTCAAGGCTGGGCCCAGACCCTCTTCTTTGCTTACCTGAATCTCTTATTAGACCATCTCAGCCACACGGCAGCTTAATTTCCACCTACACACTAATGACGCCCAACTTCTTCAACCCAGATGCTTCCTCTGAGATGCAGCCCAGTGCAGCCACCCACCCCCTCACACTCAAATCTTCACTGGCTGGTTCCAAAGCCTTCTCCTACTCAAAATACCCGAGACAATGATTGTGATCCCCTTTGCCCATGAACATTCCACTCCATCGCCACTCACCTCCCAGCCTGGCCTTCTCCCCGTGGTCCCCCGCCCAGGGAACAGCCCCATCTGCTGCCCAGTAAGGCAGGCTACAAACCTGGAATTCACCCTTGACTGCCGTCTCTCTCTTTCCTTCCATTTACAAACCAGCAGCAGGTCCTGGTGACTCTCATGCCGGAAGATCCCCCAAAGCTGCCACTCCGTCTCTGCCCTGCTCCAAGCCACCTGACTTCTCACCGGATCCCAGCGATAGCCTCTTCACCAGCCATCCTGCTTCTGTCCTGTTCCGGTCCATTCTCTCCCTGGTAGCCATAGACATCTTTTCAGTATGCAAATTTGATCACACCACCATCCCCAACCCATGCCACACTCTCTGCTGCATTTAAAAACCTTTCAATAGCTTTTTATTTCTCTTATAAGAGAGGCCAAAATCTCTAATATGACCTACAAAGCTCTGAGTGAGGGGCCCTGACCAACTCTGGGACCTCATCTTGCACTTTGGCACTACACCCTGGCCTGTAGCCAAAACAGCCTTCTCTCCGGCCAACAAGCCTTGGCCCTTGCTGGTCTCTTTCATGGTGTGGCCATGGGAACAGATCTCGGAAGCGGAAAAAAGAATGAAGAGTATTGCTATAAAGGAGACCGAGTGGTTGAGAGGCTCTCATACAGAACAGGTCATCCATATGAATGGACCAGGATGGTGACTAGGGGTGGCATGGAGAAGACTCAGAGTCACCTGCCAAAGCCCTCAGTGCAGGTGCAGAAGAAACCTCATAGTGCAGACAACAAGTGCAGCTGCAGAGCTTGAGCTGTTCCCATGGTATGAGCTATAGAACCCTGGGAGTCCTTGGCTCCTGAAGAAAGGTGGGGAAGCAGCCCTGAGGAGCTAGGAGGATGCTGATCCACCCCCTGCCATCCTTCCTCCAGGACCCACGACACTCGGACCCCAGGAGAATGAGCAGCCTCTGCTGGAGACACACAGGGGAAACATAGTCCCGAGTGCCCCCACTCTGCCCCATTTCTCCTTGCTGCACCTTCCCTCTTTCCTCTTTCCCCATCTTCTTCCCCATTTCTAGCTGTTCGGTGGCCTTCCCAATAAAACAGGGACAATAACACTGACCTTAAAAAAGATTCTCACACAGCTCGGTAAGGGAACATGTTCAAGGTAGCTCCTCATCGTGCTGTTTGTGGAAGCAGGGAGAAGGCAGCCGGCTTGGTCTCCATCACTGGAGAAACGGGTTTGCGCCATGTAGAGAACACACGCTGTGGAGCGAAGCACAGCACTTACAGAAGGCAGACTGGAAAAAAATCTCACACCGCCGTATGGATCAAGTGTAAAAACACAGTGCTCCAACACCCAGGATGTGGCATCCGAATACAGTCTCCCCCTTGATCAGAACAGGGGCTGCTTGAAGACAGCTGACTCTGGGTCTGAAGCAATAAATGTCTAATATGAGGCAGGACCATCTAATTCTACCAGCAGCAAGGACTCTATCAAAGACTAACGTAGGAGTTCCCATCACGGCTCAGCAGTAACGAACCCGACTAATATCCATGAGGATGCAAGTTTGATCCCCAGCCTTGCTCAGTGGTTTAAGGATCCCACGTTGCCATGAGCTATGGTGTAGGCTACAGACATGGCTTGGATCCCGCATTGCTGTGGCTGTGGAGCAGGCCGGCAGCGGCAGCTCCAATTCAACCCCTAGCCTGGGAACCTCCATACACCACAGATGGGGCCCTCAAAAGCAAAAACAAAACAAAACAAAAAACATTGCAGTGGTATCAAAAACAACTAAAAGAAGAAATAAAATTCATTAAGCAGAAATAAAAATAAAAATAAAATAAATGCACTCTAAAAAAAAAACTAAAAGAAGAGTTCCTGCTGTGGTGCAATGGGATTGGTGGAGTCTCTGCAGTGCTGGGACACAGATTCCATCCCCAGTCCTGGCACAGCGGGTTAAGGATCGCGTATTGCTGCCGGCTTAGGTCAAAACTGCAGCTTGGGTGACCCCTGGCCCGGGAACGCCACATGTAGAGGCTCCCATTTACCAAAAATGGGACCATTTGAGCACCAAAATAGATAACTGCAAACAACTGAAATAATCAATTACATCCATGCATTTAAAGTCTTATTTTTAAAAACTTATTGATTTATCTTTAGAGAAATTAGCTCATTATTTTGAAAACTGATAAATAAAAGGGAAAAAAATCAGGCATTTATCTTGCTTTTCTTATACAAACTTTATCTCAAGGTAGTTGTTTCTCTGTATAGAAATATCCCCGCTAAGAAATGAAGAAGGAACGCTAGAACTAGATTATTGTGATTTGAAAAGCCCTGGTCAACTCACTGATTATCATCACTGCTAATATCACAGAGACTACCAGATACTAGGAGCTTCTTGATAGAAGTCCAGAACTTCACCTATGAAGTGTTTCTTGCAAAGAAATTAACCTGAATCCGAGCAAGTTTCTAGATCTTACTGCTAGTCTACAGGAAATATACAGGGCAGAGGAACATATTAAACACCACAGGGATACAGTTAGCAGAATCCAGAGTATGGAAAACTCCATGAATTTACTTATTGATCTAATTGTCAATAAATAATTTCTTAGGAATGAAGGGCAGATCTATAAATTACAAGAGACAACCAATCACAATATCTAAATCTTTTTGAATCTTGATTCAAAGAGCTGAAAAAACTATCAGACAATATGGAAAATTTGAACACAATAGTTGATGCCCTATTTCTAATTTTTTTTTTTTGGCTGTTGACTTTTTTTTTATTACTTAATGAATTTTGTTACATTTATAAGTGTACAAAAATCATCACCTAATTTTTAGATATAATGATTATTTAAACCATTATATTTTGACTTTTTAGCATATGTAGGTTCCCAGGCTAGGAGTCAAATCGGAGCTGCAGCCACAGGCCTACATAACAGCCACATGGGATTTGAGCCGTATCTGTGACCTACACAGCTCACAATAACGCTGGATCCTTAACCCACTGACCAACCAGGGATCAAGCCTGCATCCTCATGGTTACTAGTTAGATTTGTTTCTGCTGAGCCATGATGGGAGGACCTCCTGTATTATAACTATTATATTTTAGAGGTTCACATAAAATCTTTGAAATACTATGATGCTGGAACTTCAGAATAATCTGTGAAGCGTGGGAATGGGTGAGGTGTGGATGAAATAAAATTGGCCTCAAGTTTACATTTTGACTTTGAGTAATGGGTACCTTGGAGTTTATATTACCGTTCTGCTTTTGAAAATGCTTGAAATCTTTGCATAATAAAATTTTTTTAAATAGGAGTGAGTGAAAAAGAAAATGAAAGAGGACATCCACCACATCATTTCTGTAAATTTAAAAATGCAAACACAGGAGTTCCCATGGTGACTCAGAGGAAACAAATCTGACCAGCATCCATGAGGACGCAGGTCTAATCCCTGGCCTCGCTTAGTGGGTTAAGGATCCAGCATTGCTGTGAGCTATGGTTTAGATCGCAGACACAGCTTAGATCTGGTGTTACTGTGGCTGTGGCGTAAGCCAGCAGCTACAGCTCCGATTAGACCCCTAGCCTGCGAACCTCCATATGCCAAGGGTATGGCCCTAAAAAGACAAAAAAAAAAAAAAAAAAACCCACACAGGAATTCCTGTTGCGGCTCAGCAGTAACAAATACAACTAGTACCCATGAAGATTTGGATTCTATCCCTGGCCTCAACTAGGGAGTCAAGGATCCAGCAGTGCTGTGGGCTGTGGTGTAGGTCACAGATGAGGCTCAGATCTGGCATTGCTATGGCTGTGGCATAGGCCAGCAGCTGTACCTCCAATTCGACTCCAAGCCTGGAAACTTCTATATGCCATAGGTGTGGCCCTAAAAAGGGAAGACAAAAAATAGAAAATAAAATACAAACGCATACACACCCACACACACAGACACACACATACAAAATACAAATAAAATAACATACACCAAACACATTAGACATGTTGCTATTAGAAAGGTTGGGAAATGGATATAGAAAATAAGGATAGAAAGGCATAAAAATAAGTGAAGCAAGAAAGGGACTTGCACTGACCAGCAGTGAGATGTCATTAATTTAACCCTCTGTTTCTGAGGTCAATAAAAGTTCTTTCACACAGATGTGAGGATTCAAAGTATGTGAGTCTCATTCTCGGCACATCTTAGGTCCTTAATAAATGTGCATTCCTCTCTGCTCCCTCCACCTCCCACCATTTCCCTGCCCTGCTGAAGGATAAAAGGTTTTCACCTTAAGGTTCTAGGCACTGGTAACAGCTCTGTCCTGCCATCTCTTCAGCAGAGGCTTTCCAGAAAGAACAATACTGAAGAAATGATTCTCTAGGAGTTCCCATCGTGGCTCAGCAGAAACGAATCTGACTAGCATCCATGAGGATGCAGGTTCAGTCCCTGGCCTCGCTCAGTGGGTTAAGGATCCGGCATTGCCATGAGATATGGTATAGGTCGCAGATGCAGCTCAGATCCCATGTGGCTGTGGCCGTGGTGTAAGCCAGTAGCTACAGCCCCAATTTGACCCCTAGCCTGGGGAACTCCATATGCCTTAGTGCTGCCCTAAAAAGACCAAAAAAAAGGGGGGGGGGAGTGATTCTCTAATCAATGAAATTCCTGCACTGCAGCAGAAATTTCCATTTCCTCAGTGGCAAGCCCTAAAGCAAGAGGGCCAACAGTGTCCATTGCGAGGGTGATTTCAAGAAGGCTCAGATCCACCCACCAGCCCACAGCTCTTCAGGGTGGCAGTCTGGGTTTGTTTCTATCTCCTTTCTTCTAAATCAAACCTATCAACGCTGAAACGCCCACCTCCTGCTAGCTCATCCCAGGAATCCGAGAGCTCCAGGTTGTAGCTTGGTCTTAGGTGAGCAACAAAGTGAAATATTTATGTGCTGAGCTTTGGTCCTCTACCTAGCTGGAAAAATTCCCATTCATGACCCACCCAACTACTGCCAGAAGCCTCCCTCTGTCATTTCCTCCTCTGTGCCTCTATCACCGTGACTGCCATGTTCCTTCCAAGCAATGTTTGAACAATTCAAAACCACGTTTCGGGTGACTGGCTCACTGGGAATCACTCAGAGGTTGCTGGTGACTCACCCAGTAAATTGGAAGCCCAGTAATTACTTTGGAGTCAGTGGCGCCTGACAGCTGCTTGCCAGCTAAAGGAGAAAAGAAGCAGAATTTTACATGGGTTTATAACAAATAGACCCTTCTGATTCATCTTATAGGAGCTGGTGGAGTGAAAAGCAATCAATTAGGCATGTTCCTGGTTGCAGTTGGCCCTGACAGGTCAAAGTTAAGGTCAGCTGTAAGCAGAAAGAAGGACATTTCACCATCTGAATAAAGCCCAGACCACGCACACATCTTTATCTGCTATATTCTACATCATGCTGGAAGACACTGCGAAAAGTCACTCTAGGATATTCCCTTGTGGCTCAGCAGGTTAAGGATCTGGCATTGCTGTAGCTGTGGGACAGGTCACAGCTGCAGCTCAGGTTCGATCCCTGGACCTGGAACTTCCCCATGACATGGGCACAGCCAAAACTAAATAAATAAAGTCACTCTAAGACCTCCGCTTTCAAATTTTTAATAACCTTGTGAGAGATATAGAAAATTATATAGAACAACGTGAGACCAAGTAACCACATAATCAGCTGGCATTCATCTCTGTCTGGAATAACTTTTCCCAGTTTAATCAGTAGATCTGAATTCTACATGTGCCCAAATGCCGGATCCTTCTCTGGTGACATCTTGGCCTTCCATTTTCTCTCTGACCCCTCCAGGGATGCAGCCTGGGACCCCCTAGGATACACAGGGACCCCTTGCCCTCTGGATCCCAGCCCTACCCTTAACTGATCCCTTGTGTGTCAGAGAGGAAGAGAGAGGCATCAAGGTAGATTCTGATGGCATCTCTACACTGGGTTGGGACCTGGGCAAAGTTCCCTCTCCAGCTCTTTACCCATAGCATACAGAAGTTCCCCAAGCATGGATCAAACCCAAGTCACAGCATGACCTGAGCCACAGCAGTGACAACACTGGATCCTTAACCCACTGAGCCACCAGGGAACTCCTCCAGCTCCTTGCTTCTTGAATCCAATGTTACCCTGTGCACATTATCAGGAGTACTGATGGTGACAAGTAACAGGCAAAACTATCCAAAATCGCAGGCAAGGAGTTTTGACGTACATGGCCAAGACCAGACTACATTCTGAGTCATTAATCCCCCCACTGCCAGGTTAGGCTTGGACTCTGCTGGGTATGGACCACTGAGCAGCATTTGTATTGCCGGGAACAATGTTGAAATTGCCGTAGCTCAGAGGTCTAATATCTGTCACAAAGTGTTTCCGGGCTCATTCTTTTCTCCCCTGGTTCCAAGCCTTCTGAGCAAGCAAATGAGGGCTTTCAGCCGTAAGCAATCGAGTCACCTAACCAAACTGACCAGCAAAAGGTGGAAGCAAACTAATAAAAGATAAATTTGAATGTAGCCAAAGGAATCATGCAGTGGAGAATGGGCTTTTCAGTCTGAGAAAGCCAAGGGTAGATATTCAGAAAATTAACTTAGGCGCTTTTTATGCAGCAGGGGCTCCATGTTAACGAAAAGAGCTTAGAATTTTGGATGGGGCAGTGGCTTTAGATGTTGTGAAGGCTGAGAGAATTAGGGACAACCTAGCGTGAATGCATGACACGAACCATGAATCTGGCTGTCTCCATGCTCAGCCGTCTTGTCTTTAAATGCCCTGATGAAGGATAACCCAAAACAACAATTTCACTTTTAAAAGTCCATCGCTTAGGATAACTATTCTGCCTGTTAGAGTATCTGATGCAAGGAAGCAAAACCACTTCTCTTAAACAAAATGGGAATCTGTTGGGAAGATACAAGATGGTTTGTAGGATGAAATGTAAAGCTGATCCATTGGTCCCAGAAAGGTCAAAACCAGACACTGTCTCTAAGGGCTGGGGACCTGCGGCTGATTGACAGCTCTTAGGGAATACACATGGAACTCAACAATTTCCCCCTACGTGTGTCCTACAACTACTCAGGATTCAGGGATCCCAAAGAGAGTCTGACTGTCCAGCCTGGATCATATGCCCACCCCTTGTCCAGGATTGGATGAGGCATTTTGATTGACAGGCCCCAAACCCCCAAGTAAATGTGGGCACATTACCACAAGAAAGGGAAAGGAAGTTGGGCGGGCAAACACATGCCTCTTCACCGTTTCTTACCAAATGCCATGCAATGGAAACTACTGAGGTCCCAGAGTGCATATTCACATTATTTCATGTATTATTATAAAAGATTGTCCTCCCTAAATGGCTGTGTTTCTGAAAGAAAGACACTTGCTCTCCTTGAGAAGCAGAAATGGGAAGGAGAGCCAGATAAGAACTTTCAAACTACAAGTACCCGAGGCAAAAACAAACCATTGATTAATTACAAAGGACTCTGAGAGTCGGCGTCAGTGGCAGGGGACACGAGGATGGTGACAGAAGTTGACTGAAGGAGTTCCCTTAGTGGCTCAGTGGTTAACAAATCCGACTAAGAACCATGAGGTTGCGGGTTCGATCCCTGGCCTTGCTCAGTGGGTTAAGGATCCGGCGTTGCCGTGAGCTGTGGTGAAGGTTGCAGACGTGGCTCGGATCCCGCGTTTCTGTGGCCGTGGCGAAGGCCGGCAGCTACAGCTCCTGTTAGACCCCTAGCCTGGGAACCTCCATATGCCGCGGGTGCGGCTCTACGTAAAAAAGGCAAAAAGACAAAAAAAAAAGAAGAAGAAGAAGTTGACTGAAGACCACGCTCTGTGTATCAGTATCAGTCCCGTGTGAAGAGATTGGGTTGGAACACCACTGTCCAGGTTACGGTGAAAATTCAGGGGGATGGACAACACTGGCGATATGAGGGTGCATGCCCCAAAGACTAGAGCAGGAAAGAGAAGAGCAGAGAAAGAGAACTTGGAGGCAGAACCTTTTGTAAAATGAAGCTGTGCGTGGCCATAATCCTCTCCTCAAACTGGCTGTGGGATTTGTGCACCCCTAATCTGGGTACCAGGGATACCCCTGAAAATAGAAGGCTGGCTGACTCAGCTGACAACCACAAGGAGTGTCTGGGAAGTGGGGTTCCTTACTCATACGCACCCCAAGTCTCCATCAACCCGCTCCCACCGCCAAGGCTCTGATATGGGCAACTGCGGCTTTCTCAGTCGTAGCCGAGCCTCTGTGACTACAGCTTCAAAACAAACCCTTTCAAACTGATTGCTGGCCCAAAGTCCCTGTCCCCAGATAAAAATCTTGACATCACCACTGGATGTGCCCCGAGGAAGTTCTGACACCCTTGGGCACTTCTGGCCTCTCTACTATGCAATTCATATCCTAGAAGCCAATGCTACAGAAACTCAGACACACGCCACTGAAATGTGGCCAGCAGTTATTGCAGGATTTGGTTAACTAGGTCCTTGACTTAATTATCATGTGTACCAGTGGCCACTGGCCCTAGAGTGCCTTGGGTCAGTAGCTAAGCCCAGCAAAGCCTGGCTCCTCAGGACCTCTAGTTCTGTGGCGCTGGTGGGACCGTCTCGTGTGCTGCTTTGTCCCTTAGGAATGTTCCTTCCCCCTCAGCAGCTGATGGGACAGAGGTTGGAGGTGGATTTGACCCACCAGGTGGAACAATAGGTACCTTTTATCTCCCTTTCCTGTCGTTAATCAATAAAGGCACATTTATTTCAGTTTTCTGATCACTGGGGCAACATGGAGGCAAAGGCAGAAAATCTTTTAGAGATATTTCTCCCCTTGGCTGACCTCCTGAGAAACGAACACCAGCTGTCAACGGGAGCATCTTCCAGAGGCTCCCACCCCTCAGTGTCCATCCACGGCACCTCCTAAACCAAGGAAGAACGAGAGGGTGTGGTTGTGGGCTGCCAATGTCTAATGCACCTTTGAACTAGTGCAGCAGGCAGGCTAGGGTTCCTGCCCCTCTCTGGAGCTTCCGTCACAAAGCAGCCCTTGGTTTTTGTGTGCCGTTGCTTTAGACTCGATATTCCCATCCCCACCATTCCCAGCCTTCTCCTCATTCCAGCCATGACCATGACCTGTCCCTGGTCAGCTCCATCTCATCATCTTGGGGTCTCAGTATGGCCCCAGGAAGAGAAAGCAGCCAGAGGGTCAACAAGGGGAGGAAAATACAACTGAGAGCAGAGGAGGTGGGTGTCACAGGCTACGTGAGCATATGTGGCCAACACCACTTCTGCCCTTTCGGTAAGAGACCTAGGCTGGTCTGGGGTCTGAAGAGTGTGTGTGTGTGTATGTGTGTGTATATATATATATTATATTTATAATTATTTACGTCTTTACTCATACATCTAAATATATTCTCATGTATATTTTAGTGCTTTATATGTGAATCCAAGTTTAATAAGTTAGGTCGGATGAAAAGGAATCAAATTTCCTGGGTGACATGGGGTTTTGATTACAGGAGTTCAACACTGGAAGGAGAAGAGTCAACAAGAGGACTGAAGAAGGTCAAGGTTGCTAGGAAATCATGCCCTTTCTCTGGTCTGCAGGAGTCTCCCTCTCTCTCTCTTTTCTTCCCTCTCCCTCTCCCTATCTTTCCCTTTCCTGCCTGCTCCTGTGTCCACATCCCCAGGCCCTACGTCTCTATAGATCCCAAGTCATCTTATATCTCTTCTTCTCTGGCATTTTCTTGATATACACAAGTAATCTGTCATCATTTCACCATTGTCATGACTTCATTGGCACTATTTTTCTAGATTGCCAGTTGAAAATTGTTTCTGTAAAAAAACGTTTATAAATCATCCTATTTTCCACCCATTTCCATTACCACCTCAGAGCAACAAACCAACAGAGGAAACAACTTTGGTTTATGTCATAAAAATCACAGGTGGAAGTACTATGTCCTTAAAAGAATAGTCACCCTTTGATTGTGATTTGTATGTATGTGATTCTCCCCAAATAGCTGCAAGAAAATTAAGTCAAACAGGCAATCCATTACAAAGAGTGTTCTGTATTAAAAAGTATATTTATTATTGATCAACCACCTTTATAGATCGATTGGCTTCTGTTTTATTGGTTTTTCTCAATGACCAATGTAAACTGACTACTTAATCATTCACACTGATAATCATTTGTCCGGCTACACCGCAGAGACAAGCGGGATCATTAACCTACTGCACCACAGTAGGAACTCCCTCCTTGCATTATATTTCCTTGTGCTTCTTCCCATCCCAATTGTTGTAGCTCTGGCTCGGGCTCTTCCACAGACTTGCCCAGAGATCCATGCATTTGTTTGTCAAATGCTCAGAGCAGAGTATTAAATGTTACACTTTCCAAACCGAGACAAATATCATATGATATCGCTTACATGTGGAAGCTTTAAAAAATGACACAAATGTTATTTAATGGTTAAAGGATCCATTCAAGAAAAGGATATTACAATTGTCAATATATATGCCCCCCACATAGGAGCACCCAGATACCTACAACAAGTACTATCAGAAATAAAAGGAGAGATAGATTTCAATACATTAATATTAGGCGACTTGAACACCCCACTTTCATCAATGGACAGATCCTCTAGGCAGAAAATCAGT
>PVHT021183630.1:10776634-10909438 GCA_004024745.2 Catagonus wagneri | reverse complement strand
GAAGAAAACCAGGAAACAAAATATGGTCCAAGGAGTTGGTGCACTGAATTTGGTTGCTGAATTTGGTGATTCACTTCAGATGTAACTGAGAGGATAGTGTCCAAGCAAAATTGTTTTATTTGCTGTGACATTTCCCACTCTGAGTCATGAACTTTATCACCTTGATCCCATAAAGGGGAAAAGCCATCTTTGTTAGAGCGGGAAACAAGTGTTCCTCCATCTGCTTTAGATGGGCTATTAAACTGATCGTTTTCAAAAAAAAAAAAAATGACACAAATGAACTTATTCACAAAACACAAATAGACTCGCAGAGGCAGAAAACAAATTCATGGTCACCAAAGAGGAAGAATAAATTAGGAGTTTGGAATGAGCAGATACAAACTACAAGGTTTTGTTGTATAGCAAAGGGAACTGTACTCAATATCTTATAATAACCTCTATTGGAAAAGGATCTGAAAAAAGAACAGATTTATAATTACATATGTACGTAAAACTGAATCACTTTGCTGTACACCTGAAACTAACACATTATAAACTATATTTCAATTACAAATTTTAATAAAAATAAAATGTTACTCTTTCTTTAAAATCATATTAGCATTAAACTAGTAGCTGATAGGTTATGATCCGTTTAGTTCTGGCCTTTCTAGGCCAGGATACCCAGTCTTCCTGGTTTTGTTTTTCTGTTGCATTTTTTTTTAGTCCAATATTACAGGCACATTGGAGGTCCTAGCCCCTGTGAAGTACATTCCTGCCCTGGGTTATCAGATGTGCAGAAGCAACACATCCTAACCATCTGCCTCTGAAATCTAACCTTGAAACTCAGGTGGAAGCACCTGATGAGGCTTCATGGCACCCAGAATCCATGTCTAAAAGGGTATAAATCTGTTCCCGCCCAAGCAACAGCCAGAGCCTGGGAAACCAAAATAACAGCAGACTTAACCAAAAAGTTTGACCAAACAATACTTATCATTGGGCAGAGCCTCCTTGCCTACCCACTTGCATCTCTCACAAGCATCCTATCTTAATAAATCTATTTCTTGCCAAAAAAAAATCTTTTTTTTTTTGTTGTTGTTGTCTTTTGTCATTTTTAGGAACACACCCGTGGCATGTGGAGGTTCCAAGGCTAGGGTTCCAATTGGAGCTACAGCTGCCGGCCTACACCACAGCCACAGCCACAGCAACACAGGATCTGAGCCGCATCTGCAACCTACACCACAGCTCATGGCAACGCCAGAGCCTTAACCCACTGAGCGAGGCCAGGGGTTGAACCTGCACCCTCGTGGTTCCTAGTCGGATTCATTTCCGCTGAGCCATGACAGGAACTTCAAAAAATACTTATCTTTGTAGGTGACGTACTCTGATATTATCTATGCTATTCTATTTCATTTGCAAAAACTGGTTGCACACATCGAATTGATTTTACCATTGCGTTGCACACCATGGTTTGTATAAATATTGATTCCATCAGTCCTGGGTGAAGAATTAAAGCTAGATAACATCTCCCATTGACAGGGTGGGAGCTGAGGAAGAAAACACTGAAGACATGGGGCTGAATCCCTGCTCTTGTGCTGCCTTGCTGATCAGTGGGGGACAAACCACTTGACCTCACTGTGACTCACTTTCCCTCTTAAATCCAGGCTCTGCCTGCTCTGCCCTACTCGTGTGTCTCTCAGCGAGACCTACTGAGATGAAAGATGTGGCAGCACTTTGAAAATATTGAAGTGCCGTTCAACTTTAAGGGGGTGGTTTCTTCTTTCATTGAGAATAAAGAAGCAACAGAATAATCTGCTGGTTTCCAGATGCTGTTCCTCTTCAGCTCAGCTCAGTTGCTTATAGATCAGGCCAAAGTGGTCTAGCGATTGAAACCAAGAGGAAGGAAACGAAGGAAACCAATAAAAAGGACACAGCACATGCTAAAATAAGCATCATGTTACTGGCCAGTGATTTATATTCAGCACCAGCAACCAGGAACCAGTAGCTCAGCATCTTACACTCCAAGAGCATCTCAAAATTCATATATTATATCACATGTATATTATATATAGTATTGTATATTTATATATACAATAAAATATAACATATACTACAAATATTATATCATACAGTGTATTTATGTAACATATAATATACATATTTGTAATAATATAATACATACAGTGTACTACAGTACATAAAATATACTAGTATACACTACATAATATATAGCATAACATTATATTTATGGCAGTATATAGTGTATATACATGTATACAATATACACATACACACTATATATTTATTTATACACATACACACTATATATTTATATATTCCTACAGCATGTGGAAGTTTCCAGCCAGGGATCCAACCCATGCCAAATCAGTGGCCTGAACCACAGCAGTGACAATGCTGGATCCTTAAGCTACAGGGAGCTCCGATATATATTTATATTTTCATTCTCAGAGGCTTTGTTGCCAAATTTCCTCCTAGGTGTACTAGCACTAAGCTGATCGTTCCCTCTGTCATGACTCAGGAGATCTCAAGAACAGTGTCAGTTTCATACAGATGGCCAACAGGTACATGAACAGATGCTCGACATAACTAATTATTAGAGAAATGCAAATCAAAACTACAATGAGGTAATATTTCACACTAATCAGAATGGCCATCATTAAAAAGTCTACAAATAACAAATGCTCAAAAGGGTGTGGAGAAAAGGGAACCTTCCTATACTGTTGGTGGGAAGATACGTGGGTGCAGCACTAGAGAAAACAACATGGAAACATGGAGTTTCCTCAAAAAACTAACAATTGTCATATGATCTAGCAATGCCACTCCTGGGCATGTATCCAGACAAAACCATAATTCAAAAAGATATATTCATAGAAGCACTATTTACATTAGCTAAGACATGGAAACAACTTAAATGTCAATTGACAGATGAATGGATGAAGAAAATGTGGTACATATGTACAATGGAATATTAGCCATAAAAAAGAATGAAATAATGCCTTTTCAGCAACATGAATGGACCTAGAGATTCTCATACTAAGTGAAGTAAGTCAGAAAGACAAGCACTGTATGACATCAATTATATGTGGAATCTAAAATATGACACAGATGAACCTTTCTACAAAACAGAAACAGACTCACAGACACAGAGGACAGACTTGTGGTTGCCAAAGGGAAGGGGGCTGGGGAGGGAGGGATTAGGTGTTTGGGATTAACAGGTGCAAACTATTATACATGGAATATATAAAAAACAAAATCCAGCTGTATAACACAGGGAATTACATTCAATATCTTGTGATGAACTATAATGAAAAAGAATATTGAAAAGAATTTGTATATATATATTCAGACAGATAGATAGATAGATATGAATCACTGCTGTGCAGCAGAAATTAACACAACATCGTAGATCAACTATACTTCAATAAAAAACTAAAAATTTTTGAAAAAGGACAGTAAAATTTTGCTAGGGGTCGTCTTCATAGCAAATACAGTAGGGATCTTGGCATGTGTTCTATATTATTTAATCTGATTCCCACTGTCAAATCAACGAACACTTCTAACTGGACCAAGTGATTCAGCAACCTATAAGCCATTACCCACAGTTTATATAAGCTTTCTGAGAAGCAGTTCCTAGACCAGCAAGACTTTGAATTGAAATTGCCTTTACCCTGGAGATTTTAAACCCTAGTGCCTATGAGGAGCCAGGCATATTCCATAAATGCAGAGAAAGGGGCCATATGTAGGAGCATATTTGTCACTGTGGGTTCCTGACCTGTATCCAACTAGTGTATGCACATCCACTTCATTTGATGAGGGCCACCAATGCCTAGCTCTAGCCAAGTGTTGGTCTGCATTGCCAGATCTTTCAGTGTCTCAAAAGAAGCAGAAAAATCTGGATATTTATGTGAAATTGCCTAGTTCTTATATGGTCACTCAACTTTTTTAAACAACATTCAGATAACAGAAAACAGTAAATTCAGCCTGTGAACATCCAATTAATGGCCTCTATTTTTTATCAAAAAATCAGAATTAAGTTATTTTTTCCTATGATGCTATCTCATTAAAAGATGAAAATCAAATTAAAGTCAAATTCACCTAGTATTTTGTCTTTAGACTTTCATGCCATGTTAGCCCATATCCTCTAAGAAACAGAGCCTGAGGCAAGGTTTGAGGTTTACACCTCTTGGGGGGGACACTATCCTGGACTTTAAGCGTGAGGGAAAAGGAAGGAAGGGAGGAAGGTTGGGAAGCATTAGAGTTTAGCCTCTGTTTCACCACAAGCCACAGAGATACCACAGGTCATCATACAGGTGGTTTCCTCCATCCATGGAGATGCAGATGGGCTACAAGGAGAAACTGGCCCTCAGAGAGCAATGTGTGGGAGAAGAAAGGAAGGAGTTTAATCTGAAAATTCCGAGTCAGAAAAAAAGGTGAGGCAAGTAAAACACCAGGGGTGAAAGCTCAACCCTGAGAGCACGTGACTTCTTACCTTAGGCCTTCAATATCTCACCCTAGTCCTGGCCCGGGCCAGCTCACGCCTGTCTCCTGTTTCCCATTAAGTCAGGGTTCACCCCAGCAGGTGACCCTCCCCTGCACTTGCAGATGCCAGATCTCCAAACTACAGTGGTGCTTCTGTTTATTCAAGTCCAGAAACTCCAGGCGCATGGCTGGCTGGCCCAGCTGCTTGGCAGAGGGAAAGGGGAGGGCCCAGCACTCTCAGGGCAAGTGATTTGTTGGCCGCAGTGGTGGCTGTTACATAACCCAGGAGGTGCCTTCAGAAAAAAAGGAGGCAGTTGGGAGAATCTAAGTGGTGCATATAGACATAAAATACATGAACACAGTCAATGAATAGCTGTATCAGTAACCATTTAGTTAGTCACCAGAAATGAGAGAGGGCACATCACTACAGATCCTGCAGACAGCAAAAAGATAATAAGGAAATGTTAGAACAATGTTGTGCCAATAAATATGACTTAGATGAAATGGACAAATCCCCCCCCAAAAAAATGACTAATTCGATGTGGCCCAAGGCTATAAAACAAAACTGAGACTTCAATTACAAACTGAGGGAATCACTGAGGGTTTGGGATGCAAATGCTATTAAATTCAGTTGTGATTAAAAAAAATCAGTTGAACATTGAAAAGAAAAAAGAAAAAAAGACAAAAAAAGAAACTGAGGTAAATTTCTCTTGTTTATACATCTACATACACTTTCCCACTTTCTCAAGACCGTTCAAATCAGAATATTCATAAATGTAGCAAGCCTCATAACTCTAAAATCAAATAGCAAAATTCTTTAAGCCAGGGTCTTAGTACAGAGGCTTATATAGAAGCCTACTTTCCAGGCTTAATATGGATACAAAAAGAGGGTTGATAAAACCTGTTGAGGTTGCTAAGTGGGTAGGACAAATCTGGATAAGAATCTGCGAAAACTAGAACTGGACCCCTACGACGCCAGAAAGCTTAATCCAGAAAAATACTGCAACAACAGCTGGTTGCCAGGTCTTTTATATCAGAGATGGCCAATTCGGATGCCAGAGGGGTCAGACACCGGCTGGGATGACAGGCAGAGGGACGGTAAGATGCTGACACACTCCCTTCAGCCTCATAACTCCATCTGGTTTTGCAGTTAAGTACGAGTGTGGCCAGCGACTCCAGATTTTCAGGATTGTTATTTGAAATCCCCCAGTGTTTAAATGTTGGCTCAGTTGCTGTGGGGGGGGATACTGTGTGGGCCAAAGAAACACATCAGCAGACCAGACACAGCTGCATTCTACCAGTCTGTGGTCTTTCCTTCATGTTTTGCTTTTAGTGGGTAGAGTGTGGAGCAAGGGGACTGGGGGAATGTGTTTGCTTATTTGTTTGTTTGGACTTTTTCTTATTTGAAAAAGCTAAAAAAATCAAGCTCTGAAAAGTTTTTTTTCTTTCTTTTTCATGATCCCTGGGACACAGGAGTTCCACAGCAAAAGGAAACAGTCACCATCAGGCCTCCCTTTCCCCCATCCTTTCCCCACCAGAATCCAGCAGATAAGGAGCTAAATTCTAAGATCTGAAAAGGTGGGGTTTCTTCTCCCTCCTTCAGGCTGTCACCAACTCACAGTCCTGTCTTTAGTTTTTGAAACGCAAGGTAGTTTTGTTTACTGCTGTTTGCATGTGACTGAGCAATGCTGCAGGCGCTTGGGGCATGCCCCAGGTGGAGCAAGGGGGTGAAACCTGAGGTTTCATTTAACTGTGATGACATGTTAGCTTGTGTCAGGAAACGAGATGACAAGCAAAAGTCCCTGAGATTCCTGAAAAGAAAGCTGACTACTCTGGGCCTCGGACCCAGGCACTGGTACACGGAGTTCAGGTCATCTTCTGAGTTTAGCTGTCACAGCCACCTGTTCAAGCTCCAGTGAGCCAACCCAAGGTAGACAGCGTGGGCTCCAGGAGACACTTCAAACAGGCACAGACAGCTCTATGGAGAATGCCTGGCACGAACGAGCCATCTCCCACCAGCATCCGGCCTCTTGATGGAAAGAGAACTTTCCAGCATCACCATGCAACACAAAGGCTGCAAGGCAAGCATGAGATGAAAGAGCTCAGGAGGGCAGGGTGGGAGTCCCAGCATCCCCCAAGCTGTCAGAAAGGAGGCTGAATACTTAGAAACTCAACGGGCTAAGAGTGCTGGGGGAGCCCATCAGAATGCAGAGGGATGCTGAGAAAATGCCACTCTCCCGATGCGTTTTGATGATGGGCTTCAGCCGAGCTCCCCAGGAATCCACCCCCCACCCCCGCAACTCCCCACAGTAGCCCTGAGCAGTTCAGGCCCCAACTGTCCTCTGTGCCTCTCCATCAAGACCACTCAAGCCACAATTTTCAGCAATAATAATCAGTACGCTTGCAGCAAAAGTGTTTCTTTTCACACCAGCTCAAACAGAAAGCAGAGGGTTTCCAAGGCTGCTCCTTGTCCTCCTGGGACGACTTCAGCTGTCCCAGGTCCGCACAGGAGAGGCTGAACCTGCCCGGGACTTTAAGAAATTACACCCAAGCTGCACCCGGAGGAGACAAGGAGGGTGGGGTGTCACACAACGGGCTGGCAGGGAGCCAAGGGAGTCCTTCAGGGGAATTCGGGATTGTGTAAAGACTCGAGGTGTTGAGAAAGAGCCCCCCACACGCAACCCATGCCCAGTCACCTGGAGATCAAATGTGCCCCAGATGAGGGAGTCTGTTCACGGAATGGTCTTCTCTGGGAAAACGAGAAAGCCCATTCAGAGAATGAGTCACCTTAAGATTCCCGGAAAGAAAGAATAGAAAGGAAAACGAGCAGAGAAGTATTCCTGCTGGGGTAAAGGTCTTCCCAAATCCCGAAATAAGTGTTGCCAGAATCGTAGGCTCAAGTATTTCTAATCGGAAAAGTATCAAAATCACAGCAAATGACACTACCTCCCATTAGGGTGCAGATCCGGTTTTAAGTGCTTCAGATTATAAACTCTTTGTGTCCTCACAGCAGTCCTATGCAGTAGGTACTTCCACAGCTCCCAGTCTGCTAATGTAGAAACTAGAGCTCAGAGGGGTTAAGTAACTTGCCCACAGTCACACAGCTGATAAGAAACAGAACTGGGATTTGAGTGTGCTCAAAGACTCAAATGGATTCTTCAGAGTCTATGCATAGCTGCCTCTTGCAATCTGATGCTCTAAATGAGATAACAATGAAAACATAAAGAATATGCACTAACAAAGGGTTTTCACTGATTTATTCATTCCTCCAAAATATTGTTTAGCACCCATCAAATGTAGAACCCAGAGATAGAGTGGTGAGCATGCGATACCCATGTCTTGCCCTCATGGCGCTTCTCCAGGAGCACAGGAGACAGACCAAGTCAAATGCTTCTAAAATTAAACATAAGGGCAGTAAGTACATTAAAAAAAAAATGAACAAGAGTTTCTGCTGTGGCTCAGCAGGTTACAAACCTTACTAGTATCCATGAGGACATGGGTTCGATCCCTGGCCTTGCTTCGTGGGTTAAGGATCCAACATTGCTGACTTGCAGTGTATATCGCAGACGCAGCTCGGATCCTGCATTGCTGTGGCTGTGGTGCAGGCCAGCAGCTACAGGTCTGATTCAACCCCTAGCCTGGAAACTTCCATATGCTGCAGGTGTGGCCCTAAAAAGCAAAAAAAAAAAAAAAAAAAAAAAAAAAAAAACATAAGGATAAGGGTCATTGCATTGCTTTCTGAAACAAATACCATTTTCCTGATTTGTTCGTTTGTTTGCTGGCTTTTTAGCTTTTTTTTGCTTTTTATGGCCGCACTTGCAGCATATGGAGGTTCCCAGGCTAGGGGTCTAATCAGAGTTACAGCTGCCGGCCTGCACCACCGCCACAGCAATGCCAGATCCAAGCCACGTCTGCGACCTACACCACATTGCAGCAAAGACAGATCCTTAACCCACTGAGCAAGGCCAGGGATCGAACCCGTAACATTATGGTTCCTAGTCAAATTCGTTAACCGCTGCACCACGATGGGAACTCCCCTTCCTCCTTTTCTTATGGCCACACGGTATCTCATGGTCTGCTTTAGCCAGTCCCCTACTGATGTCCACTGAGGCAATTTCCAGTCTTTCACTAGCACAAACAATGCTGAAGGACCCACTAAATATAGAGACTATTTCACACACACACAGGTGTATCTGCATGATAACTTCCCAGAAGTGAAATTCCTGAGTAGATGGCCATGTGCATTTGTAATTTTGATCGATATTAACCATTCTGTCTATCACTTAGATGTCCCCAGCAGTGACGGAAGTGCCTGTTTCACCAGACCCCAACCCCGTCAAAGCACACTGCTTGGAGAATCACATGTCCGGAACCCACTCCATCCCTGGCTAACTGTGGGCTTTTAACCAGGCCTCTGAACCTCTGGTCCTGAAGGACCTCAGGGAAAAAGCGGGCTTAGTAGTGACCCCCGCCCTGTATCCTGAGGTTTCCAACCCATCGCCTGTTGGAGCCAAGGTAGGAAGCACTGGAGCTTCCCAGGATCGCAGCTCACAAGAGATGTCCACAAGGCTGAGGCCAAGAGCGCCAACTGCACCGGCCAGGGGCCAGACAGGGCACCTCAAAACTGACCCCAGGGAAGTGGCTCAGGGTCTGCAACCAGACCAGCCACTGCACAAGCTGCCTGACCTTGAGCAAACCGCTCCCTGTCCACTTTCCTCGCCTGTAAAAACTCAGACGGGCGAGGTTATGTGAAGCACCGAGCACACAGCAGAGGCTCAAACTCCATTCGCGGTCACTGAACAGACTCAGATTCATGAGCACCCCCCTCCTGTGAGCCCCCGTGGCTCTTCGCTCGGGGCGAGGAGCCCACCCTGCCCTTCAAGGTGGATAGGCCTCAACCCATGGACGACAGGAGCTGCAGGTGGAGAATCCAGCCTCTCTGCCCCTGGGGGCAGGGCTGCAGCTGTGCGTTTGGTACAATTTCCCAGAGGCCCTCAGGAAGACCGGAGCGCCCACAGCAAAAAGGGCTCATCAACACACTCTCTCTCTTTTTTTAATAGCTGCACCCACAGCATATGGAAGTTCTTGGGCCAGGGATCAAATCTGAGCCAGAGCTTCAGCAGCACCAGATCCTTAACCCACTGCACAAGGCCAGAGATTGAACCCACACCTCCACAGAGATAATGCAAGGTCCTTAACCCACTGGCCATCACGGAAACTCCTCGACACACTCTCTTGACTCACTTCCCTTCCCTGTCTTACCCCTGACTCCCCACCAATGGTCCCTGGGACACCCCCTAAATCAACCATTTGCACGCAAATCCTATCTCAGAATCTGCTTCTGGGAGGCCAATCTAAGACAATTGCTATCATTGAGCAAAAGAGAGACAAAGGAGGAAGAAGCAGTGGCCAGACACGGAGGCGGGTAGATGAGGCAGCCACCACCCAGGGCAGACCTCGTGGCTCTCAGGCTCCCAGAACAGCATCTTCTTACCCACTGGTCCCAAGAAGAGCCTTCTCAGCAGAAGCCGCTAGGAGACACTGTTCTGCCCTGAGCCGCCCCCAACCCTGCAGGGGCGGGGCCATCGTTTCTGGACTCTCCAAGTAGAAGCCCACCAAGCTACTGAAGGCATTTTTAGGGTGGGCAGCAAGCCCCAGGGTGTATTCCAGAAGGTTCTGTAACTCACTTAGGACCCTGGAAGTCTGAAGAATGCCCCACCTGTGTGGTTTGGCTTCCTCTACTGTGTCATAGAAGCAGCTGGGGAACTGTGGAGATCTTCACGGTGCCGTGCAGCCCCCAAAAGACCTGTTTTTAAAGTATCAGCATAGGCATTCCCATTGTGGCTCAGTGGTAACAAACCCTATTAGTATCCATGAGGATGTGGGTTCAATCCCTGGCCTCACTCAGTGGGTCAGGGATCCAGCATTGCTGTGAGCTGTGGTGTAGGTCTCAGATGAGGCTCAGATCTGGCGTTTCTGTGGTGTAGGCTGGCGGCTGTAGCTCTGATTTGACCTAGACTGGGAACCTCCATATGCCACGGGTGCGGCCCTAAAAAGACAAAAAAACAAATAAATCCATAAAGGACCAATGTAATCACTCCCAGCTTACGTCCTGGTGGCCAGAGGGAATGGGTGAGATCCACAGCAAGCCACTTCTGCCTTCTGGATCATCCCCTCAAGAAATGTAAAGGAAACCAAATGTCAGTGCCAGGGAGTGGCAGTGCCCCAGGCAAATGAAAGGAAGATACAGAGCTTAGAGCGGATTCTCTCCATTGAAAACCAGTGACTGGAAACAGGTGGATATTTGTAGAGCAAACTTTAACACCAAGATAGAAATTAGGACAGAGCGAGAGGAAAAGAATATCACAATGAGGACAGAGCTACTGACCGAGCCCTGCCCCCACCCTGTGGGCCGGTGCGCTGGCTGACAACCACTGCCAATGTCATATCTTTGCTGGAGGCTCTCTCAAAGCAGCAGATCAGCAGCCCTTCCAGGAATCAACACCCCCAGCTCTCAACCAACCACTGCCAAACTGGAGTATAAACACCCAGCTCCGTTGCCCCTCAGATGGGGTAATCCTCCACCACCTCCCACGTCTCCTGCAGGAGGGTGGGAGCCGGCTTCACGGCACCCCTTTGTTGGCTGCCTGCCCTCCCCTGACTCGCTTCCTCCAACTCCGTACAGTGTGTCTCAGGTTTGCTTCCAGAGAATCCCAAACCAAAGCAATTAGGCAACTGCTGTGTGCCAGGCACACAAGCTGGAGGCTTTGTACATATCATGCAGCTCTGGTACAGTTTCCATCAAGAAAGGAAAACATCCAGCACTGCCCATGCACAAAGGGAAAGGCCAGGCCCTTGTTTCAAAACAAACGTCCAAGATGACACAGGGACAGCAATCCAGTTCGAGGCCAAGTCAGGTGAACAGAATGTGACTGAGCAGATCTTTTTCAGGTCATGAAAGCTCGACAGAAGAAAAACAAGGCCAACAGAGGGAGAACCAGTATATCAAATGCGTTCCTGCTGTCAGGGGTTGTGTGTCCCGGCTGAGTATGGGCTCCTTGGAGAAATCGTTTTGCCAAAGTAGCGGGGGTTCAGTCTTCCCAGCTTTTGCAGATTTTT
The DNA here is from genome assembly GCA_004024745.2 of Catagonus wagneri. Taxonomy (NCBI): domain Eukaryota; kingdom Metazoa; phylum Chordata; class Mammalia; order Artiodactyla; family Tayassuidae; genus Catagonus; species Catagonus wagneri. Next base: position 10,897,843 of record PVHT021183630.1, on the reverse strand, counting down.
GCCTTGCTCCAAGATTGGCCTGAATTTACCGCAACAGGTAGGAGGAAAGGAAAACAAAAAACAAACAAACAGAAACAGGTCTCTGTACCTCTTCTAGGAAGGGCAGAGTGAACTCTAGTTAACTTTGGGAGCTGGATCATTAGCATCTCATTAATGACTCTAATCTCTCCCAAGCACAGAGAAGGCACGGAAAATCATTGCCTAAGTCACGAGCTGCAATTGCTGCTGCCCTTCTAAGCAAGGGGGGGAAACAGGCCACGCTTTGTGGCTTCTTCAGAACAAAAGCCCCATTCCTTAATGAGGTTTCTTAATTTAGGGCAGGAGAAAACTTTTGGGTTATTATTAGGCCACAAATGAAGGCTTGTGTTTCATTTAACTGCCCCACTTAACAAAAAAAAAACTTTGCTTTGGTAATTAAAGAATTATTTTTAAGTGTTAGAGGATGCTGGATAACCTTGAGTGAAACCTCAAATGTCATCAAGCTTTGGTGCCCCCATCTGTAAATCTAACAAACTGGGGCAAATGTTCCCCACGGCTTTGTCCAGCTCAAACCGTCTATGGTTTTGTTCATCCCTTTATAGAGTCCTCTTCAAAATCCACGTCCTAATGCTATCTGCTCTCTCTAAACCTCATGGTCTTTGGACACTCCTCGGGACCACAGCGTCTCCCGCCTGCAAAGGATCCCCACCCGGGCTCCCCAGAGCAGCCCATCCACGGGCTAAGACAGCCAGCATCTCCCCTCTGCCACCCAGAGGGGAGGGGACAAAAAGATAATCACCTTTGTCAGCCCCAGATGTTAAGTCATCATGAGGTCTTCTCCTGGCTGAGTTAACCACACAAATCATCGCCCCAGGAGGAAGTTCATGGGTACTAGAGAGGGGCAGCCCTGCATTAGGAAGGCTTTAAAACCCATACTCATAAAATGTGGTAGGAAGATTCATCGTTGAGGTTTACGACCAACAAAATCTGTGATGTCTCTTTTTATGGATGCTTTTAACGTTCTCTGCAGAGCGGTGAGTGGCTGACCCTGGGAGAAGGGCAGGGTTGAGTATCTTCCTGAGTAGAAACAAGAGGTGGTAACTGTGTGTCCCCAGTCGGTGACCCGGCCCAGGCTGGTAAACCAAACCCTGGGCTCCGAGGGGGAGCTCGTCCTGGAGCCTTCTCAAGACACCTGGCTTCACACAAAATGAGAAAAATTCAGTTCCACCACTTAGAGTCTGGGGACTTTCCTTGGGACATTTGTCCTGCAAGGGGCGCAAGTGACCCCTTAACGACTGGCTACCCTCACGTGTTCCCTGTCTGCGGTCACCATGGAGACATCGTAGGATACCTTTCGAGCACTCTTGTACAGTGCTGATTCTCCTAGCTACTAGCTTTTTTTTTTTTTTTACTTCTTTGCTTTTTTTAAATTTTTTATTCCCATTACTTAATGAATTTTATTATAATTATAGGCGTACAAAAATCATCACAACTCAGTTTTATAGAATTTCCATCCCAAACCCTCAGTGCATCCCCCAACTTGTCTCATTTGGAAACCATAGGTTTTCCAAAGTCTGTGCTAGCTCTTGACCCCAATCAACCCACCCTCCCTAACACTAACCTGAGCACCTCAAGGGGCCTGCATCAGGCCTTGGGGAGTCGTGAGAGGTCCCCGTGTGGCCTGGGCCAGCCCTTCCTTTGGCCTCTTTGCTCCTGCCTGGCTCTTCCCAGCCTGAGCCTCCTCGGAGAGCTGGTCTCTCTTTGCTGCTCCCTAATCGCCCTGTGCAGATACGATCTCTTCCTGTAAGGAGTGTTTCTGCACAGTAAACAGAAACCTCCTGGCGGAGATCCAAAAAGCAATCATCCTGAAAACTTATCACTGGCTCCTTAGGAGGAAAAGGTCCCGTGTCCTGCCCCAGCCTGTCTCCTACCAAGCTTCCTGACTTCTCGGTGAACTTGCTACACTCTCTTTCAAAATACCTCTCCCTCTGTTCAAACTGCAAAAGGCAAACAGACTTAACAAAGTTCAGGATGACCCATTTCCTCCAAGCATCACTCATGTTTTCAGTAGTGATAACACTTTGCCTCCTTGTGTAGCCTGCCAGCTCATATTCCCAGAGTCAGCAGACTCTTCCTGCTCCAGGGACGAGTCTTTTGCAGAGAAAGCTGAGCGGGGCTGATGGAAGCTCCAGGTGTCATTGGTCTGTTTCTACCTGAGCCTTCAGGGTGGGAACCCTGGCCCGTGTGACATCACCTGCAAAGATGAGGGCGGTCCAAGGCTCCAAAACCTCCCAGGATCCCAGGGAGACGCTGGTGACACCGGACTCTGTCAGCTGAGACTCGGAAATCGGCTCAGTGACCTCCAGTGACAATACCGGACTCCAGCACTGAGAAGGAAACTAAAAACCATTTAGCATAGGGCTCAGGGCCAGCTCCTCTTTGCTAAAGATGTCTCACATGGAGACAGGATTTGGGAAGAGGCAAAAATAGGAAAGGAGTTGGAAGCAGGCTCTCTGAAGCCACATCAGCCTAAGCACCTCCCTGGTTAAGTGCTGTGTGCATTTTAGGTATTCTGTATACAGGGCTACCATTTCTGAGCATTTACTGCATGCCGGGAACTCTGCTGAGAGCTCATTATGCCTTATCTCGTTTATTCTTACAACCAACCTATGTGGAAGGAATTATTATGAACCCTGTCTGTTAGGTGAAGACACTGAGGCGCAGAGCGGCTGAGACTCACCAACATCACAGAGCCCGTACAGAAGCACACTGGGAATATCAAGCTGTCATACGCTGGACCCGCTGCACTTAACCTCCAGGCCACAATGCACAGGCTCTTGACTGAAGAAAGACTCTGTGACTTAGGTAAATAAAAATCAATTTCTCCAGAAAATGTAAATCAAAACCACAGTGAGAGACCACCTCATGTCCATTAGGATGGCTATTATCAAAAAACAAGTGTTGTGGAGTTCCCGTTGTGGCCAAGTGGGAACGAATCCAACTAGTAACCATGAGGTTGTGGGTTCGATTCCCGGGCTCCATCAGTGGATTAAGGATCAGGTGCTGCCGTGAGCTGTGGTGTAAGTCTCAGATGCGGCTCAGATCCTGTGTTGCTGTGGCTGTGGCGCAGGCCAGCAGCCGTTGCTCTGATTAGACCCCTAGCCTGGGAACTTCCATATGCCATGGGTGTGGCCCTAAAAAGCCAAAAAAAAGTGTTGTGAGAATGTGGAGAATTTGAAACCCGTGTGCATTACTGGTAAGAACGTCAAATAGAGGTCACTGTGGAAAACAGAATGGCTGTTCCTCGAAAAAAGTATACATATAGCATGACCTTTTAATCCTGCAGTTCCACTTCTGGGAACATACCCAAAAGAAAGGAAAGAAGGGACTCAAAGACATATTTGTACACACATGCTAAGAACAGCATTATTCACAGTGGTCAAAAGCTGGAAGCAACCTAAATGTCCGTTGACAGATAAATGGATAAGCAAAGTGTGGTCTATACATACAACGGAATATCATTCAACCTTTTAAAAAGAATGGAAATTCTGACACGTGCTATAACATGTTGTAACATGGATAAGCCTTGAAGACATTGCCTCAGTGAAATAAGCCAGATACGAAAAGGATAAATAATTTATGATTCCTCTGACATGAGGTCCCTAGAGTCATCAAAATCATAGAGACGGAAAGTAGAATGGTAGATGCCAGGGGATGGGGAAGAGGGGACTCGGGAGCTGCTGTTTAATGGGTACAGATGAGGCGTTCCCATTGTGACTCAGTGGTTAACGAATCCGACTAGGAACCATGAGGTTGCGGGTTCCATCCCCGGCCTTGCTCAGTGGGTTAAGGATCCAGCGTTGCCGTGAGCTGTGGTGAAGGTTGCAGACGCGGCTTGGATCCCGCGTGGCTGTGGCTGTGGCGAAGGCCGGCGGCTACAGCTCCTGTTAGACCCCTAGCCTGGGAACCTCCATATGCCGCGGGTGCAGCCCTAGATAAGGCAAAAAGACAAAAAAAAATGGGTACAGACAAAAAGAACACTGAAGATGCTGGTGATGGTTGAACAACGATGTGAATGTGCTTAATGCCACCGAACCATATACTTTAAAACAGTGAAAATGGTAAATTTCAGGTTATATATTTTATCATAATGAAAGAGTTTTTTTTTGTTGTTGTTAAATCAAAATGCTAGAGTTCCCGCTGTGGTGCAACTGGATCGAACGGGTCTCTGTCGCTACAGGGATGTGTGTTCAATCTCTGGCCCGGCATAGCAGGTTGAGGATCCAGGTTTGTAGCAGCTGTGGTGTAGGCTGCAACTCCAGCTCAGATCAGATCCCTGGCCCAGGAATTCCACATGCCGTGGAGCAGCCAAAAAAGGGAAGAAATTAAAATGTTAAGTTTTATGTCAGTATATTGTACCACAATTTCCTAAAAACCAAGTTTTCCATTCTTTCATTGAAAAACATGGGCCCAAAGAAGCTACCTGTGTGGAGGGCCTCCTCTCCAGCCCACCTGTTTGTCCCCTTTCTTAGCCTAGGGCTACCTGTAAGCAAAGACCTTCTCCCATCCATCATGACAGGCACGGCTGGGCAAATGCTCACTCAGAAGAAACTCCACTTCTCTGCCTTTCTCTGCCTCTTTCTCCAGCCTGAGTGCCTTTTCCACAGATTCTGAGGTTCTAAGGATGGGCATCGGGGCTGCAAAATCTGTGGCTAGCTTGTGAAAGGGCTTCATGAAAAGAGACGAGGCTACGAGGGTGGCCAAAGGCGAGTGCTAGCTACCCCAGCGTCACAGCTTCCAGAGTAGCCAACTCTCAGAAATGGCTTTCGTCCCCACCCCACCCCTGGTCCACCCCTTTTCACTCGGGTCTTTCAGATTCCTGGAAGCAAATTCCTCTCCACTTCGGCTCTCTGCTGCCATCTTGTGTTATTTTAGCCACAAAGTTGGGTTGTTGTTTTTTTTTTAATCTAATATTTTTAAAGAACAAAAATTTTCAGTTTTATTGTAGAATTCCTCCAATATTCTAGAACACCCTAACCATATTGCATTAACAATACCAATAATATTCTAGAAGAAAGTCAGCTTTACCCATCGTTTTAGCAGCAAATGGTCCAAGCCCTTTTTCCCCTGAACATATCCGTAAATATTTCAAAGATAACCTTAAGTGTAGAAGTTGGTTTTATTCATCTTGCCTTTAGCATTGCTTTTGACAGAGAAACTGCCTGTGAAATAAAAAGGAAGGTAGGTTTTGTGTTTAAAGTTTTATCAGAGCCAGAAGAGGAACGGTGTAAGTAAAAGATGTTATAAACCCCCACCTTTATGTGGTGTCTCAACTCAGCACACTGCACATGGGCCGTGATCTCAACAGAAGCCAGTAGAATTGTCTAGTTCATATAAAACAAATGCAGCCCCAGGGACACTCCCAAAAGACTGAACCTATGTGGTAGATTATGTTGCGAAAACCAAAACTGATACCTCAAAAGGGAGGAAGAGGAAGCAAATGACACATAATTGTGAAGAGAAATAAAACCATTAGTTAATCTAGTAAAACTGGTTAATCTAGAAAAAACTAACATCAGGATTGTAAGCACATGCACCTCAGAAGATTTCTGAGCTTCTCTTATTCTTGTACTGGCAAATAAATCTTCCCCTGCTTCTCAGAGAAGTAAAGGAATGGGAGATGCTTCTGGTGAGTCGCACAGGAAGAAAAAAAACACCTCTTTGGTGTTATAATCCCACCTGAGGTTATCTGTCATTGAGAGGCTTTAAAATATCTGCTCCACTCACAGAAGGCCCAAGCTGAAGGGAGACTCACAGGACTGAAACACAAGCTTTGTTCTGGAGATCTGGCCTTTCTCCACTGACCCACTCCACCGAGCCTGCGGAGTTCAAATCGAAGAGAGGCCACAGGACCTGGGAAAGGGAAGGGTGCTGGGGCCTTCCAGGTTGGCAGCCTCATTTTTTTCCTTCAGGCACATGTCCCATTTGCTATCCCTGCAGTAAAAGGAGTCAGACTTGGAGGTGCCAAGAGCTCTGACTTTAAGGCCTGCCTGTGTTGCTGTCTGTGTGATTTAGGACGGCTCCTGCAGCCTCTCTGAGCCCCAGTGATCTCAACTGACATCAAGGTTAACACCTATCCCAGGGGATTGAAATGAATACAAAGGAAGCTCCCCTAGGACACAACCTGGCTCAAGCAGGGGCTCAGCAAATGGTGGGGGTCATCTTGATGATGGTGATAACAGCTCTAGTGTTCCCCTCATCCTGGACCAACATCCTCCCAGACATAAACCTGCCTCCTTTGCTTACTGACAGTCACATTTCATTTATAGCAAAAGCTAATATCCATTAAGCATGTACTATGTGCCAGGAACTGTGACTTCAATGATTTCAGTTAATTCTTAGGGTACCCAGACATAGCTGTGTACCTACTTTTATAGGTAAGGAAACATAGCTAATACCCACCTTTACAGGTAAGGAAACAGGTTCAGAGAGTTTGGGCAATGTACTAGGGTAGGCTAACTGCTGTCACAAATAACTCCAAACTTTCAGTGGCTTAACATGGTGAAGGCCTATGTCTCTTCCACGTCACCGTGGGCAGAGGGCATGCGGGGAAGGATTCACTCTAGCAGTCATTCAGGGACCCAGCTTCCTTCTATATTGCGACTCTATCACCTCTTGCACCCAGATTCACCACTGAATCCTCTGCATCTAGCTAGCACCCTCCTAATGAGGAAAGAGAGAGAAAGCCCATGGCTCTTACCTCCATAAACCCAAGGTGATACATGGCACTTCTGCTTACACTCCACTAGCTAAACTAATCTCCTTACACTAATGAAAGATCAGAAAGAGGAATTAAGGAAACAATCCTATTTACCATCACATCAAAAAGAATAAAATATCTAAGAGTAACCCTAAGGAAGCAAAAGACCTATACTCCAAATGCCATAAGACACTGATGAAAGAAATCAAAAATGACACAAACAGATGGAAAGATATACCATGTTCTTGGATTAGAAGAATTAATATTGTCAAAATGACTATACTACCCAAGGCAATCCACAGATTCTATGTAATCCCTATTAAATTAACAATGGTATTTTTCACAGAATTAGAACAAAAAAGTTTTAAATTTGTATGGAAACAAAATGGACACTGAATAGCCAAAGCAATTCTGAGAAAGAAAAATAAAACTGGCAGAATCGGGCTCCCTGGCTTTTGATTATACTACAAAGCTGCAATCATCAAAACAGTGTAGTACTGGCACAAAAACAGAAATACAGTTCAGTGGAATAGGATAGAAAGCCCAGAAATAAACCCACACACCTATGGTCAACTAATCTATGACAAAGGAGGCTAGAATATACAACGAAGAAAAGACAGTCTCTTCAATAATTGGTGCTGGGAAAACTGGACAGCTACATGCAAAAGAATGAAATTAGAATACTCTCTAACACCATATACAAAAATAAACTCATAATGGATTAATGACACAAATGTAAGGCCAGATACTATAAAACTCCCCGAGGAAAACAGGCAGAATGCTCTCTGATATAAATCTCAGCAATATCTTTTTGGATCCATCTCCTAGAGTAATGAAAACAAAAACAAAATTAAACAAATGGAACCTAATTAAACTTAAAAGCTTTTGCACAGCAAAGGAAAATATAAACAAAATGAAAAGACAACCTACTGAATGGGAGAAAATATTTGCAAATGACAGTACTGACAAGGGATTAATCTCCAAAATATACAAACAGCTCATATAGCCCAATACCAAAAAAACAAAACAAAACAAAACAACCCAATCAAAATATGGTCAGAAGTTTTTTTTGTTTTTGCTTTTGTTTTTTTTGTTTGTTTGTTTTTTGTCTTTTTGTCTTATCTAGGGCCGCACCCACAGCATATGGAGGAGGTTCCCAGGCTAGGGGTCTAACAGGAGCTGTAGCTGCCAGCCCTCGCTACAACCACAGCAACACGGGATCCGAGCCGCGTCTGCAACCTTCACCACAGCTCACGGCAACGCTGGATCCTTAACCCACTGAGCAAGGCCAGGGATCGGACCTGCAACCTCATGGTTCCTAGTTGGATTTGTTAACCACTGAGCCACGACGGGAACTCCACAGTCAGAAGATTTAAGTAGACATTTCTTCAAACAAAGACATACAGATAGCCAAAAGGCACATTTAAAATGCTCAAGATAGCTAATTATTAGAGAAATGCAAATCAGTGTTGAGTCTGGGCTATGTTAGTCCTTGCCCAATAGAATACAGCAGAAATGACACTATGACCAGAATTATCTTCTGGCACAGCAGGTTAAGGATCCATCACTGTCACTGCTGCGGTTTGGGTTCTACCCATGGACCAGGAACTTTCACATGCCATAGGCGTGGCAAAAAAAAAAAAAAAAAAAAGAATAAGAAATGACATGACCGTGTCCAGGCTCTCAAGACACTGGGAGCCTCTCCTTCCTATCTCTCCTTCTACCCCAGCCATCAAGTCATCCCCAGCTTTTATTTTTCCCAGCTGGAGCCCCAGACATAAAGGAGCAGAGACAATCCATCACAGCAGAGCCAGTCTGAACTCCTGACCCAGGTAATCTTCAAGCATAAGAGAACTGATTTATGGCACTAAGTTTTGGGTTTAATCCCTGGTCCCACATGGTGGGTTAAAGGACCTGACATTGCCACAGCTGCTGACCTGTGCTGCAGTTTCAGCTCAGATTCAATACCTGGCCTGGGAACTTCCACATGCTGCAGGTATAACCATAAAAAATTTTTAAAGAATATGTAAAAGAATATTTATAACTGTATCACGCTGCTGTACAGCAGAAATTAACGCAACATTGTAAATCAACTATACCTCAAAAAATAATTTTTTAAAAAATAAATCATCGGCCCCTGTTACTTCTAGGAAAGAAGTTTACAAAGTCTTTTTTTACTATCCTCTTTATCTTCCTTCCTGTGCTATTTGATATGTTCCAAATTTCCCACAATGAAACTTCTACCATCAGGGGAAAAAAGAGATTTTTAAATGACTCATCCTCTCCAATCACCAAACTGCACTGATCTCTGTGCGCCTTTATCCCCTGACTTTGCCAAGAAAATGAGACTCCTTGGTCCACACGGGGAAGCTGGGTGGCTCTGCAGATCCTAGAAGTCCTTGTGCTTATTTCGGTAGGAACTTGTTGTTTATCTACATTATATACAGTAGGGCATACCTGTTAATCCCACACTCCTAATTTATCCCTCCCCCAACCCTTTCCCCTTCAGTAGCCACAATTTTGTTTTCTATGTCTATGAGTCTGTTTCTGCTTTGTAAATAAGTGCATTTGTATCATTCTCTTTAGATTCCACATGTAAGTGATATATCTCTATCTGACTTAACTCCACTTAGTATGTTAACCTGTGTTGCTTGTTGCATTTTTTTTTAATGAAAATACAACGATGTTCAATTCCACCATGGGTTAACTGATTGTTTGGTGATAGCTCCAGCATTTATATGTTTTATATGAGTAAATACTGCTCAAGTCCTAAAATCCACTGATATAGATGAACATGTATATATAGTACAATGACTTCTTGGGTTTCAAATGCTTATACTCTAGCGCTATTGTTTTAAAACGTTTTATTTTTGAAGCACCGAAATAACAATTTTTTTTGTCTTTTGTCTTTTTAGGGCTGCACCCTTGGCATATGGAGGTTCCCAGGCTAGGGGTCAAATCGGAGCTGTAGCTGCCAGCCTACACCACAGCCACAGCAAAGCAGGACCCGAGCCGTGTCTGCAACCTATACCACAACCACAACTCAAGGCAACGCCAGATCCCTAACCCACTGAGTGATGCCAGGGATCGAACCTGCGTCCTCATGGATGCTAGTCAGATTCGTTTCTGCTGAGCCACAACGGGAACTTCCAAAATAACAATTTTATCATGGAAGAGTTAAGCTGTGTCCCAAAATGAAGAAAATACATAAAACTGGAGCTTCTGTAGCTGAAGGGGATGAGGCCAGAGTCCAGCCTGTTCAGCCTCCTCCTCCCTCCCTTTATATTTCCTGGCGTCTGCTGGGGGAATCCCTGGGGTGCAATGTTATGTTCAAAAATGAATCTGCCATTCCACGATCCAACACTAGAGGGCCGGAGGCTGAGCCTCCGCGGAGCATAAGATTTATTAATCAGTTTGTGCCCAGGATGATAAAGTTTGCATTTCAAACTGCATTTTTTTTTTCAGCCATACTTGTGGCACGTGAAAGTTCCCAGGCCCGCCAGGGATTGAACCCGAGCCACGGCAGACACTCAAGCCACCGTTGTGACAATGCCAGATCCTTAACGTGCTGCACCACAAGGGAACTCCACACATTATTTTTTTTTCTTTTGTCTTTTTAGGGCCACACCCACAGCATATGGAGGTTCCCAGGCTACGGATCAAATTGGAGCTACAGCTGCTGACCTACGCCACAGCCACAGCAACATGGGATCCCCGAGCCGCATCTGCAATCTACACCACAGCTCACGGCAACGCCGGATCCTTAACCCACTGAGCAAGGCCAGGGATCAAACCCGAATCCTCATGAATCCTAGTCAGGTTCGTTAGCCACTGAGCCACGTAGGAAACTCCCCACACACTATATTTTTAAAGAATCCACTTTCCATTCCAAAGTTTAACTCTCTTGGAAATATGTCTCTATTAAAGCAAAAGCTGTTGTAGAGTGTCCTGGAAACTCAAACAATTTATTAACACCATACTTCAATAGATCAGACTTCTGCAAACCTCAAACCAGAAAACAGCTAAAATATATATTCAATGAGAAGGCAATACACTTGGGCTTTGATGGGGAACAAAGCACAAACAAGCTTAGAAAGTAATTTTTTGAAAACATAATAAAATAATTATATTGTCTTCAGACATAATGAAACCATCTTATTGAGCCTGAGTTAATTTAAAGGTCAATAATGCATAATTTATGTAAGCTCATAAGATGCATTAAACCAATATCTCCCTTTTCTTATCTCAAACTTATTAACTCTAAAAACACTGGAACAGGAGTTCCTGCTGTGGCGCTGTGGGTTAAGTATCCAGCATTGCCAGAGCTGCAGCACAGATCACAGCTGTGGCTCAGATGCGATCCCTGGCCGGGGAACTTCCATATGACGCTGGTGCAGCCATAAAAAATAAACAAACAGGATTTCTCACTGTGGCTTAGTGCGTTAAGAACCTGACATGGTGTCCATGAGGATGCAGGTTCCATCCCTGGCCTTGCTCAGTAGTTTAAGAATCTGGCATTGCCACAAACTGCGGTGCAGTTCACAGATGCGGCTCGGATCCAGCGTGGCTGTGGCTGTGGCGTAGGCCTCCAGGAGCAGCTCTGATGTGATCCCCTAGCTGGGGAACTTCCATATACCACAGGTGCAGCCCAAAAAAGACAAAAAAATAAATAGGTAAAATAAAGTTTTAAATAGAAGAAACAAACTTTAAAACCATATAAATTCAATGGGGGCTGCCTCTGACAGTACCGAGTGTTCCCATCATTTTAGGGGTTCAAGAAGAGACCAACAGATCTGTTGATGGAGACACTGTAGACAGACTGAAGCCCTGCCTAGGAGACTGACCTAGATGGCTCCTGAGGTCCTTTCCAGATCCGGTAAGTCTAACTAACAGCTGTAGAGCAACTGCCTTGTGCCAAATACTGTAAAAAGCACTTTTCATCATGAATCTATATAATGAGTACTCTTATTGATTTCATTTGCACAGGAAGCACTAATATGGAGAAATTCTCCTTAACTTGGGCAAGGTTTCATAGCTGTAGAGGAAGCCCCACATCCTCCACCTCAGAGCCCGTGAGTGTAATACCTACTATGACCCAAATGCTGTGACAGATATCATATAACACACGAATGCACGTAAGAAGGGGTTCCCAGGCATAATCCATAATCGTATGGTAAACTAGAAAAAGCAAAGACCCTCAAGGTCTATTACTAACTCACAGCATGACCTTGAAACTTTTTTTTTTTTTTTTTTGCTTTTTAGGACCACACCCACAGCATATGAAGCTCCCAGGCTAGGGGTCGAATCGGTTCTACAGCTGCCAGCCTACACCACAGCCACAGCAATGCAGGATCTGAGCCTCGCCTGCAAGCTGCACTACAGCTCACGGCAACGCTGGATCCTTAACCCACTGAGCGAGGCCGGGAATGGAACCCATGTCCTCCTGGATCCTAGTCAGGTTTGTTAACCACTGAGTCACGCAGGGAACTCCTTGAACCTTCTCTCTGAGCTGCAGTTTCCCTTTCTGTAAAATTCAAGGAAGTCAGATTTAGCTGTAAGAATTCACTCTCCTCCAGCCATCACAATGGACCCTTTCTGATTATCACAGCTGCTTACATTTGGATTCCTGACAAACTACTTTCCTTCTCCAGGGGAAAACTAACATGATTTCTTACCAGAACCAAAATGCTATAACCCGTAAGTACCATTTATTATCTCAGAGAATAAATTTCTCCACGGAAACTTTGGTTCTTAAAAACTATGAATTTCTTTCTCATTATAAATATAGACACAAAACAGAAAGGAGAATAAACTGGAAACCTCCAATAAATGAGTGATTTTGGCAAGATTCACATAAAGTAGATGAAAAGTTTCCAAAAAGTAAAATGGAAGAAGTCATGATCTTTAGTATTTTCAGAGATGACTTCAAAGAAGAAAAAGAAGAGCAGACAGCAAAGCCGGAGAGACTTTTGAGACAACAGATATTCCCACCTCGACACCTTTTCATCACAGGCAAACAGGTATAAACTCACTGCCAGGCAAAATATCAGGGAGTTCTGCCAAGGAGATGGAACAAAATGCCAGGGAAGAATAAAGGAGTTAGTTGTCTGCGTCGGCCCAGTGATAAGCCCCACTGATGTATGAAAGCTCTAATTCTGCCTGCCTGGTCTACCATGCTTCATCTGTTGAGATAATCACGTGGTTTTTGTCCTATATTCTACTAATACGATGTATGGGACTGATTGATTTTTTTATATAAACTTTATTACTTTAATTTTTATTCTTAGTTGAAATACAGTTGATTTACAATGTTCCAGAAAAAAGAATAAAAGGGAAAAAAAGAGACACAAAGAAAAACAAAGAAAAAAAGAGAGAGAGAGAAACAAAAGGAAAAAAAGTAAAACAGCGTTTCAGGTGTATGGCAAAGTGATTAGTTATACATATATGTGTATATACTATATATATATACTCAGTATCTTCTAATAATTTATAATAAAGAAGGATTCAAAAAAGAATTCTAGATATATATTTTTCCATTATGTGTTATTATAAGATACTGAATATAGTTCCCTGTGCTATACAGTAGGTCTTTTTTGTTTATCTATGTTATATATAATAATGTATATATGTTAACCCCAAACTCCTCTTATTTCCCCACACCCCACCCCTGGCTATCCCCTTGGCTATCTCCTTTCATTCCTGATTCTAGTAATTTGAGCCCTTTCTCTTTTGATCAGACTAGCTATAGGTTTGTGAATTTTATATGGTTTGTGAATTCTGTAATTATGTTAGTAAGATTCAAAACCAAAATTTTCATTATAAAGGAAAACAGGTACAAGGATAAAATCTAACAAGTTATATGAAAGCCTTGGAATGATAAATTTGATTTGTAAGTATCAGCAGAAATATAATTTTTTTTCTTTTTGCCACTGGAAATATCTAGAAGCAATGAAAAAGACTGAACAGTAATATACCACATTGTACCCCTCAGATTGTGGCCTCCAAAAACCATTGCCCACAGAGGTAACCAGAGCTGGTGCAAACATGCCTGCTTCCAGGTCTGATGAAGGAAATGTCTGGCACGGCTGTGCAGAAAGCAAGAAAGTTATCTAAGGACAATGGGGTCATTTAAAAAGGCCACAAAACCAGCTTAAAAGGGTCCTCATTGCTTAAAGATGTTACAATGTGAATATCAAAGGTATCAAGAGCTTTTCATGAATAAACTCAGGTAATCCTTATGTCAGGCCTATGAGAGGTCCCCAGACTACAGACGGGGAAACTAGGACACAGAAAGTGGTTAACAGTCACTTAGCCCCCTACTCACTGTTGGGGAGTAGACCTGAGCTCAAACCAAGGCCTCCAAACCCAGAATTACACTTAACTTCCTTTTTTTTCCTTTTTTGGCTGCATCCATGGCATATGGAAGTTTCCAGGCCAGGGATCAAATTCACGCCATTTTGCTTTTATTTTTTTTTTTTTAAGGGTCACACCTGAAGCATATGCAAGTTCCCAAGCTAGGAATGTGATCAGAGCTGCCGCTGCTGGCCTGCACCACAGCCACAGCAACACAGGATCTGAGCCATGCCTGTGACCTACACCATAGCTCACAGCAACATCTGTCCCACTGAGCAAGACCAGGGATGAAACCCTCATCCTCATGGATACTAGTCAGATTCATTTCCACTACGCCACAATGAGAATTCGCCACTTTTCATTTTTATCTGCCTGTCAATAGTTATTATTTTGTCATCAGAAAAAGAAAGTGTTGTTTTTAAAAACTCTTATGAATTCATAAGGACTCAGGTTCGATCCCTGGCTCAGTGGGTTAAGGATCTGGCGTTGCCATGAGCTGTGGTATAGGTCACAGATGAGGCTTGGATCCTGAGTTGCCGTGGCGCAGGCCAGCAGCCACAGCTCCAATTTGACCCCTAGTCTGGGAACCTCCATTTGCCACAGATGCAGCCCTAAAAAGACAAAAACAAATAAAAATAATAGTAATAAAAACTCTTTTATCATTACTCTCTATGTTTCCTAAAGTTGAAATTAAGTAACTGGTGCTGGGTCGGATTTCCTGTCGTGGCTCAGTGGTTAATGAATCCGACTAAGAACCATGAGGTTGCGGGTTCGATCCCTGGTCTTGCTCAGTGGATTAAGGATCTGGCATTGCCGTGAGCTGTGGTGTAGGTTGCAGACGCAGCTCGGATCCCGCATTGCTGTGGCTGTGGCAAAGGCTGGCAGCTACAGCTCCTGTTAGACCCTTAGCCTGGGAACCTCCATATGCTGTGGGTGTGGCCCTAGATAAGGCAAAAAGACAAAAAAAAAAAGAGGGAAGACTTGCCTGGACCCATCTTCCCTCAGTAAAAGTAACTGGTCCTGGGGGCTGCTGAGGCACGGGTTTGATCTCCAGCCTGACAAGGTGGGTTAAGGATCTGGCATTGCCGCGGCTGTGACATAGGTAGAAGCTGCAGCTCGGATTTGATTCCTGGCCTGGGAACTTCCTTATGCCACAGGTGTGGCCAGAAAAGAAAAGAAATTGGTGCTGATATTTTAGCATTTGAACTTGGGTCTTTGAGCGAAATGCCTCAGCCTTATTGCAGAAGCAGAGCATTATTGTGGATCATGGCTTTCGTATTCCTTGGCTTGGTAGGCAGAGCTGGGTTCCAACGCCAAGGTGCTGTCTGGAGGTTGCCCAGTTCTATGTTGGAGGCTTATAAATAGATACATCAAGTGCCAGATATTCAGTCCATGGCAACTCGAAAATCCCATTTGCAAAAGGGCTTTTTCTACCCAATTAAATTGGCCCATTAAAGTAATCCTCTTGAAAACAAAAACCTATCTCCAGAGGCCCAGGGGGAGTTGAATATTATTTGCATAGATCTGCATATCAATTCATAGCCACTGAAATTCCTCATTAAGAACTGGATTTCTCCAGGCTACTGAAATCCAAGGGGCAAATATGTTGAGCTAATCAGTTTGATAGATTAGAACTAGCCTCTCCCTCTGACCTTAAAAAAAAATAAGTCTTCACCTCAAATCCAGGCTTTCCCTGGGAATTCTCTTGTGAGGTTGGGAGCTGGGTTAACCTGCATGTCCACTGGTTGGGGATTCTGAAGGGAGGAGGCAAGAAACACTTCCAGATCTTACAGAGGAAATGCAGACCAAGGGCAGGAGCTCCTGGATTCTCCACACTGTCTTTTCTCTCATGTACCCTATCAGTTGCCTTATCTGATTCCCTTCTGCCTGTATCTGAAATTTCTTTTTTTTTCTGTCTTTTTGCCTGATCTAGGGCCACCCCCAAGGCATATGGAGGTTCCCAGGCTAGGGGTCTAACAGGAGCTGTAGCTGCCGGCCTTCGCCACAGCCACAGCAACGCGGAATCCGAGCCGCGTCTGCAACCTACACCACAGCTCACAGCAATGCCAGATCCTTAACCCACTGAGCAAGGCCAGGGATCGAACCCACAACCTCATGGTTCCTAGTCGGATTCGTTAAACACTGAGCCACGACAGGAACTCCAGTATCTGAAATTTCTTTAGTTCCACCCTTCCTTTCCCTGACATTCTTCCCCTCATCTTCAGTGTTCCCCTCTGCAGAATGAAGATAACAACAGCATAACCTCAAGGATTAAGGAGGAGAGGCCTAGCTCTACACAATTTTTTTCTAAAGTTCTATTGAAAGGTAACACGTGGCTAATTTAGGATACGCCTTTGGATTCTTTTTGGCTAACATTTTACTTGGCATATACATATACATTCAGAGAAATTTTTGATTCAGTGACTACTTACGAATAAAAGAAAAGTTAAGAGGAATTCCCGTCATGGCTCAGTGGTTAACGAGCCCAAGTAGGGTCCATAAGGATGCGGGTTCCATCCTCGACCTCTCCCAGTGGGTTAAGGATCTGGCATTGCCATGAGCTGTGATGTAGGTCACAGATGTGGCTCCAATACTGCATTGCTCCGATCTGACTCCTAGGCTGGGAGGCGCCCTTCTCATTGCATCATATTGGCGGTACGTGACAGTGCTATGACTGACTGGTGATGCCAACATTGGCCATTTGGTTAAAGTGTTGTCTACCTGGTTTTCTTTCTGTAAAGGTGCTATTGTTCCATCCTTACTTATTTGAAAGTGAGTCCCCAAGTCCAACTTGTACTAAGGGAAGAGAAATTAGACTCCATCTCTTAGTAGAAGAGGATATCTACATATGTTATTTGGAATTATTCTCTAAAGAAAATTTATTCCCTTTTCTCCCATTTACTTATCAATCATTTGTTTACATCTATATAGGCTCGTGGTATTTACTATCTTCTTTGGTTTATAATCTAATACTATTGTTATTTATTTTGCTGTTCAAATTGTTCCCCTAATACTATTGTTATTTATTTTGTTGTTCAGATTGGTCCCACTTTGGCCATTTGGAGCTCTCTTAGATTGGCTCCTAAGTTCTCTTGACAGATTCCCATCCAATTTTTGGTTTCGGTTTCCTCTGTTCTGTTTTTTGGCCACTTTACTGTCACTACAAGATGCCTCAACCCTAGAATCAACCATTTCTCCAAGGGACTCTAGTTCCTTTCATTGGAGAATGGTATTCAGAAACTCAGATGTGGGCTTTGAATATGCTCATTGCTACTGGGATGTCACTCCTTCAGTCCTTTTTAGCAGAAAGAGCCAGGAAATAGATGTATCCATAACACCTCATGTTATTAAACCAATTTATGGGGTTTTTTTTGCTTTATACTGCCAAACTTGAGGTGCTGAGGAAAACATCAGGGCTTGAGCCACCCTGAATTTTCTCCCTGCTCAAGAAGAAGCAAACTGCTAGGGAAAAAAGAGATCCCAGAAACGAAATTTTTTTGCTGCAAGTACCACTAGGGTAAATTTGCTAGATAAAATACAAGTTTCCCAGTTAAAATGGAATTTCGGATAAACCACAAATACATTTTCAATGTATGTCTCGTGCGAATACGCTTTATCTGAAATTCTAAATTGCCTGAAGTCTTATAGTTTTATTTGCTAATTCTGACAACCCCTCAGTGGGGGCAGAAGTTAAGTAGGAGTTGTAAGAGCTTGGCTGGAGGCAGTATCACCACATCAAAGAAATACAAAGCCCTGAATTCCTGTATAATGTCTGCACCTGCTCCCAATAGGGCCTATCATATAAAATGCATCATCAGCCAAGAAAAAGCTATAAACAACACCAAGGTCAATAAACTTGGTATACCTAAGTGCCCTTCAGAAGGCAGCTCAATATCACATCCTCTTTGAAGTTTCTTTAACTGCTCCAAGCCAAACAAACAGCAACTCGGCTGTATTGTCCAAAGGCCCATGACCACGCTCCTGCACAGACCCTGGTAATCTAAAGAAGGGTCAAGCATTGTTGTTGGACCATTGAGGTAATTGCTGGGCAGGTTTCTGAGCTCTCTGTGTGCACAGCTCCCCCTCTGTCTATCTCTGTAGAAGCAGTGTCTACCACCGTCCCAGAAAGAGTCTGCAGATGCTCCATAAACATTTGTTCAATGAACAAGTGAATAAATGAATGATCACTCCCATTTCAACAATGAAGGAACCAAGGCCCAGAAAAGTTCAATTCAAGTTCACACATTTGTTTGGCTTTTGTTTTTTGGTTTTGATTTTTGTTTTCTATTCTATTGGGTCCTCAAGAACAAGAATAAGAAATGATGCTTCAGAAGCTGGAGTAGCAGACCTCGATGGGAAGACGTCTGCTGAGCCTTTCCCAGCCTGGAGCCCACATGGCATTGAGGGTGGCAGGTTTTCCCTCCCCAACCCCATCCATCAGCTGCTGCCTTCTGAATTAAAGTTTAACCTCTGGGTTCAATTCTGACTCTGATCTTGAGCAAATTGCTCTCCCTCCATTTTCTCCTCTGCAAACTGCCAGGGATGACCTAAGTGAAGAAATCTCTGAAAGGCTCTGGCTTGTCTCTCTGTTCACTTGTCAACTAGCATTTGTTGAGGCCCTTTGGTGTGGACTCTGAGGGTACAACACAAGATATGGTTCCTGCCCTCAGGGAACTCACAGGCAACTGGAAAGACAGAGAAGTGAAATGAACTGGTCTGAAGCATGAATGGTGCCATGGCCATAAAAGCAGTGGCCATGATTTCTTTTTGCATGCACACTGGCCAGAGCACCAGTTCCCGCTTTGTGACTGGAGTCATTTCAATCCTCTTTTAGGGAGGTGGCATGACCTGGTCAAGGTCACTTAGCTAGAGTTGCCATTGAAACTCAAGTTTGTCTGACTCAAAAAACTAGCACTCATAACCACTCAGCTATGCTGCTTCCTTGATAAACATATGTAAAAGCAATAATGGAAGGTGCAGAGTAAGGCCTAGGGAAAGTTACTCTAAGGCCTTTCTGACCATGATGCAAAATTCAGGAACCATTAAAAACAACTTAAATAATAATAGGTAGCAGTGAGTTCCTGTTGTGGCTCAGCAGGTTAAGAATACAACTAGTATCATGAAGGATGCAGGTTCAATCCCTGCCAGTGAGTAAAGGATCCGGTGTTGCAGTGCGCAACAGCACAGGTCACAGACACAGCTTGGATCCAGCGTTTCTGTAGCTGTGGCTTAGGCTTGCATTTGCAGCTCCAATTCAACCCCTAGCCTGGGAACTTCCATATGCCACAGGTGCAGCCATAAAAAAGAGAGAGAGAGAGAAAGACAGAAGAAAATAACAGGTACCAAATACAGAATTTACTATGTTCTATAGAGAACACTTTAAATATATTAAGCATTTAGGAGTTCCCTGGTGGCTCAGCAGATTAAGGATCTCGCATTGTCACTGCTGTGGCTCAGGCCACTGCTGTGGCACAGGTTCGATCCCTGGCCCGAGAAATTCTGCATGTCATGGGTGCGGCCAAAGTAAGAAGAAAAAAAAAAATATATATATATATATATATATATTAGGCCCTTACTCTTCAAAATAGCCATATGAGTTTGGCACTATAATCCCCATCTTACAGATGAGGAAAATGAAGCACAGTAAAGCAAATTGCTGAAATCAACACAGCGTATTGGCAGAGCTGGAATTTGAACCTAGAGAGTCTGGCTCCAGAACCTGTGCTCTAACCCATTATGCTATACTGTCAAAGTCAAAGGTAAATGACAAAAGAGAAGAAAAAATGCTGAAACTCGTTTCACAAAGGGCTAATCTTCCTAATGGATTAAGAGCTCCCCCTAAGAAAAAGGCCAATAGCCCAACAGAACAACAGGCGAAGCATATGAATAGATAGTTCGGTAAAATTAAATAAGTACAAGAAAAATGCAGGTTTTAACCCTAATAATATACCATTTCTCAGGGACCAGATTGGCAAAAAACCCAAAATTTGACAAAAGACTCTGTGAGGCTGTGGGAAACGGCCTCACATACCTTACAGGGGGGAATGCAAACCAGTACAAGAAAAATGGATGCACTTTAAAATGACAAATCCATATACTCTGCAATTCTATATTTAGAAATTATTCTACAGGAGTTCCCGTCATGGCTCGGCAGAAACGAATCTGACCAGCATCCGTACGGATGCAGGTTTGATCCCTGACCTCTCCCAGTGGGTTAAGGATCTGGCGTTGCCGTGAGCTGTGGTGTAGGTCGCAGATGTGGCTCGGATCTGGCGTTGCTGTTGCTTTGGTATAGGCTGGCAGGCACAGCTCCAATTCGACCCCTAGCCTGGGAACCTCCATGTGCTGCGGGTATAGCCCTAAAAAGACAAAAAAAAAAGAAAGAAAGAAAAATTATTCTACAGATAACTCACACATACAAAATGGAATTAATGTAAGGTCATTTGCAGCCTTCTTTGTGACAGCAAAGTCCTGAAAACAACCTTAATGCCCATCAACAGACACCGGTTGAATACATTTGGCACATCCATATAATGGAATAAATACTCTGCACTTTAAAAAGATTGAGGCAGCACTTTATGGATTGCTAGGAGACAATTTCAGGATACGTGAAGGGAAAAAGCAAGGCAAAGAACAGTGTGTATGATGTATTACCCTTTTGTGTATATTATATATTATTTTGCATAAAAAGAAAATTTCTTGTAGTGACTTATACAGACATAAAAAATACCTTTGGGGTGAAATAGGGAAAGGGCAGATGGAGGGCAAGGTTAGAAGGGAAAGCTTCAAAAGATTGTGTATCTTTTGCATTTTTTGAGGCTTGAACCACATATTTATATTTTTAAAATTTAACATAGAATTTTTAAAAGAAAAAAGAAAGGCCTTTCAGAGGATGGGTCATTTTAAATTTATCTGGCTCCAAGAGGACAACTCAATGGTCCTGTAATGAGATAGTCTCTTCATGAACACATCAGGGCAAAAAAAAAAAAAAGGGAGGATATTAAAGATCTCCATGGGTGCAGGGAGATTCCTTTTAAACCACTCGGGGCAGCTCCTATTGCCTTTCCCCATTATGCTCCTGAGGCTCATTCAAAGCTAAGACTCAGGCGCCTGACATCTGGTAACAGAGGTAACCATGGGCAACTAGGCCTCTCTCCTGGTTGTCATGGCAACGGTAATGTTGCTCCAGTTGGGTTTCATTGAGGTAATTATCAGGCGTTGCGGTGGACTCCTCCACATTTGCCGTCATTTACATCAATGACAGTTATGAATGAGCTTAAATTAGATGCAATTTCAATTGAACTGTTAAGAGAGGCTGTGAATTGAGTCAGATTTACATATCCTTCCATCAGGGCCGCCAAACCTTTTGAATTGTGTGCCTAGAGCAATTCAGGGCTGGGGTGTCACTTGCACAGCAGCCATCAAGCTGCTGGCTGGCCAGAAACCTACCATGTTTCAACCAGGCTTATCTAGCCACTTTCCTCCCCCTCCACCACAAGCTTTCGGAGCAGATCCAGCAGGCTCTTGGTTTCAAACCAATATATAGACAGAATTTCTGATTTATCAGGACTTTGTAAAAAACCATAGCTCTGCACAATCAGCCTCAGTTTTTCTGCTGCAGAGTATTTACCGTGGAAAAGGAGGGACCCAGGATTCCTTACCACAGCTCATAGCTCCTTCCACTTTTGCTGCCTCACTCAGGGGCCAGGGACGGACATTTTGGTTGTGTTTGGAAAGTGACACCAAGTTTCACAAAGTTCATGAGTCTTAGTGAAAAGAACAGGTGCTTCTGCATCTATCAGCCAAAAGATCAGTAGGCAGTGGCTTGGTCCTGGCAGCCAAAGATCCTGCTTGCTGCTAACAAGCTCCCAGTGACTCACACAGACCCTTAACCCCTGTTTTGAGTGGTTACATGATGCTCAATGTTGACTGAAAAAGACTGCACAATCTAAAATTTGAAAATTATGTTTAACCTACTAGACTTACTGAGGAGTTAAGCTTGGGATATAAACAGCCTCTCAGACAGCTCTGAGGGACTGTTCCAAAGAGTCAAGGGGGGAACCATGACATATAGGAGTTTTTAGGAAGAAAAAACAAAACAAAACCTGCTAGTCAAACATCGGTACAAGAGGTTAAGGATTTGGTGCTGTCACTGAAGCAGCCTGGGTTGCTGCTGAGACACAGGTTCATTCCTAGCCACATGCCATGGATGCAGCCAAAAGGAAAAAAATCAAAGATTTTGCTAATTACTTAACTGATGCTAGATGCAAATACTGAGAAACCTTGCTCATACAAGTAAGTATTTGGAAACAGAAGAATATCTGATTTTCTTTTTCCTTTTTTTTTTTGTCTTTTTAGGGACACACCCCGGTCATATGGAAGTTCCCAGGCTAGGGGTCTAATAGGAACTGTAGCTGCTGGCCAGCACCACAGCCAGAGCAGTGCAGGATCCGAGCTACGCCTGCAACCTAAACCACAGCTGACAATAACGCAGGATCCTTAACCCACTGAGCAAGGCCAGGGATCAAACCCACATCCTCCTGGATACTAGTCGGTCTTTACCGCTAAGCCACCACAGGAACACCCAGAAGAATGTCTGTTAATGTCATTCAGTTCTTAACTTCTGAATTATAAGCCAGTTGTGACTTTGTAAAAATTAACATTTGTTAAGCAGAGCCTGGATGTTCAACAAAATACCACAAGGTAATTGAAATAAAGACGTGTATTGCTCAGGCCCTGGAGGAGGTACATGGCCACAAGGTGGCTCCAGGGGCCACAAGGTGAGGTCAAGGCCGAGTGCAGGCAGCAAGCTTGACTGTTATCTAGGAAGAGACTAGCCCCTAGGCCCCCGGCCAAACAAAATGGAGATGAGGCAGTAATATTTTAGAGTAATTTAGCTAAACTCTCAACAATGTGATCTAGCATCGAAATTATTATTTGAATGAAAGCCAATTAACTTACAAATGCTTTGGTTACCCAACCGCTGAAGTCATTCACCAATTCAAACCTAATACCAATATCTTTGAATCAACCCTGTGTTGATAGCTGAAGTTTGTACACCCAGGGCAATGTGCCAGAATCAGATCCAGGATGGGCAAGGAGTAGGAAAATGGGGATTATGAAAGAAGACATGGGAAAGGAAACCCTCTGCTGTCATCTCAAAAAGTTCACAAAAGGAAGATCAATTTTTTTTTCTTTTTAGCGCTGTACCCGAGGCATATGGAGGTTCCCAGGCTAGCGTCAGAGCTGTAGCTGCCAGCTTATGCCACAGCCACAGCAACATCATATCCAAGCCGTGTCTGTGACTTACACCACAGCTCACAGCAACACCAGATCCTTAACCCACTGAGCAAGGCCAGGGATGGAGCCCGCATCCTTATGGACCCTAGTTGGCCTCGTTAACCACTGAGCCATGACAGGAACTCCAGGAAGATCAAGTTTTAGAAAAGAGTGCATATGAAAATAGAGTATCTGGAAATGTATTCCCTTAAAATAATCCCCATATACTCTGTAGAATGTATATGCATAAGTACTCCAGTCTGAAGACACCGATCTAAAGCATTCTAAGATCTCTGTATCTGAAGGAAGACAAGAAATTGATTAACTCTGAATTTTGTTTACTATGTACATTAGAATATCTTGCGTAACCATGAAGAGAATAGATATTCTTGGAGTTCCCATTGTGGTGCAGTGGAAACAAATCTACTATCCATGAGGTTGCGGGTTCAATCCCTGGCCTCACTCAGTGGGTTAAGGATCTGGCATTGCCATGATCTGTGGTGTAGGTCGAAGATGCAGCTCAGATCCATCTTTGCTGTAGCCTGCAGCTGCAGCTCCAGTTCGACCCCCTAGCCCGGGAATTTCCATTTGCCGTAGGTGCAGCCCTAAAAATAAATAAATAAATGAAAAACAGCGAGGAGTAAAGGCGAGGTCGGAGGGAGCTGTAGAAATGTCAGCCACCGTTGATGATAATGAGTCATCACAATCACAGCTTCAGTGATCATAAAGCACAATGTCCAAGCAGTTTTTCAGAAATCAAGAACATTTTCCATTTATATTAAATCAGAATATTTGAAACTTAAAAACTGTCACTGATAACCAGTGTCCACAGCATTCATGTGCAGCATGATTTTATAGTCATCGGAGAGAGAGGCAGGACTTGACAATCTCCCAGCTTTTAATGAGGTGAAACACAACTGAAAGGCTTGCAGATGGGCCTGCGTTGTTCAGGCACTGATGAGACCGTGATACAGGTAACGGAGATGAATGCAAACAGATACTTTAGTAATCAACAAAACATACACTCTCTGGGAAGGCGTATCCGTTACCCCAAACCGGATACATCCTGGTGCCTTTGGATTCAAGATCAAATCATCTATTCAGATGAGCCTACCAAATTCATCTCAGGGCAGTTTTCCTTCCTACTTCAGACTGCTTTAAAAGAGACATCATTCAGAAGCCTGCACTTAAACAGCCTGCACTTAAACAGGCTGTAGAAAGTCAAGGCTCTGTTCTTAAATTCATTTGGGGAGTTCCCATTGTAGCTCAGGAGGTTAAGAAGCCAACTAGTATCCATGAGGATGTGGGTTCGATCCCTGGCCTCGCTCAGTGGGTTAAGGATTCGGCATTGCAGTGAGCTGTGGTGTAGGCTGCAGACAATGCTCAGATCTGGCGTGGCTGTGGCTGTGATGTAGGCCGGTGGCTACAGCTCTGATTAGACCACTAGCCTGGAAACCTCCATATGTCACAGATGTGGCCCTAGAAAAAACAGGAAAAAAAAAAGAATTGATAAGCAATGAGGTTCTACTGTGTAGAACAGGGATAGGTCTCTTGGGATAGAACGTGATGGAAGATAGTATGAGAAAAAAATGTGTGTGTGTGTATCCGTGTGTGTGTGTATACATGTGTGTGTATGACTGAATCACTTTGCTGTAGAACAGAAATTGGCACATCATAAATCATCCATACTTTAATAAAAAAAAATTCCTCTCCCAGAGGCAGCCTTGGCAACTATGGGAAACATTTACATCTGTATGCACACTCTAGTTTGTTTGGTTTTGTTTTGGTCACATACCAAAAGTAAAACCGTCCACACAGTTTTTATTATCTTAATATTCTATTGCAGTGACTGTTCTGTATCAGTGACTGTTCTATATCAGTACAGATGGAGAGGCCCCGATTCTTTTTTCTTTTTTTTTTCTTTCTATTTTTTTTTGGTCTTTTTAGGGCCACACCCGCAGCACATGGAGGTTTCCAGGCTAGGGGTCAAATAGGAGCTACAGCTGCAAGACTACGCCACAGCCACAGCAACATGGGATCCAAGCCACGTCTGCGACCTACACCACAGCTCACTACAACAACGGATCCTTTAACCCACTGAGCGAGGCCAGGGATTGAGCCTGCATCCTCATGGATACTAGTCAGATTCCTTTCCACTGAGCCATAATGGGAACTCCATAAGGCCCCGATCTTTATCACGGCTACACAATATTCCACTGTAAGGTTATTTTACATCACTAGTCCCCTACACATGGATATTTACTTCTTACTTATTTATTTATTTATTTACTTTTATGGCCACATGTGCAGCATACGAAAGTCTCTGGGCCAGGGGTTGAATCCAAGCCACAGCTGCAGCCTCCACCACAGCTGCAGCAACACCAGATCCTTTAACACACTGCACCAGGCTGGGAATCGAACTCGTGCCTCTGCAGTGATCTGAGCTGGTGCAGATGGATTCTTAACCCAATGCGCCCAGCAGAAACTCCCACATGGACTTTTAGATGGTTTACAACCTTTTACTATTTCAAACAATTCTGCAAATTACATCTTTGTACAAACAACCCGTTCTCTGTATGAAAGGATAAACAAAATAATGGTCTATACATGCAATGGGATATTATTCAACCTTAAAAAGCAAGGAAATTCTGACATATGCGACAGTATGGATGGATGAAATTAGAGGGCATTACACTAAGTGAAACAAGCCTGTCACAAAAGAGCAAATACTGTAAAACTCCACTCACATGAAGAATCTAGAGCAGTCAAACCTGTAGAAAGAGAAAGCAGAATGGTAGCTGCCAGGGGTTGGGGGAGGGGGAAATGAAGAGTTAGCGTTTAATGGGTACCAAGTTTCAGCTTCCGCAAGATAAAAAACATTCTGGAGATGGATGGTGTTGATGATTGTATAACCATGTGAATGTACTTAATGTCACTGAACTGTACACTAAAAAATAGTTAAGACGGTAAATTTTGTGTTACATGTATTTTACCACAATTTTTAAAAATCCATTTTCTTTATTCTTATGTATTCATTTATTCATTCATACATTTGTCCAATCATTCTATAAACTTGTACATGCCGGAATTACACAGAGTTACATAAAGACTTATCCTTATGCTAAAAAAAGATGAAAAGGAATTAGGCAAAGAAGTGACACAAGGATACTCCAGGCAGAAAGTTCAGGATGTCAAAAATCTAAAAGCCAGGAGTTCCCGTCGTGGCGCAGTGGTTAACGAATCCGACTAGGAACCATGAGGTTGCGGGTTCGATCTCTGGCCTTGCTCAGTGAGTTAAGGATCCGGCGTTGCCATGAGCTGTGGTGTAGGTCGCAGACGCGGCTCGGATCCTGCGTTGCTGTGGCTGCACTGTAGGCCAGCGGCTACAGCTCCGATTAGACCCCTAGCCTGGGAACCTCCACATGCCACGAGTGCGGCCCTAAAATGACAAAAGGCAAAAAAAAAAATCTAAAAGCCAGACTGGAGAGAAGAGGATGGAGAGGTAAGCAGGGACCAGACATAAAAACTTCAGTTATCTGGCTAAAGAAAGGGTTTTATTCCAGGAGAATAAGTATTCTGAAAGGTTTAGGGTGCACATCACCTAACCTGTGTGTCAGGAGGGCTCTGGCTTCTATGAGGAGGCTGGACCAGGAGGAGACAGGTGCACATCCCCAGCAAGAAAGGATGGCAGCGTCCACCAAGGGTGTCAGATGCACACACCGACGCAGGCCAGGCACAAACATTTCCAAAAAGTCCACATGAGCCAACACTGTAAGATCACAGGACCTAAAGCGGCCAGCAGCCTAAGACCTCTCACCTGGCCACCGCAGCTGTTGATTAATGAAATCCTCCAGAATGTCAGGGGAGCCAGGCCCAGGGTCACTGACCTCTGCCAGACTAGCTGGATGGGACAGAAACCATGGAGACTGAAGCTGAAAAGGAATCCCTCTGTCCTGCTTCCCTCCGAAGTGGGGAGAGTAACAGTGAAGCTTGAAGAATCTTGACTTATCCAGAAAAAGACAGTAGGCAGGAAACAGACTGCAGGAAATTAGGGTATAATTCATTGCTTTGTAGTTTTCAAAGTGTGGTCTCTGGACCAGCCACATCAGCTTCATCTGGGAGCTGGTTAGAAATGCAGATTCTCAGAGTTCCCTTGTGGCACAGCAGGTTAAGGATCCATCATTATCACTGCAGTGGCTTGGGTCACTGCAGAGGCTGGGGTCACTGCTGTAGCACAAGTTTGATCCCTGGCCCAGGACTTTTAATATGCCATGGCGCAGCCAAAAAAAAAAAAAAAAATGCAAATTCTCAGGCCCTCCTGAAACAGAAGCTGGGCCCTAGTGATTTACACTTTAATAAGCACAGGTGATTCGGAAGCAAGTTCAAATTTAAAACCATCTCCCTATAACATGTCACCTCAGATGTCATTTAAACAACATGTTTCTTATTCCTCCACCCAGCTTGATGATAAAAGTTAACACTCTGGGACTTTACTGGTGGCTCAGCAAGTTAAATATCTGGCATTGTCACTGCTGTGGTGTGGTTCAATCCCTGGCCCCAGGAACTTCTGCATACAATGGGTGCAGAAAAAATAATAATAATAATAATATTTTGGCTCCTTTTAATTTATTCTATAGAATATTATCAAATTATCAGATTTACCTATTCTCCCCCCCCCCCTTTACTTGCATAAACTTGTCAGGAACATAAAGCAAAGAACAACTGTTTCATACATTTTATTGTATGAATAAAACCTTGTTTCCAAAAAACATTCGAAATGGCTGGTGATGAATGCAGTTAATGTTTACCACAGATCTCAAATGTGCTTTATGAAGACTGTTAAAAAAAACTGTACTCCATAAGGTCTCTTGTGGCTCGGCAGGTTAAGAATCTGGCGTTGTCACTGCAGTAACTCGGGCTTCTGCTCTGATGTGGGTTCAGTTCTTGGCCCTCGAACTTCTGCATGCCTGGGATGTGGCCAAAAAAGAAAAAAAAATCACTCCATGAATGACCTAAAACTTTGCAGAGATTTGAAGGCCAGAGCTTCCTGGGCCAGAAAATCAAAAACCCTAGGAAAGATAGGCCAAGATCTGTAAGCCATCCAGAAATACTGCATATCAAATTGTCCTGGGGCCGTTAAACGAGAGTATTCACCGGTCTTTGGTTGTAGCATAACCAGTGAGTATTCATCTGGGAATTCTGACGCGTTATTCAAATTCCAAAAGCCCCATCGTAACTTCTCTAGCTGCAAAATATATTTCCTGCCATTAAAGAGAGTTTTGTTCAGGCCCTCTGCAACCACTACAACGATTCCAGCTTTCTTATGGGTACATTCCATGTAATAAATGGCAGAAAACACAGAAGTAGTGGGACTAGGCTCTGTGACCTGGCGCTGCATTACAAGTCTCCCCCTTAGCTCGTGACCTTGGGAAGGAAGCTTACATGCCCTTTGCTCAGACATCAGGCAGGCAGTGTTGTGAAGTGCCTACTGTAATACCTCGCCAAGAATCTATTATTCATGTATTGATCCCCTTCTAGGCCAGGAGTACAACAGATCTCTATAAATGGCAATTGATTGAGAATAGGCCCAGCGGTATCATAACATCAGTCTCCACTAGGTGGCAATAACGGTGCTAGGTAATTGGTTACTAACATTGGTCTTCAGAACTCAGCACTATTTCTCTTACTAGTTATTTACTCACACATTCATTCACCAAATATTTATTCGATGGCTGCTATGTGCCTGCCACCATAGTTAACATACAAAGATCAGCGAAGACAGATACAGTCCCTATCTATGGACCTTAGGTCTAGGTGAGGAAACGGACGGAGAATCACATCAATAAAATAGCACACCATTAAGTGCTGTGAGAGTGCCCAAGGCGAGAACCGCCCGCTGGGGAGCAGGAAAGCGTCCCTGATAGAGGGATGAGAAAAAGACCCCAGGAAGGTGAGGGGTGGGAAGCCAATGCTCCGACAGAGCAGGGGCGGGGGGGCTGTCAGTGGCTCCTGGAGAGCAGGCGGACTGCAAGGCCACGTGGCTGGAGCCTGAAGAGAAGGGGAGCGGGATGGGAGCTGCGCACCCTAGAGGAAGGAACAAAAGGCAGGCAGCGGGGGACTTTGTAAGCCTAGTTCTTTGTGGGGATTTGGGTCTAGATCCCAATGGCAGCGGGAGCCCACTGATGGGTTTTTAAACCCAGGAGGGGAGAGGGCTGGGGTGACTAGAATGAATTTGCATTTAGCAAGATCAGATTTGCATTTTAACAGGGTGACTGAGGTCTCCTCTGCTGGAGATTCAGCTGAAGTGGGGGAGACTGAAGAGGGGGAGGGCCCTCCCAGGTGCCCAAGACCAGTTAGAGAACTACCACGGGAGTTTAAGAGGACGCGTATGTCTTGGGTCAGGATAGGGACCTGGAGGTGAAGGGAAAGGACTGAGATGGGGAAAGTACCAGAACTCAATGGCTAGGGGGTGCACAGGAAATGGGGGGTGCCAGAGATGGCTCCCCAGTGTCTGGCTCAGAGAGGAAGCTGAAGGGGGCAAGGGGTCTCAAATAGTGGCTGGGTGGCAGAGAAAGTCATGAGTTCACAAATTTATTTATTTATTTATTCATTCATTCATTCATTTATTTTTAGGGCCACACCCGTGGCATATGGAGGTCCCCAGACTAGGGGTCGAATCAGAGCTACAGCTGCTGGCCTGCGCCACAGCCACAGCAACGCCAGATCCTTAACCCACTGAGCGAGGCCAGGGATGGAAACTGTAGCCTCATGGATACCAGTCAGATTCATTTCCTCTGAGCCATGATGGGGAACTTCATGAGTTCACTTTTAGACATGCTGACTTTGAGGGGGTTTTGAGATATCCAAGGGGAAGTCCCAGGAGGCAAAGGAACCTCTGAGTCCAGAGTTTAAAGACAGATCAAGTCAGCTGGCCTGGGGTGAGACCACCAGCACATGAAGACAAGAAGGAAACATGGCTACCTGGGTGAAGGCCAGCAGCCTGGGCACTGGAATCCTGCAACTGGCCACCAAAAGGAGGATATTGCTGAAGGCAACATTAGAGATCTAACAGAGGAGTTCCCACTGGGGCTCAGTGGTAATGAACCCAGCTAGTACACATGAGGATGCTGGTTCAATCCCTGTCCTCGCTCAGTGGATTAAGGATCCAGTGTTGCCGTGAGCTGTGGTGTAGGTCCCAGATGCAGCTTGGTATTGTGGTGTTGGCCTGCAGCTGTAGCTCTTATTTGACCTCTGACCCCTAGCCTGGGAACTTTCATATGCCCCAGGGTACAGAAGAGGAGGGGAGGGGAGGGGAGGGGAGGGGAGGGGAAGGGAGGGGAAGGGAGAGGACGGGAGGGGAGGAAAGGGGGAAAGAGAGGGAGGAAGGGAGGGAGGGAGAAATCTAACAGACACAGATTGGAATAGAGAAAAGGGAAGGGGTTTCAAGGAAAGCAAAGCATGAAGAGAGCAAAGACAGAGATAACAGGATGATAAGAAGCATGTGACTTAGGGAGTTCTTGTCATGGCTCAGTGGTTAATGAACCCAACTGGTATCCGTGAAGACTCAGGTTCGAGTCCCATCCCTGGCCTTGCTCAGTGGGCTAAGCATCTGGTGTTGCCGTGAGCTGTGGTGTAGGTCGCAGATACAGCTTGGATCCAGTGTTGCTGTGGCTGTGGTGAGGCCAGCAGCTACAGCTCCGATTTGCCCCCTAGCCTGGGAACCTCCATATGCCACCGGTGTGGCCCTAAAAAGACTAAAGACAAAAAAAAAAAAAAATAAGAAGTATGTGACTTAGTTCTCTTCCCAGCAAATTGCTCTCACTCCCCCAAACTCACTCTCAGAGATGGGGGGTGACTCCTTGCCATGGTCCCCAATCGCTGCAGGGGCTGTTTAGACAGCAGGATCCTGACACCTGAGTGCTACACTCCAGAGCTTATCTCACAGACAATCTTCAGCGTACATGCTGCAGGAGGAGAGGTGCCTGGGCTGGTAGAAGGTCAGCTGCTCTGAAGGAAGGTTCTTAGCATCTGAGAGACATTTCCCTTGTCCATTCCTATTTCAAACAGTTAAAGCACAACCAACTTGCCATCAAATCAACATTTTGTATACCTTAATCTTACACAATGCTAGTTGTCAAGTATCTCAATAAAGCTGGGAAAAAAAACAACTGATGAATCTAGGGGATATGGATGTTTACGATACTATTACAGTTTTTCAGTAGGATTGAAATTTCTAAAAACTTTCCCTTAGAAATATTTTTTAAAGCAAAAGTGTTGGGGAGGATTTCTCCTGTGGTGCAGTAAGTTAAGAACCTGGCATTGTCACTACAGTGGCTTGGGCCACTGCTGTGACACGGGTTTGATCCATGGCCCAAGAACTTCAACGTCTCAGGTGCAGCCAAAAAAAAGAAAAAAAAAAGGGGGGGGGGGGGGGGGGGATATAAAAACATCTGGCAGGGAGAGCAGGTATGGGTATAGATGAAGCAAGACTGACCATTAGTAGGGAGTTCCCACTGTGGCTCAGGGGAAACAAATCTGACTAGTAACCCTGAAGACGCAGGTTCGATCCCTGGCCTCACTCAGTGGGTTAAAGATCCGGTGTTGCCATGGGCTGTGGTGTAGTTAGGAGATGCGGCTCGGATCTGGCATTGCTGTGGCTGTGGCGTAGGCTGGCGGCTACAGCTCCAATTCGACCCCTAGCCTGGGAACTTACATATGCCGCAGGAGAGGCTCTAAAAAGACAAAAAAAAAAAAAAAAAAGATTGACTCATTAGTTGAAAAGTATTAAATTTGGTTATGCATTAGTGTAGGGGTGCATTCCATTATTTTCTACTTCTGTATATTTATTTTTTTTCATAAGCTTTTTTTTTTTTTTAAGCAGGGTGGAGTAAACGATATGCAAAGTACCCAGTTAGTTTAGTTCTGCTGTTAGTTTAGTGGAATTTTGTCCTTAATCCCTTCCCACTTACTTTTCATTTGCCCTTCTTCCCTTGGGGGCAAAGGTTGCCCTACAGTGCAATTTTCTTCTCAGATCTGCTGTAAGACATAATTTGTTGAGTTTTTTTTTTTTTAAATCATCTTGAAATGTGAAAATCACTGATGACTAATTGGAAGCTTTACACAAGTCCTAGATTTAAGGTCATGACAGCTGAAAGGCTTCCTTTCCTGCAGGCATACCAACCCTAAGTCACAGAAAGACACAAGAAAGCTGGGGAGGTAAATGCAGGAAGACGAAGGTCCCCCCCAATGGCACATTCACCCTGCACTGCTCTGGGCGAGCTCTGAGGTTCCCAGGTTCCTTCCTCCAGGCTGCTGAGGGGCACCCTGGCACCTCAGCTGAGAAGTGTCCCTGCCCCAGTTTGGAACATTTCTCTCTCCCACCTCATCTCTCCCCCACTCTTCCATCATCCCACATTCCAGCCACACAGCAGCAGTTCCCAACCAGACTTGACTCTCTCCCTTAGGCTTTTTTTTCTTTTTCTTTTGCCTTTTCTAGGACCGCATCCGTAGCATATGGAGGTTCCCAGGCTAGGGGTCTAACAGGAGCTGTAGCCGCCGGCCTACACCACAGCCACAGCAACGCGGGATCCGAGCCGCATCTGTGATCTACACCACAGCTCATGGCAAGAGCTTAACCCACTGAGCCAGGCCAGGGATCCAAGCCCTGTCCTCATGGATACTAGTCAGGTTCATGAGCTGAGCCACAACAGGAACTTCCGCAGATACAGGTTTAACAACCAGTTCTCCGAGGCAAAAAGCCTTGGATTTGTAGTGTTTACCTAATCCTGAGGTGTAAATAATCCCATTGTGACCAATTTCAAGCTGCCAACAAGCTGTCACTGAAAGTGCAGGTGGGAAGAGCTGTGCACCACATTCCCACCGGCCGACTCCAGCATGTCACTGCAGCTCCCAGCCTCGGACCTGTGGGCAACTTCGGCCTCCTCTCAGCAAAAATGTGCGGGCCCAGAAGCTGGACAGTGTTCCTCTTAGAGGATCACCACAGAGGGTCAATTTCCTAAATTCAGAGACTAAATACTACTGCTAGGAACATTTGTCTAAAACAGTGACATATCTTTACAGTCCCTTCCAACAATAAACTTCTAGGCACAAAATAGACATAGATGTCTTCCTCTGCTGAACTGTCATCAAGCTTTATTTCTACACCTTTTTTGTTTTCTTTTGTTTTTTGTTTTTGTAGGGCCGCACCCATAGCATATGGAGATTACCAGGCTAGAGGTCGAACTGGAGCTGTGGCTGTTGGCTACACCACAGCCACAGCAACACTGGATCCTTAACCCACTGAGCGAGGCCGGGGTTGAACCTGCGCCACGACAGGAACTCATTTGTTTTTTCAAGTTAAGATTTTTCTCTTAACACTGACTGTGCCAAGAACTGTTCCAAGTGCAGTACATACCTTGACTTAATTTATCCTCACAAGCCTCCCTCTAAGGCAAGTACTTTCAGACTCCCCTCAACGGATGAGCAAACTGAAGCACTGAAAGGTTAAGTAACATGCCGAAAGCCACACAGCCCTGAATTGTCTTCGTCTATGAAGAGTGGCAAAACAAATGTTCAGTCTCGCAGCTCAAGAAGCTCTTCATAAATTTTAGATATAGAGTCAAGTCAAAAAAAGCATTATTTATACATAATTATAAATTGAACCTAAAAGATACATAAATACACCAATAAAATTCTTCACAATAATTAGTCTTCAGAATAACAGCACTTTACCATCTCCACTGAAAGAGTACAAATCTCTTTGCAATTATCCTTTTAAAAAAGAAATTACGTATTTATTTATTTATTGTTCCAGCTGCACCTGCAGCAGATGGAAGTTCCTGGCTAGGGGTCGAATTGGAGATGCGGCTGCAGGCAGCCTACGCTACAGCCCCAGCAACACCAGATCCACACCAAATCTCAGATCTACACTTGCTTGTGGCAACTTAACCCACTGAACAAGGCTGGGATGGAGCACATATCTTCACGGACACCAGCTGGGTTCTTAACCCACTGAGCCACAATGGGAACTCCACAATTATCAATTAACATACATTAATATTCCTCAGAAGCTGGGCATTACATTTATGGTCTGTTTTATGCTTATTTTATAGCTATTATTAGCAATGAAAATAAGAATAATTTCAAGCACCCTACAATGTGTTATATAGAGACCAGAATTAGATATGGTCATCGTTCAAAGGTTTAAAACAGAAACTAAATTTCTAACTAATAAGTATTTCATGATTAATAGCATAACAATACCTCAAACTTATAAAGCATATTATGTTTAAAACTCTGTCATGTGTGGTCAGTAGAACAGATGGAATCTGCAGCCAGTCAGACCTGAATTCAGATTGTGGTTTCAGCTTTCATACTGTTCTGAGTACAATTTTTACCTTTCTAATTAGATTGGGAATAAGATAAAGATTCCTATTGATGAGATAAAACTCATATCCTATGGCAAGACAAGAAATTTAAACGTAAAAGTTTTTTCTCTGCCCATTTTGGCTGCCTCCCTCCCCTTTAGTGTGTGTTGTGCTTCTTCATTAAACAGCTCTCCTTAGGAGATAACATTCCTTTTTTGTTTGTTTGTTTGTCTTTTTGCCGTTTCTAGGGCCGCACTCACGGCATTTGGAGGTTCCCAGGCTAGGGGTCTAACTGGAGCTGTAGCCTCCGGCCTACGCCACAGCAACGTGGGATCCAAGCCACATCTGCAACCTACACCACAGCTCACGGCAACACCGGATCCTTAACCCACTAAGCAAGGCCAGGGATCGGACCTGCAACCTCATGGTTCCTAGTCGGATTCGTTAACCACTGAGCACAAAGGGAACTCCCTAATATTCCTTCTTAATCTCATAAAGGTCACCAACTGCTGAGGAGATAACCAGGCGTCTTAACCTGGAAATGGGTGGTGATGACCCATGACTCATTTTGTATACATAGATCTAGGTGCTGCAAACTGTCAATAAATACATCACTTGACGAACAGCCCATTTGTCTCAACAACTTGTATAACTGTGCTATGACCTCTAACAGGTAGAATAGTCCCCAGAGCTTTCTGAAAGAGTCTCCCCCGGGTTATAAACCTTAGGTTGGCTCAAATAAAATTTTTCTTACATCAACTATTAACTTTTCACTGACAATGTGGCTGAAACTCAAAATTTACAAAGATCTACTAAGAAAAAAAACAACTTCCCAACTCAGTCCCTCTGGCAACCTCCTTCCTTTCCTTGGACGGAAAAGCTGTATTAACAACTGCTTGATATCCTTCCAGGGATATTTGATGCATATAAGGTACAAGCAACTAGCAAGTATAAGCTTGTATTATTTTACACTCAATGGAAAGTCAGAGCTACAGTTTCCTCTCCTGTAAAAGGAAACTGGGTAGGATTACATCACAGAGTCATGAAAATGCCTTAACCTTGGCATGGAGTTTGGACTCAAAAACACATCTTCCCTTTCTTTACCTTTAAAAAGGCTGAGAGGAGTTCCCGTCGTGGCTCAGTGGTTAAGGAGTTCAACTGGGAACCATGAGGTTGAGGGTTCCATCCCTAGCCTCGCTCAGCTGGCGTTGCCGTGACCTGTGGTGTAGGTTGCAGACGCGGCTCGGATCCCGAGTGGCTGTGGCGAAGGCCGGCGGCTACAGCTCCGATTAGACCCCTAGCCTGGGAACCTCCATATGCGGCGGATGCGACCCTAGAAAAGAAGAAAAAAAAAAAAGGCTAAGAGATAAGGAGTCTTTAGGGTGCCTCAGAATCAGTCAGTGCTAGTTAATCACAGATTGTCTCCCGAGCCCTTAAGAGTTTCCAATCCCGCAAATCAGGAATATGCCCGAGTATATGCATTCCCAAGAAGCTCCTAGGTGCTGCAGATGCTGATCAGAGGGTCATCTGACCACCTGAAGGCACAGTGAGAACTTAGATGCCCCAGATTCCATCCCAGGTTCTGCCTCTGGAGCAGACTTCTCCCTCCCTCCCTCTCTCTCTCTCTCTCTCTCTCTCTCTCTCTCTCTCGGCTTCAGTTTTCCGTTTAATAAACAAAACTCCCATCTCAAAGGCTGTTGCGCAGGTTAAAAAAGATACTGTAGGTGTAGGGCAAATGTTCAAGAACTACAACGCAAAAGGAACGTGTAGCAGCTGGGAAGGCGGGGGATCGCACCGAAAACAGCAATCAAGGTCCTTGGCTGCGTCCCCAACTCACACGTCGCTTCCCACCCCCACCCCAAAAACCTGGGGGGCCGGGCAAGTGCTGGGGGCCAGGGACCTAGGGGGGTTTCGGTTTGCCGTCCGAGGGCAGAAGCCACACCTGAAAGGCGAGGTCAGGGGTTTCTGTACGAAAGTTCTGAAACACCAAGCACCATGAACCTCTACCCTTCTCTATGGGGCTTACTGTTTAAACTGCGTGTAAAGATGCAGGTTAAACCTCATTGGAAACGTCCACGCCTAGGGGAGGGTGCACCGAGCGCCCCGCCCGTGGACTGTGCGCCGCGGCGCTCGCGGCGGGGACTGACGGCAGGGCGCGGACGTGCGGCCAGCCGGGAAAGGAATGGCGAGAGCCGGGCGGGCCGGGGCGCGGCCGGGGCGCGGCTGCCAGCCGCTAGGGGGCAGCCGCGCGTCTGCGGGCCGCGGCCGGCTGGAACCAGTCTGGCCGGAAGTTGGGGCGGTGCCTTGACTTCCGCAGCAACGCGCCACGTGGTCGGCCGGGGGCCTGGAGAAAACAACAAGATGGCGGCGAGGGGGCGGGGCCCGGAGTGACCTTGAGGATGCAGGGCCCTTAAAGGGCTGCATTGGCGGGGTGGGGTAAGATGGGATGAGTGGTGCGCGCCTTTTACTGCCCACTTTGTGGTCGTCCGGCCGGACCTGGACCCAAACGCGAGCAGCTGCGCGAGACCTGGAGTCCTCTTCCTGCGGAGGCCGCTGGCCCGGCCCCCTCGGCCCCCTCTGACCGCACCAGCCGCTGCATCGCCCCGGGGCGTTCCTGTGAAGCCGGCCTGCTTCTCTTTCCTGCCCCGTTTTCCTTAGTCCCTGCGTTTGCCGCTCCCTGCCAGCAAGGCCGGCAGAAGCGCCTTCCTCAGGCGTTTTCTTCCTGCGGGAGCGATTAGGTGCTGCACTTCGAGTGGGCCAGTCCTAGTTGGATCAAAAGGCACTCTCTTCCCCATCCAGCAGTTTCGATTACCATTTCCTCTCTTTGTTCAGAGGTCTAGAATTGCTCCCCTGCAGATGGAGGGGGAAAGAGACAACTCTATGATCTGGGCTTTAAGTGGCTTCCCCCGCCTGTCCAAGTGTCAGAGCTTGTTTGACTTGTAACCAGGAGCTGCTATGGGTTCTCCAATGTGTTGCAGAGTCTGAAGTTCTATTATTTTTTTATATCAGCCACCTTAGACTTTTTTTTTCCAGAAAGATAAATGTAGTTGTTGGTTGTTGCATATTATAAAATGCAGGAAATAAGAGCAAAGTCAAATAGTGTTCGTGGCCTTTCAGTAAAGACCTGCAGTTTCTCCTTTGTGTCCGTGGATGGCTCAGAGGAAGCCCTTGAATCTCTCTGCCTGGCCAGTTGCCCAGGCTTGGTTTTCAGTCCTCATGCCGGTTCATTTCACGTGAGTTGTACACAGAAGAGCCAGTGTGGGTAAAAATAGTTAACACAGCCTTTGGGCTTGTAGAGTATATTTGGAATAAAGGAGAGGTTTGTCCTTGATCTCATTTATAAGTGTGTCCTCTTAGGATTCAGATTCTCTCATTCCCACTAATTTGTGAGACTGCTGGCAAGTCTGAAAGGATGCGACTGTTTTGTCTTTAAATAGAGGAACTTGCCTGTCAAAGGTCTGGGAGGTTAAATAAAAATTTCTGAAGGTAGCAAGGGCCCCTGCTACAGTGACAAAGCTTGAGAAGGACATTACTTTGTTTATGAAGGGGCCCTTCTGGTTTCCTCCGTCTGGTAGGGATTTTAACACTTGTGCTGTGATCAAAACTGCATTGCCGTTAAGTGCAGACTAGAAACAGTATAATTGGATTGGGAGGGGAGGAAGTGGCAAGGACGCTCAAGATTTTCGTTTGAAGGCTTAAATTCAGATTTTTTTTTTCTTTTTTTTACCCAGAGATTTGAGAGAATTTCCCTTCAGCCACTCCTTTTTGTAACCAAGCCTTCAGAGGTTTGTCCAACGTTTGGCGCAAAAAAAAAAAAAAAAAAAAAGAGTAAGAAAAGGAATGAATGGAGTTTGCAAAGAATCCTTTTACTTGGAGGGGTTAGAACTTTCCCTTGCTTGAACCTGGGGAAAGAATGCAGCTACCTTCAGAGCATTTCCTCTGAATAAGCTGCCTTATTGTGTCCTTATGTTTTGTAGTGATTACCCCCTTCTGTGTCTCATTTTGAACATATAATTCAGATAGAAACTTGGGCAGCTTTTTCTGCAAATGCCCATCATTCAGGAGCACAAGAATTAGCGTCCTCGGGCCTTCTTCAGCTGTTTGCCTCCAAAATTTCTTTAGCACTAGCTTGCTATTAAAAGGAGAAAATGTATCATAAATATTTAAATAGTTTATCACAGCAAATTTGATTTTTTAAAAACCAGAAAAGTAGTAAAAAAAAATTAAAAGAACCTGCACCCTAGTAAATCTGAGATACTTGTCCTCGTAGGCATAGATTTAAGGTGCTTTTTTTTTTTTTTCTAATGGCCGCACCCTTATTTACTTTTATAAATAACGTTGGCATGAATACTTCTGTAAAAAAGCTTCTTACATGTTCCTGTGAAATACAACCTACGACCAACTGGAAATTTCTAAGGTGGACTGACATATATCTGACTCCCCAAACTGTTGAGTTTATGGTGTTCCACCTGGGCCCTTCAAGTTACCATACGTCAGTATTCCAGCTGAGGTCAAATCCCATCTCTTCTACTTTGACTACTCTCACTCTTTTAAATTTTTTTAAAATTATAAATCATATATATATATGATATTTGCTTTTTAGGGCAGCACCCATGGCATATGTTGGTTCCCAGGCTAGGGGTCCAATCAGAGCTACAGCTGCCAGCCTACATCATAGCCACAGCAACGCCAGATCAGAGCCACATCTGCGACCTACACCACAGCTCCCGGAAACGCCGGATCCTTAACCCACTGAGTGAGGCCAGGGATGGAACCCGCAACCTCATGGTTCCTAGTCGGATTTGTTTCCTCTGTGTCATGATGGGAATTCCAAAATAATATATTCTTTGTATGTCATTTTTATCTCTTTTTTTTGTTGTTGAAGTAGAGTTGACTTATAATGTCATGCCCTGTGTGTGTGTGTGTGTATCTTTTAGGGCCGCACCCACAGCATATGGAAGGTCCCAGGCTAGGGGTCAAATAGGAGCCATAGCTGCGGACATACGCCACAGCCACAGCAACACCAGATCCTAGCAGTGTCTGTGACCCGTGCCATAGCTCAAGGCAACACTGGATCCTTAACCCACTGAGTGAGGCCAGGGATCAAACCCGAATCCTCATGGCTACTACTCAGGTTCATTACCATTGAGCCACAAAAAAACTCCTTTATATTATTTTTGATATGGTCATGTGTCAAACAACTATCAGACGTGGATGTTTAAGTTAAATATTTAAAAGGAATCCTTTCACTGCCAACCTATTAACAATACAGAAACCTGTTTTCACTTTAACAAGTTCATTTCTACATATAGATATGGTATAAAGGAACTTATTGCTGGAACTTTCTTTCCAATATGCAGCAAGTATAAAAACATTGTTGTCCTCCAAAATTACTATAAATGAACTCTGGGGATAGAGGTTGTTTTTTAGGGTAAAGTCCTCTAAGCTTCATCTATCATCATTTTATTAGCTATTTTCAATTGTAATATTGTGGATATGCTGAAAACTTTATCCACAGGAACAAGAAAGACAGTTTTATTCAAAGCAAAGTGACCTAAGATTAAGTTTAAGATTTCTCCTCTGTATTTAGTATAATGACGTCTGGATACTTCTTACCAGAACCTGTTCCATAGCCTGTTCTTCCAAAATTATCTCTATTTGCCACAGCCTGTCCTTTGCTCTCTAAAAGTGATTTAGAAAACATGGAGAAGTAAAGATGAATAAAACAAAGACATGAATAATGGGGAAAAAATCAATCAGCAGCCATTATGTGATCGTCTTAAAAGCGCCTCAGAGAATGCGACCCTCCTTCCTGGGGATAATACCAGTTTTTATCACCCTCTGTACCTGAAACAACACTGGTTACTCTGTAAATGAAGCCCCTTCTAATTAGTAAACTTAGAATAAGATACATTCCACTAAATGGAATACATTGTTCAAGAATATTTATTCAAA
Organism: Catagonus wagneri; assembly: GCA_004024745.2. Lineage (NCBI taxonomy): Eukaryota > Metazoa > Chordata > Mammalia > Artiodactyla > Tayassuidae > Catagonus > Catagonus wagneri. Next base: position 10,857,151 of record PVHT021183630.1, on the reverse strand, counting down.
AGGATGTGGGGGAGTTTCCCCTCGTGGCTCAGTGGTTAATAAATCTGACTAGAAACCATGAGGTTGCGGGTTCGATCCCTGGCCTTGCTCAGTGGGTTAAGGATCCGGCGTTGCCATGAGCTGTGGTGTAGGTTGCAGACACAGCTCGGATCCCGTGTTGCTGTGGCTGTGGCGAAGGCCGGCAGCTACAGCTCCTGTTAGACCCCTAGCCTGGGAACCTCCATATGCCGCGGGTGAGGCTCTAGATAAAGGCAAAAAGACAAAAAAAAAAAAAAAGGATATGGAACTTTTAAGAGCTACCATATATGGCAATCATTATTATTCTCTAACAGTCTTCCTTTTAGTGACAATGCCCCAGTGCAGAGACTTATCTCGAGACAGAGCATTTGAGGCCAGTTACAAAATAGTCTAATGCACAGTACATTAGATGCACAGTAATAAAAATGGGAAGATTTTTTTTTTAGCTCCATCAGCACTGTGAATCTGAGATTAAAATCTATTATCAGAGATTCATTCACTGTGATCCTTTCAAGACAACTCTAGATTTGTTTTGTCATTTGGATATCACAGCTGACAGCCAAGGCAGTAAATGGATGAGTGTTTTTCATTTTAATTCTTTTAAGGGACATTGACTATGAACAGTTTTTGGAAGCTATAACTCTTAGAAACCTGTCCCCTAGGAGCTGAAGTTTAAAAATCTACTAATATTAGGGTTCCCTGGTGGCCTAGCAGTTAAGGATCTGGTGTGGTCACTGCTGTTACATGGGTTCCATCCCTGGCCCAGGAACTTACACATTGCATGAGTGGGACCAAAAAATAAATGAATTTAAACCAAATAAGTAGGGAGTTCCCATCATGGCTCGGTGGTAATGAACACTACTAGTATCCATGAAGATGTGGGTTCAATCCCTGGTCCTGCCCAGTGGGTTACGGATCCGGCATTGCTGTGAGCTGTGGTGTAGGTCGCAGATGTGGCTTGGATCTGGTGTTGCTGTGGTGTAAGCCACAGCTCCAATTCAACCCCTAGCCTGAGAACTTCCATATGTCAAGGGTTCAGCCCTAAAAAGACAAAAAAAAGGTAAATAAATAAAAGCTACTGATATAAACAAAGTGAGGGAAGAAAAAAATATTTTATCTCCAGAGCCTTTGAAAACGGGATTCCACTCTCATCAAGGGAAGGAAAAGTTCTTGTAAATTTTCCCCTTAACTCAGGCCTGCCCAAAGTCAAAAAGGGAATCTAGGTTGTCTCCTGTCCAAGACTCAAGGCGCAGTCTTGGCTGCTACACTGGCAAGTTGTCGGCACATTCCAACGGGGTCAGGGCCCATGCCTCAATAATTTCTAGACTCCCTAAATCTCCCTCTCTTCCCCATATCAAATAGCACTAAAGCCCTGCTCTTCATTCTTTCAAGGCCCTCAGAATAGCTATTAAGAACTGGGGCTTGAGAGTCAGAGGAAGTCAGTTGCATTTTAGATGTGTCATTTACAAACTGTATGACTTTGGGCAGGTTAACATCTCTGGGCCTCAGTCTCCTTCCCTCAAATTCCGAATGTTTCTTTCTTGTGAGGATGTGCTTAACACCAGGCCTGGTGCAAATGAGCTTTTGAGAGATGGCAGTGATTGTTAACCCTTCTACCGCCTTAATCCACCCTCTGCCTGCACTCAGTTCCTCATTCTCCTTTGACCAGTTGCTTCACAATGGGTCTCCAGCCCTCCAGCCTAGATCCCTGAGCTGCTTGCTATTCATGGTACCATCTTCCTTTTAAATATGCTTTTTCTCTGTTTTCTGCCTAGTAAATGCCTCCTCATTCATCAAAACTCAACTCAAACCTTACTATCCTGATGATGAAATTATAAATTGATATAACTTCTTTGAAGAGGAAGGAATTTTTTTTTACCAAAACTATCAAAAAGATATTTTTTTTAGGCCGAACATGTTACATATGGAAGTTGCCAGACTAGGGGACCAATCGGAGCTGCAGCTGCCGGCCTACGCCATAGCCACAACAGCGCTGGATCCAAGCCACATCTGCGACCTATGCCACAGTTCATGGCAATGCGGGATCCTTAACCCACTGAGTGGGGCCAGGGATCAGATCTGCATCCTCATGGATACTATTCAGGTTCTTAACCCACTGTGCCACAAAGGGAACTCTCCCAAACTATCAAAATTTAAATGCACCAGCCTATGTATCCAGAAATTCTGTTTCTAGGAGTGCATCCTATGGATAACCTTACACATGGGCAAAAAGGGAATATATACAAAACAAGCGAAAGACTGTAAAATGCCACATGTGCAATGGAACACTAATATAAATTTTTTTTTATTTATCCCTACAATGAAATATTGTGGGGCTAGTAATAAGAGATTTGCATGTACTGATTTCCCAATAGATTGTTAAATGAAAAAATCAAGGTATAAAAAGCGGAGAAGCTCCTACTGTGGTGCAACGAACAGATTGGTGGCGTCTTTGCAGTGCCAGGATGTAGGTTCTATCCCCAGCCCAGCACAGTGGGTTGAAGGATCAGGTGTTGCCACAGCTGCAGTGTAGATCATAACTGCAGCTTGGAGCCAATCACTGGCCCAGGAGCTCCATGCGCTGTGTGTGTGTGGGGGGGGGGGGGACAAACCAAAAAGAAACTGAAAGCTGAGTAGAAGATGCCTCAATTTGCCTGAAAAGAAGAGAGAAAAGTGATACATTTATATCAGTAGGATGGTGGTAGCCAGCTCCGATGAGCAGTCAAGGGCCCAGGTGAGGAGAGATCTCCTTTTCGCTATATACGTTTTTGTTCTGTTGGGAGAATGTCTTAACTATTTGAATAAAGCATTAAAATATCTTTAATTAAAAGAAATTCCCCATCTCTTCATTTTGCTGGCTGGCCCTCTCCCTCCCTTCCCAGGGAATTTTTGCCTCCTTCCACTCCCTGAGTCAATCTGTGCTTTGAATGTAACTTAAATCCCATTGTGCTGAATGTAACTGTGCACATGACTGGTTTCCCTGTAAAATCCAGGGCATCTAGAAAGTAGGACTGATATTGTGCTCATGTTCACGTTCCAAGGGCTCAGCACAAGATGACAGATACAGATATATCTATCTATCGATAGATAGATAGATAGATTTTTTTTTTAAACAATGAATTGAAAAGGTCTCCTATCAGCATCTCTCCCGCCACTGACCTGGTCCTACTCTGGATGCCCACAGGAGAATCTGAACTCTGTCTAGCCTCACCTTTATAATCAGGTCTACCCGTTATTATCAGACAGTCCCAGCAAACCCTCTTGTAGTTCCTGCTGCACCCGACTTTTCACTGTTTTTGTAGTTGTTAGTAGTTCAGTCTGGTGTCGTGTGGTGTGATGTGTGTGTTTGTGTCTTTTCAGGGCCGCACCTGCAGCATATGGAGGTTCCCAGGCTAGCGGCCAAACTGGAGCTACAGCTGCCGGCCTACACCATGGCCACTCAGGATCCAAGCTGCATCTGAAACCTACACCAGAGCTCATGGCAATGCCAGATCCTTAACCCAATGAGCAAGGCCAGGGACTGAACCCATGTCCTCATGGATACTAGTTGGGTTCGTTTTTGCTGAGCCACGACGGGAACTCCTGGTTGATTTTTTTTTTGTCTTTTTGCGTTATCTAGGGCCACACCCGCCGCATACGGAGGTTCCCAGGCTAGGGGTCTAACAGGAGCTGTAGCTGCCAGCCTTTGCCACAGCCACAGCACCGCGGGATCCGAGCCGTGTCTGCGACCTACACCACAGCTCGCGGCAACGCCGGATCCTTAACCCAGGGGATCGAACCTGCGTCCTCATGGTTCCTAGTCGGATTCGTTAACCACTGAGCCACAATGGGAACTCCTGATTTTGTTTTTAATGTCTTGTTTCTGTGGCACCAATTCCAACCCCAGCCAGGCACAGTGTGTTAAGGATCCCCCATTGCTGCAGCTGTGGTGTAGGTCACAGCTCCTGCTCGATTCAGATTCAATCCATGGCTTGGGGAACTTCCATATGCCTTGGGTGTGGCCAAAAAAGGGAAAAAAAATTAAATGGAGAGTCTTCAAACTCCTTGCCTTTGTACATGCAGTTCCCTCTACTAATGTCCTTTCCTACTTTGCCAGCTTAATCTCCTTCATTAAAACTACCTCCTTTTTGAAGCCTTCCTGTTTTTCTCCTGCTTAGTTTGATAAAATTAATGTTCCCATGGGTCTCTGACAGAACCTGTGATCAGATCACCGGTATTTATTGCAGTTATGTTACATGTTAGCCCGCCTGACAAAAATGAGGACCTTTCAAAGACAGGGATTGTTATCTCATCCCAGAATCGATGCCTGGCACATGGCAGGCACTCAGTTAATATTCCTTATTGAATGAATGAATAAAGCAACAGTAAATGTTCACGGATATGTTGAAAGGCTGTGCCTGGTGGCCATGGGCAACTTATTTGGGGGCAATATACCTGCATGCTCTGTGTGTTACATTCCAGTCTCAGCCTGGCATTTTGAACCTGAATCTTTTGGTGGTGTTTACCACTCTAAAGCACATGGAGAAATCCAATTCATGTGCCCTCTTTAAGGTCCTTAAAGAAAGACTGCTAGCTTTAACAAATGAAAATACAAGGCACCCAGCAGATAAACCACAGATGAGATTTTAGTGTCATTATGTCCCAAATATTACTTATACTAAAACAAAAGTATTCATTGTTTCTCAGAAATTCACTGTTGACTGGATGGCCTCCTGTATTTTATCGCACAGCCCGACCTGAAAGGCTGAACTCCCAAACCCTGTCTTCCTGCATTCAAACGGGCTGATTCTTAGAAAATGTTATGAACTATGCCATCTTACCTTTATTAAATAAATAAGCAGGCAAAATCTACCAACTCTGCTTACTAAAATTTTCTACATTGTTTAAACACTTTGCCTTCTTCTGAAACTCTGTGATTATATTTTAACTTCAAAGTTAGATTCTAATTTCTATGAATTTAGCTTCTAAGCCACTTAGCAGTAGAATTAGATCTGAGAGGGAAAATCCAGGTGACTTTACATCTGAAGTCTCTATTTCACCCACCCGGCCCTGTCTCTATTCTGCAGTAAATTTTAACTAACAGGAAGTAGGTGATAGGGACGCTCTGGGCCATGAGAAACCCCACAGAGCTGTTTGGGCTGTAAACACCACTTTCCTGCAAAGGGAAGGTGGAAGCCACACTATTCAGCTCTGGCACCTACACCGGCCAGCTCAGCAGCCATTAAGTATTATTACAGACTAGGCTTTCCACAACAAAACTATTTTAAAAATTAGAAACATCATCTTATCTGAAATGGGGCATTTTCTGATTTCAGGTTCTTGGCACTGGTTCACGTCGTTTAGGAAAAAAAAAGCATTCAGGCAGCACATATTTTTGTTTCATAACCACAGTTCCCTTTACATTAAATCGCATTCCCCTGCAGCTTCAAAGTGACTGACAATTCTACACCACATACCTTTTTGTTACATGTAGCTAGTTTTCCCTGCGGTTCTGAAAGGTAAGATAATGTCACAAGCCTATCCCTTAACATCCAAACTTGAAAATTACAGGCTACACACTGTCCTAGGTGCCTAAACTCATGCAAAACATTTGCTTACAACTCAAATATCACAGCTATGCATTTTGGAAAACAACAAAGGTCCGTCAAAAATTACTAAGAGGTGGCGAATGGAACGCGAGAGAATTCACATTAGGGATAAAAAGAGACGTGCTAAAAGGGATTGGGGTGAAGGTGGCTTAATATAGCCGCGAAGCATGGAGCAGACGGCTTAGTCGGGAGCAGAAAATCAATTTGCCAGGGCCATAGTAAGACTGGAACATCATGTCTACACTTGTCAGAATCCATTCTGACTCCACAGTGATGTCTGCAGTCAGAGCACGAGCGCAGAAGGAGGTGATGGGTAAGCCTGATAGCAGTTTAACCACGGAAAAGACCACTATCACTGAGCTAATCTTCAGAGGAGGAACGGAGCGAAGGACGATCTTTTATCTTTTGAAAGGCACTAAAGAAATTTAGTACCTCAAGAGCTTTGCTTCCGGGAAGACCAGTATTTCTTTTTCACCCACTTGTTTCCAGGATGGCTTCAAGTGAATATTGCTTGGTAAGGGGAATCATTTCAGAGTCACGGAGAATATAGCGTAGATGTTCATGCTACAAAAGCCAGGAGAATTATGTTATTTATCTATTCTTTCGGAAAAGTGAAGCAGCAATAAATTACCGCTGAACTAGTAAATCATAAAAGCTTCTAACGTGGAGAAAAGTCCAACGAATAAGAAGCAGGAAAAAAAAAATCATGAAACTGTAAAAACTGATCTACAAAGAGGAAATTTTTTCTGATGCATGCTAAACCCATACTGTTGCTTCTTACAAACTTTATTCTGTTTTTGGTAATTTAGTTTGTTATAATTTGTCAATCTGTCAAAAAAATATTTGCTTCACGGAGTTCCCATCGTGGCGCAGTGGAAACGAATCCGACTAGGAACGATAAGGTTGCAGGTTCGATCCCTGGCCTCGCTCAATGGGTTAAGGATCTGGCATTGCCCTGAGCTGTGGTGTAGGTCACAGAGGCAGCTCAGATCCCGTGTTGCTGTGACCGTGGTGTAGGCCGGCAGCTGTACATCCCATTGGACCCGTAGTCTGGGAACCTCCATGTGCCGATGGTGCAGCCCCAAAAAAACAAAAGGCAAATATCTATATAGATAGATAGATATAGATATAGATATATGTTTGCTTCAGAGCCCAATCATTCTTAAACCTGTTGCATAGTCAGTGTGAATTACTAATGAAGTCGTTTCTTCCTTTCATGTGTGTTCAGTAGCTCTTCCTGCACCAGACTCGGTATTTCTTATTTTTCGGTTTCTTTTTTCTTTCTTTCTTTTTTTTAACTTGGTTATGAGGAAGCGTATTCATTCCGACATCAGTTGCCTAAGTATTGACTAGTCCTGCCCTGGAAATTGCGAACTGAATTTAATTCCCTCTAAGAAGACAAAATGGAGAACCTCTTTCACATTTTTACTCAAAGGGCAACTAGCGCCGAGGCTTGGGGCAGGAAAGGTGCAGGTGCCTTTAAGAAGAAACGGGGTAATTTTCCATCGCCACGCCAGCCCCGCCCACGCAGCGGGCGGCAGAGCGCGTCGGAGCGCGGCTGCGCGAAGCGCACCGCGCGGGCCTCCCGTTGCCTGGATACCAGCTCCCACCCCCCCCCACCCCCGGCGCCCGAAGCTCTATTGTTTCCAAGATGGCCACCGAGTCCTGTCGTATTGCGCCAGGAACAAAGCTAGTTAAATACTTTCAAGCTTAGCAGAAAGCAAGGGTCGGAAGGCGGGCTTTAAGAGTGTTCTAGGTCAATATTTATTTATTACTATAACGTTACAAAAATACTCTTATGTTGTTTAGATGGGAGAAAAATCAGGAATTGCCTCAGGGTGTGTAAGCCCTGGCCTTTTTCCAAAGCAGGGCTTGTGGCTTCAAAGTTGGTGGTACATTCTTTTCTTTTGATAAGAATTCTGGTTTTTCCTGTTAAACTAGCTCAGAAAGACGTCTCTTTAGGTTTAAACTGGACCGTGACGCTTAACCTTAGAGACCATGTAATTACATGGAGCTCAATTAGGGTAATAGCTCCTGGCTGTGTCCCCTCCGCTTTAAAAATACGTGTTAGGATGCAGACTATTATATGTAGAATGGATAAACAATAAGGTCCAGGGAACCATGTTTAATATTCTGTAATTAAACCATAATGGAAAATAATATCTTTTAAAAATGAACATATGAGCCATGGTGGCTCAGCGGAAACAAATCAGACTAGTAACCATGAGGTTGTGGGTTCAATTCCTGGCCTTGCTCAGTGGGTTAATGATCCAGCTTTTCTTTGAGCTGTGGTATAGGTCGCAGACGCGGCTCAGAACCCGAATTGCTGTGGCTCTGGCGTAGGCCACAGCTGTACCCCGGATTCGACCCCCTAGCCTGGGAACCTCCACATGAGGGAGTATGGCCTTAACACGACAAAAAGACAAAAAAAAAAGGAAAAAAAGAAAAAACGTGTAGGTATAGCTGAGTCACTTTATAGCAGAAATTAACACAGCATTGTAAGTCAGCTATATTTCAATAAAAAAAATTGTTTAAAAACCTGTTCGTTTTCTTATCTTTATCTTGAATAGTTCCTTTATGTCCAAATTAATGGTACCATTATAATTATTCTAAGATTGTAAGTTATTTTGGGGAGAAGTATGTTTTAACCATCTTTGTATCCCCTAAGTGTTTCTGCCCAAAATAAACCTCCAAAGAATGTTGTTAAATAAGTCTAATTAACTCCTGAGGCTTTAAACTCTGCAAAACACTGTGCTATGAAGTAGGTACCCCCATTTTCTCTCCCATTTACAGGGAAACTAAGGCTCCAGAAGGTTAAATGCCTGAAGCACCACACAGTAAATGGTGGAATGAAGGTTCAAACTTGGACAGTCTGAGAGCTTGTGCTAGCCTGTCATTGTGCTATACTGCTGTCTGTAAATAGCGGGAGAGTCCATGACATGTTCTAATTGTGGCACTTTCAGGGAGGAGCGTGCAAGTCTCTTGCACTTGTTCTCTTGACTTACGTTCTGCTTTGTCCAGAATAGACTTTTCACATTTGTTTCAGTCGGGGCATTTAGATGCTAACCATACCCTGAGCTGAAAGACCCAAACCCAGCCAGTATTGGTGGCAGGTGTTGAGAAACTATAACTTAAAACCAAAATTGCCAATTCTGAAAAATTTCCTGCAGAAGTAGAAGAGAAAGAAAAACCGTTTTATATTGAATAAGCTTTAAACCAAAATATGATGTGCATCACAGGCAATCCCCTGAGAGGCTGCAAAGACAGAAGGAATTTCTTGTTTAAATAGCTAAGCAGATATACCCTACCACTGCCTGTTCTCCAGATAAACAATAACTGGGAGGACTTGCCAGCACCATTTGTCACATGTGCTTCATCCTAAATTCAGCTTGGTGATTGGTAGATTCTATCTGTGTCAGCGAGTTAGCTTATCCAAAGGAAAAATGAACTTATATTTTTTTACAACTGGAGGTAGGTTTGAAACTTGGAAAACTACTGAAGTTAGACTCCTACTTTCCCCAGGGAGAGTAATCTTTCCACAGAAAGAAAATAGGGATGTTATCTTCCTTGGTGATTACATTTCAAAGAGATGGTTCCCAGGTCATTAAGAAAGACATTCTTGTATTGTAAAACTGGCAAGAGGCTTAGTTAGCTTTTAAAAAGTTTTGCATAAGTCGCAAAGGGGCAGAGAAGGAATTTACAATCAGAAGGTTTCTAGTGTAAATGTTGGAAGAAACAGAATTGGGATATGGGGAGATTTCTTTTGTTGTTGTTTTTTCTTTTTCCCACGATGATTTTCTCATTTCCTTCAGTAAGTTTTAGGTCTTATCTATAATCTTACAATCTATTTGATTTATTTATTTAGACTTGTATTTGCTTGACACAGGATCTGAAGACAAAACAGACCAGTTCTTTCAATCAAAGAGTCAGGTTGCGTTCATATTTTCACCTTACTGGCCCATCCTTTCCACAGATAGAAGAGTGAGCCAAATAATCAGAAGCCAGGAGAAGTGTATTACCAAATGTTGAGGACTGAGTTTTCTATTCTGATTCAACTTCTGTGCTTTAGCGTGTGCTGTTGCCTCATCCTGCCACCTCCTTCCTCCACCTTTTCTGCTTGCTTGGCTCAACTGGCAAGACGACTCAATTTATTCATCCTTCTGGAATTCTTTCCTGAACCTCTCCCTACCCACCCATCTTCATCTGGTTTGGTCTACCCTGGGCTCCTGGGCTATTTGGAAATTTCCCCTGTTAGATATAAATATCTATGTGTACTCATGTATGATGTACTAGCCCATGAACTTCCTGAGAGTAAAAAAAAAAATTGTTTTTAATCTTTGTATTCCCAGCACCTCACAGCATAGTACCTAGGCGAGTAAGTCTGAGATCTCAAACTGGTGATCTACGGGCCTAATCCAGCCTACCAAATTAATTTGTTTGGCTCTTTCTCAAATTTGTATTTTTAAATTTCAAGTTTCATTTTTAAAATCTGAATATACATACAAATCAGTCAGTGTCTTTGACTTCTCTTGAGGAATAAGATATGGCACCTCTGGGCCTGTTTCCACATGGCAGCAGGTACCTCATGCAGAGATGGGCTCTTTGGGCTGGGCTCTTCACTTTACTGCGGTCTTTGTCACTCCCGGTTGCTCCCTCATTGAAGCTTAGTATGAGTTGTCATTCATGTTGAGTGTGCACTGCTATTTTTCTTGGAGTAAACTATCTCTCAGTACCAAAAGAGAGAACAAGACTGAAGCATCTTTCAAGAGTAATGGAAGAGGGAGTTCCCATTGTGACCCATGGGTTAACAAACCCGACTAGTATCCGTGAGAGCTCAGGTTTGATCCCTGGCGTCACTCAGTGGGTTAAGGATCTGGCATTGCCGTGAGCTATGGTACAGGTTGAAGGCTCAGCTCAAATCTGGCATTGCTGTGGCTGTGGCGTGGGCCAGCGGCAAGAGCTCCAATTGGACCCCTAGCCTGGAACCTCCATATGCCACAGGTGCAGCCCTAAAAAAGACCAAAAAAAAAAAAAAAAAAAAAAAAGAATGGAAGAGGCAAACATCAAATGATATCAAATATGTGGAATCTAATTTTTAAAATGATACAAAATAACTTATTTACAGGAGTTCCCATCGTGGGTCAGCGGAAACAAATTGGACTAGAAACCATGAGGTTGAGGGTTCGATCCCTGGCCTCATTCAGTGGGTTAAGGATCTGGCGTTGCCGTGAGCTGTGGTATATATAGGTTGTAGACACGGATCGGATGCCGTGTTGCTGTTGCTGTGGCGTTGGCTGGCGGCTACAGCTCTGATTAGACCCCTAGCCTGGGAACCTCTCCACATGCTGCGGGTGCAACCCTAAACTGACAAAAGACAAAAAAAAAAAAAAAAAAAAGAGCTTATTTACATAACAGAAACAGACTCACAGATTTAGAAATCAAGTTTATGGTTACCAAAGGGGAAACATAGGGGTGAAAGGCAAATCAGGAGTTTTTTCAGTTTTGCCCTGAACATCTTTTTAACATTTGCTGTATCTTGGTTGGGTGTACACATGATACTCAGATTCCCATAGCAACTACCTTATCAAAAACCAGTAAGGTAAGCTGAGCTATGTGCCCTTTGACCTTAATGACTCAACAGGCATAGAATGCACACAACAGCAACAAAAAAAGAAAGCTCACTCTATGCAGTTAATTAATTTTCCAGAGGATTACCCACAGCACCTTACACTTGGCAGACAACATTTGATGGATGACACTGAGAACTATTTTGTAAAACCTAAGAACAAGAGGAAGCATTTAGTACCATTTCTATCAATGCTTACATATCAAAATGAACTCATAAATAAATACTATCTTTGAAAAGATACATGCACCCAGTGTCCATAGCAGCATTATTTACAATAGCCAAGATGTGGAAGCAACATAATTGTCCATCAGCAGAGGAGTGGATAGAGAAGATGTGGTGTATATATACAATGGAATATTAGCTATTAAAAATAATGAAAATTTGCCATTTGCAAGAACATGGATGGACTTGGAGGGTATTTTGCTAAGTGAAATAAGTCAGACAAAGACAAATACTGTATGATATCACTTATATGTGGATTCTAAAAAAAACTAGTGAATATAACAAAAAAGAAACAGATACAAAAAATAAACTTGTGTTTACTAGTGGGGATAGGGAAGAGGAGAGAGGCAAGATGGGTAGGGGGCTAAGAGTTACAAACTAACTACATTAAAATAAATAAGCTGCAAGGATGTATTGTACAGCACAGGAAATTTAGCCAATATTTTGTAATAATTATAAAGGTATAATCTTTAAAAAGTGTGAGTCATTCTGTTGTACAATTAAAATGTATATATTATTGTAAAATGAAATAAAATAAATACTGCCTTTTTTCTCTAAACACCAGTGAGAGAAGTACTGTTGCATGTTCAAGGTGGAAGGGTATTGTTGTTCTGTCTTGCATGAAACCTACCAGGGTACAAAATCCACATTTAAGAAATTATTAATGCGGAGTTCCTGTCGTGTCTCAGTGGTTAATGAATCTGACTAGGAACCATGAGATTGCGGGTTCAATCCCTGGCCTCGCTCAGTGGGTTAAGGATCTGGCGTTGCCGTGAGCTGGGGTGTAGGTTGCAGATGCAGCTCGGATCTGGCGTTGCTGTGGCAGTGGTGTAGGCCGGCAGCTGTAGTTCCAATTAGACCCCTAGCCTGGGAACCTCCATATGCCATGAGCCAGGCCCTAGAAAAGGCAAAAAAAAAATTAATGCTGTTTTTGGGGTGGTGGGGTTCCTTTTTTTTTTTTTTTAGGGCAGCACCAGCGGCATATGGAAGCTCTGAGGCTGGGGGTCGAATCGGAGCTGTAGCTGCCTGCCACAGCCACAGCCACAGCAACTCGGGATCTGAGCATCATCTGCGGCCTACACCACGGCTCAGATTCGTTAACCTCTGAGCCGTATGGGAACTCCATAAATGTTGTTTTTAATTCCAGAGATTTGTTCAATAGAGTTTTTGTTTTCAAGGAAATATTTTAAATTATTATTCCTTTCTAAAGTCTCATAGCTTAGAGTTAAGAATCCTATCTGGTTTAGTGGAATAGAGAATCTTTTTGAACACAATGATTGCTGTCCTATTACGGTATGGAATGATAACATGGAGTGAGGCAAGGTGTTCCTTTCTGATCCAAACCTGCAGTAACATCAACATTATGATATATAATTCATCTGTCTCCTTATTCCTGCTTAGAATTTTTCTTTTTTGGTCGTTCCTGTGGCATGCAGAAATTCCTGTGCCACAGCAGTAACCAGAGCCACCAGTGACAACACTGGATCCTTAACCCACTGAGCCACCAGGGAACTCCTCTTGCCTAGAATTTTAAAGGCAGTAAATTATTGTTTTGGCTGGCCATTTTAGTCCTCTCCAAATATGTACAATTAATAGGATAGTGGCTGGGGTCCGATCCGTTAGGAAAAGATTCACAGTTGATTCCGACATACCCTGCCCTTAAGAACCCCCAGTTTTCCTTTTAGACGAAACAAGACAAGGCTCTATAATGGGGTTCTCTATGGAAAGTGTGCATCAGATAATTTTACACCTATTAAACTCATGGTAAAAGAGTTCTTTGCATGGAGAGAAAAAGCAATTAACTATGCAAATTATATTTACTTTGGACTTGAGAAAAACAGAAGGAACCAACTACCCACTTTTCTAAAGGACCTAAAGCAGAATTGGAGTCCTGAGACCTGTGTTTTATGAGAAGACTCAGAGGGACAAGGAGTGGCTGTGTCAATAAGAAAATGGAAATATGTCTCCTCTCTCAGAGCTTAAAAGCTGCTCAAAATTTAAATTACAGTCTGTTGGAAGAACCAAACCACGTAGCACATAGTAGGGTTGTGTTTGTTCTTATTGTCTTGGGTCACGGTCCTCCAGATATTTCAATAGCTGCACTTGATTATGGTGTTAGTACAAGACCCAGCAAACCTTTAGCAGCTCAGGAAGCTCACTGATAAATAGATTAATTGTATATGATATAAAACAGGCTCATTCAGAGAACTGCACATTTACTTAGATGTGAAAAACTAAAGCCTTGACTATTGCCGTTTCTCTGAGCATGCTGCAGTAGTTGTGTCCTGTTTACAAAAACAGAGAATTACTTAATCTTTTTGGGTTTTAAGTAGCTTCAAATGGGTAATGCCAATACTTTGATACCTGACTTTATTTTAAGGATACAGACAATCAAAGAAAGATGCTCAGTTTGCTAAATTACAGCAGAAGTTGGAAAGAAAGGAAAATATTTTTTGTTATTTTGATTCTTTCTAATTCAGAATCTACATCAATTTCCATCCACAGCCCCACATATCACACGAAACCAGCCAAAGCCAAACAAGTTCCCTATTACTGCAGAAATTTAAAGGATACAGAACTAACTGACATCAATTAACATAAAGGGATTTACTGCTGTTTTATGGAGGACCATCTTTAATTTCCAAATCCCATCCATAATCTTTTTTTTTTTTTTTTTTTTTTTTTTGCTTTTTAAGGTTACACCCAAGGCATATAGAAGTTCCCAGGCTACGGGTCGAATCAGATATACAGCTGCTGGCCTACACCACAGTCACAGCAACACCAGATCTGAGCCGTGCCTGTGACCTACACCACAGCTCACAGCAACGTTAGATCCCTAACCCACTGACCAAGGCCAGGGATTGAACCTGCATCCTCATGGATACTGGTCGGATTCATTTCCACTGCGCCACAACGGGAACTCTCCACAATCTTTTCTTCGATATCAACTGTCATCATCTTTATTCCAAATCAGAATGACCTGAAATCTTTTTTTATTTTTATTTATTTATTTATTCTTGCTTCTTAGGGCCACACCTGTGGCGCATGGAGGTTCCCAAGCTAGGGGTCCAATCTGAGCTACAGCTTCCGCCTACGCCACAGCAACAGCAGCGCAGGATCCGAGTCGCGTCTGCGACCTACACTACAGCTCACGGCAATGCTGGATTCTTAACCCACTGAGCGAGGCCAGGGATCGAACCCGCAACCTCATGGTTCCTAGTCGGATTCATTTCCGCTGTGCCAGGGAACAGGAATGACTTGAAATGAAATCTTTAAACACCTAAACATGTAGGTTAAGTAAAAGAGGCCAAAGCAACAAGAATTCAAAATTTGTTATCTCTGGCACACTTGAAGAAACATGGTCAAATGTGAGGCCTGCCTCTCTAGCTTTTGGACTGAGATGTCCCATGAAAGGTAAAAGATGTAGTTCCTTTGTGGTGCAGTGAATTTAAGGACCCAGCATTGTCACTGCTGTGGCTCAGGTCACTCACGGCCGTGGCATGGGTTCGATCCCATGGCCTGGGAACTACCACATGCTGCCGGCTTGGCCAAAAAAAAAAAAAAAAAAAAAAAGGAAAGGTGAAAGTTCCAACAGTCTAGTTCTCATAGTGGTACAGCAGAAACAAATCTGACCAGGAACCATGAGGTTGCAGGTTCAATCCCTGGCCTTGCTCAGTGGGTTCAGGATCTGGCCTTGCTGTGAGCTGTGTGTGGTGTAGGTTGCAGATGTGGCTTGGATCCCACATTGCTGTGGCTGTGGTGTAGGCCGGCAGCTGTAGCTCTGATTCAGCCCCTAGTCTGGGAACCTTCGTAGGCAGCTAGTGCAGCCCTAAAAAGCAAAAAAAAAAAAAAAAAAAAAAAAAAATCCTGCAGTCTAGGAAAATCTCCCAAGGCAAGTAAAACTGGCTAACATCAAGGAAGGATTCCATACGTGAAAACGTGAGGTGGGAAGGCATAATGATTAATATACCGCTTTTGAACTAAGGATGGAAGCCTACAAGCTTAAATTTAGCTATGAGAAATGACCAGTCAAAATTTCCGTTTATATGAATCATGAGTAAGGTAAAATCTAGTACTGTGTATAGCCAGGCCACAGGCTAAGGCAGACTAGAGGTTTAAACTAAGTTTGCTTCATTTTATTGGACCGTCACACAGGCTGTAAGTAAAAGGACCCCTGGCTTTAGGCCTCTTCTGTTGGTGGACAGTACATTTAAATCCCTTGTCCCCAGAGGCCAACTCAAAGCGGTCACCTCCGCTACCTTTGCTGCAGATTTCCAGTTCTCTAGTCAGTTTTAGAAAGGGAAAAAAACACGTTTACTTTGCCTGGGTTCTTGACACAGGAGCACTTCTCAGACTGTTCTGAGGGGAAACAATGAGTCATTCAGGCTGTCAGCCCAGGTGGTGCCTGAATTCCAGACAGGCCGCTGCCCGCCAGGAGTTAACCCCTGCAGGCCTCCTCTCTGCCCTGCCTCCCCCGCCCTCCACCCCCCCAGCCTCTGGGGGAGCAGGGCAGCTGCAGAGGGGGCCTGAGCGGGGAAGGGAGGCCCAGCCCCGTAACCAAGGCGCTACCTCTGCAGTGGCAGTCCCAGGGGCCTCTGAGCTGTTTGTCACCAAGTGATTGGCTCCAGGAGAGGGGTGGAGAAATGAAAACACTCTGCTTAGGATATATTTAGTTGAAGTGCAGCTGGGGAAGCCTTTAAACAAGGAAGCTTTTGTCCTCAGGCTGAAGTGTTTTTCTTAACTCCTCAAGGGTGAAAAACTTAAACCTGGAACTGATTTTTTTTTTTCTCTCTCTGTTTTCTCTTCTTTGGGGGGGGCGATGTTCTTACTCTGAAAGTTCAGTATTATCTGGGGTTTGTTGTCTAAGAGGAAACCGAGCAGCTCTGGTGCAGAGGGGACACAAACATTTTAAGCAGACACCCTTGTGTGAGACACCGCCAAGAGATGAAATAAAATGCAGATCATTTCTGAATGCAATCTGCGTGTTTACATTCTGGCCATTAATTTTCTGTCGATTCAAACTGGAAGCTAGGTCTTTTTCAAACATCTTGACTGGGGTGAATTTATGGAGTTAAAAACATAATTAAGTTTTATAGGCTGACAGAACCCTGTTTCACTTGAGTTGATTCACATTTTCCAGTAATGAAAGATTTACTTCTGCGCTGATGAGCACAGCTTCTTTGCAACAGATTACTGACGAGCCATGTAACGGCTCCTGTTCACATCCTCCTCAGAAAACCCCTGAAAACTGCCACCTTGCTGTGAGGGTTTTCAGTCACTATGAAAATGCTATGTGTCAAGGGCACACTGTCTACTAGTAAGAAGTAGCACGGGAAATATTTTACCTGAAAATCCCATTTAGAATTATGAACCAAGGGCAAACACTTCTGGACGAGAAGTCATGGGTTTGGTGATGCTAAGAAGCCAGGTTGTATTAGCAAGGATTCTCCAGAGAAATAGAGCCAACAGGAGAAAAAGAGATAAGATAGAGACTGATTTTAAGGAACTGGCTCATGTGATGATGGAAGCTGTCAAGTCCAAAATCTGAGGGGTGAATGACAGGCTGGAGAGCCAGGAAGAGCCAGTGTTGCAGTGCAAGTCTAAAAGCAGTCAGCTGGCAGAATTCCCTCTTGCTCAGAGGAGGTCAGTCTTTGTTTCAGTCAAGACTTCAACTGATTGGATGAGGCCCACCCACTTTATGGAGGGAATCTGCCTTATTCAAAGTTCACCAGTTTAGGAGTTCCCGTTGTGATGCAGCAGTTAATGAATCCGACTAGTAGCCATGAGGTTGCGGGTTCAATCCCTGGCCTTGCTCAGTGGGTTCAGGATCCGGCGTTGCCGTGAGCTGTGGTGTAGGCCACAGATGCGACTGGGATCCCGCATTGCTGTGGCTGTGGCGTAGACCGACAACTGTAGCTCCGATTTGACCCCTAGCTTGGGAAACTCCATATGCCACAGGTGCGGCCCTTAAAAGCAAAAAAAACCCAAGAAAACAAAGTTCAGCAGTTTAAATATTCATCTCATCCAAAAATTTCCTCACAGAAACAACCAGAATAATATTTGACCACATAAGGGGGCACTGTGGCCAAGTTGACACATAAAATCAACCATCCCATAGTCTAACAGACTCATTTTGAAAAATTCACTTATTAAGTTACAAGGTTGCTTATCAGGTTGAAGCTGTCAGTGAAGATATGAAAACTGGGTTAGGTATGATCTCTGGTTTTAGGAATCTCTCTCTCTCTCTCCCTCCCTTTTTCCTTCTCCCTAACCCAGGAACAGTGTGGTGAGGAAGCCCAGGCCACATGAAGAAGCCATGTGGAGGTGTTCCAGACAACAGCCCCCAGCCAACACCAACATCATCTATTCAATGTGAGAGTGAATCAGCTCTCAGGTGCCCCTGCCCCAGCCTTCGGTCCAGCTGTGCCCAGACATGGTGGGACCAAGCCAACTGCACCATGTCTCCACTTCTTTTTTTTTTTTTTTGTCTTTTTGCCTTATCTAGGGCTGCATGCGTGACATACGGAGGTTCCCAGATTCCCAGACTAGGGGTCTAACAGGAGCTGTAGCTGCCGGCCTTCGCCACAGCCACAGCAACACGGGATCCGAGCCGCGTCTACAACCTACACCACAGCTCACGGCAACGCTGGATCCTTAACCCACTGAGCGAGGCCAGGGATCGAACCCGCAACCTCATGGTTCTTAGTTGGATTCATTAACCACTGAGCCACGATGGGAACTCCATGTCTCCACTTCTGACCCACCGAAACCATGAGAGATTTTAAAAAAGAGTTAATGCTATTTTTAGCCACTAAATTTCAGGGTAATTTGTTACACAGTAATAGGTAACTAACATATAAGATTATGATGAACTTTGTAAGAAAATATTCAACAATTTTCCAGTTGTTTTAGCATTCAGTACTCCCGCCAGCGGTGTATGAGGACTCTGTCTTTAGTAACACCTAGTATCTATTGTCAAAGTCTTCTAGTGGGTGTGAGGTTGCTTCTCCTTGTGACATTATTTGCATTTCCTGGCAATGCCACACCTACTTTCGATCAGAAGTGTTACTACCCAACTTAGAAACTGTGGTATTATTTACCATGATATGTCATAGTCACATGTCATAAAACCAACTCATCGCTGCCCCTCCTACTAGAGAGCTTGTACTATGTCCCAGTTTGTTTTCAAAATAATTGCCACCAAAATGAACCTCTATTGTTACTAATTATCCACATCGGGCATTTGTCTAGGTAGTTTGTGAGTCCCTGGAAGGGTGAGAAATGAGAGTGGTCTAGCCACAGATGTGAGACTCCTGGGTCTGACAACATTATCACCTATAGTTAATTGTTTTTTCGTTGCTGTTTTGTCATTTTAGGGCCACACCCATGGCATGTGGAGGTTCCCAGGCTAGGAGTCAAATCAGAGCTGTAGCCATCAGCCTACGCCACAGCCACAGCAACGTCAGATCCCTGTCCTAAACAGTGGAAAATATTCCAGATTGGGAGTTGGGAGATGGGGTTTTATTCCTGGCTCTGTCGTTAACCAATAGTCCCCTCTTGGGTCAGTCATCCCCTGGAGTTCCTCATTATTAAAAGTAAAAGGCTGGGTTAAGACCTTATCCAGCTCAAAAATTGTCTCAAAGTCACAAAACTATAAAAGATATAGCTATTATTTAAATCTAGGCATTCTAGCTCCAGAGGCCATGATCTTACTCAGCTAGGCAACATTTATGGAAAGCTTAATTTTTTTAAGGAAAAAAATTTTTTTTTGTCTTTCTCTCTTTTTAGGGCCGCACCCGCATATGGAGGTTCCCAGGCTAGGGGTCGAATCGGAGCTACAGCTGCCAGCTTACGCCACAGCCACAGCAACACCAGATCCAAGCCACATCTGTGACCTACACCGCAGCTCACGGCAATGCCAGATCATTAACCCACTAAACAAGGCCAGGGATCGAACCCACAACCTCCTGGTTCCTAGTCGGATTCGTTAACCACTGTGCCAAGATGGGAACTCCTAAGGAAAAAATTTTAACAAGGACTTTATGACATCCTTAGTAGCATTTTCTCTCTCCCCATCTCCACCCTCCCTCTTAATTTTGAAACGAAAACGCTGAGGCTTAGAAAACTTATCACCAAAAAGTAATTTAAAAAGTAGGAGTTGCCCTATGCTGCAGTGGATTAAGGTCTGGCCTTGTCACTGCAGCAGCTTGGCTTTCTGCTGTGGTGCGGGGTTGATCCCTGGCCTGGGAACTTGCACATGCTGCTGTGTGGCAGAAAATAAATTAAATAAAAATGAAGTTTTAGAAATAAAATTTATCACGTCCCAAGTCCCACAACCAGTCAGTGGCAGAGCCAGAATGGGAAGCCCAGGTAGCTAGTTATCAAAGCCTGGGATCCAGTGTCCCCAGGAGTCAGAGCCCTAGAGAGAGACCATGGCTCAGCTAACCCCTGGGAACCTTGCCAAAGGCCCTGGAAACGCCAACAGAGACCTGACATGGCCACATCTTCCCCTCCAAACTCCAGCCTTGCTGGTCTGCCTCTCCTTCTTTTCTTCTCTTCTTACCAAACCAGTTGCCTGTAAATCGGAAATCAGAGCTGCAAATGCCCAAGAGAACCTGTGCTGGGCCACAACTGGGGGTCTTCCTAGCGGGTCGTCACGGTGATGTGACCTGGCCTCCCACCCTCCAGGCCCAGGGTCGAATTCATCACCTGGGACTCACTTGAGAAAAGGTAGCTTGAGCGGCTTGAATACTGTGGTTCTGACGCCTTGAGAGTCTGTCATTTTTTTTTTTTTTTGTCTTTTGTCTTTTTAGGGCCGCACCTGCAATATATGAAAGTTCTCAGGCTAGGGGTCGAATCGGAGCTACAGCCGCCGGCCTTCGCCAGAGCCACAGCAACGCGGGATCCGAGCTGCATCTGTGACCTACAACAACCACAGCTCACAGCAACGCTAGATCCTTAACCCATTGAGCAAGGCCAGGGATCGAACCTGCGTCCTCATGGTTGCTAGTTGGGTTCGTTAACCACTGAGCCACAACAGGAACTCTGTAAGTCTTGTTTTGTTTCTACCTTTTTTAGGCAAGAAATTTTTTTTTATTGGAAATATACACACGATAAAGATTCAACACTGTTCCCGTTGTGACTCACAGGGTTAAGAACCCGACTAGTGGAGTTCCCATTGTGGCTCAGCAAAAACAAATCTGACTAGGATCCATGAGGATGCAGGTTTGATCCCTGGCCTCGCTCAATGGGTTAAGGATCCTGCTTTGCTGTAGCTGTGGCGTAGGCCAGTGGCTACAGCTCTGATTCGACTCCTAGCCTGGGAACTTCCATATGCTGCGAGTGAGGCCCTAAAAAAGTTTTTAAAAAGAAAAGAAACTATTATCCATAAAAATGCAGTTTCGATCCCTGTCCTCCCTCACTGGGTTAAGGATCTGAGGTTGCCTTGAGCTGTGGCTGTGATGTAGGCCAGCAGCTACAGTTCTGATTCAGCCCCTAGCCTGGGAACTTCCATGTGCTATAGGTGTATATATAGAAAAAAAAAAAAAAGATTTAGCAAAAGAAAACAAAGTCAACACAAAAACCATGATTGTATCTAGTGAATACGATTCTTCATTTTACCCCAGCCCCTGTTCAAAACCCTGAGCCAACCTTTCTTGTACTTCAGCCAAAGATATTCTTGCATATACATCCAAAGCAATATGTATATAATATATAAATATTTTAGAGGTATATATTTCTAACTACACCAATGGACACAAACTGCACACACTGTTCTGTATGTTCCTTTTTATTTCTAATGCTCAGCATAGCTTGGAAATTTCTCCTTATCAATATCTAAAGCGCTCTCTAGCTTTTTTAAAGAGGCCACACAGATCCCTGCTGCGGGGCTGAGTCCAACGAGAGCGTTTAGGTTGCTTCTAATCGGAAGCCCTGCCAAGCCAGCACCATGATTCTGCTTGTGTTTTTGTTGCAAAACAGATAGGCCCCTGTGCGATCTTTAATGTTATCCACACAGAGGAGGAGGGGCTGGGAGGGGAGTTGGTGGCACGCCCTCCCCCAGCCAGCGGAGCATACATTACTGCTAGAGTTTCCTCTATAGGGCTGTAGTCAGAAGAGAATTAATTCATGCGGCTACGTGGAGGAACGGCTCAGGAAAAGCATCCAGACAGCTCGACTCAGCTGATCACTGAAGTCTGGCAGCAGCAGCAGTGAAAACACACCACAACTTTCCCCAAAGGTGCCTGGCCAGTATGCCACTGTCATCTTTTCCAGCAGGGCCTTCGGTGGGCTGATTCTGTGACTCCCGCAGCTGGAGGCACCGCTTATGATCCAGGGCAGTTGGGATCAACAGATATGTAAGGAACAGGATGGGATTCCCTGAAGGTTTCCTACCTCTGGCAGTTCCTCTTGGGAAAAGACCTGGGCACCTTGATTCACCCCAGTTCCCATATTCTCTTCACCAAAATCAGAGCTTTTTGTGAGCATCATGGTTCCTGCTAGAAAAGCCGGCAGCTGAATGTGTGCTCCTGCCCGGCTTTGTCTGAAGATGCCTCGCTTGACTGCCAGCCCTGGGCGAGCCCCTCAGTGGTTTTCCTCCCAAAGGAGATGCCAACCCTGAGAAATCCCACCCCCACCCCAGAGAGCCTTCTGCCAGGACACAGGAGAAACCTTTTCAATATCCAGACTACTGGCCCAGTCCTCTTCACAACAAAAATCAGTTGCAAGTGACAAATATAAAGCCATTGATCCCCCCCACCAACATTTCATTGTGACAGTTTCCAAGCATCAAGAGACATTGGAAGAATTATGCAGTGATCACTCATCTGTCTACTGCTTAGATTCGGCAATTAACATTTTGCTGGATTTGCTTTCCTTATTATACATTCTTCCGTCTCTCCAAGCCACTGATGTTGGAGGCTTTTTAAAAGCCTGGCTTAAATATTCAATTCATTTACTTTTAAAACTTCAGAACAGGCAACTTAACGCCTTGTTTAATGAACACAGAATAATTTAGTTCCATTCTAAATTAGGCTAGTGGGGAAGGAAGAGAAAAAGGTTAGCGGAAAATGGAGTGGGAGAATGTGGCAGCGGAAAGGCAGAGAGGGTGAGAGAGTAGCGAGGGCTGAGGAGGGAGGGGTGTGAAGACACAGGAAAGGAGTCTCTGGGTTTGCAAATGAGTGTGGTTGGGGTCAGAGGTGGGGTATAGAAGCTGTGTACCCAGACGGCAGCCACTGCACAGTGAGGATGCTGCAGGGGCTCAGACCAGGCCCCCTACATGGAGCACATGTTGATCTCCCCACACTGGGGTCAGGACAGCCACAGGCAGCTGCCCCAGGACTCCTCGTGGAGCATGTGTGGTATTGTGGACTTCCCGGCCGGAGGGGTCAGCTCTACAGACAGCTGTCAAGTGGAAGAGATCTGGGACTTGGACCCCTACCTTTGTTATTTACTCTTGACACTCAAGACCTCAGACAGTTATTTAAGCTCTCTGAACTGTTCTGTTCTCATCAATAAAACAGGCAATATTTAAGAATATATATCTTTTAGGAGTTCCTGCTGTGGCCCAGCAGAAATGGACCCGGCTAGCGTCCATGAGGATGCAGGTTCAATCCCTGGCCTTGCTCAGTGGGTTAAGGATCCAGTGTTGCCGTGAGTTGTGGTGCAGGTTGCAGATGCAGTTTGGATCCCACGTTGCTGTGGCCGTGGCGTAGGCCAGTAGCTATAGCTCCAACTCGACCCCAAGCCTGGGAACTTCACTTCCACATACTGGGAATGTGGCCCTAAAAAGCAAAAAAAAAAAAAAAAAGAAAAAGTTCAACAGCCAAAAAATGGAATGGAAGCAATCCGGTCATCCACTGATGGCTGAATGGACCAACAAAATGTGGTCTACGCATCTTCAGTCTTAAAAAGGAAAGATAGTTTGACACAAGCCACAACGTAGATGGACTTTGAGGACATTATGCTAAGTGAAGAATTTCCAAAAGGACAAATACTGTATAATTCCACTTACATGAAGTATTTAGTCAGATTCATAAAGTCAGAAAGTAAGATGCCTGGGGCTGGAGGGAAAGGGGAATGAGGAGTTACTGTGTAACAAGTGCAAAATTTCATTTTTGCAAGATGTTCTGGAGCTGGATGGTGGAGATGGTTGCACTAAACGACACATTTTAATATAGTTAAGATGGTAAATTTTATGTCACGTATTTTACCACCAGTGAAAATATTTAATAAACAATAATCAATTCATTTGCCTTATGATGGTGGTTTTGCTTCATTTCTACCTTAGCCAGTTAAGTAAACAGTATATTTTCCTTTTTTTTTTTTTTTCTGGCCATGACCAAGGAATGTAGACATTCCCAGACAAGGGTTAGAACTCACGCCACAATAGCAACCAAAGCCATTACAGTACCGATGCTGGATACTTAACCTGCTGTGCCACAAAGAAACTTCTATTTTTCACTTTTAATAAGATGCAGGGACATGAGCTAGTTAAGAGGCCAAAACAAGGTCTAAGTATGGGGCTTGAAGCTGGAAGTTAGGGCCGTTAGACACAGCCGTGGTCCAAAGGTGATGGCGACAGCATCCTGGACTGCCCTTCCTTGGAGCCAGAGGACACAGAGTTTTTAGGAGTCCTAGGACTGAAGGGGGTTTGGAATGTCAGTAGGAACCTGGGAGGGTTTGGGGTCGTAGTACTATCCTCTGTGAAACCAGGGGCTTGGCACTGCCTTGGAGCCTGTTTTGCCTCCTTCTAGTTCTGATGTAGCATCGTCATCAACAGAAAGAACTCAACCCATAAACCTCTGCTTTCAAACAAGTCCACGTTAAGCCAATCCGTCAGGTTCAAGGGATGTGTGATTTTTTGAGAGCGGGCAGAAAATTCCAAGTTACCTGTTTTCAATTTGCCTCTGTAGTTGTAAACACTCACAGTGCGTTACCATTTCTCCTTTTCGAGGGGAGGAGGTGATGGTATAAAATATCGGCAAGTCTCTGCAGTCTAATTTTTGCATCACAGAACACAGCCTCTCTTTTCAGCTATTTTTTTCTTTGTGCAGCCGCACCTGCAGCATGTGGAAGTTCCTAGGCCAGGGAACTAGGAACGGAGCTGCAACTGCCGGCATCCACCACAGCCACAGCAACGCGGGATCCGAGCCACGTTTGTGACCTACACCACAGCTCACAGCAATGCCAGATCCTTTACCCACTGAGTGAGGCCAGGGATCAAACCCGTGTCCTTATGGATTTGGTTGGATTGGTTAGTACTGAGCCACAATGGGAACTCCAGCATCTCAATCTTTATTCTCTAGTTTAATAAAAATTTCTGATTTCCCACCGTCTAGCCTCAGTGCATTCCAGCGAGTCTGTGGGTCTCCTTTCATTGAGGAATTTTGCGGCAAAGTCCCCTTCATTAGCTGGGAGAAGTTGGCTCACTACTTTTTTTCACTGAGCTTGGTACTCCTCATTCTCTTGTTAACAGATCTTATAGGCATGCAGCCTCCCATTCTGAGTTTTGTACTTTACTCAACATCAAACTAAGTCCTTCTGTGAATTTCAGAAACAAAAACAGATCCTTAATGCAAGTTCCTTCATTCTCTTCCTCGGTGGCCCTCCTGACCCCCACCCAGCCCACAGATCCTGCTTTGTCCTTTTTATCGACCATTGGCTGCATCTTCTGGGATAGTCTTGAACTGTCTTATGCTGTGCAATGCAGAGAAGGCATTTCACATAATTTGGAGTTGCTGGCAGAGCAAAGAGAAACCAAAAAACAAAAGCTGCATTTCAGGAACTTCACTTAGCAAAATACTCTTCCTTTTGGTGGTTGGCCAGCGAATTTCCTCGGCCGCCGATATTTTGAAAGTGAATGGCATAATAAATAAATAAAAATAAATTTTATAAAATAAAAAAAGAAAGCAAATGGCTATTGGGGAGCCAGGGCGAGAGGACTGTTAGGCAATGAAGGGAAACAATATACTAAATCAGGTGCCAGTTTCAACTGATGTCATTATTCATGAATGAAACTGCAGAAAAGAGATAAATTCAGTGGTGAATGCAACTTATTACCATAACTACTTTGTTCCTTGTCTCTCATATAGAGGAGAATTAATTAAAAAAAAAACTGAGGATAAAAAAATAAAAATAAATAAAAATAAAAAATAAATAATAAACTGGTGATAAAATGATTGCTACACATTATAAACACCTTACAGAGAACATTAAAACTTGGAGTTCCCATCGTGGCTCATCGGAAATGAATCCTACTAGGAACCACGAGGTTGCAAGTTCGATCCCTGGACTCGCTCAGTGGGTTAAGGATCTGGCATTGCCATGAGCTGTGGTGAAGGTCGCAGACACGGCTTGGATCTGGCATTGCTGTGGTTTTGGCGTAGGCCAGCTGCAACAGCTCTGATTAGACCCCTAGCCTGGGAACCTCCATATGCCACAAGTGCAGAAAGGACAAAAGACCAAAAAAAAAAGGGAAAAGAAAAGAATGTTAAAACAAACATAATCTCTTACAAATGCTCAGAATAGTCCCTATATTAATATCTTTGTTTTTCATAATAATTAAAACCTTGAGATTAGCTATATGTTTTCCTATTTGATATTGCGGGGGAGTCTTTAAATTAATTCAACTACTAAGATTACAGGTGGATACATAGGACTTAAAAAGGCATTTTGCATTTTTCCACAGAGTTTCATCAAAGAATTTTATCAATTATCTTGTTTTTCTCATTGGCAGATTAGCAAACTGGGAACTTCCATATGCCATATGTGCAGCCATAAAAAGAAGAAAAAAATTAAAAAAAATAAAGCAATACTCATGTGATTGATTTTAACTTCTTTTTAAAATTTTTTTAATTAAAAAAATTTTTTTTGTCTTTTTAGGGCCACACCCACGGCATATGGAGGTTCCCAGGCTGGGGGTCGAACTGGAGCTGTAGCCACCGGCCTATGTGGCTGAAAACTCAAGATGTCTGTATGAAAAATAACATTAGATATATGCTATGCATTTTTCAGAACATTGACAAAATCCATGAGCATATTTTAAAAATTGAAAAAATAAATAAATAATTCAAATGATACAAAAGAGTACAGTAAAAAGTAATTCTGCCTCCCACACTTCAATTCCTTTTCCAAAGATAATCTCTGAGTTCCTTGTGTAGCTTTTCAGTGACAGTATAAACATATTCGAGCATGAATAAGCTTATGCATAGTCATATACATCTATTTAGTTACACAAATTCTACCCACTTTTTAAAAGAAGGTTAATCTGGAGCAACTACCCACTATTTAGAAATCTCAGGAAATGATAGCATAGTAGGCATTCAATAGATCTTTCAGTGACTAAATGAATGAACCATTCTTCTTTGGTAGGACATTTTGATTTATTGCTATTTTACTTTTTTTTATTTTTTATTTTTGTCTTTTTAGGGCCACTCCCGTGGCATATGGAAGTTCCCAGGTTAGGGGTCGAATAGGAGCTGGAGCTGCCAGCCTATGCCACAGCCTCAGCAACGCGGGATCTGAGCCGTGTCTGTGAATTGCTCCAGAGCTCACAACGATGCTTAATCCATGAATCAAGGCCAAGGACTGAACCCGAGTCCACATGGACACTAGTTGGGTTCGTTAGCCACTGAGCCACAACATGAACTCCTGATTTCTTGCTATTTTAAATGACGCTGTGTCAAACACTTTTGTGATTCAACCCTTCCTTAGGTAGATATCGCCAGGAGAGGAATTACTAGGTGAAAGCTTTTAGGTATTGCCAAATTGCTTTCCAACAGGCTACTTACTCCCATCAGCACCATCATGGGTAGTTTGATTTTTTTTCCTTATATTTGCTAATCTGATAGAAGGTAAGCATGATTTCATCGTTGCTTCTGTTTGCATTTCTTTGAATTAATGGGGTTGGGGGTTAATTGGGTTGTGTTATTGGGGGTTTTTCAGCCAACCCCACGGCATATGAATATTCCCAGGGCTAGGGCAATTCCCATGCAGTTGTGGCAATGCTGACTCCTTAACCCACTATGCCACAGTGGAAACTCCTATATAATCTGTTTTTGAGAACTGTGTGGTAGAAGACTCCTTTGCATATTTAGTTATTGGGGTTTTTCTTACTGAATGTTATGACCTCTTTAAATACTAAGATTATTAATACTGTTCCATGTTATTAATAAATAGGTCCCTCACCTAGTATTTGTCTTTTGAGTTTTGATTTAATTAGCTTATTCGTAGCCCAGAAGATGTACATTCTTATTTGTTCAACCCTCCCCATTGAGTCATCCATAATTCACTTCATTGCCTTTGAGGCTAGAATAACCTACTTATTGCATCTTTTCAAGAACTGTGGAGAGGTGGAGAAACCCTATAGTAGGCTTATAGCCTGTCAATAGGGAATTTTATAAGCATTTATTTGTAGAGGTAAGTTTAGAATTCAGTCTATCTTTGGATCTCAAATATGTGGACCCACAAAAACATCTTAAACAATTCTTCTTTGTTTCTTTTTTTTTTAGGGCCACACCCTAGGTATATGGAGGTTCCAAGGCTAGGGGTCTAATTGGAGCTTTAGCCACTGGCCTACACCACAGTCACAGCTTTCCCAGGATAGGGGTCTAATTGGAGCTTTAGCCACTGGCCTACACCACAGCCATAGCAATGAGAGATCCGGGCTGCGTCTGCCAACTACACCACAGCTCAGGACAACGCCTGATCCTTAACCCACTGAGTGAGGCCAGGGATTGAATCTGTGTCCTCACGGTTACTAGTCAGATTCGTTTCCGCTGAGCCACCATGAGAACTCCCTAGACATTCTTCTTTGAAGGCCTTTGCTTTATTGGTGCAACTTCCAAGTGGGAAGCAAATAATTTGGGGTTGTCAAATGCTATTACCTTTCTCCTCTCTTTCCCTACTAACCGGAGTGGAAGATTACTAAAGATTTGGTTTCTAGACTCTCAGTTGGTTCATTTCAAAGTCTTCTTCCTTCCTTCCTTTCCCTCTTTTTTTCTTTTTGGTGGCACTTGAGGCATGCAGAAGTTCTCAGGCCAGGGATCAAACCCCCATCACAGCAGCTACAACATTCAATCCTTAACCTGCTGAGCCACATAGGAACTCCTCTTTCAAATTTATCCTGTTTTCTTGGCTATGACTAAGAATGAATCTGGTTGGAGTTCCCGTCATGGCTCAGTGGAATCGGATCTGACTAGTATCCATGAGGACGCAGGTTTGATCCCTGGGCCTCAATCAGTGGGTTAAGGATCCAGTGTTGCCATGAGCTGTGTGTAGGTTGCAGATGAGGCTCAGAACTGGCGTTGCTGTGGCTGTGACAAAGGCCAGCGGCTACAGCTCCAATTTAATTCCGAGCCTGGGAACTTCCAAACACCGCAGGTGCGTCCCTAAAAACACACACACACACACACAAAAAAAAACAAAAATCTTATCATATCAATGAGAGTTCTTGAGAAATAGAATAAGACAAAAACACACAATCTTTCTCTTCCTTCTCTCTCTCTCCCTCTCTCTGTAGCATTAAAGCAATACCCAGAGTGAAGTAGAGAGAGAGATTTATTTTAAGGAATTGGCTCACATGATTGTGGGGGTTGGCAAGTCTGAAGTCCAAAGGGCAGGCTGGAAACTCAGGCAGGATGTTCATGTTACAGTTTTAAGGCAGAATTTCTTCTTTTCCAGGAAACCTCAGCTTTTGTTTTTAAGAGATTCAACTGATTCGATAAAGCATTACGGAGAGTAAACGTCTTTACCTAAAGTCAACTAATTGTAAATGTTACATCTACAAAATATCTTCACAGCAATCCCTAAATAAATGGGTGTTTGACAGAATAACTGGGCACTGTAAGCCAGCTAAAATGACACATGAAATTAATCTTCACACTAATCTTCCTACTGGATTGACTTTCCTTATGTTACACACCTAGTCTTCTTTTCCTTTAAAGGTCCCTCTCTGCCTATGTTTTCATGACCCTGAAAGCTTGTCTGTGAGTATGCAGTCCACTAGGTTTTATTAAAAACATTGTAAGGTTTCGGAGTTCCCTTCGTGGCTCAGTGATTAACGAATCCGACTAGGAACCATGATGTTGCGGGTTCGATCCCTGGCCTTGCTCAGTGGGTTAAGGATCCGGCGTTGCCGTGAGCTGTGGTGTAGGGTGCAGACACACCTACACCAACACGGCTCGGATCTCGTGTTGCTGTGGCTGTGGCGAAGGTCGGCGGCTACAGCTCCTGTTAGACCCCTAGCCTGGGAAGCTCCATATGCCGCGGGTGCGGCTCTACCTAAAGGCAAAAAGACAAAAAATAAAAAAATTAAAAAAAATAATAAAAACATTGCAAGGTTTTGACAGTACCCACTTATGGGCACGATCATTGCCAGAATGTTTCTATGGTTGGTTCACTGGCTATACAAAGATACTGCTCTAAAAGTAGGATTCCAGTGAATTCCATTCTAGGAATTAGGACTACATCATATACAGCTTTGACAAATGGTTGTTGAAGAGTTTCAGATCTAACAGGACATGTGGTAAGAGGAATTGTTGAATGTGCAGTTAAGTACCCATTGTCTGGGGGTGGTGTGGAGGGTGAGAACATCAGCTCTGTCCTTCATTAGTCTCAGTAGAAAAAGGCAAGTCCGGGGAAAAGGAGGCTGGAGGCATTATCTGGCCAGGGTGCCACTAAATCAGATGGAGGATACGGAGGCAGATGTGAAAACCTGCAATGGCAACTGCTCGGGTACTGGGAAGGTGAGAGGTGGGAGCCATGCCATCCTAGCTATGAGGATGGGGCTATGTGGACAGCCGCCGCTGAGCTGGTAATGGAGCGGAGCTTATGAACAAAGATTGGAGTTGAGTGAAAAAAAGGATTTTCCACCCCCTGGACTGATGGTGGGGTGAGGAGACAGTCTTGCTTCTGGTTCTCATCCAGACAGAACAGTTAACACTGGACCTGTTTCCCTCTCAGTTGATTTAATAAGACAGATCAGTTCTTGGTTTCCTGGAGACTCACCGTCTTGGAAGGAACAACTGTTCTTCCTGAGAAATGAAGAATCTGAGGTTCAGAAAGGGTAAATCTCTCACCTAAGGCCATGTAGTTATTCGCGACAGTAGCTGTTCACGTGTTGACTTGTGTCCCCACCATATTCATAGGTTGAAATCTTAACTGCCGTACCTCAGAATGTGACCTCGCTTGTAAACAGAGAAACTGCAGATGTAATTAGTTAAGATGAGGTCATACATACTAAAGCAGGTTGGGCCACTACACCAATATGACTGGTGTCCTTAAAAAAAAGGCGAAACTTGGACACAGACATGGCACAAGGAGAGCACCGTGAAGATGAAAGCAGAGCTGAGCAACAGTCATAAGAGGCTAGAGGAAAGCCATGGGATAGCTGCTTCCTTATTGTCCCCAGAAGGAACCAACTGTGCTGACATCTTGTTCTTGAGCTCCTAACCTCCAGAATTGTGAGAGAATAAATCTCCCTTGTGAAGCCACTCAGTTTGGGGTCCTTTGTTACAGCAGCCCTAGGCAATGAACACAACATGAAAGCATAAATTACTTTTTTTTTTTAATTTTGTGGGCAAACCATGGCATGTGGAATTTCCTGGGCCAGGTATTGAATCTGAGCCATAGCTGCAGCAACAACTGGATCTCTTCGCCCAGTGCGCTGGGCTGAGGATTGAACCTGCACTTCTGCATCGACCCAAGCCACTACAGCTGGATTCCTAATCCGCTGAACCATGGTGGGAACTCCTTTTTTTTTTTTTTTAATGAAGAAAAAGGTCTAAGAAATTGACTCTATTTCTCATTTTAAGTGAGAACATTTTTTGCTTAGCAAATAGAAACAGACGTTCTCAACACAGTAAATCAACGAAGATAATGGCATGAAAACTCGAACACCAAGTATATACTTATTCCATAAAGGAAACAACAGGTTCTCAATGAGATAATTTGAAGGTGTACCTTCTTTTTTATTTATCCATTCATCAAGTGAAGGTGTTCGGAATGCCCACAGAACTTTGAGAATCACTGACTTAGAATTACAATCTTTCAGAGTTCCGCTGTGGCACAGCGGGATCGGCGTGTCTTGGGAGCTCTGGGAAGCAGGTTCAGTCCCTGGCCTGGCACACTGGGTTGGGCTTAGGTTGCAGTTGTGGCTTAGGTCACAACTGCGGCTCATATCTTATCCCTGGCTGGGGAACTCCATATGCTGCAGGGCTGCCAGAGGGGGAAAAAAAAACCCAAAAAAACAAAAAAATAGACCTATTAAAAAAAAAGAATCATAATTTTGGATTGTTCGGAAGTTTCCAAGACCTACTCTAAAGGGAAGCATGAACTAACATTCCAGTTTCTCCACAATCTGTCCTCAAACTAAACTACATTTTTTTTTTTTTGCAGTACCCACAGCATGTGGAGTTTCCCAGGCCAGGGATTGAACCCTGAGCCACTGAAGTGACACCGCCAGATATTTAACCTGCTGAGCCACACGGAAATTTCTAAGCTACATTTTTGGGTCTTTATTTTCATGAGCATTTTCTCAGTAAGAGCGATTTTGAAAGTCACACTGCAATTTCATTTGAATGAGCTGGAGAGGTTCATTTAAATTGTTGTTGTTGCTGTTTTTTAATCTGCTGGAATTGAACAGATTGAAAGAATAATTGTCTTCCCATATGTCCACTAGCAGCAGCAGTTGCTCAAGAAGACCTGTGGACACAGACATTTTTAAAAAATTTGTCACTCCACAGAATAATATGAAAGACTGTTAACTAAAGGGAAGAGTCTCTTGGTGAAATCTAATAAGAGAAAGTTTAAAGTATCAAAGTAAAGACTGGAGTCTGGTTTGGGAGCTTTTTTGGCTTTTGAAACAGCAAGTGGTCAATCATCTGTAGTCAATCACAAGTGTAAAAATGCTAAAACCCAAGGTAATATAAACTGTTCAAGGCTACCTTGGAAATTTTACCCTACTCTGCGGTCTTCTAAAATCCAAGAAAGGAATTTTGTTGACTAGTATTTGAAACAGGAAGTCACTTCACTTTGCTTACTTAATTTTTTATTTTGAAGTGGAATAACGTTACTGATGATGTTATAGGAAGAGAATGAGGAAAAATATTTGTAGAGTGTTTCAAAGCTAATGCATACCTTTTAAAATTATTATCTAATTAAGGTACATGCTGCTTTTAGTGCATTTTTCACAAAAATAAATTCCATTACAACTCTTTCCATCATATAGTAATTGCATTTTAATCTCAAGATCATCTTCATTGTTACCGGTAAAGATGATTGCTAACATTAAAATATTTAGATGATTTAAAAAAAATCACTAAACTTATTTACCTTATATTCCTGAAAAGGAATGGGCATCAAATAACATGTCTGGGGTTTCAAGTTATCCAAAGTTCTCCAGAAAATTATGAAGCTGAAAAAATATAGGGAAATCATGATAGCAGGTAATATAGACAGAGTACTGACCAGGTTTCTCACCACCCATCCTGATACTGCACCCAAACAGGAGTCAGCCTACAAAGTGACCAAAACAGAGATGTCTTAAGATTTCCCTGTGTCGGCAGTTCCCAAGACCATCCCTGGCTTCAACAATTCACTAGGAGGACTCCTAGACCTCAGCATATGGTTGTATTCATGGCTATGATTTATTATGGCAAAAGGATACAAAACAAAGTCAGCAAAGGGAAAGGCTCTCACCTTGGCTTAGGCCCAGCGTCACAAACAGCTCCTCTGTCATAGACAGAAATCAGTTTCACCCTGGCTTCCATTTGTTCTGTTTTGACCTCACCCTCCTGTATTGACTTGGCTCCATCTCTTTCAAGGCTCACTTGCAGAAACATCCTCCTCTGTCCCACCATCTATCTCTCATTTTTTCTCCCTTCCCTCCTGTAATAATACTTGCCGAGTCTCACGGCCCTGAAGACACACCAGGCAATGTTCTAAGGGTTTTATTTATTTATTCGTGTAATCCTCCCAGCAGTCCAATAAGGTAGGTATTACTATCTCCATTTTCAACAAGAGAAAATGGAGGCACAGGAGGAAAAGCCGTTTTTCCAGGTATTAGAGCTAGGAAGTGGCACAACTTCAACTCAAAGCCCTGCAGTCTGGCTCCAGACACGCTCTTAAGTCTCTAAGACTTCTTCTCAGATGAATACATTCAGAGCTGCATGAAGCAAGCTCCCCGCCCTGGATGGATAACAGACCTTCCAGACCCAGTGAAAAACAGGAACACTGAGAGGATCAAAGCCAGTCCTGTGCTAACTAATACTCTCTACTTGTAGGTATTTCCAAGTCTCTGGAAGGGCCATAATTAATGTTCTCACTGATGACCATGAATCACAAAATCCTGAGTGCTTCATGAACTCTTTAAAAAAAAAAAAGGAGTTCCCATCGTGGCGCAGTGGTTAACGAATCCGACTAGGAACAATGAGGTTGCGGGTTCGATCCCTGGCCTTGCTCAGTGGATTAACCATCCGGCATTACCGTGAGCTGCGGTGTAGGTTGCAGACGTGGTTCGGATCCTGCATTGCTGCGGCTCTGGCGTAGCCAGATTCAACCCCTAGCCTGGGAACCTCCATAAGCCACGGGTACAGCCCTAAAAAGGCAAAAAAAAAAAAAAAGAAAAGAAAAAGTCACAAATAAATTACCTAATTGCATAGGAAACAAGAAAATTAATGCTACAAAAATTTTTATGAAGATCCTTAATTAATATTCCACAATCCATACTTTAGGAACTTAATGTAGATAGGAAGTATAATTATTACACAGAAATAGTGACCCTGGAAAAAACAAGTAGAGAAGCGGTCAGCTTATTCAAAGTTAAGATTATTTCCTGTGTACAAGCCTACAATCTTGAAATAGATCCGGCCCGAACTACGTCAGCTGCGTTCACTAGTCATAAAGCCTTTGTAAAGGGTTTGGATGGAGAATGAGCATTACATCCTATTTCTGGGTCCTGGAGAGGCAAGGCAGCGGTCAGGGTCATTCCACTTGCCCAGACCTGCTCCAAGGCCGGTACCTAGAAGCCAGGTAGCTCTCGGTATGTGTGAGTTGCCATGAGGTTTCTGAAGCTCACCGGCCCATCCAATCTAGAAGCTCACAGATCAAGCTGGATCTGCTAATCCCTGCTCAAAGAGCAGACCTGAAGATAAACTACTGCTAATTACTATTCTATTTTGTGTATGTAACTGTTTAAAAGTGTTTCTTCCCCCCTACATTTTCTCATCTGACCATCATAGTTAATTGCCCTGCAAAGAAAATGGGGCAGATATAATCACTGACATTTTATGACTGAGGAAGTTGCGAGGGTGAGGTCCAGGAAGTCCACGTCCTGAAGCTTTTAACGGCAGAGTTGAGGTCGGAACCAAAGTCTTTTAGTTACCAGAATCCCTTTTCTCAAATTCTGCAATCCTGACAGGACTGGGCTTAAGGTAAGCCGCTTGTCTGAGGCACAAAGTCTAAGAGGCACCAGATAGAAACAAGTAACATTTTAATGGAATATTTTAAAAAGTTAAAAATTAATGTGAAACTATCTCTGGTGAACGAAATATCAAACCTTTAAATAAAGACCGGCTCTTTGCTTGTTCTCTGACCCCAAGCTATTGTGTAATGGGAATAGTTGTTTTCCATCAGCCTGAGGCTTCCAGGCCCCCTAGGCTGTCTTACTCACCTCTCCAGGGTTTATGAGGGTTGATGATGATGTGAAAACAGAAGGGGCTTTCTATAGAGTCATGATTTTTTGACTACAGAGGAGCATCAGAACCTGGCTGGGGTCAGAAAGCCAGGGAATGGCCACGTCCAGGTTGGCTTTCAGAGCTGAAGACAGCAAGGTCCCCATGCTTTGTGCTCTGTACTGCCTCTGTCCACTTTCGCTCTTCCTAAGCGCCTACATCTAGTAAAATGAAAACATATTGTCAAGAAATCACTCTACTGTGCCCTGAAACTTGTAGGAGCCCAGGTAAAGTCCCAAGGAGTTCTCAGGACAGAGATGCTTCTGGTTGGCTGGTCAGGGGCTATTGCATAACAAGTCGGTGTTGCAGAGGTTCTAGCAGAGTGCCAGGGCCAAGATCTATTTTTGGCCACCGACATACAGGGTGTGTCCTACTTTTAAGGAGCTCTAATAAGTGGGAAACTATATTTACATAAGAAGTACATTAAATTGTGATGATTTTCTTTGACTAAATCATGTTGAAGCCCATTCAATACCAAGTTCTCCTAATCTATTTAATGGAATTTGATTTGCAATTGGTGAGTATTTTAATACAGCAAATCTTCCATCAGCTGCTTTTGAGCATCTACAACTGTGCCGTGGTAAACCAAGTCTAAGTCAAGGTCTCTGCTCCCAGTCAGACCACGTGGAGCCTACTCAGGGAGATATGATCCACGTACCCAAATAGACAAATATTAACTTATGATAAGAGCCCATTGGTTACTGAATTACATAGCCATTAACTCATAGAAATTCCAAGGAGGGAAAGCAATCACTTTGGAAGACAGAAAACAGAACAGTTTGCATGAACTTGTTCTGTGCAATAAGAGGCTCACTGGCAATGTGGGTGGCACACTTTGGAGGGTTTCGGGGAAGGCTGTGCAGAAGTGAAGGGCAGGAAGGTGCCAGACAGGATCACAGGAGTGACACATCCAGTCTGGCTGAGTAGCTGCTTCATTAAGCTGGCAAAGCACCACTCTTACAATTGAGACTGGCTATGGGAAGACGACTGAAAAAGAAGTGGTTGAAGCTGTCTGAAGAAAGCTGGGACAGTGCAATGTCAGGAAGGTCCAGGTGACTGGTTAATGTATGATGTGGGAGAAAGGTCAAGGAAAGACACCCGAGAGGGATGGTCATACTTGTAGGGGAGGGAGTATCAGGATGACCTCACAGGGACTATACTAGCCTGTTTGTCTGATACTGAACATGCCCTTGATCCTGCAGTCTTTGAGCCAACAGACAAAATACGACCTCACTCCAATTCATCTCAGTAGTATGATCTTTATAATAAAATCTGGAATATCTTTGGAAGGACACTGGGGAAACTGGTTATATTAATTGCCCTCAAAGAGGAGTGTTGAGTGAATGAGAACAGAGGTGAGAAACTGTATATCTTTTGTAGCCATTGCATTTGAACCAGGTGGTAACTTTTTTTTTTTTTTGTCTTTTTGTCTTTTTAGGGCCCCACCCTCGGCATATGGAAGTTCCAGGCTAGGGGTCAAACTGGAGCTGTAGCTGCTGGCTTACACCACAGCCACAGCAACGCGGGATCTGAAGCTATCTGCGACCTACACCACAGCTCACAGCAACACCGGATCCTTAAACCACTGAGCAAGGTCAGGGATAGAACCTGCCACCTCATGAAAGCTAGTCAAATTCGTCTGCGTTGAGCCATGACGGGAACTCCTGCATAATTTTTTTTTTTTAGTTTTTATTTTTTCTGCTTGTTTTATCGACATACAGCACTGTATAAGTTTAGGATATACAGCCTAATTTGACTTACATACATCATAAAGTGATTATCACAATAAGTTTAGTACATATCCATTATCTCATATAGGTACAAAATTAAAGACATAGAAAAAATTTTTTTATCTTGGGGGGAGAACTCAGGATTTACTCTTAACAACTTTCATATGTAACATATATCAGTGTTAATTGTATCTATCATATTGTACCTTACAACCTTCTGGCATAGTCTTTTTAACATCACTTTTCATCATCATCATCATCATTATTGTTATTGTTGTATTGTTATTTAGTGGCATCTTACTGTGGTTTCAATTTGGGTTTCCCCAATGACTAATGATATTGAGGATCTTTTCATGTACTTATTTGCCAACTGTATATCTCCTTGGTGAGCTCTATATATTTTGCCCATTTAAAAATTACATTGCTGGAGTTCCCCTTGTGACTCAGTGGTAATGAACCTGACTAGTATCCATGAGGATGCAGTTTCCATTCTTGGCCTCTCTCAGTGGGTTAAGGATCCGGCATTGCCGTGACCTGTGGTGTAGGTCGCAAATGCAGCTTGGATCTGATGTTGCTACGGCTGTGGTGTAGGCCGGCAGCTGCAGCTCTGATTTGACCCCTAGCCTGGGAACCTCCATATGCCAAGGGTGTGGCCCTTAAAAGGAAAAAATAACGTGGAAACTAATCTTGGACAGGTGAGCTGGTATTCAGAGCAATAAAAATATATGAACTCTACCTTACCTCCCCCCAGACCCCCCCCCCAAAAAAAAAACCCAGGACCTAGATTCTTACAATGGGAATCTGTTTCCTATCATTTTGGCCAAACTTGAGGAGGAAGACAGTGTATGTGCAGTGCTTTTTATGACATCTCTTGGTTTGTTGATCAGAATCATTCCTCCTCGGTCTGGTGATAGCAACTTGATTTTATTTTCCCCTGACAAGTTTTGGGTGCTCATCTGAGAACTCCCAAACAATGACAGGTCTGGCCAGCCAGCCACTGCTTCAGAGGTGGGCATGGAACACAGGCTGAGCCAATCATCAAAAATGCTAAAGACTTTCTCTGGGGAGGTGGGTAGAGGGTTTAGGAACAAAGCTCAGGTTCCCGGTGGTCATCTTGCCACCACGTGGGGAGGGCCTTCCTGTAAGAAGTCGACAGAGGGAAGGGGGGGGCAGGGCTGAGAGATGGAGTCCTGACTTTATATCTCTTCCCTGCCCGCCCCCACCCCGAAGTTACCCACTCTCCTAAGTTTTGACTTAATTCAAATTAATCATGTTCTTCCTTTTAAAAATAGAGTTTAAACAAATCGACTACGTAGGTCTCCCTGAATGGCTATCATTTAATTTTGAAAAACTGAGTTGTAAGCACACACCTAGCTATCATAGCATATGACCAGAGTTAGATGGAGACTCTCAGGAGAAGACAAAGAGAACCGTCCCTAGGCTGGAGTCTGACTGCAGCTTCCCTGGGAATTTGCCAGAACCTCTCCTAGGCAATGTCATGAAAGAGTCCTGGGGAAAACACGGTGCGGCATAGCTGGGGGATTGGTAGGAGGCAGGTGTCAGACGTGACAGTTATGTGCTCGGGGAGCATGCTGCTCTGTTTTTAATCTGCTTCTCAGCTCACCTCAGCCTAGGAGTAGATCAAAGCAGCCCACAGGGGTAGGGAAGAAATGAGTCCTCAGCTGATCCGGGTAGCAAGGTTTAAGGGCAAGGGAGGAACTTTATCAATACATGGTCCAAGACAGGTCATGTCCAAATTAGAATCTGGCCCAGGTTCGCCTGGGTATTTAGTCCTCAGGTCAAAAGGAAGGGACCGTGGGAGGCAGTGCCTGGATGAAGCCCTCCTCATGTTCGCCTCTTGGGTTACTCTGCTCCACTCCTGACTGGTGGCTGTCTGGAGAATAGTCAGCATCCTGGAATCTCCCTGTACCATCCCTCCAAGGATTCTGTTTGCCTGCCTCCTGCAATAGATCTCCTCTCCTCTATCCTACGACTTCCTCTTGCTCCCTTGTGGAATCTGTTGTCCAATAGCTCCTTGAGAAAGCATGATTGGGAGGTAAAAATGTTAAGAGATTTTACGTGAAAATTGTCTTCATCCTATCCTCATCTTTACTAGATGATTTGATAAGGTATAGAGTTTTAAGTTGAAAATCATTTTCCCTTAGCTTTTTTTTTTTTTTTTGGCTGCACCCACAACATGTAGAGGTTCCCAGGTCAGGGACTGAACCCATGCCGCAGCAGCAACCCAAGCCTATTCAGTGACAACAGCAGATCCTTAAACATTACACCTCAAGGGAACTCCTGTAGAATCTTTTCTTTGCCTTCGTTTTAAATTTTTGTCTTTTTAGGGCTGCACCTGGGGCATATGGAGGTTCCCAGGCTCGGGGCTGACTTGGAGCTGTAGCCGCTGGCCTACACCACAGCCACAGCAACGCAGGATCCTTAACCCCCTGGGCAAGGCCAGGGATAGAATCTGCGTCCTTGTGGATACTGGTCAGATTTGTTTCCACTGAGCCACGACAGTAACTCCTGAATTATTTCCTTATATGGCATCCTTTCCTTGTTTCATGGGTGCCATATCATCTCTTTTCCTTTTGAAATACCAGTGAAAATCTCAAACACTTATTTTTTGATGTCTTTTCCCTTTACAGTCAGTTTTTCCTTTGAGTTACCTTTTTCCTTTCCTTTCCTTTCCTTCTCTTTTTTGTCTTTTTAGGGGCACATCCGAGGCCTGTGGAGGTTCCCAGGCTAGGGGTCAAACCAGAGCTATAGGTACTGGCCTGCGCCACAGCCACAACCACTGCAATGCCAGATCTGAGCTATATCTTCGACCTACACCACAGCTCATGGCAACGCCAGATTCTTAACCCACTGAGAGAGGCCAGGGATCAAACCTGCATTCTTGTGGATACCAGTCAGATTTATTTCTGCTGAACCACAACGGGAACTCTGAGTTACTTTTTTTCCTTGTTGGTTTTGGCACTTACCTATCATGTGAAAAGCTTTCTTTAGTTGTTTGGCATTAACTGTTTGTTCCTGATTAAGAGTAGGGCCTAAAATGTTGTTTGGAAGCTCTGAGTGTGGGATTGGGCCTTGTGTCTTAGCCAAGATTTCCCCCAAGCCTCTGCCCTTCCCCGAGCCCAAGACTTACATAGAGGTGGAAAGTAATCCAAAGAAGCAGGAGTGAGGGATGGTGAAAGGTAAAAAGGCAGAGAGAAAGCCAATATCAGTGTTAGATACTCCACCCAGCTGACAATAGCTGCAGTGAGTGGTGCTCCAGTCCATGGGATGTTTTGAGTCTTGTGGAATGTGGCTCAGAACTCTCCACTCCTGGGATGAAAGAGAGACATCTTTGTCATCACAATTAGCCCAACAGATGTTATCGTCCCTGAATTTCGGGGTTCACATCCTGAATGCTGCCACTGAGTGGTTCTTCAGACCCACATAGATATCAAAGCAGTTTGGGGATAGAAAACAAGATTCAGAGAGGAGATAGGTATAAACACAGATATTATAAAGAATTGGCTTATTCTGATTATGCTGAGAAGTCCCATGATCAGCCGTCTGCAAACTGGAGACCGGAAGAGCCAATGGTGTAGTTCTAGTCCAAGTCCAAAGGCCTAAGAACCAGGAGAGCAGTGCTATAAGGACTGGTCTGAGTACAGGAGAAGATCAATGACTCAGCTAAGAAACAGTAAGGCAGAGAATGAATTCTCCCTCCTTTTTTTTAAAAAAATTTTTTTTTTGGCTTTTTTGTTTTTAGGGCTGCACCTGTGGCATATGGAGGTTCCCAGG
This sequence comes from Catagonus wagneri, assembly GCA_004024745.2. Lineage (NCBI taxonomy): Eukaryota > Metazoa > Chordata > Mammalia > Artiodactyla > Tayassuidae > Catagonus > Catagonus wagneri. Next base: position 10,816,437 of record PVHT021183630.1, on the reverse strand, counting down.
CTAGGGGTCTAATCAGAGCTGTTGCTGCCAGCCTGCGCCAAAGCCACAGCAATGCCAGATCTGAGCTGTGTCTACAGCCTACACCACAGCTCACAGCAATGCCAGATAGTTAACCCACTGAGCGATGCCAGGGATCAAACCCGCAATCTCAGGGTTCCTAGTCGGATTCGTTTCTGTTGCACCATGACGGGAACTCCTTCTTCTGGTTTTTGTTCTATTCAGGCTCTCAACAGATTGAATGAGGCCGCTCTACCAGTCTACCAATTCAAATGCTAATTTCATCCAGAAACACCCTCACAGACACACCTAGAAATAATAAATATCTGGGCATCCTGTGGCCAAACTGATACATAAAATTAACGACCGAACTTGCTCTGGGAAGCTGTATGGAACTTGATGGTAGAGTGGATGCAACTTTTGGTGGAACAACAGGTGAGGCCAAGATGATTAGAGGTGGTGCACAAAGGGTATCTGGTACATTGATCCTGAGCTTGACTGAAGGTGACCTGGTTGCACCACTGTTAGGAGTTAGGAGGTCCCTCAGTATCGGGTCCTGTGGGTCTTTCTTCCTAGACTGATTAGATTCCTCAAGAAGAGTCTTCCAGTTGCTTACCTAGCAGGTGAATGTCACGTTGCCAGGGTTCTCAGAGACAAATGAGGTAAGACAACTGGGGTGTGCGCATTTGCTGTGCACCTGGCCCCTGGATCCCCCCATTTCCAGTGTGGTACCTATGCCCTCCATGTGCCTTGCATCTTCCAGACCAGATAATCTCCCTGCAGGGTAAACTTCCAGTCTCCTGCTGGGATCAGGGATGGGACATGGGATCCAACAGCTTCTCAGATTGCTTTCACTCAGCTCTCTGTATTTTAGCCTTCCCCTCCTCCCTCAGTCCCAGTGGTCCCCAGTTCTGGAGGTTTCTGAGCTCTCAGAGTATAAGTCAGTCGCATCTCAGGTTTCTCAAGTCAAGTGAATTTTAAGTTACCACTCATTCATCTATTTTTCAGCTTCTGAAATCGCGTTGTTTTTTTCTCTTCTCCTGTTTTCCGTTCCTTAGGCGTTTATGACAGGAAAGGAGGGAAGAAAGTGTGGAAGGGAGGGAGGGAGGAAGGAAGGGAAAGAAAGGGAAGGAAATGAAAAGAATGTTTAGTGCAGTTTTGAGAGGGAGCAAAATTAGAAGCATGCCTAACATCTGACATCTTAGCCTAGAACTGGCATGCAGATATACACATAGCTGCCTCCTTTGTGCCTTTCCTGCTCTAGCTTAAATGTCACCTCTTCAGAGAAGCCTTCCCTGACAATTAACCCTGAAATTAGGCCTCCATCATCATAGCACTTACCACTACCTGGTTTCTTCTTATGTATGGACTTGTGCCCCAATAGAATGTAAGCTCCAGGAAGGCAGGTACCCCAGTCCATGTAGCATCCTCAGCTTCTAAAGCAGTACTTGGTACATGGAAGAAACTCAGTAACTGTGGAAATAATATTTTTAGTATCCTGTGAGTTTCAAGCCTGCGGGTGATGTAACCTGGGAAAAAGAAAAAAAAAAAATTGCCATGTGTGAAGGAGTAGGGTGTATCCAGAAATAAGAGAGTCCTTGTGTAAGTCATGTGAGTATAAGCAGCAAGAGAAACTGCAAAGAGCAGAATCCGAGCTGCAGGAACCCAGAAAGGCCTGTATTTGAAAACTGTCTCTGACTCAATTCAAGATCATACTGGGATTTGGGTGCGTTTCCGAGATGAGTTGGGCTGACCATCCAAGGGAGACACTTCAGGCAGAGGTGGACACATAGGACAGGAAACAGGGAGGAAAGCATATCCTGCTGGATTTTCTTTACTTGCTATGAGAAGAGGATTGAAACAGGAAACCGACTGGGGAGCTGCAGGGAAGCAGGGAGCATGGCAGGAAGCTCCTTGCTGCTGTGTGTGAGGCCACAGTACTTGGGGGACAGGAGCTGCTGCCCTTTTTCTGTACCAGGAATCCTTATCATCAACCAGAGACATTTCAGGGGCAGAGGTACTGATTGTTGTGTGACTTTTATTGCATAAAAAAAAATTTACAGGTGTTTATTGTAGCAAATGCAGATGACACAATTTAAAACTTTTTTTTTTTTTTTTTTTGCCTTTTTAGGGCTGTACCTGCGGCATGTGGAGGTTCCTAGACAGGGGTCGAATTGGAACTATAGCCCCCAGCCTATGCTACAGCCACAGCAATGCCACATCCAAGCCTTGTCTGAGACCTACACCACAGCTCATGGTAATGCCGGATCCTTAACCCACTAAGTGAGGCCAGGGATCGAATCTAAATCCTCATGGACAGTAGCAGCTGTGTTCTTAACCCCCTGAGCCACGATGGGAACTCCAAAAAAGAAAAAAATCTTTTTAAAGTTACCTTTTGCTCCAATGTTGTCAGCTTTTAGCTTGGAAGATTGCATTTACATTTTTTCTCTTTCTTTTTTTTTTAATTAAATTTTTTTCTTTCATTTTTTGGCTGTATTGGTGGCATATGGAAATTCTCCAGGCCAGGGATCGAGTCTGAGCCATATTTGGGGCTTAAGCCAGAACTGTGGCAATGCCTGATCATTAACCCACTGTGCCACAGCAGGAGCTCCTCTTTTCTTTCTTTCATTAAAAAGAAGTAATACAGGCCAACAAGAAACAAAAAAAGTAATACACTCACATCGTTCAAAATTCAAAAGTCACAAAGGGCTCTCACCACCCCTATTCGCCAACCTTCCTCTGAGGTCTCTTCAGAGGTGACCAGTGGAAACAGATACCTGTATGCCTCCAGAAAAATTCTCTGCCCATCCAGGTTTTCTTCTGGAAATAAACAGGATCAGAACTACTCAGAGCACATGCAGAGGCCTTTCCTCTAAGTAAGTCAAGGCTAAGGGCTGGGCTCTTCATTTTGCTGGTAAGAAGACAGTGGTAATAGGAGCCAGCGGGATAGGGCAGAGAGAGATCTCTTGTTCACTGGCAGATCACTTAGGATGAAAAGGAAACTTGGTGGGGGGTGTAGAATGTGGTCTGCCAGGTGTCATTTAGGACAGAACTAGTCTAGTTTTAAGAAGGAATGGCAAAAGACATGGTGTAGATATGGCTAAAGAAATCATGATTGTTGGAGTTCCCATTGTGGTGCAGTGGAAATGAACTTGACTAGGAACCATGAGCTTGAGGTTTTGATCCCTGGCCTCGCTCAGTGGGTTAAGGATCAGGCGTTGTCATGAGCTCTGGTATAGGTCGCAGATGTGGCTCAGATCCCGCGTTGCTGTGGCTGTGGTGCAGGCCGGCAGCTGTGACTTAGATTCGACCTCTAGCCCGGGAACCTCCATGTGCCGTGGGTGTGGTCCTAAAAAGCAAAATAAGAAGAAGAACAACAAAACAAAACAAGAAATCATGACTGTCATGTGTGATAGGAAGAAAAGTTTCAATGTGGCAGATAAGGGCCTTCTTTGAAGAAGACGTTGTATGGGGTAAACTTGGGAGAAGAAAGCTGTTTTCTATACGTCACTCAAGGTGTATCTTCATAAAAGTTCAACTCCGCAGTTGAGCTGTGGGGGTCCACAATCAAAGGAAGAATACAACAAGAGAGTTACGAGGTTCCCAGGTGGCTTGCAGAAGGCTGACAGCAAAAAGGGTGAGGCCCAGCTCTGGGAATCAAGTCACGATGGATCTGACATCTCCGAACTGGAGGTTCACTTCTGAAGGTGGAACACTTCCATGAAGTAGGGGAGGGAGCAGCTGCTAAATCAGCTCCCTAAAAGAGGAGATCCATCTGAACCTATTTGGCAAGAAGGCAGTCTTCAAAAAGAACCTGGGGGAGGCAACAAGGAATGTGTCTGGATTCAGATGACCTGGTTTCAGTTCTGGTTCTAATACTTTCTAGCAGTGTGAACCTAGCAAGTTAAACTCCTTGTGCCTCCATTTCCTAATAGAGACAATACCCAAAGATAATAATAGTCTTTCATAGGGGTGTTGTGTGATTACCTGAGTTAACCTACAATGAAGGCTTAGAACAAGGCCTGGCACATAGCTACCTCGGTATTTTTCGGCCATACCTATTTTTAATAAAGGCCTGTTCAGGCCAGTTTTGCTGGCACAGAAGTACTCGGTGATGAATCTGGACAAGCAGAATCATAGATGGATTTCAGGTAGTGGTAGGAAGGGCAAGGAGGGGATGAACAATAGTAGAACAAGAACATACCAGGAAGAATGAGGAAAAAGGGTTCAGGGTGGGGCTGTTGCAGAGAAAACAGCCTGTTGCACATCTACAACATTCAAAGCTAGATTGTGTAAGGGAGTGTCCCTTGGAAATTAAATGGAGAAAGTTGAATTTCAGTTAAAGCAGCACTCTTTTTTGGTGTCCACTTAGAGCTCAAATTATACTGCGAAGGAAGATGGCCAGTTTGCAGAGAAGGAACCCAAGATCCATAAGTCAGGAGACTTGGGTTTTAGTTCTAGTTCTGCCCTAAATAGCTGATGCCATATTGAATCAAATCAGTTAACAACTGTGTCATTTTGAAAAGAAGGGGCCAGACCTAGTTCCTAGGCCCCAGGAGAATTTAACATTTTCTGATTCTAATACAAGAACAGGGTCTCAAGAGAATTTAAGAGTTGCAGTTGCTCACATTGCCCCAAGACCACTTCCCCCAAATAAAATCTGCTAAGACTGAGAGTGTCTGGTGTTCCTTTCTTTCTCCCTAGGTCCCTTGCCAAAACGAGCAAGATTTCTAAAACGCTGGCATTGGGAGAGAGGCACCACTTTTTCTTTTCCCATCCATTTCAAGTAGGTTTGTTTTCAGTTATTCCTTGATCTGCCAAGAGTTGATTCCAGATTGAAGTAGGAAGAAGTAATGAAAAAAATGTGAGATTTGCTTAAAAGAAGTGAAGCTTGCTTTGCCTGATTCTCTGGGAGAGGGTGGTTGGCAGGTAGACTATGATTGTTCACGTTCAAACTACCCTTTAACAAACACTCCCTAAAGGGTGGAATCTGGTCCAACCAGGATGGTGAGATACTGATTCATAAGGCCAATGTGCACTGAACATACTAACAGGCTGCCTGTCATAAACGAGAAGACGCATACAAACCCTCAAATGGCACCTCAAGTCAGATATCGGGCTAGGAAGATGCGTTGGTTGTAGTATCACTGGTCCTGTCTCTGTAACCCGTAAGGAAGGACTGGTTGTTTAGAAGAAAAATCTTGAGTTCTATAGCTGAGGAGCTATGGCTGCTTGCCCAAGGGCTGTGAACCTGCATCTTGTTTGCTCATCATCCTGTCACTCATTTTCCTTTTTTTTTTTTTTTAAAGAAGATAAATATCTGGTCAGAACACCAAATCTAAACTCTTTCCAGAGGCAAAGCCCTTATCCTTAGGGCACTGTACTAATAATGCTGGCATGGCCTATCGGGCGCCAGCAACCCATCCCTAGCCTACCCCCCGAGGGGTCCGCACTGCGGGGCGCAAAGCGACAGCACAGCTCCAAACCCAAAGGTTCCATCACCAGCCAATCGCCGGCTGGGACCCCTCAAGAAAACCAAAAACAACTACCGAGGGTGAATGGCACTAAGGTCAGCCTATCCTCGCGGAGACAGCTGAAGGGGTGGGGTCAGAATTAGCCAGTAGTATCGAAGGGTTTGTTGTTAGGCGGGAGGAAGATGCCCGCGAGCGTGCGTGAGGCCGCTACTGGAAGGGGCGGCAGGAAGCTCGCTGAGCCAATCGCCGCGGCGGGCGGGTGGTGGCGCGCATGTGCGCTGGAACCTGGGGCTGCAGGCGGGAGGCGGGGAGGAATGGGGGAGGGGATGGGGCAGGAGCGCGGCGGAACAGCCGCCGCCGCCGCCGCCGCCGCCGCCGCCGCCGCAGCGAAGAGGCCATGTTGTGTGGTGTGTGGGGAGGGGGAGGAGGAGGAGGGAGTACAGCCGAGAGAGGAGACGGGAGAGAGACACCACACACACGGCACAAGATGGCCGGAGAGGCAGCAGCACCCCGAGCTGTCAGGCGTTCCGCCGCGGCCGCAGGGCCCGCCCGTCGTCGGGGAGCTGCGCCCGGGAGGCCCTCAGGCTCGCGGGAACGCAGCGGCCGCGGACGGGGCCAGGCGGACCGCGCGCCGGGCTGGGAGCTCGCGGCAGAGACGCCCGGGGCGGCCGGGCCACGACGCGGAAAGCGCCGCTGCGGCAGCGGCCGCGGAGGCTCCCCGGAGCCCCGGCGGCTCGACCTGGTACGGGCGGGAGGCTCGGGCAGGCGGCCCGGCGTGGGACTCGGGTGCGAGTGACCAGGGCGTACCGACAGCGGCGCTCGGACCCGGTGAGTGGCTCCCCGGCTCCTTTTATTGTCCTTTGTCCTTGGGAGGAAAAGCAAAATGTCCTTGAGCGCGCGAGCAGGAGGGGGCGGCGGGACGGGCCTCGCGGGCCAGCTCTCCCCAGGCGGCCCCACCGTCGCTGGCTCTGCGGGCGGGAAGTGCCGCGGGGCCGGGGTTTGGGGGGCGCGGGGGCTCCGCTGCAGACCCTACGGCGGGTGGGGGGCGGTCTTGCAGCCGGGACCGGCCCCGCAGGGAGAGGGGCGGCGGCGATGACCGCAGGCGGGAGCTTGAAGGGGACCGCGCGAGGAGAGCCCCTTTCTGTCCTGGTGAGTTATTTTGATATTTAGGGTAAAAAGAAAATCCCTTCCAGGTTCTCCACCTGGGGAGCTTTTTAACCTTTTTCCGGTGAGGTGGAAACTCATCTTCGTGGTCGAATTTAAAAGAACAATGGAACCCTGACTGCGTTTAAACAAAAATAAAACTTGTTTTTTTTTTTTCTTTTGGGTGTTGGCTTTTAACTCTTTCAAAGCCGATTTTGAAAACGGCTGCAGTGTTACTGATGAAAAGGTACTTGCTGCTTGTTAAAACCTTTATGACGTTAAGATTGTCTTAAAAAAATGCAAGTTGGAGCTGTGCTTCTGGTGTCTCAAAAATTACGGAAACAAGTTTACCGTGTCGTCAAGGCTGTGCAATGGAAATAGATTTTAATTACGGTGCTATGACGATGACGTTTAAGGTAGTTTATTTTACTGAGTAATTACGGCAAGATTGTTTGACATTCTGATGTTTGATTAACGATTAAATGCACTGTTTGGTACTTTTAAAAAGGTCATAGGAGCCGTTATCTGTAACTTATCACTTCTGAGTGTTAGAACGTACTTGGGTCAGTTCCTAGACTTTTAAAAGTTTAAGTACATCATTTTATTATTAAAAAAATAATGTGTGTTATCACAACCCATGGCCGACAAAACTTTTACAAAAAGATATTTTGACAACAAATCTCTTTGTGAAGTTACTTTCTCCTAGTGTAAATATTAAAGTAGGACTGCTCCGTAATGGGCGATGAAGAGGAGCCATATTTGTTGCATTTGTTGCATGCATAAAAATCTAGGTATGTTTAAAACCGAACAGTATTTTAATGTTGTATTTGGTTTTTAAAAAATTTTCAGAGTGCTCTGTATAATTTATGATCTAAAAAATTGTTTGAGAGGGAATTTAAGTTTAGTGTTTTAAGACAGGCCACAAATGCATAAACCTTTGTGTATTTTAGAATATATTTGTCTTTATTCTGCGGTAGCTCTTGTGTTGTAGAGGTGCAGATCTACGTAAAAATTGTGTTGGGCAGATTTTCGTAGTATTTAAAAAATCAAAGGTATTGGTGTAATGGACTAGGTTTCTGAGGGTATTTTTTGTCAGTGAAATTGTTTTATTTTCCGAATAGCATTCATATAGTGTTACATGTTAAATCAGTTGCGCATATCTTGATTTTACAAGCTCTGTTGTTGTTTTAAGTAATCATTTGTGGTTTTGCAAATCAACATCTTCAGAATTTTTAAATGCTGCAATTCGTTTTAAATAAATATTCTGAATCTAGTTTTTCAGAATCTTTGAATAGCAAAATGCAAAATAATTAGTAGCAGTTTAACCTCAGAAGATTTTTTTTTTACATGAGAAATGGGGGAAGGGAGAGGCTGAATATGTTCTAGACCCTAGTTTGAAATTGAATAAAGGTCATGGATACTACATGTTTTAGATTTGCTTTAAAGCTAATATCTCACTTGGTGAGATCAAATAACTTGTGGTTTAAAATTCTAAAGTAACCAGTGGCCATTTTAACTTCACTAAATTCTCCTGGAGGAGTTTTTAATTTCTCATAATTGTAAAAGGTATTTCTAGATGGTAAAGGAAATTTTAGGATGGTTGAGATGATTTGTCTTTAAAAATGGTAAACTTTTCCTTTGTTTTTGTGTATTGCTTGGCATCAAAAGAAAAAAATGAAAACAAGGTCATAATCTTAAATCTATCCAAAGATTTGAATTTTTTCTCTTTTTAATCTTAGTACCTTAATCTTTAGTGATTGTCCTTGCAACCAAAAGATGGGGAAAACAGGCTGATAGATGCTAAGATAAGAAATAACTGCAATCTTAAATGTACAGGTAGTGTGTTGATGAGCTGTCTCTTGAATTTGGCCATTGATCGTGTCTCTGAAATATTTTCTCATTGTTTCATCACACTGAAACTTTGGCCAAGAAATGTTTAAAATTCAAAGCATTGATATCATCTTCCTTTTTTTTTTTTAAAGGTAACTTACAAGATTAAAATTAAATTTGGTTGATGATGGTTCTGGACAAATACAGCCCTTTATTTGAGGTAAGAGTGGGTGAATTTTTATTACTTTGACATAAAAGTAAGCTTATTTTTTTATTTTCGTAATTTATATATTTGGTAAGTAGTGATTTTGAGTAAACTAAATATCTGAAATAATTTTGTAAAATCTTTAAACCTTTTCATTGAATGAAAAGCGTATGCTTGTAGCCATTATAACTTAAAGTGCCTTTTGGATAGTTTAAAATACTGGAGGTCCTTTAAGCCTTTGTTTAATTTTGGAAACAAGAAAAGACTGATTATATATACTTTGAGGAAAATTGTAACCAAAGACATGCTTTTTTTTTTTTGCTATCTAATATACTGTGTAAACAATTTTAATTTCTTAAGCGTTTAAAGAAGTAAATTTATTGGAAAATTTAAGCAGGTTATTCATATTAATAGATTTTAGAGAAAAAGGCCTTAAAAATCAGGTTTTTCTGAGCATAGATTTTGATTTTGTTTCTTTTATATAATAAAAAGTTTTAAAATACTTACTCCTGCTTGCTTTTGGTTGTTCCAGCAATAAATTGTTTAGCATATTTTTTTTTGTCCTCCAATAGGTATGCCATTTTGAAGACAGACCCGTGGAATGTTATCCTTGAGTACAGAGGAAATCTTTGTGAAAGTCTGTTTTATATAGCAAGTAAGTAAATATTTTTATCCAACGTCTGAAATTTAATAGCAGCTACCAGCATTTGAGAAGGAATATATAACTAAAGGTTGTCAGTGCAACATAAATTATGAACTCGTTATCTTGAAAAAGGGATGAGAAAAAGCCCATCAAATTCTTCACCTTATACCAAAGCAGTTTTGTGTTAAAACATTAAAATAGTTGATACATGTAATTCGTATCAAAGCGAGGAGACATTCCATATTTTTCAATCGAGTGGTGCTTTAGGATTATGGTTAAATCAGTAGTTGAGTCATTGGAATTATATATTTTTATAATCTGAAATGTACATTCTATAGACATTTTTTGGTGATACAGATTATGTTTTAAAAATGGCCTAGAATTTTGTAGTTGCAGCTCTTATGATTCTAAGGAACTACGTTTCAAAAGCTAAACACCCTTTCGTATTCTAGTTATTTAGTGAATTTAAAATTCTTTTTTTTCCCTGTCTTTATGAGTTTGTTTCCAAATAGGCACAAAAATAAGTTATCTGATAGGAAACTAAAATAATGCGACTAAAGATCCCTCTAAATCTGTAGCTTAGTCTTTTTAAAGCATAAGAAGAAGAGATAATTTCAATACATGTATGGTGTTTTGACATCTGAAAGCTAGATATGTGAATGAAAAAAATATGTACACTGAAAATTTTCAGGAATTATTTTCTACTCTTAACACAGAATGTGGAAATAAATGCCAAGCCAATATTAGCAAGGGATTTACCAGAGGAAATACATAATAAAATGAGATATCTTGGGAAATTTTAAAAACAGCTAAATAACCAAGTAATTAATATGAGGGCAGGTTTACCTTTGTCCTTGTAATTTTTGTGGGATATCTTTTATCTGTTGGTGTTGACTTATTCTGTTAATTCAAATAGGTGATAAAAGTGTTGTTTATTTTGCCTTTGCTTTAGCTTAATTTTTGCTTTTCAATCCTTTTGCAATTTGATCAAATTTGTGTTTATTACGGTGTGCAAAAGGAAACCAAATGTTAGACCTTTATAATTTTTAAAGATTCAACATATATAGAAAAGTAGCATCTTTCATCCTGAGTTTCTTTAATACAAATGCGAAAGTTAGGGTTTCCTCTGTGTAAATGATTGGATATTGGTTTGGCTTTCAGAGGTGGTTGGGCACTGCTATAAAAATTGAGACAAATATAAGACACAAATATATATGAAGCGTAATGTAAACGTAATCGTAAATTGACAATAAATTTATAATAGCCTACCAGAGGTATAATTTAACCCATAAAATAAAAAAAAAGAGTAAAGAAGATTAGAAACATTAAATGAAGATTATCCTTTAGTCCAGTATTAATAATTATAGGAAAACTGAAATGGTATGGTAAGTTCTACATTAATGTAATAGAATACAGCTTTCTTTTTATTAACAAGATAAAAGATAATAAATCACGTTTTGAAAAGATCTACGTGTACTTGTAGTCAGTGTTTTGATATTTGCTTCTGAGACAAGCTTGTAAAATTGGCAATATTTTTGATGTATAAAAATAGTGGACACATGAGGATGAATATAAATGAAGATACTACTTTAAATTACTATACTTCATAAATAATTATTTGCTGCTATTTTCTGCCTAAGAGCCAAAGTGATAAGTGCTTAAATATTTGTTTTTGTTTTAGTATTTTGAATCTTGAATCATAAAAATCACCTGATTAAGTTGGTGATTGGGTTGCATTGCATTTGTTAATTATAGTAATAACTGTTTAAAAAATTACCTGAAATTCCACAGAAATGAAAGAAACCATGCCTGTAGTTAATACAAGGTTTTCATGAACTGCACATGTCACTTAGAGGCTATATTATGTGAAATAGATTGATTTTGGAAGGCTGCTATGCGTACCATTGTACCACCAGCACATACTGAAATAGGTAATTTTGAATATAAATTTTCTTTTAAGTTTAGTTTACTGTTACTCACAGTTTCTTGATTATTTAAAAATTTGGACTGTGGACAGCCAATTAATTTACTTTTTCCTCCCTTGAGATTTTATTCTTTGTTGAGAGGCTTAGGGGGAAAAAGATAATTTGAGGTCCTCTCCATCTCCTGCGTTGATGAGAGGTGTGTGATAGAGTAGAAAGTACAACTGATGCAGCAGTCAGGAGAGCCAGTTTCTAATGTAAATTACTCTTGTAATTTTGACATTTTATTCATTGGGGACCTTAGTCTCTTGTTTAAAGTATTTGGAGTTTTCAATTTCTTATGATACCTTTTAGGTCTCAAATTGCGTGGTAAAAATAGTAGAATGTCTGATTCTCTTAAACTGCCTAATTGTTTTTGTAATTTTTGCATTGCAGATCATGGTTGTTATTTCTGTGGTGAAGTTAAGTTGAATAATGTACCCAGCTTTCCTAATTTTTGGCATTCCAAAATATTAATAAATTGTATAAATGCAGACATAATGGAAAGTTAATCTTAAAAAGCAGTTAAGGTGTGAAATTGTCTTTAAAAAATAAAGATTTAGAAGGCTATGATAAAAATGTTTTTGAATTTTTCTCTAGTTATCTTATTAAATGATTTAAAGATTAATGTATTTTAAAGTAATATTTGCACCTGACCGACCATCTGATTATAAAGATGATTTGTAATTTACATGCTTGACATAATCTTTTTAAGAAATTTTTGTGTTTCAGGGATAAATATCCTCATTTTACAAGTTACCTTTCCCTTCCAGATCGAGTGGCTCAAAACAGACAATTTTCATATTGGCTGTTAGTATTGAATATAGATAATTTTTACAATTTAAATTCAAAGATATTCAGAACTTTATAAAGTAAAAACAAAGTAAAAACTATCTGACTTGATTTAGGTAACATTCAAGTAGCATGTTTCTTACAACAATTTGAGAAAGTTTTACACATTGTATAAAGCTAGATCCCTGTTTTAGAAGACAGTTCTTTGTTTTTTGAAACTATACTATTTGAAATTGAATATTTCCCAAACAAGCAATTATATCCTTAATGTGTATTATGTAATAGAATCATTTTAATTGAGGTTATCAAGCTAGTTATTTTGCTTAACATTAATGGTTTGTGAGTTGTGATGTTTTCTTACAAATGTTAATGACTTTATCACTACCTTATTTCTGTGGAAGATTTTTTATATTTCACAGTGCTCAGATTTTTTATTCTTAATTCAAATGTAAAAATTGTCTTAAGGACTTTAAAAGGTGACAAAACCAAATACTCTCAGAAGCACAAATGGGCTAGTAACCTAGGATTTGATTCAGGCCATCTGGCCTTTTCTTATGACAAGGAATCAAAATTTATTTGCATTATACCTATAATTTCATGCTAAATGAGGATCTTTGATACTCAAAATACTAAAGATAGGCATGTGAGCAAAATTATCAGCTTTTGTAGTTTGCTTAATGTGAACTTGGTTTACCTCCCCCTTAAGAGGAGGGCTGAGTGGTACTGCTTTGTCAGTGTTTGGAAAGGAAATTGTATGGCAGATTAAATGGGTGTCAGTAATCTTTGTGGTGGTACAGATATGACCCAAGTCATCTTCTGTTTTTGGTGGACTGAGCACCCTGAGCCCTAATACTTGTACTGGTAGGTAGCTTTTTTTTTTCTCTCCTTTCTTAAAGTGTAATTGATTTAAAAGTAGGTACCATTTTATAAGCAGGTTCTCAGACTACTGTGATAGATTTCCCTCAGACATTTCTTTCACCCAATATTCCTTAAGTCATTTCTACCCTTCTCTTACGGGTTATATTGATTATTTTATGTGCTTGATTTAGGGTTTATCTTTGTTCACAGATTTTTCTTTATAAAGTCAGATTAAATTTGAAAGCTTAAATATAAATAATGCTATGTTTCTTGTAAATTGCTTCATTTATTAACTTCTTGGGAGGATATTTTAGCACCTTGCTCTTAGAAGTTATTTTGAAGCAGATCTTTGCAGTATTTCTTAGTTGTGATTAGTCAAAATGATAAGAAAGATTTAGCTTTGGTAAGATAATCAGGAAGTTGGCTTTATAACTTGAAAATTGGATATCTTAGTCATGGAAAAGCATATGGGTAAGCTTAGTTTTAGATTAAGTCCTAAACTTTGCTTTCTAAAAATCCTTACATTGCTCCACTTAAATAGTGAACTTTTAAACAAAGCTTTTTGGGTAGTTCTAACTATTGTGATTATTATGATCAACTTTGGAGCAGGAGAGGCTGAAAAAAGTGTATACCTATATTTTCAAAAATGTATTTGAGATATGAGAAACATGCTTACACATGAGGTAGACATGAGGTCTAACTAGTGAACTAACTACTGACAAGTATGGATATATTTTTATCAAGCATATATTTTTAGAAAGGGTTAGTGTTGAGTTGAATAGGTCATTGTAATTCGGAGTACAAAAGGCTTGACATTTTAAGATTTCTGTACTAGAATAGTGTTGATGAGAGTACATGATAATGTGAAATAATATGGTAATATTAAGGAGTGAGTAATATGGCCTTGCCAGGTTGGTGATGGAAGTTTTCCTTTAGAAGTCTTGAAAGTAGATTAGATGAAAGACTAGAAGATAAAATAATTCTGTACTGTTAGGGAGTGATATTGACTCTTATACTAATTAGCTCCTTCTCAACTGCACATTAGATCTACCTAAAGAGCCCAGACTTTACTAGGGAGTTCTTGGAGCATGAGAAACATGTTTTTATAGTGACTTTACTTTTAGAGGTGAACCTTCTGAACAGCCAAGTTTAAGATCCTCTGGATTAGAACCCTTTTTTTTGGGGGGGGGGGGCTTTTGTCATTTTAGGGCCGCACCTGAGGCATATGGAGATTCCCAGGCTAGGGATCTAATCAGAGCTGTAGCTGAGTCTGCAACCTACACCACAGCTCACGGCAATGTTGGATCGTTAACCCAACTGAGCGAGGCCAGGGATCGAACCCGCAACCTCATGGCTCCTAGTCGGATTTGTTAACCGCTGCTCCAAGACAGGAACTCCTGGATTAGAACTTGATCTTCTGCTTTGACTGCTTTTATAAATGCATGTGTGTCTTGGTTTTTTGGAGAGTGATCCTGATAAGATGTTGAAATTTCCAAATCGATTTTTGTCTTTTTTATATGTATACAATTATATTCTTTTTGTTTTCTGCAGCAATATGAATCCTGAGTCTGAATTATCTAAGAGGCCTGTACAGCGAAATAGATGTTGTGTGGAAGCATTTAGTAAGTTTTACTCAATTTACATGTTTGATTTGTTTTTTAATTTTACATGTGACTTTGGAAATTTTGAGTAATTGAGTCAGTCTGTGAAAATACACAAGAATTTAGTGAAGTTCTAAGCAGTACAAAAATGTGAAGTTTATTATTAAAATATTGGTTATCACGCCAACCTTTTTTCCTTTCTTTACTTAAAGAGAGGTATAAATGGATGAAAAAATCCAACATTTGACATTCTTCTAATACTGTGCCCTAGCTGTCCGTAAACTCCCCCCTGTTTTTATAAATAGTTTAATTGGAACACAGCTAAGCTTTCTCATTTATGTATTAGCTGTGTCTGTTTTCTGACTACAGCTGCAGAGAGTAGATTTAGCTAATGGCCACAAACCCAAATGTATTTAGTTATTTAGTATCCTGTAAGGAAATCTTGCCTACCCTTTCCTCAGATTCATCCTTTTTGTCAACTTTATGTAGAACTCAAAAGCAATTGGATTCTCTTGGTTATGGAGCATACCTTTTACTGTGTTATTATTTCATTGTTAGAATTTGAATAACTTAAGTAATTATGAGCTTGGCTTAAACTCCAAAGCCCAGCAAAGGTTCTTTCACATTCAGGTTATGCCTTGATATATTAGATTTGGGGAGTTCCCGTTGTGGCACAGTGGAAATGAATCGACTAGTATCCACGAGGATGGGGGTTCGATCCCTGGCCTTGCTCAGTGGGTTGTTGTGAGCTGTAGTGTAGGCCAGCAGCTGAAGCTCTGATTCTGATCCCTAGCCTAGGAACTTCTTTATGACACAGGTGTGGCCTTAAAAAAAGAAAGGAAAAAAGAAAAAAAAAGATTTGGTTACTGCTGCTATGGAATTTCTGTAATTCCCAACCTGAGAAATAGTGGGAAAAGAGTTAAGGTTAAGATTGTATAAATGGATTTGGTTGAACTCTAAAAAGGATTTATTTATTGTTGACAGAACTTTTTAGGTATAATAATTATTTAGTAGCTGTTTCATAAAAATAATTTTTTGACTCACATTTGGGAATCTAGATTCTAAGTGATACTCTTTGCTTCTAATTACTGCAACTTCTGTTGTGTAAAAAATGGCTACTAGGGCTTGTAAAATAGTGAAGTTTGTTTGTTTTCTGATTTAGGGTGGTGAGGACAGATAAAAACTTTCCTAATGTACAGTTTATTGGCTTCATGGCTTATATTTTAAAGCAATTAATTGGCACATTAGTGGATGCTCAACGAATACTTGTTGATTTATTTTAACAGTTTCTATTAAACATTTATTAACTAGTATTTTGAGTCTAGTCTAAAAACAATTTATTATTAAAATGTGTTTGTAATGCATTAAATAATAATTTTTAGGTATGTCTGAAAGCTAAAACTTTGACCCAGTAAGGACTTAAAAGTAACAAGAAATCACAACTTTCAATCTTTTATGCACATGTAGTCAAGTTTTAAAAACTAATAGGGATAATGGGGAAGACTTGATTTGATTGTAAAACCTTAAGATGACTCTTCTTAGCTGACATAGTTGATCTTACTCTCTCAGTAAACAACAGTTGGATGTACTTTTTGTGGTTACTTTTTATACCCATCTTATTTAATTTAGGACCCAAGACTTGTTAATGTATTGTTATCCTATTGAGTACTCAAGTTATTTTTGGTAATAAGACAATGTGAATTCATTATTAAATGTTTTCAAATTTAAAGGCAGTACAAAGAAGATTGAAATCATAAGTACCAAGAAGCTTATTTATATAAGCCAATGAGAATGATCAGTTTCTGCTTCTCATTGTAATTTTGTATCCATTTGTCTTGCATTAAGTAACAAACTAGCATTTATTATGAAGTGTCTCATTTATTCATCTTTTAAAAGTTTTATTGTAGTTGATTTACAATGCTGTAATAATTTCAGCTATACAAGTGATTTAGTTATATATGTACACACATCCCTTCTTTTTCAGATTCTTTTCCCATATAGATTATCATAGAATATTGGGTAGAGTTCCCTGTGCTATAGAGCAGGTACCCATTTAGAGCTACTCATTTTAAAAATTAGGAATCATTAATCTTTTTCCTTGTATTCCTCTCTGTCCTCCATATTTTTTGTTGCCATTAAAATGTGGGTTCACTGGGAAGTAGAGGTAAGGAAATAGCTTATTTTAGGGGAACCTCTGTTAAACCCATCCAGTAAAGAATCACTTGCTTGCATTTCAGCTAACAACTTACATAGCTTGTTTGAAAAAATTAACTGAATTAGAATTTAAGAAAAGACCTCCTTGCTCAATTCTCTTTTTTAATTTTCGGATGTACAGTGTTTGGGGATTTTAAAAGGTAGCAAGTACTTAGTACCTTCTTATTATAAGAAGCTTTTGCTTTTGTTTTGGGGAATTAGAATAAGAAATTTTCCTTTAGGAAGTATAAAGTACTGAACATCATAGTGGAAAAATTCTCCTAGCTTTTCATAATATGAGCTTAAAGCTTGTATGTTTGATGATGGAATTTTAGATCAAACCATCATCTCTTCAGTATATTTGCAGTAATTCACAAATTACTAGAGAGGTATGGAGTATTAGGGCTTTGATACTAAACCCTACTCAGGTTTCTGTACTGATCTTATTTTAATGCAAGATGAAATTCTCTGTAAAGCAGAAAGCGTTCTGTTTTTAAGTAGTTGACCCCATGATTCTTTAGATTTTTCAGAGATATCATAGCCACTGAAATGTGAATTATTTTGATTCATTAAGGGTGGTTTAAAAGTCCTCAGGTACTTTGGTTACTATGGTTTATTGGAACAGTAGCTAGCATTTATTGAAGTCTTCCGTTGTGCCAGGTAATGTAAAAGCTGTAAATGTACTAACTCTTTTAATCCTCACTACTGCTGCCACATGAGGTAGGTACTGTTACTTGTGTTTTACAGATGAAGAACTGGATTTTGTTACCAAGAAAATTTCCAGTCTCAAAGAACTCATGCTTGTTTTCTTTTTTCTTAACGTAACTTTGCTTATTTGCAAGTTTAATTTTTGTAGAGAAATTGGAATTCATGAGAATAAATGACTTATTCCTAAATCATTTACTGTTCATTTAAATGCTTTGATGCTTGACTGAGCACTTTTGCTTGTTAACAGAACTCTGACTTCTGGCTTTTGATTTGGCTTTATAGGAGTGAAGATTGATCATGGGTTTTCTTGTAGCATTGTCTTTTTTTCTTCTCTCCCTTGCCCTGCCCTTTATACTGTTTAAAATGGCAGTATATGTATTAGCATGACCAATACGCTAGTATTTTTAATCTCTGTTTTTGTCCCATAAACTGGTGCATTTTATTAATTTTGTTATGATTTTAATATCCTTAGGCTTTGTGAAATTTTTTAAAAAATAAGGTTTTAAAAGGAAATGTCATATAGTGTCCAAGATAAATTTTACCTGTTGGCCTATGGCAGAAGAATATAAAGCACAGAGTTTATCATTTAATGTACTAGATTGAATAAACTGCACCTGAAGCCATTGAAATGATTATAACTTGATATCAATGCATTAATGTCATTGTACATCATAATAGTATTTACATTCTGAACTTATTTAGAGCTTGATCCTACATTGTAAGAGCAGGGATTGGGGAGAAATTGGTTTATAATTGACTTTGCAAGAGACTGATGGTGTTTTTATTTTTATACTTTCATATAGAAATGTATGTCCCTTAACTTTAGTGAATGAAAAACTCAGAATATAATTTACTGACATGGAGAGTGAATAAGTTATTTCCAGTTCTCCTTTTAGGCTGGAGAGAGATCAGCAAGAAGTGTTAAGGAGAAATGTCTTCTGTTTGATGTTTAATGAGTGGTGGTGTCTCTTGGTTAATCAAATAACTTACTTAAGTAGATTTTTGCATTTTATATATAAGATATTTACTGTAGACTAGAAATCCTAATTACAGTTTTGGAGTCAAGGTATTAATTACCTAATGAGCTCAAGATGCCCTCCCCTTTTTGCTGCACCTGTGGCATATGGCAGTTCCTGGGCCATGGATTGAATATGAGCTGCAGCTGTGGCAATGCCGGATCCTTAACACACTGTGCTAAGTCAGCGATTGAACCCATGCAGCCACAGAAGACAACCGCCAAATCCTTTAACTCACTGCCTTATAGCGATAACTCCAAAATGCCCTTATGTTTAATACTCTCCTAGTCAGTTACCCAGATTATCCATACAAATTTAGTTTGAGAGCTGCAGAATGTATAGAGAAGACTAGAGTTAAAACTTATTTTTGTAATTATGTTTGATCATGATGGATCAGAACCATTTATTTAATGGTAAAATCTCCTGGCTTACCTTAATCCCTGTATTTCAAATTATTTAAGGAGTGGTTTTTTTTTTTTAATGGGGGAACATTTGATGTTTTTTCAATGAAAATATTTTTATTTAATTTGAAATTTGATAAACATTTTATGGCAAATATCAAATAAACCATGCAGATATTTTGCATTTTTGATAGTTTTGTTTTCTAGTAGCTACATATTTCCTGCATTCTCATATATGTAGCTAAAGATGACGGTATCTGTATTGGTCATTTGTGTTCCCTATGCAAAATTAATTAACATCTGTTGAATTGGAAAACCACTGTGATCCACTGCTTTGGTTTTTTTCTTTTTTTTAAACCTAAGATTCTTTTCCATAATTAGTTTTATTTGAAGAAGCTTGGGAAGTTTTTTGCATTGAGATTTAGAATCCATAGTGTTGGTGTAATTTAACTTTCCAGGGTTTTTGAATTTGAATTTTTGTTTTTATTTCTCATATAGTCTAGCAGTATTATATTTAAATATTAAAAATTTAACTCTTCATTGCCACATTTTTATGGTTACGTATGTATCTGTGACAGTAGAAGAACTTTGTTACCGGTGTGCAGTTTTCCCTTGTGTCTCATTGATAAGTTGTTTACAGCACATACAACTTTATACAGTTTTATATTTTAAAACTGTTACAAAATTGTTAAAGCTTTGTATGGTTAGAGTATCTTCAAGGTGGGTGGATGTTCTCTGTTTAAAGAAATAAGATTATTGCTATTCCAACAGCATTTTTTCTTTTAATGTTTTCATCAAGCACCCAGTCAGCTTGAAGAGTCTCAAATGGACCCTACAACTGAGGAATCAAGATGGCAGTCCACTTTGGGAAATGAGAAAAATGGATTAGTGCAAGAGTGCTGTGATAATAACCAAGACAGGGTTCTTTTAACATGGATTTCATGAATGAAGATGTAGGTTTCTTAACCAACACAATGGACAGTGGATTTGACTTTGGAAAGACTTTTTGTATCATAAGAACATTTTTGACATTTGGAGAAGAAAGATGGCACATTAACAGATGATAGTTTGTATGACTGGAATTTTTCGCATTTTGATTTGTATGAGAATGACCTTGTGGAATGTTAACTTTAATAAAATTTCTAACAGTTTAAAATTTCTCAGTTTGGGCTTTTTTTTTTTTTTAAGCTGAAGTTTCATTAAATTCTCATTGTCGCCTTAAGTAACACTTTGACCTTTATAGTTGCCCAGCAGTAAAGCATAATGAATAAAGCTGGTAAAATGGAAATGGTGTGCTGGAAAATGTTTTGCTTTGTTGATTTAGATTTGTCTTTTTACAAAGTTGTGCAAATTTATTTGTGACTTAAGGGATGGGCGTTCAGTTAAAACCTATTTTATACTTTCTTGAAATATCTTGCAAAAAATAAGTTAACCAGTGAGTAATAATGGAATGCTTAATTTGCTGTGAGATTTCAATGAACTTTTAAAACAAACTGCCTTTTTCTTCAAAATTCATGATACAGTTTTTCTGAGTTATTTTGATGGGAAAAGTACCTTTTATCTATGTTTTTTAAATGTTGTAAATAAGAACATCTGAACATTAAAACATAATCCTATTGTCTTCATATTAGGTGAACAGGTGTTGGATTTATAGAGAGGTTTCCTTAGGGTATTCATAAAATGACTTAGAATTTTGGTGGCAATAATATATAGATTTTATAAAATAGGATTATTATATTTTTCTTATTCTATACGTTTAGGAATTTAGAATAAATGAATCACACCATGCCATAGGTAACTTATCTTTGAGTTCTAGGTGAACACTGCAGTTTCATTTATTGATAATCAGCTAAAGTCTGTTTCAATTTAAGATGTGGTAGGCTTTATTTTGATAAACCAAACTAATTGTTGATTATATTTTCCCATTATATATAGAACAAGTGATAAGCTGGATTTTTTTTTGGTGAGGAAGTGTTAATCATACTGTGTGATTAATGTAAAATAAAAGGGTATACACGTCGATGGTGTATAGTACATGTACAGTATTTGTTCTTATTGGCTGATTTGAGGTGTTTGGTTTGTATAAATCAAAAGTGGAAATTTGGATTTTGATACAAAATTATGTTTTGTATAAAGTATGGAATTGACACTAGGTTTTGTTAATGGATTTTACAATCACCTGGGTGCAGCGTTGTTGCTTTTGTTGGATATAATTCTCAATGAGGGGAAGGACATTGTTCTGGCAGATTGTAATGTTGAGTATGGAAAGATGATTTATTTCTTGAATGTGAGTGTTTCCTTGGGGTGCTTGTTGAGAAAGTGTTGAATACTTTGGTTTTGGCGTTAGTAATTTTGTTTCTTTAGATCTTATGGTTTTTTAGGAGAATTTGCCCTGTGACATTATTTTGATTACTTTCCATCAAATATGACTGGTTATTAACTTACTGTTGTTGAAATGGGTATATACTTAGAATTTGATTTGAAATACAAGGGAATGGTTGAGATACATGTGTTGGTTTTGGAGGTGGAGTTTCTTGGGTTTGTTTTTTCATAGAAGTTTCATATTCTTGGATTGTTTTTCCTGAATCAGTGTTGTTACGAGAATTTTGGGGGTAAAGTTTAGCAGGGTTATATAATGGGTTAAAAGAATTTTGTGAAAATACAAAGGAAAATTGAGATAATTGAATAAAATCTTGTTGCATTAATTTTTGCCCTAATGCAACTGAACACTAGGGAGGCGCTGTTGAGTTGTACCCTTTTCTTCTAGTTGGGATGGAAAATTCCCCCTTAAACTTTGTCCTTAGATCATTTTTAGGCTTCATAAAGAAGGGAGACTTGAATTTAATAGATCAAGTTGAGGTTTTGCTTTTGTCCAGGAACCATTTTTACCCTTGGTGGGGTTAGTTTTTAAAAAGATTAGTACTTGAACTGAGCTTTATTTTCTCTAAGAATTATCCCTCTTTCAAAATGGCTTGATAAAACACCACTTCCTGTCCAGAGAGGAAGTTATTTTAGCTCAAGGACTGAAATATTTAGCAGATCTTTAGACAAAAGGAACAAATTACATTTCTCTCTGGCTTAAAAAGGGTGCTTGAGCCAGAGGGGGTTAAGAAACCCTCCCCTCTCCCTCTGATGGGGTGGTCTGGAGGGGCAGGGAGGGGTGGGGGTAGGGGTCCTTAGGCTCCCTGGGATGGAGGATCTTTTTTTTCTTTTTTTTTTTTTTTGGTGGAGATGAAGGGGTGGGTCTATGGTACATCACCTGAGTTGTGGGGTAAATGTAGAGAGTGTCAATCAAAGGCAGAGCTCTCAGAGCTGGGAAGGAGGCTCTAGATGGCGGCTGTGCCTTAGAGAGAGCGCGCTCTGCTCCCTGCCTTCGCTTCACTTTACGCAACTTTCCCTAACTTTCGGGCAGCCTCAGGGGGCCCCCGTAGCCCCCTGCCTCTCCTAGTGACTTACTGGGGTCGATTCGAACCTTTTTTAGGGAGAAAAGCAGCTTTTGGGAGCTTTCTTTTCGTGCCTTGTTGGAAAGAAGCAGCCGTACTGAGAGCCCAGGTCGTTGTTTTTTC
The DNA here is from genome assembly GCA_004024745.2 of Catagonus wagneri. Lineage (NCBI taxonomy): Eukaryota > Metazoa > Chordata > Mammalia > Artiodactyla > Tayassuidae > Catagonus > Catagonus wagneri. The sequence goes on along the minus strand of PVHT021183630.1, from coordinate 10,794,049 downwards.
CAGCTTAGAAGCCATGGCGCACCTCCATTTTTGTGCGCTCTCCTAATGAGGTTTTTTTTTCTTCCGGACCCGTTTTAATATTAATTGTTCTTTATTTTTTTGAACAGTTAACATATTTGAGGGTTATTTTATTTATTTTTTGTTTTTTAACGGGGAATTTTGTTTTTATTTTTAATTTGGGATCTGCTATTTTTCTACTACTAGATAGGACTCTTGCTTTGGACCTACTACATGGATCAGGTAAGTTCACGATCATTAGTGATAATTTTAAAGATTTCTGTATTTAAGTTTGCTTTATTTTCTGTAAATATGAGAAATTCCTGGATGACGCAATAAGATACAGAGATTGTTATTTGTATCGAGTGTGTTACTTTGAGAAACTTTCCTTATTGATAGTGATGATTCCCCTTGTTCGGTTTATCCTGTTTTTTTTTTTTAAAGGAAAAAACAGAAATATTTTGTTTTTTGGTGCTTACCGCTGTTGTGTTATAACAATATCGTTACATCGTCAGGACTTTGTTCCTGATAATAAAAGCCATCGATAGAAGCTGGGACCTTACCTTTCTTTCAACTTTTGACAGTAAATACCTGGGCACAGGACTTCAAAGCAAACACAGATTTCCCCTCCCCCTTAATATTTAAGAATTAAAAGATGATGAGAAATAAGGACAAAAGCCAAGAGGAGGACAGTTCGCTACACAGCAATGCATCGAGGTATGAGCTATCAACTTTCTTCCTTTTTTTCTTTTTTTTGGGGAAACCTCAGCTTACATTGTTTACCTTGACAGACAGGGATAGCTGTCTGTTTTATTTTCAGTATTTTACTAATTTGGATTCGTTTTTTAAAGCGTGACCTTGAGATTGCTAATATGCCACACCCTAATTTTTTGGTAGCAATTTATGAAAGTTAAGTTGTGACTTAAGGCCTCTTACAGCAGTCAAAAGGTAAGGTACCTCTATTCAAGGGGGCCTTTGCTGTAAACTACAGTTTTTTTGTCAATAAATTTCAGTTTTTAGGTTTTTGTGCTGTAGGAAAATGACCTTGTCGGTTTAGCCATTGCTGCATTGCACCATTTTACATACAAGGCAAATTTTTTCTTTGAAGAATCTAGGATACCCAAACTTGTAACTGAAGGCCATAGAGGAGCCTTGTGGTAGTAAATTATAGTAAATAGACATTTGAGAAAGTTATATGAATGAAAAAATGTACATTTTAAAGTGAAATTGCAAAAAGGACCCTTTGACTGATGCCTCTCAGTTTACATTTTTATTTGACTCTGTATTTCTTTTGATACTCTTGAGACATTTTAGGAAATTTTGATAAGATTTATCAAAACCTTTACTCTCGATGGTTACAGTTTCTGCATTTATGAAATCATACCTGTGATCTCAGAGATCTTGGAATACTCTTAATATACCTAGGTTTTGTGTTTGTTACTGTGATTAGAACTGTATTTTATATTTAAAATACTTTAAGGTTTTCATTTGTATACTTATATTTAGACAATGCTCTCTGGTTGGTAGATGTATTTTATCCTCACGTTTTAGTTGTAGCTGCTTTAAATTTATTGATTTATTTCGACAGAGTCGCCTGGAATGTTTTATCTTGTGAAGCTTTCAAATGTACTGTTTGTTCAGATCATGATTTGTTTCACATTTGTTGGAGTTCACCTTATTACTGACAAAGTAATAAAACCTCTAAGATGTTTTGTTGTATGAAAGGCCTAAAAGATACTTTGTTGTATGATCTGTATATTAATTTTAAAGTATATATGAATTCATTTCTTGAAGTGTGTTCTGTGAATTGTCATGTTATAAATTTTAAATCATGCACTTAAGAATTTGCTTATGCCTTATTTTTTCTCCAATTTTGCTTTTATTTTTATAATTTTACATAAGTAATATACTTTATTACTAGCTTAGTTAATCTGAAAGTTTTGAACGTGGTTCATTACAAATGTTGAATTTTTGTTTTATATTACTTTAAATATTTTGATCCTTGCTTTTGAAAATACCTTTCCAAATTCTTTTGCAAATTGAGTTGTCACTTGTTTGGATAGCTGTCTCTGGAATTGAATTGCCCTTGTAATTACCTAGGTTTTTTAGGACTTCTCCACTAATTCCAAAATGATTTTTCTGAGAATGGTGATTTGAAGAAATAGGAACCCCCCCAGGTATATTTGACAAATTATTAAAAATTCAGTACCTAAAATTGGTACTCCCTTGAGTGTATGATTTGCATATCTCACATGGCTTTTGGCTTTCTCATGCAAGGTTTGTGGTTAACATCATTGAACAGATCTCTTTCTATTTAAAAAGAATAAGCAGTGTTGCTATTCTTTTTAATAATTTGCTCTGACCTGGAAAACTACCTGGAAGTTGCCATGCATTTGTCTACTGGAAATGGGGTTGCAGCTTAACAAAAAGCATGCATTATACTTTTAAATGTGTTATATTTTGATTCATATACCTGGCGAGTGTCAGAAAAATATTTTGAGAGACGAAAAGAAGGTGGAGTTTTAAATCACTTATCTCAAATTGCATACATACCTTAATACATGTACATAATTATGACATCACTTCCTTTTAAAATTGTAAAGCTGTAGAATGTTAGTGTTTTATTGTAGTAGACTAAGGTTATTTTTAGTGAGCTAAAATTAAGGTAACTATTCTGGTAACTAGTAAGTACTTGGTTCCTTAATCCATTCGAATTTCTCATAAGGACCTAGTTTCTGTGGCATTAAGTCTGGCGTTTAGGTAGTACTACAAAAATCACTTTTGCAGCAGCCTGAGCTACAGGAGAGGAAGGGAGGAGTTTTGCAGGTCAAGTTAACTTTTTGATCTGCGAATTACTTTAGAATCTGAAAGGATTGAATGTAAGTTTAGATAAATCTGGTACTTTTCGGTTTTTGGAAATAATGGCAATGCTTAATAGTCATGTAAGTTTTTCTTTTGAAGTTAATGCTTAAGCATAATGCTATACTTTGCATATCATGGTTTTTGAAATTAGTAAGTTCACTTTCAAAAACAATTTTAGATATTTGATGTCTGTAGTTTCTAAATATCTTATACAAAGCTATAGTGATGGACATGTATAGAAATGTATACCATACACTTATCTAGTTAAAAGTTTGGGGTAACTTAAGTAATAGCAAAGAATGGAAAAAGAAGGGAATGTGAATGGAATTTCACACGAAGAGCTCTGCGTTCTAGGACGCTGCGTTTTCAATTTACCATAAGAACTGAAACTTTAAATTTCTCCAAGCCCTCTGCCTTTGGATCAGGTTTATTTTGCTAGCCTGAGGTGCGGGCAAACTCTGCTTTTTAATCATCCGTTTATCTTTTATTCTAAAAGGCTGGGGATAGTTAGAAGTGGCATAATGCAGTTGCTTGTGGACTGGAACAGGCAGTTTTTTAACTGGCAGCCATTTTATGAAGCTGGTAATTCTTAAGAATCGGGATTTTTAGAGGAGACTGAAAATAAAGTGAATTGAAACCTCAAATACCAAAACATCTCACGCCCTCCCCCTTTTTGGCTCTTTAGTACTGAAACAAAGGGCAGTTCGGTAGTTAGCGTTGGTTGCAGCTCCGTGAACCCCTGGCATCTTGGTGCAGGTCCAGCTCAGTCACAAAATGGCTGTTCCTTTGTGCCGCAGCGCTGACAGACATACTGCATTGCACTGTGTACTCGCCAAACAGCAGGAAGTTGCCGAGCCGAGTTCAAAGGCCGGCCGGCTCCGGCGCCGAGCGCTGATTGGCTGTGCGCGCGCCTGGTAACAGCGGGTCAACAGCGGCGGCCTTCTGGTAGGTCCCGCCCAGTGACGTCAAGCGTCTCGCCGCAGGCGGGAGCGTACGTAGCGGCGTCAGGCTGCGTGCGCAGCCTAGGTCGTTCCTTTTCTCCGCCTTGCTTGCGGCCGGCCTGGGGGTGGGGTGGCGGGGAAGGGAAGGGAAAGGAACTCGGGTAGGGACTTGGGACTTTCCGGTGGGCAGCCTTTTTCCTAGGCGATTTCGCTACTGCAGCGCCCTCCGCTCCACCCTGTGGCGGTCTCCACCCTGCAGCGTGTATTCCTTGCCCATCCTTAAGAGTGATTTCCCTCGTTTAGAGGCAGCTTCTACCTTTGGAGAAAGTAAAAGGCACTAATCGGAAACCTTCAAATCGAAAACCTGCCAGTTTTTACCTTTTTCGCTTTCCCTTCTCATATACTAGCGGGACCTTTTTTTTTTTCTTTTGTATTCAGTAAGAAGAGATTAGTGAGTTTGTTACCACTGACTGAAAACGTTTTTCTGTCAAGAAGAGATATTTTTTATTTAAACTGAAACGTAAGGGGTATTAACAACTGTTGTTTAATACATGGCTCATAAACAAAGGGAAGATTACTTGAACTTGTCCCCGTGCATTTTCACGTGGTACCAAACACTTTCTCAGTTGTCATTTGGAGGAAAACTCAGGTCAGTATGTGCAAAGTGACTTATTTTTAAGATTAACAACGGGATAGTTAAGTAGAAAGTGGTTAGGAATTTTCACCTGCTTAGTAACTGTAAATGTTAGGTTAGATGACAGGATACTGCACTAGGTATCCATTACTATGCAAACAAGTGTTAGAAAACAACTTTTCAAGTGTCAATAGCACTTGCTAAAGAACGGTGATTCCCTAAACTTGGTCGATAGTGGAATTACTTGCAAACTCTTGGGAAACTTCTGAGATTTTCCCATTCTGGAAATTTTCATTCAGTCCCCGTTAAAATGCTTTGGTGATGCTTATGTTCTGTCTTGTTGGGAAAGCCTTGCAAGGATTTCTGGTTTGAAACAAGCAAACAAGCAGACGTAGCTTACTAACTGACTTGATAATTTCGTCACAAGATATGAATTTAAGCACGAAGGGAAGTCTTTATTGGTGTTTTCTCAGTAGTACTGTGGTAAGTTTTTTTCCACTCTTTTGAAGTGTTTTTAGGAGAAACTGAAATGAACTGTCATGTAGTTGGCAGTAGTTTAGAAATCTTTTATTGAGTAAAATATGGTATGAAAGACATGAAACTCCTGAATGTAGGTAGAGCTGTTTACCTGGCCACATTTTAAGTTTCTGGATAAAGTTTACGGAGGATAAAATTCATAAGATTTTCAGTTGGTTTTGAAGGTTTGAATAGCCTTGGTTCCTTACGAAGAATTCTTTGGATAGTTGATGGAAACTTCAGGCGAAATTGGGTTTTCAGTTGTTTTAATAGACTTCATCAAATATTCTGTGATTTTTAAATTATATGCTCTAATGTACACGATGAAATATTTAACAGCGTTAGGGATAAATATTTGTAGAACTTGATCATTAACGTATTAAGAACAACTTTTCTTTTAAAGAGCAACTTCTTAAAACGTATCTAAAGCAACAAAGGTTCTTTCTATGTATTCAGATTGAATTCTGGTTAGTTGTATTAAATTTTTATTTTATTTGGTAAATGCACGAAATGAAAAGTGGGATAGAAGCCAGTAACATTGTAGTTGTCTTTCAGTTAAGTAACATCGTAGCCCCGTTCCAGTATGGAAACTGCTCTGTTATAGACATAATAGATATATCGTTACTGTGTGAGTTAAAATGAATGTTATATAGCGATTTATCCATGAACTGTTTGCATGCCACTTGGAGTCGGTTAACTTTTTAAAGAACTAGAGTGTTAGGAGTTCTCATCGTGGCGCAGTGGAAACGAATCTGACTAGGAACCATGAGGTTGTGGATTTGATCTCTGGCATCGCTCAGTGGGTTAAAGATCCCGCGTTGCTGTGACCTACGGTGTAGGTTGCAGACGCGGCTGGGATCCTGCCTTGTTGTGGCTGTGGTATAGGCCGGCAGCTGCAGCTCTGATTAGACCCCTAGCCCGGGAACCTCCATATGCCGCAGATGCGGCCCTAAAAAGACAAAAACAACAACAACAAAAAAAAACCAGAGTGTTATGTTAGGTCTCTTCATTGAGCCTTCTATGGATTTTTTCCTTCTGAGTGCGGAATGGCATGAAATGACAAGAAAAGTGCTAATTAATATTCTCCATTTTGGATTCTTATTTTGAAAACCTGCAGTTTCCAATTGATACTGGCTCTTTGGAGAGTAACATCTTTTGTAAAAGTTAAGTAATTGCAGCGAGATGGGCAAACTATTTCATAAGGAACTAACTAAAACTTTTTAGTAAGTATTGCTTTGAAAGATGAATCTGGAAGTTCAAATTAATTTTACCTGACAGTAGCTGAAGTTCACAGATTTTATAATTGATTGGTTTCCTTACCTCCTCCCATGTACCGCTAACCCCTGACAATTGTGAAAGAGCTCCTAAAAGCACCTTTGTCTAGACTTCTGTATTTTCTCCCATAAAGTATGTACAACCTTGTTCCTGACATAAAAGTTAAACTGCTCTGAGTAACATCTGGTAAATTTTTTTTAAATGATTTTTATTTTTTCCAATTATAGTTGGTTTACGGTGTTCTGCCAGTTTTCTACTGTACAGCAAGCAAAGTTACCCAGTCACACATACATGTATACATTCTTTTTCTCACATTATTCTCCGTCATGCTCCATCATAAGTGACTAGATACAGTTCCTAGTGCTATAAGCAGATGTGTGGTAAATTTATTCTGGATATAGTATCATTTTTTTAAGGTCTTTCTGCTCTTCTTCTGAAAACCTTAGAACTCAATTGGCTTTCTTGAAGAGGATCACTTTAACGAAGAAACAGTGTTCTTTTTAATCACTGGAGTTATTTTGTATACAAATAAAAACAGCTAAGTTGGCTTACTTATTCTTATTTTAGCTGGAGAATTGCCTTCTGCATTTCAGCCTGACTGGGCATTGAATTCAAATTCATACCTCACCAAAGTTGCTGGGTGCTTTGGAACTTTAGTGTTATGAATATAAAGCCATATTAATAAAATTTGACAAAATTCATCCAATGTCCAGAGAGTCTGTGATATGTTTATTTTGTTATCAGTAATTTAGTGCAGTATCGGAGTGCATTTTCTATATGTTATTAACCTTGCCCTGATCGGTCTAAACTTGAATTGATATGGCAAGTCTGGAGGCAGGGACCCTTCTAAAAAGCTCCTATACTGGGTACATTGGAGGTGGAGGAGAAGGCTTTGCTCGGTGAAATAAATTATGGAGAAGGTAAATGTATGAAAGGCCTTCATGGCTACGTTTCATGACAGTTCCAATTTAGCGTTTTATCATTTACATATTTGGTTAAGGGGCACCTTTTTTTCCCTTTCCAGTTTTACTGAGATAAAATTGACATACAGCACTGTATAAATTTAAGGTAGACAGCATAATGGTTTGACGTACATCGTGAAATGATTACCACAAGTTTAGTGAGCGTATATAATTTCACAGATGCAAAATTAAAAAAAGGTTTGTGATGAGAATTCTTAAGATTTGCTCTTTTAACAACTTTGCTATATAACACGCATCAGAGTTAATTGTGGTTATCATGTTGTACCCCTAGTACAGCATTGCTAGTATTTATTTATAACTGGAAAATTTGTACCTTTTAACTACCTTCATTCAATTTTCCCTCCTCCAACACCCCTCACTTCTCATTCCCCAGCCCTACCTCTGGTCTACAGATCTGATCCCTTTTTCTGTGGGTTAGTTTTTAAGTATGATTGACCTACAGTAGTATGTTAATATGCTTGGTTGAGGGCACCATTTTTGTTATTTTAGTGATAGCTTCTGGAGGGTCCTCATGGTTTGGGGAAAAATGGGATTACTCTCATCTTGATGAGAATGTTGAACAAAAGCAGCTGCTAAGGCATTCTAAAAATAGTGCTGATTTTATATTAGGATTCAGTTCTAAGGAGTTACTTTGTAATTTATGAAGTCTTTAACTGTTCCTTCAGTCCCTGGCAAGGGCTGTATACATTGATAGGCACTGGTGCAGCATTTACTTTAGAACTGACATTTTTTTCCCCCCAATTTAGGCTAGTGAAGTACATTGTTGAAAGTGAAATTTTCTCATTTTTAAAATGTGGATAATGTCAGTCTTCATTGGGTTATGAAGATTAAATTAGGTGTTCCTCTTGTGGCGCAGCAGAAACGAATCCATCTAGGAACGATGAGGTTGTAGGTTCAATCCCCGGCCTCGCTCAGTGGGTAAAGGATCCGGCATTGCCATGAGCTGTGGTGTAGGTCGCAGACACGGCTTAGATCTGGTGTTGCTGTGGCTGCGGTGTAGGCCGGCAGCTGTAGCTCCAGTTGGACCCCTAGCCTGGGAACCTCCACGTGCCATGGGTGTGACCCTAAAAATCCAAAAAAAAAAAAGATTAAATTATGTAATGCCTATAAAGTGCTTAATGAAGATACTGTATATTGACAGTACTCACTAGATATCAGGCTACTAGTACTACTTTATTCCTAATTCTTCATCTTTCTTTTTCTGCTCTAACTCCCTCTTTAAGAGCCTGGTTGCCCCTGAGGTTCCAAGGCTGGTGGCCTGGCCTCCCAAAGTGGCCTTTTTTTTTTGGCCACTTAAGAGATGTTTGTTAACATGATTTTGGAAGGCAAGCCCTCTTTAGTTAGTTGAGACTTTGGGTGAATTTTGCAATTGATCCTAGAATTTTTTTTTTTTTTTTTTGAGAAACCCAGCCTTTTGAAGGGAGCATATGATTCTTTCTGGACTAGAACAGCTTCTTGTGTGAGTCATAGCCTTCTTGGCAGTCAGTCTGAGTAGATGCCTTATTTCCTCCTTCTGCAGCTGGTAACTGTTGCCCTGGTTTACCCTCTGCCTCATTTCCTTCAAGCTGTACAGGACTGAATAATTAATACCAAGGTGCTGTGCTGTTCAGATATAAATGTAACTGCAGTAATACAACAAATAACTAATTGGCTGTAGCTTGCTTTTACTAATCAGTCTTCACCACAGTGCTATATATTTGATATGACATAATGCCTAATGTCCAATTTATTCTGTTAGAACTACCAAGTATCAAGATTTGTGTTTTCAGTTTCTTCTGCTTCCATCATTTCCTTTACTTTTGGTTTATGAGTTCTGTTGAGTTCTGTTTTTTGTTTCTTCATCAGACTTTGGAGAGCTTCTAAAAATACCCATGTCCAGCCCAACCCCTGTGATTGATTTTTGAAAGCTCTCCATGTGTTTCAAATTTGCATGTGTTTCCATATGTTTGCCATGTGTTTCATTCAAATCTTCTGATGGAGCACTTGTAATATTCTTTTCTTAACCCCTCGGCTCTCCATTGCCTGTCCCATTTTCTCATTGACCCTTTAAGGGCAGCTTGAGTTTGGAGCTCTGGAAGCATTGGAGGGGGGGGTGAGTTGAATGCTTGATGGAAGAAGAGTTAAAGTATTAAATATCCCGGATCCCACTGTCGCATACCTTTAAAATGTGTATTCTTATTGGATTTTTTTTCATCCCCAATTGCTTTAAATTCTAGTGCTCTCTCTCCCGTATTGTAATTACCTATTTAAATTCTTTTTAGAGACCTCCAAAAGTTTGGATTTCAGAATTAACTTTGAATGCAGTTACATTCCATTCAGAATTCCTTTTCCCTCTAGCTGATAAAGGTAACTGTCTAAAACCTAGGGTTAGAGCAGTGGCCGGGAAGCAGTTATTTAGAGTGGTGTTTGTCACTCATTGGTGGGTTGTGAGTTGTAACCAGGTAAAAAAAACAAAATAGGAGACTAGAATGTAAAAGTAATCCTCAGGATATTGCATTTTTTCTTTTTATTTATTTTTTTATTATTAAAGTACAGTTGATTTACGGTGTTTTGTACGCGTTATCTCCAGGTCCAGCAGTGGCTGGTAATCTTTCATTTGGGATTTAATTGTGAAGGAAGATAACATGTGGTTAACATTTTACAGAAAAATACCAGAGTACATTTACATTTTATTGAGTGTTTACTCTGTCAGGCATTGTTTGAATGGATTTTGAGTGTATATTTTATTTGGTGTGAGGGTTATTGTAGCAAGAAATGCTAGTGACCATCTCCTTACCATTAACCAACTTCCCAAGTTAACTGTCAGAGCTTTCTTCTTTTGAATTTCTGTGGGTGGTCCTGTGTCCTGCTGAGCTTCTTTATACCCTTGTCTTTCTGATCCTTTAGTTGAGTTGTGTACCCAGCAAGGATTCATAGTTATTTCTCAGAATTGGCTATGGTGGTTTTGCTTAGTTTTGCATTTCAGTTAAATGTCAGACAATAGATGAAATGATTGAGAGATGTTTTCTGTGAAAACTGAGATGACCTGATTTGGAAAGATTCAATAATAGCTAACCTTTATAGTGCCTACTATGAGCCTGTAACTTGTTCTCGGTCTTTGGTATGTGTTAATTTGAGTCATCCTCACATCAAGTCTGTGAGGTAGGTATTAGTATCACCCCTCTTCTGTAGATGAGAAAACTGAGGCACAAGGGGGAATAAAGGGTAGAATTGGGTTCACACATTGTTTGGCTCCAGGATTAGATGGGTAAGAGGAAACTATATAGGTGATCGGGCACAGTAGTAAAAATGTAGACTAATTCTGTTCTCTGTCTTAAAAATGTTACATTTTCAAGAAACCAACAACTGAAAATCGCTGGTGTGACTGATGCCGGAGGTGCATTGCTTTTCAGAAGGCCGTAATTGTACATCGAAAAATTCAAGTTAAAAAAAAATTCAAGTGAAATTGTATCCATGAAGTTATTCCTCTGGTGGTTGGGGAAACAGCATGGAACAGTATGAGGAAAGGTGGGTGGTGGGTGGTTGCTGGAGACGCGAGAGCCTTGCCTGTGTCCAGCTGGACTGACCCCAGTGCCACACGTGCATTTTGGATTTGGGAACAGTTTGTAGAGACTGGGCTTTGCTTCTAATTTTTGCTTTTGTAGATTTAGTTCCCAAATAGGCTTTGCATCAGAATCGCTTGTGAATTGAAAGACTGCAGGCCCATACCGACTGAATCTTCATGGGAGGGGAGGGGAGATAATTAGCATTGCCAGAAACGCTCTGGGTGCAGTCAGTTGCCAAGCCTGGGCTGGGAACAATTCTATAGACATGCCTGCTCCCTGGAGATAGTTCTTGAGTGTGGTGGGTGTTGAAAATCTTAGAAAAATTAGAAGGTGTCTTCAGTTCCAATGTAGGTTTTTTGACATTTGAATGGAGGCAGTGTATGGCTGATAGGTTGTCCTTTTGAGGGAAGGGATGGGTCACATTCTTGTGGTTTTCCATTTCCCTCCTTTGATTAAGAAGTTTGTTCCCTTTGAATTTAGCTTTCTGTATGCATCTAAGACCCCAAATTTACTTGCTAAGAATCAGCTGGGATGCTTGTTAAACATATTTCCAGGCTTTTTGTCCTGAAGTTTGAATTCAGTCATTGTAGGGTGGTTGGTACCCAGGAATCTGTATATTGAACAACCATCTCCCTTGATTCTTACCTGAGGTAGATGTGGGAAGTAAGGGATTTGGGTCTCTGTTTCGTTTCTTTTTAGCTGTAGAATCTTGGGCAGGAAGCTCAGCTTGTTTGTGCAAAATAGATATTTAATTTGTACCTTATCCAGTCTTCTTTTCCTTGGTGATATGTATGCCTGAGTTCCATTTATTTGGTGCTTCCTAAGCTGTTGAGGACTGAAATGTTTATTGGTTATTGGGGAGCAGAAGTAGCACGATAAAGATAAAGGTGGCTTGTGGTGTTCTCTTGTGGAGTAGCAGGATAAGGATCCGGCCTTGTCACTGCAGCTGCTTGGGTCACTGCTGTGGTGTAGGATCCATCCCCGGCCTGAGAATTTCTGAATGCCGAGGCTGTGGTTGAGGCGGTGGTGGTGGTGGGGGAGTAAAGATTGCTTCTGCCTGGGACCAGTTCAGAGTTTTAGAACTGCTATAAAAGGTAGATTTCTTTGCCTTCCTTTGCCACTGGATCTCTTAGTCTTGGGAGTACTGTTGGGACTTAACCCTTTATATAAAGAAACTGTAAGTAGTATTTTTCTTTCTTTTTTTTGTCTTTTTAGGGCTGCACACGTGGCATATGGAGATTCCCAGGCTAGCAGTTGAATCGGATCTGCAGCTGTCGGCCTACACCACAGCCACAGCAACACTAGATCCGAGCTGTGTCTGCAATCTACACCACAGCTCATGACAACGCTGGATCCTTAACCCACTGAGCGAGGCCAGGGATTGAACCTGCAACCTCACAGATACTAGTCAGATTCGTTTCCTCTGGGCCATGATGGAAACTCCTGTAAGCAGCATTTTTGTGTGCATTTTATTGCAGGCATGTCCTTATTCTGAAAGGGGATTCTTAGGGTTCCTAGTATTATAGTAATTTCCAAAAGAATTACTGAATCCTAGGAAGGTCTGCTCCAGAGTACTGATCAATTCTGCAATAAAATTAAGTTTTAAACAAGTCAGATATAGTTAAAACCATATTTACTCCTTTTCCCTATAGTCATCTTCATGAACTTGGCATTTAAAACCCTTGGCATTTTAAAAATGTGCATGGTTCATGTAATGTATTTTGTGTTTTAAAAATATGAAAGCATATTTTTTGATATTGTCATATTGATATTTATAGATCTAATTCATCCCTGGTTTTAACTGTTGTAGTCAATTGCATAGTATGAATATTTCACATTTATTTTTGCATTTTCATGCATGAACATTTAGGTTATTTCCCCTTTTAATCTTATGAGCTGAGCTCTGAACATTTTTATACTTCCCACCTCTTGTACAGGTTTGATAATTTGTTTAGGTTATATACCCACTGATTGAATCACATGATTCATATTATTTTTAGGTATACTGGATAGTGCCTAAGTGCTTCCAAAGTTTCTACTGATTATTTTTTCTAATTCTTTTTTTTTTTTTTGATTACTTTTTTTTTGGCTGCTCCTGTGGCACATGGAAGCTCCCAGGCCAGGGATCGAACCTGTGCTGCTGCAGCGACAATGCCAGATCCTTAACTTTCTGTGTCACAGGAGAACTCCTGATTACTTTTTCAATAACGCTATAAGAGTACTATTTTCCCAACTTTCTCATCATCCTTTAATGTTACCAGCCTTTTTAGTTTCTGTAGAGCACACGAGTATAGAATAATCTCTTACAAATACACTTCCAAATTACCAGTGAGATTTACTTACCTTTTCATGTTTATTGGCTATTGCAGTTTTTTGTAATTGCATGTCCATTTCCTTTGCGTAGTTTTTTTTTTTTTTTTTTTTTTTTTTTTTGCTTTAGCTTTTTAGGGCCACACCTGAGGTATACGGAGGTTCCCAGGCTAGGGATTGAATCGGAGCTAAAGCTGCTGACCTACTCCTCAGCCACAGCAACTGGGATCCAAGCTGCGTCTGTGACCTACACCACAGCTCACAGCAATGCTGGATCCTTAACCTACTGAGTGTGGTCAGAGAGTGAACCCACATCCTCAAGGATCCTGGTCAGTTTCCTTACTGCTGAGTCAAGATGTGAACTCCATCTTTTGTGTAGTTTTTTTAATTGGATTTTTCTTTGATATAATTCGTCATATGTTTGTATAAACCCTTTGTTGTGTATACTTTGAAATTTCTCAGTCTCTTTGTCTTTGAACCTTGTTTAAAATGTAGCTTATTCTTCAGAATCATGAGACTTGAACTAGAGGTTTAGGATTTAAAGATGCAGTTTGATTTATCAAAGGAACTACAGAAGTATTTTTTTAATCAATAAATAGCTTGTGACTTAACAATCTTTGCCTTTCTGTCCTCTTAAGACATTTAGAAGTGATTGAAAAGGGCTTGTCCTGCACCACCGCTCTTGGAAAGATTCAGTCCATTCTGGTCTTAATCTCTTGTTGGGTGATTTAGTAATGTGTTTAATTGATTAGTATGACAGGGACAGCAATATCACTTAGAGGTTGATAGGGTGGAGTTCATAATTCAAGGCTGTGGGGGTGGGGGATAATATTCAGCCTCTTCTGTAAAATGAGGATAATTTGCCTTAAAAGATTGTTTTAAGGATTAGAGGAGAATGATTGCATATGTCACAGAAGTGCTCTGTAAATATTAGCTATTTCATTATTGATAGAACATAGTTTGGAAACAAATTTTATGAAATTCCAGTGTAGAATGCTATGCCTTTTTACCAGATATTGCTTTCAGCATCACCACCACCAAAAAACAAACAAGCAAACAATAAAAAGGGTTGGCCAAGCAGTTCGGCCATTTTGTAAGTTTAGAAAAATAAACGCTACCCAGTCAGTGCTGAAATGGCATCTCTTGGGCAGGGAACCCATAGGCTTGCTTTTTAGTGAAGTGTTGCTGTGCTGCCCTCTTGTGGTTATATGGGAAGTGGTGATTAAAATTAAAAATGAAACAATAGCTATTAATGCTGTTTGCTTTCAGAGTCCAATTGTAAGAGCTGCTTAACCACTGCATTTTTGCCAGTTTCAAAAAGGATTTTGAAGAGATACCGAGATTTTTATCAAAAATCTTTTAAAGCTTTTTAGCATTAAGCATTCATTTTTCTATTGGAATCTAAAAAAAATGAAAAATCTCAGTTTTTTTTCTTTTTATGGCATCACCTGGGGCACATGGAAGTTCTCAGGCCAGGGGTCGAATGAGAGCTGCAGCCGTAGGCCTACACCACAACCACAACAATGCCAGATCTGAGCTGCATCTGTGACTTACATTGCAGCTAGCAGTAACGCTGGATCCTTAACCCACTGTGCCACAGGGGAAACTCTCTTAAATATTCTTTTTCCATTTAAACATTTAGGAATACTCATAGGAGAAGTATGCAAGTGAATTGAGTTATGCCTTTATTAAGGCTTTTAATTTTTTTAATTTAAATTTTAGCCACACCCACGGCATGTAGAAGTTCCTGGACGAGGGATTGAATCTGCACCACAGCAGTAACCAGAGCCACAGCAGTGAAAGGCTTGTTTTTAAAAACATTTTTTCTCTGAATATTATTTTAGGTCTATTAAATCTGACTTGTTAGTTTCAGAAATAATTAAAAAGTACCTAGTCTCACTCTCATTCATATCTTTAGTCGAGTTTGTGTAGGACTGGGGGTACTTAACATCCCTTGCCTTCAATTTGACACTTTTGGTTGAGTTTCTAATGAACCATTTGAAATGTTAAAAAAATTAATAGTTACATCATAAACAGCTGTGAACTCAACCACTCAGCTTTGTCATAAAACGTTTCCAGAGGAGAATACAATTGTAAATTTGGTGTTTATATTTTCTTGGGGTTGACTTTAATAGTTCATAACTTTTTTTTTAATTTTGTCTTTTCAGAGCCACACCTGCAACATATGGAAGTTCCCAGGCTAGTGGTCGAATTGGAGCTGTAGATACCGGTCTACACCACAGCCATAGCAACGTGGGATCTGAGCCGCGTCTGCAACCTACATCACAGCTCACAGCAACGCCAGATCCTTAATTCACTGAGCGAGGCCGGGGATGGAACCTGCATCCTCAGGAATAGTAGTCGGGTTCGTTAACCGCTGAGCCATGAAGGGAACTCCTCCTAGTTAGTAATTTTTTTTTTTTGGAAATTGCAGAAATGAGTAGTTTATGGAATCCACTAGTATACTTCACACATCTAACAGAGTAAACCACTGTTAGCATTTTGTTGATTAAAATTGATTTATTATCAACTATAATAAAAAAATTAAAATAAAAGCAACTACAAATCTAATGTTCAACATCCATTGTCATTAAAGCATATAATTAGTATCCTGTTTCACACACATCATGTCTAGATCCATACATACAAAAATATAGGAGCAAAATGAATTGTTTAGAGAAATGTTTCTTAGACACCCTGTGTAATTATAAATACTGTGGTAATTTGTGAATGCCTCTGATACCACATGTGTAATGAAAGCAATAAAATGGATGTTCTACCAAAAAATTGCATTAATGCGCGTAGATATGTACGGATAGAAACATGGATGCATTTTTCACCTGAAAGGTATTATATGCATTTGTTAAACTTTCTTACACAAACACAAGTTCAGAGCTACACATGAAAGCATATTCAAAGATTTATAGTTTTGTTGGTTATAGAGAACATTTTGGAAATCTGAATTTTCTACTGAAATGTAGAGATAGGAAGTGTATTAAGGATATTTGTAGCTTATTGTTTAAGAGAAAAGTTTAAAAGTAACCTAAATGTCCTGTTACTAATAGGGGACAGTTTAAACACGATGTAGTTTATTCATACTATGAGGCAATTCAAAGAGAGTGGGATTCATGTACGTACGTGTACCCTGATGTGGGTATTGGCCTTGGATATTTCCGTCACATTTGCAATGATTACTGTTTTTTAGGACAAAACACTTAAAAGAATTCCTAGCCAACCAGACTGTTTGAGTTATCTTCAGTGAAGAAATGCCACCTTTTGTGGCTTTCTTTTCTGGTTAAGTTGGTATTTGGAGGTTTTCCATCTGCTTGTTGTTGGAAAGTTTTATATTTCATGGGTGAATATAGACCGTACTGTGGTTCTATAACAATTTGAGTTGGTGGTGATTGCCTAATCAGCCAAATAGGATTCCAGCTTTAACCTCTTGTCTGGAGTTATGCATTATAGTACTTAAGAATTCAGATGGATTTCAAGAAGAGTGCATATTCTAGCAAAGTCATTAATTCTCCCTGCCCATTGCTTTCTCCAGCTCAGGGAACATAGACGAAGCTGTGTTAAGCTTAACTCTCAAGTCTTAGGGAGATTGACAAGTGACCAAATTACACAATGGGATGTAGAGGCAAAGTAGTATAGATGTGAACAGCTAGGGCTGTGGAGTCTCTTTCAGGCCAAGACGTGTGTCATTGATAAAGGTGAGCAGAGGCAGCAGAACGTGGTGGTTGGAGCTCAGACGGAGATGAATTGGCCTGTTCCTAGCATTAGTAATTCCTGTGGCAGAGATTCTGTGCCTGAGTCTTATGTAAGTATCTATTAATTGGTGCTGAGTTTAGGGTTGGAATGCAAGAAGTTTTCCTAGAGAAGGTGTGGCATCTGAGGCTTCAGGTATTTAGCTTGATGCTTAAGCAGAGGTCGGAGGTGAGCAGTGCTGGGCTTACTCTGTGGTGGTGAAGTAGGGCTGGAGCACTGGGGGTGAGGGGAAGGAGTGAGTCTTGAGGCTCACTGGTTAAGGGATGAGTCGGGGAGGCCAGTTTTCATGGCGCATGCCAAGAGTGGATGTTAGCAGGGTAGCTGGGAGGTGGTGGCCAGCTCTAGCTTCCTACTCTTTCAGGCCTCTTTAATTTTTTTAATTTTTTAATTTTTTTGCATTATAGCTGGTTTACAGGTTTCTGTCAGATTTTCCAACTGCACTGTGTGGTGACCTGGTTACATGTACATATATGGATTTGTCACATATGATTAGACATAGTTCCCCGTGCTATACAGTTGGATCTCCTTGCTTTTCCATCATTAAAGCACTAGTTATCCCCATTCCCTCCCACCCCTCCCCCACCCGG
>PVHT021183630.1:10697357-10776534 GCA_004024745.2 Catagonus wagneri | reverse complement strand
CTCCCCTGCCCCCTTGGCAACCACAAGTCCGTTCCCCAAGTTCGTGATTTTCTTTTCTGTTGAGATGTTCATTTGTGCAGTGTTTTAGACTCCAGTTATAAGAGATTTCATATGACATCTGTCTTTCTCCTTCTGACTTGCTTCACTCAGTATGAGGGTTTCTAATTCCATCCATGTTGCTGCGAATGACATTATTTTATCCTTTTTATGGCTGAATAGTATTCCATCATGTATATATACCACATCTTCCTAATCCAGTCATCTGTCGATGGACATTTGGGTTGTTTCAGGCCTCTTTAAGCACTCAACTGCCTTGGCTCTGCAAATGTAGTTTCTAGGTATGCCCCCCACCCCACCCCTTTCTAGCAAAATGCCCTTTCTAAATCCCTTACAAGGAAATTCTGGAGCTGCCTCTGTACCTTTCCATCTGTGAGCAAGTAGTGGAGGCCAGGTTTTTCATAGATTGCTACTGGTGCCATGAATTATGTGGTACTGACTCCAGAGGGTGCTGGCTGGGAAGAGCTTTGTGTTAGAAGAGGAATCTGAGCTTGGGTGTAAAATTCTAAAATTTGTAACATTTGGGTGAGGCTTTAGCATTTATAGGAAACTGCTTTCATAGCTGTTTTTTGATGCCCTCATGACCCCACGTACAGGTAATGTCACAGAGGATGGCACAGGTTAAAAGATGGCACAGGCCTGAGATGATCTGAAAGCTTGCACTTTTAACTGCTCGCCATCCTTCCTCTTTTTCCCTCTTGCCCGGTAACCACTTTCTGATTGGTCAAGGTGGATAAGTGCCTGAAGATGCCTTAGTCAGCTGGACTAGTCCTTTTCAGTGTGCAAAGGGCCAAGGAGTCAGTAAGTATGAGGCCTTGAAGGTGTTGAGTCACTGTTACACGGATGCCTGACTGGTTTTGGACATTGTGTAACAGGGATAAGATTTATTTGCTGAATCTCTAAGGCTTCGAAATCCTGCAGTAAAATAGAATATGAGCTTTTCAGAGCCACACTTGAGGTGGAGACCCTACCCTCTCCCCCCAACAACACTTTCTAGTTTTGTCATTGCCCAGGTTATTTAAGACTTCTCAGTTTTTTCGTCCTTCATAGGGGATAATAAGGTCTCAAAGGGTTGTTGGGGGGAGTAAGCAAAATATGTATAAGGCGCTCAGCATATTGCCTCGCACCTATTAGATGAGCAGGCAATTAAAAATGGACTTCCCCGTCTGCTCTCCTTCCTAAGCTACTCAGCCTCCTGCTCCATTTATTCTTGTTGCTTCCTCACCTTAACGAGGGGTTCCTCTACTGTATTGTGCTTGCTGTGGATCACATGTGGTATTTGAGTCGGTCCCAGTTCCCAGTGTATAGTTCTCTTCATTCTGTGGACACATTTGTCAAGCGATTGACCTCATTTCTAGTGTAGAAGGGAGAGTGGTGGTGAATATAAAGCCTTCTTTCTCTCTCTCTCTCTCTTTTTTTTTTTTTAACTCTTTCTGGTTCATGCCGTATGTCTTATCTTCTGGTTGCTAAACTCAGGGACTTTTCTGTTGCTCTGGGTTGCTTCTTGCCTCCTCTGCTCTTCCTCTCCTAAATGAAAAAATAGTTTTTAATTAGAAGAGTTGAGTGAGCTACCTCTCTTCTTTTTTGTTGTTTTTTGCTTTTTTACTTTTTTAGGGCTGCATGTGTGGCATATGGAAGTTCCCAGGCTAGAGGGTCAAATTGGAGCTGTAGCTGCAGGCCTCAGGCAACTCTGGTCTGAGCTGGATCCTTAACTCACTGGGTGAGGCCAGGGATTGAACCCATATCCTCATGGATACTAGTCAGGCTAGTTACTGCTGAGCCACAACAGGAACTCCCTGACTGTCTTCTAGTAGAGTCTATCAGCTCTAGGTCTTTTTAGAGGGTCCTTATCCTTACCCACATGGCTGTGAATTACTTTTTACTGTTCTAGAACAGGGGGTGGTATATATTGCCTTCCGTCTTCCCTTGACATCTGTTTTGTGGCTTGTGGCCTCTGCTTTTATTTGAGCACCTAGCTTGCTCTCCTGAGGGGGATTTGGAAGAGGAAGGGGTGGGGATATTGGTGAGAACCACTGATTGGATAATTGCAACCATATTGCATTCTTACTCCTGGGATGATGGTGTTTTTATTTTGTTTTGTCCTGTGTTGGTTGTTTTTGTTTTGTTTGTTTTGGTTTTGTCTTTGTCTTGAGGAGAGGGAGGGACTGATTCTGAATAAATAAGACTTAGTGGATTCACATAGATGGACATGGCATGAAATCCTATGTCATCTTGGGAGTCTCTCAGCTACATCTGAACTTCAGTTTTCTCGCATCTGAATGAAGGGCAAAATAATACCCTCCTTTTAATTTTTTTTAAAAGAGCTAATCTACATAAATTAGGTGGCATATGGCATCATACAAGGTCTCAGGAAATGGTAGTGTTGAGAATGATAATAATGACATTATTTGCAAATAAGAATATAAAAGTAAATTTGAAAATTTTGATCTTGTGTTATCAAATTACTATCTGCTGTCCTATTAATGTTAGGATTTCAAGAAACAGATTTATGTGGTGGTTCTTAAATCTTTTTAAAACTTTTTTTTTTTTTTGAATTAAGTCATTCCGCATCTGAAGAAGCTTCAGGTTCAGACTCAGGCAGCCAGTCGGAGAGTGAGCAGGGCAGCGATCCAGGAAGTGGACATGGCAGCGAGTCAAATAGTAGTTCTGAATCTTCGGAGAGTCAGTCGGAATCTGAAAGTGAATCAGCAGGTTCCAAATCCCAGCCAGTTCTTCCAGAAGCCAAAGAGAAGCCAGCCTCTAAGAAGGAACGGATAGCTGATGTGAAGAAGGTATCAGCTTTGCTGTGCGATGTAAATGTGCTTGCTGCCAGCTAGGACCAGCCAGCAGACCTTTGTTGTCCATG
Source organism: Catagonus wagneri (assembly GCA_004024745.2). NCBI lineage: Eukaryota > Metazoa > Chordata > Mammalia > Artiodactyla > Tayassuidae > Catagonus > Catagonus wagneri. Next base: position 10,773,611 of record PVHT021183630.1, on the reverse strand, counting down.
GAAAACTCATCAGTGTATCTTGATTGTGAAACTTCATCTACAGCCTACTTTTCTAAATTATATACTGTCTATGGATATACATGAGAAGTACCTTCTGCTCTACTAGTAGACAGGGGTATAAGGAAAATAATTATATGAACCATCATATTATAGGATATAAGGACAAATTTTTGTAGTTTTGGTTTTTAACATTTTAAAAAAGTAGTTAAAATGATTTTTTCAATATAATACTGAATAATACCAGAGAAAATCATTCACAGGTGATTGTGGAATGCAATTGGAAAGCTTAGTGATGGATAATCCCAATCTAAGAATAAGGGCAGTTTTTATTTTATTGAAAAATGGAAGGAGGAATACTTCTCATGGAAAAGAGATTATCTGTGTGTGGACAGTACAGGTATTCTTTACTTAACAGTAGTCTTCTAGTGAAGAATGCAAAGAGGCAAAAATTGAGTTGCATAGCATTTTCTCATTGCTGCCCAAACTTTGAGATGCATTCCTTTTGGGGAAAAGTTAATGACTTGGTCTAGTTAATCATAAGAATGCAGCTGATTTTTTTTTTTTTTTTTTTGTCTTTCTAGGGCCGCAGCTGCAGCATATGGAGGTTCCCAGGCTAGGGGTCTAATCGGAGCTGCTGCTGCCGGCCTATGCCAGAGCCACAGCAACGCCAGATACGAGCCACGTTTGCAACCCACATCACAGCTCATGGAAACGCCAGATCGTTAATCCACTGAGCAATGCCCAGGGATCGAACCTGCAACCTCATGGTTCTTAGTTGGATTTGTTTTGGCTGTGCCACGACGGGAACTCCAACAGCTGATCTTTTAAATTTCATTTTGAGAGAATTATGTTTGAATCACTGAAAATATACCAAGTATTGCTTTTAGAAATAAAAATAAAATGTCTTGGAGTTCCCATCATGACTCAGCAGTAATGAACCTGACTAGTATCCATGAGGATGAAGGTTCGATCCCTGGCCTCGCTCAGTGGGTTAAGGATCAGGCATTGCTATTAGCTGTGGTTTAGGTCGCAGACGTGGCTCAGATCTGGTGTTGCTGTGGCTGTGGTGCAGGCCGGCAGCTATAGCTCCGATTCGACCCCTAGCCTGGGAACTTCCATATGCTGCAGGTGTGCGGCCCTAAAAAGACAAAAAAATATATATGTATATTAAAAGAAAAATGCTCCACCTGATTCTGCTGTCGTGGCAGCATTTGAAGCCCAGGATGGATAGAAATAAGTTGGGATATAATGTTTTTCTGTACAGTGGAGAGTTCTTTACTAGCAGAGTAGTGGAAGCCATGGAAACCATGACTTGCGCAGTATGCTTAAAACTTGACTGTCTAGGATTCACAACTGTTAGTGAGACCTTATAAAGCTTCATGTGTATATAACGTCATTTGAATAGATAAAGGAAGAGTTCCCATGTGGTGCAGTAGGTTGCATATCCAGCACTGTCTCTGTAGTGGCTCAGGTTACTGTTGTGGTGTGAGTTAGATCCCTGGCTTGGGACTTCTGCATGCCTCAGGTGTAGCCAAGAAAACAAAACAACCGTCCACCCCCAAAAAAAAGACAGACAATCAAACAAAAAGCACCAAAAAAATATAAAGAGAGAGAGGAGAATAAGAAAGAAGGGAAATCATTACTGAGTCTGAATTTAAGATAAGAGGTACAGCTTCAGGCAGACATATTCAAGTTAATATGATCAATTCCAAAAATTAATAAAGTTAATACATGATACTAGCCATTTCGGATGCTTGGATTGGGACCTTAATGATTATTATTAAAATGGACTTTTAAAGAAAGCTGTTTTCTGTACACGCTTTCCTTTCATATGGTAGCTTTTTTATTAAAGAATTGAATTAGATAGCATTAGCCCTCAAAAGGACAAGTAAGAACACAAGATTTTAGAATGTACACATTACAGTATATATTTGTAATAGTGTCCTAACTGTCCTAACCAGTGAATCTGAATGTCTAATATTTTAAAATGGTAAAACTAATTGATGTAGTGTCATTTAAATAATTGAGCCCCCTAGTTAATAAATCTCCGTACATAACCTGTATTGAGTCACTTCATAGCTTTAGCAGAAGTCCGAAAGGGGTGGGGCGGGGATTAACAGGCAGGGCTGGAGAAGCTCCTTGTCGCATTCTGTCTCTGCCACATTTGTTCAGAGTGTTCTGCATTTGCTGCCCTTTTTTGCCTAGATTTCCTACTTCTTGCTTATTCCTAACTTCTGGTTGGACCTTTTGTCTTCTGGCTCAAATTATGGATTTTTTGCTTTTATAAACTGAGGATGCTAGATTTACTACTTCTAAAATGCCTATTCCTGTAACATCTTGCCTGCTATCTTTGGAAACCTTGCTTTTCTTTAGCTTACTTGGCATTTTTTTTTTTTTTAAGGCACTATTGATAATTTTTTCCCTTGGCTTAGTGACATTGTTTCTGGATTGTTTGTCATCGCTTTTGTCTTTTTGGGAGGGAGGGGTCTACTTTCCACACATTTCATGATGAGTCAGTCTCAGCCTGTGGCTTCTCCTTTTGCCTCATTCCAAATATTTTTATACCATTAGCTGTTATCCATATTTCGGTGACAGATCCATGTTTCTAATCTTGGCTTTCTGGCTTCTCTTCTATATGTTTAACTCCTGTTAAACATCTTCACTTCAGTGATCCACAGTCCTTTTAAATTCATTTTGCCTGTAGGTGATTGATTTCATGAAAAGAACACACAGTGTACTTAACAGTAGTTATTTGTAGGAAGGAGGACCGAGCCTGGAGACTAATTGTTAGAGGTTCTGGAAGGGGGCCTTGTTACATTTTTTTCTCTTGATTTGTTGCTTTGTGTCTTTTAATAAAAGTGTGGTATATATTGTGAGAAAAATGTTCTGTTCAACTAATCCCTCTTTAAACTGGTCACTGGTGAAGATTATCACTAAAAGTCAGGTCTTAAAGGCAAAGGAGAATATTCTGCTGCTAGAGAATGACATTAAGTGTCTGGAGAAAGGGTGGCAGTGGGTCTCATTCTGAGAACTTCCAGCTTTTAGATGTTAGAAATATCAGGTTTTCTGTATCTGGCATGTTGCATATCCTGAAGAATTTAGAGAGAGATGCATTTACACTGATTCTTATTTAATGAGACTAGGTGGTGAGGTCCTGCTGATTTTTTGAGTTTCCCAGGTGGGTCTTAATGCAGTCGAAGCTGAAACTGAAAGCATTAAGGATTTAAGATTCATCAGTCAATATTTTGTCTTGAGTGGAAGCAATTGTTCTCTTACTTTGCCATATTATTCAACTGTAAGTTTTTATTTAGTGATGGGTAAGCAGTGTACCATATAGTTTAATAGTCATTTAGTGATGAAGAGGCATTGTTAAAATTTTGAGGACCTAGAACCCTTTTTAAGGATGGTTCTTTCTTGTCTCATAAACAAAACTAACAAGACAACCTTTTTGATATTTAGTTATTTGAATTCTCGTAAGTTGAAATACATGTTCTAGTTATGTAAATAGTAAACAGGGGTCAAAAAAAAAAAAAGACTCATGCGTGGTCTATTAATTTTACAGATGTGGGAAGAATATCCTGATGTTTATGGGGTTAGACGGTCAAACCGAAGCAGACAAGAACCATCACGATTTAATATTAAGGAGGAGGTAAGAAAAAAAAATACTTTAAAGGGATATGTTTAAACTTCTCTTACCTCATCCTTTCTGACTCTGGTATGTATTACCATTAATGAGACTGAACTTCAGGCCTGGGACATAAATGACTCTATAGTGAGTTTTCTCAACCTAATACAATAAGAAAAGCCTTGTGTGACTTAAAAAAAAAAGGGAAAATTACCGGAAAGTTAATGTTATAGTGAATGCTTTAGTAGAGTGTTAGAGTATTATATAGAACTGGTCTCAGATTTTTTTTGTGTGTGTGTATGTGTTTCTTATAGTGCAGTTAGTTATAGCAAGAAGTTAACTTTTTAAAATATCTCGTTTCCAAATCTCCCAAATTTTGTTAACCGGGTAACTAAGCAAATGTAACAATGGAAGTAGTTTCGGATATATTCCTGAGAAAAGACGTAGAGTTTGCTTAACCAGAGTAATGCATTTTATCTTATTTTACCTAAATTATTTAAATTTGATTTCCTAACCAAATTTAATGTGCAGTGTAAAATGTTTAACACGTGTTAACTCTCTGATCAAATTGTGAGAGATGTGCTAGACTGGCGAGTTTTAAAATTAGTGTTATGTACTGGGTTTTGTTGTTTCTGTAGAATCAGACCTTTCTCAGTTTGCGTGATATTTTTGGAGGTCCTTACCTCTGTATTGGGTTTATAGACTATACCCTGAAGAGGTGTTCTTTGGTTGCTCAGTGAAATGTCTCCTGTCTGCATTCCTAGGAGGAACTTTGCTATTCCTAACTATATAATGTCCTTCTTGATGAAAGTTAAATATCAATAGCCAGAAGTTAGTGAGTTTGGGATAGTAAATATACTTTAAAAGTGTAATTGACCGTAACACTTGCATTGCATTTATGGTGTTTTATTTTGAGTGACCTCAGAGCTGCTTTACCTTATTTCGCTTTCTTTTTCCGTGTTTGTTATGACCAACCACATAGTTGTGTAAATCTTTTCCTTTTTGTATCTAAATTAACACTTTCTGTGTAGGGCACAAGACTAACAGCAATGGCTGTAGTTTGCCAATTTGCTTAATTTGGGGAGAAAGCTGTTGTTTAGCTGTCTGACTGTAAACTTACTTGGCTTTAGCTCTGTTAGCGAGTACTGTCGTTAGCAAAGCCCAGCTGGCTTGTGATTGCCCACGCTCTTCATTAAGTCTGGAATGAAATAGGTCAGTAGTCACCACCTTTAATGGCACACTAAATGTCATGTGGCATTTTCATGTTATAGTCTAGATCTGTAGCACCCGGTATGAACACCAAGAGACATGTGTGTTTTTAAATGTGTGTATTCATTAAACTTAGGTAAAGTGAAAATTCGCATTCCTTAGTCACACCAGCCACATTCAGGGGCTCAGTCCCATGTGGCTGCTGGCTGCCCTGTTGGACACTGCGGATAAGAGCATCTCCATCATCCCAGAAAATTTTACTGGACTGTGCTCTTTCAGAATTAAGCTGAAAGAAGTATTTCCTGGTGTTGGAGATAGCTCAGAAGTAAGAGAAATTAGTTTTCTAAGCAAAAAGTGAGCGCCACCAAACAAATGTCTCGCTACTTCCTGTCTGAAAGCTCATATTGAATACTGTCGTACTGGGTAGATTGTTGAACCGGGGGTAGTTTTCCCTAAGAATTGTGAATTAAAGTCTGTAATCGTTTTTCCCCCCTCACACACTGAAGGCAAGTAGCGGGTCTGAGAGTGGGAGCCCCAAAAGAAGAGGCCAGAGGCAGCTGAAAAAACAGTAAGTCTTTCATGGGGGACATGACTTAATCTGGTAGTTTTGAATATGTGAGCATTGCTGGGACTGCCTTCGTTGTGTCTTAGTGCACCCCAGAGTCACCTTCTCTCTCTTGCCATCTGGGGTTCCAGTCCACTTGGATCTGCTGTGACGGCAGCGTTTGAAGCCCAGGATTCTTAGCTTTTCACATAAAAATGTTGGGCTACTTCTTGGGGGCCAACCTCAGCTATTACACCTGAAATACCCCATTATCTCAATGATTTTTTTCTTAAAAATATGTACAGATACCAGACATACAGCAATTTGGTATTCTGATTATTAAGCAAGGAACAAATTTAGATTGGGCCATTTTTCCTTTTCATTTGTTCTTTGTGTTGGCATGGCAAAATTATGTTGGCCGGACACTCATTTTAGTATGAACTTTCACATTGTCGGTTCTGTGTAATTTTAGCATGCCAAGAGAGATATTTTTATTTAAATTGAAATTTGTTAAGGGTGTTAGAACTGTTGTTTAATACATGGCACATAAACAAAGGGAAGATTACTTGAACTTGTCCTTATGCATTTTTACTTGTTACTAAATATTTTCTCTGTTGGCATTTGTTTATAAGCCAGGAAATTTTAATTCATGGGCTTCATGTGAAATCACTTTATAATATAGATTATATATTTGTTATTTTAAAATTTACTTTAAAAATTCTGCTTATGGTCAAAAAATTTTTTTTTTCTTGAGAAATAATTAAACAAATCTTTTTTGGGGGATGTGTGGATCCCTTTGACAATCTAAATTCTATACCCCATCTTGTAGGCTGACAGCTACAGCTCCGATTGGACCCCTAGCCTGGGAACCTCCATATGCCTCGGGTGCGACCCTAAAATAGCAAAAAAACCCCAAAAAACCCCAAAACAAAACAAAACAGCAACGAATTTTGCATGTTAATTCAGGGGGTTCTGATGGTAAACAATTGTTCTTGGCCTCTAATGAGAGCTCCAGCTATACAATCTCTGTTTTAAAGTATTAGTAATCCTTAAGTATTTATCCTAAGACAAAGTAATGTGAGTTTTTAAGATTCATTTCCTCATCACCAAAGTGAAGAGTAATACTTAACTCTGCTGACCTAACAGAGTTTTGGAAACTATGCCAAGTCAAGTCAAGTAGTATTTAATATTGCCCTGCCCAGCACGCATACAGTTTTTATTTGTGTTTTAAATATTTAGTTAGAGAAGTAACTGTAGGCAAGCCTGTACTTCTTGGCAGCTCAAAAGGTTTTTGTTCTACCCCCCGTTGCAGGGTCTGCTTGGAAGACTGTTCTCAGCTCCCTGGGCTAATGGTCTCTTGGGAAATCCATGCATGTGCTCTTTTCTCCACTGTCCGGCCACATTCTGCTGGTCTCTTGGCTGGGATCCAAATGGTGCTGTACTTGAAAATCTGAAATTGTCATTTTAATGGCTTTATCTGAGTGTGCAGAAGCCCTGCACAGTGTTCAATCATTGTGGAACACATCAGACTTACTTTTTTGTCTTATTTTCTCTATCCTGTCAATCCTGAGAGCTCTCCAAAGGTGACAGCTCTCAGAGGCCTTTGTGGACCTTTCTTTCCCCTAAGTGGAACCTCCTCTTTCCTCGTGGGGGTGTGTGTGTCTTCCCTGATGCTGCTTTCCGAACCCTCCAGGCTCTTCCTTGGGAACTTAGCGCCAGCTGAGATGTTCCCTCCTGTTTGTTTGAGCCCTGGGCCAGCCTCACTTCTTGCCATCCCCTGAGCAGCTGGAGAGTACTAGGGCTTATGAGGAGCCCTTCTCCTGAGTCAGTTTAATTAGAGAAGGTCCTGCTAAGACTCAGGTTGGAAGGCACAGCACTACATGGGCCTCTGTGATCTGAGCAGGATGACAGAACCTAGTGTGTGGGCGCACATGACTTTCAGAATTGAGAGAGACTCTCGGAGTGGAGTTTGGAAATAGCAGCATAGGGAAGTGCTTTTCTGAAACCCTGCAGATTGTATCATAGATTTTACAAATTTTAAAAGGAGTATTTTTTAAACGTTTTTTTTTTGGGGGGTGGGGGTTAATTTTAAACTTTAGAAAAACAAAGAATAGTATGAAGAATGCCTGTGTACTTTACCAAGATTTACCACTGGTTACCATTTTTGCCCCATTTTTCTTTATTGTTGTGAATGCTCTCTTTTTATATATGTATGTATTGCACACAGGTAGTATTTTTTCTGAATCATTTGAGACTAAGAGTCATTCATGGTCTTTTACCCTAGGTATTAAGTGTGTATTTCCTAAGAGTAAGGATGTTCTCTTTCAAAAGCACAGTACAGTTTTAATGTAAATGAATTTAACCTTGCTGAAATACCTTTGATTAATATTTCCATTTTGTCAGTGGACCCCATAATGTCTTTTATAACATTTTTCCACCCCCAGTGCTTTTATGACATTGACACTTTTGAAGAATACTGTCTTAGAAGGGGTTAACTCCCCTTGAGTCATGTGAATTAGTGCTTTAAAAGCTTAGAAGAGGTTACACAGCAGAATGTTTTTGCACAATATTGAAAACCTGTTTCAAATTAGTTGGCAATTTTGAAAATTGAGAGATGGTATATACAACTCTAGATTTCTAGTTTTTGAGAAAAACTGTCAGTGCTGCCCCTTATAACTTGGTTGTTGTAACCTTTGGACAGGCCATGAGGTCTCCATTTGACCCAAATACAGTCCTTACCGGCCCCAGTGGGTATTTGAGACTAACTCCTGATTTAGTCATACGAACAAATAAAATTATGAGTTTCACTGAATCCACTTATGCTGTTTTGATCATCGAACCCTTTTTTATGTAGTCCCTGTTATGCTATTTAAACTTGTTAAATGCTGTATAGCAGTTCTGCTGACTCATTTGGTCCTCATAGTGCTTAATCCCACTGTATAGTGGTTTTAGAACCCTTTCTCGCAACTGGAACTAAAAATATATTTTAGCCATGATCATATAAAGTTTTCCTCTTGGGATCATAGTTCTTTCTTCCTCTCTAGTGCTTTGAATTGGACGTCTGTCACAGACCTGTGGCACAGCCCAAGAGAATCCCTCTTAGCCCCACATTTCCCCTCTTATTTGGAACTTGTTCCTGAAGGGCATGCTCTTCTGGAAAACCTACTGAAAATCAGCGAGCTTAAAGCAGTTATTTATCTCCTTTCCTTACTTGTCTTATAATGTGGAAGTTTCAGAAAGGTGTTCCCTTTGAGCTTTTAGAGACTGTTAACAGGATGCCTCAGTGACTCTTGGTCAGCGTTTAAGCCCCTTTTATTTAAGAATGGCTTTTGTTCATTCCCTCCTTCACTATTTTTCAGGTTTGATTTGTGTCCTGCCAGCCACCTTTTTCCCAGTAAAGCATGAAAACTATATCCAGTTAACTTGTATTCTTTTTTCTGTCTATTTATATTGTTGTGAGACCTTAGTGGTCAAACCATCTTATTTTTCTCCCCCCATTTTTTTTTTTTTTTGGCAAAAATCCCATTGATTCCCTCTTAGGGAATCCCATCAATGCCCTCTTCGAGCTGGATCTGCTAATTCACGTTTCTTTAACACATGGAAAATATTATACAATAATAGTATTGTAGACTTCTCCTCATTGTAGTCCAGCTTATAATGTATGACTTAGAGAGTCTTCACATAAAATTTACTTTATATAAGAAGCTAGCAAACTAGTGAAACTAGTGGAATAGTGCTTGTACCTGTCAGAGAGCCCTATACATACTCTGCAAGGTTGGGCAGTAATCTTTTTCTAATTGATTGCCCTTTTTACCTCTTATACAAGATGACTTAGTATTGCTGAGCCTAACTTGTATTTTTTCCCTATTCTTGAAAATTAAAATGAAATTCGAAAGAATCCAGCCAATTTCAGATTCACATACGTACAAACTCATTTAGGCCTCTTTTAAGCCTCAAGTTGTTCAGATCCTCCCAGAATATATGAATGTGGCTTTAATGTTTCCGGATTCTTTGGTCTTCAGTGGGTTATGGTTGAGAGTAGCAGAGCTGGGGGTTTGAATATACCAAATAACTTTTTCTCTCCCTGAGCTTGAGTTTGCCTCTATCTAGGAAGAGCCCTTTGGACTAGTTGATTTGCTAAGTTTTTTATATTCTCATATTGGAAGATCCTGTGTCTTCCTGGTTATCTGTAAGTCTACAGATGGGCAGTTTAACTGGAAAACTCTGGCCTCAACATCCCTTCCCTTGTGTTTACTGCCATTTTAGTCTCTTAAGGTTGAAGAAGCGAACCTCATTAGCAACTCTGATACAGAACTCAACTCCTGGAAGTTATGTAAATTACAAGTAATACTTGAGCTTTCTCATTTGATCTGCTCCCCTTTAGGTCTTATGTGTAGGTTTTTTCAAGCTCGTTTCCTGTGAAATGTCTTCTCTCTGGTTGACTGTGTAGCTCCTTCTGAGGGGTAAACTGTTCTGGATTTGGCCCAAGGGTGGTCGCCTTATATGCCAGTATTCCAGTTGCTGCAGGCATCTTCTATGTTTTCTTTCTGGCTATCACCATCGACTCTTCCTTGGATTCTTTAGCAGACATTTATTGTGCTAGATTCTAGGGAAGGAGAATAAGGCAGGTACCCAGAGTGTAGTTTGTTTTAAAGAGAGACTGAAGGATATTAGACAATACTAGTAGGCAAATCTTACTGGTTTGCTTCCAAAAGCACCCTGACTGACTGATTTAGCTCATTCTTTAGTTATTTATTTAAAAAAGAGTATCTGCATTTACTTGCTTCTGTGCTAAGATCTGGCACAAAGATACTCTGCCTACAAGGAGTGACCTACTGTTAGGGGAATGGATGTGAAATAGTAGTGCATTTCTATTGAGTAATGTTCATGAAAGTGCTCCACTCTCTTTTCATGAAAGGCTTGGAAATTCTTCTTTCCTAAAATTTCCACTAATTGAAGGATAGGCTGGGTCCTGGACCTTTTGGGAAGGTTCTTCCACTATTACTTTGTGATCTCTTCTATTGATTTGACTTGGCAATTCTACAATGGTTGTCTTTAACATAACCTCATTTTCTATATGCAGACCCAGAGACACAATGGTAATTGTTTTGTTTAGAGAGAAATCCCAGGTTCTTGCCTTTTTTTTCCCCCTAGGTATTTCATGCCCAGTAGCTACTATATGTACCTTTCTTCTTGCAGGTGAGAGATGAGCTGAGTCCCTGGATGACTTATTTAGTCTTCAGGTAACTTCAAAAACCATTTGGAGGTAGTAGGGCACCAATAGGGGTATGGCTCTTCCAAGTCTTACAAGATCTCAAGGAGCAAAAGAACACCTACTGTACTTAATAATTATTAAAAACATTCTCAGTTCTTGCTGTGGCGCAATGGGATCGGCAGCATCTTGGGAATGCTAGGATGAAGGTTCAGTCTCCAGCCTGGTTCAGTGAATTAAGGATCTGGTGTTGCCGCAGCTGCAGCTTAGGTCATGACTGTGGCTTGGATCTGATCCCTGGCCTGGGAACTCCATTTGTTGCAGGGCAGCCATAAAAAGAGAAACAAAACCAAACTACCTCATTAGTTGAACAGATTACTTAGTAGGTGGTGGGTTTATCATTGAAAAATAGTTTTAGGAACTGTTTTTTCAATCATATTCTGAAGATATTAAAATATCTATTGTAGTAGCTCTCAAAGAAGTCTCACCAGTATCAGCATCATCTGTGAATTTGTTAAAATGCAAAATTTAGGCCTCACATTAGAACTACTGAATCAGAAATTGGCTGGGGCCCATAAATTTCTTTTAACAATCCCTTTAGGTGGTTCTAATCCATGCTAAAATTGAGAATTACTCATCTAGTATATATTATGGCTTTAATGTAGTCAGTGATTGTAGTAAATAAAAAGCAGAATATTAGAGATTTAACAGTATTTTTCTTTCCAGAACAGAGAGTTTAAAAAATACAGCCTTAATTTCCATTTTCATTTAATTTTGATACCAGAGATAAAATTGGAATAGATATTACACAGCACAGGAAGAAACACACCTACAATTTAAAATGGAGCCGAAAATCTCTTTTCACATGATATCTTAAAATATACGTGTTCTGCTTTTTTTGGCTAATCAAATTGAAATTGTTTTTGACAGATTCTTCAAGCTAAACAATCTTGAAGAATTCTTTTAGGAAAAAAAAAAAAAAACATTTTGCTTTGCTTTTGATCACAGAGAAAAATGGAAACGGGAGCCCTCAGAAGATGAACAGGAACAAGGCACCAGTGCAGAGAGTGAACCAGAGCAAAAAAAAGTGAAAGCCAGAAGACCTGTCCCCAGAAGGTGCAGTGTTTGCTTGAATATCTCTGCTTCTGGTCAAGCTTAGTTGTGTTAGAATGAGAAAGATAATGTAGTGCTAGCATGAGAGCCTGAACCACTGGGGTACAGTGTGCTCTGGTTCTGGATTTTGAATGTCTGGTTAACCTCTTGCCTGCATTGTTAGCAGGTGATTAGATGACTGAGCTGCTTATAGAGATTTTGTGAGTTTGCATGGTACATAGCTCAGAGTGAATCTTACTGTTTCATACTCCAGGTGGACTAGTTATGAGGGGTGAACTCATCTTTTGCTCTTAAAAAAAGCTCCCTATGAGGGAGTTCCCTTGTGGTTCAGAGGGTTAAGGATCTGGTATTGCCACTGCAGTCCAATCCCTTGGGGACTCGTGCATGGCCGCAAGTGCAGCCAAAAAGAAAAGCAAACTCCCCATGTATTTGATGAGGGTACAAGTTCTTTGGGGGAGAACTAATTCTTAAATTTAATTGGCTGTTTATTACCCTGTTCATATACTATGTATAACATTAAGCAGTGAATCTGTGCAGATAAGGAAGTAGATGGAGATGGCAGGAAACTTCGGGATTATTTGATCAGACAGATGGCAGCATAAGGTACTAGTGATGAGGAAAGAAAGGCAGGAGGCAGAGAGGCCCTAGGAAAATTTGCCTTCTTGCGGTTTTGCTTAGGATGGGGTTGGCATTGAATACTGCCTTTGGGCCAAATCCCACTCACCTTTTTGTGTGTGGCCTACCAGCTAGGTATAGCTTTTAGAGGTGAACATTTGTCATTTGATGATACGGAACACTAAATTTGAATTCCAATTAAATGAAATGTTATTTGTTCAGAAAGAATTCTTCTCATTAGTATAGCAAAAAAAAAAAAAAGAGTTCTTTTTGTGGCTCCGTGGTTACCGAACCCGACTAGGATCCATAAGGATGTGGGTTTGATCCCCAGCCTCACACAGTGGCATGCTGCCTGCTGTGGTGTAGGTCGCAGACGTGGCTTGGATCCTGAGTTGCTGTGGCTGTGATGTAGGCCAGTGGCTACAGCTCTGATTCGACCCCGAGCCTGGGAACTTCCATAATCCTTGGGTGCGGCCCTAAAACAGCAAAAAAAAAGCTTCTCATTAGTAGATGTTATATTACAAAAAATGTACTCAATAATTATTATTAGTTTGAATTTTGTCTCTGAAATAATTGTTAAAATTTATTTTCTCTTGTTATGAGCACCTATGTAGTGGCCTCAGCTTTGTCTGTTGTCTGAGATATTTGTACTCTGGCCGATTACAGCAAACATTTGTCTGTTGCTGGCTCGGGATGTTAAACCTACCCCCTCACCCTCTGTCCCAGCATGAAAATTCATGAACTGAGTTTTATCTCCTTTTGTCTCAGTTTCAGCTCTGAGGACTGGAATGCCACTCCAGTTCTTTCTTGTAGATTTTACTCATCATTACTTGAATCTCTGATCTCTCTGTGCAGTGTTCGTTATGGCACATATGAGACAAACAGATAGGTACGGTTGTGAGTTTGCATCTCCCTCATTCTCCTTACGCTTTTCTGCCACTGAGAGAGGACTTGGGGATTCCTTAGGAGAGCTCCTGGTCTGTGGCTCTCAGTCCTCACTGCAGAGAGTCACCACAGGTGCCACCTCCTCGGTCTGTTCCATTGGTCTGTGGCAGGGCATAGTCTTCCAGGTATATTCTCTGTAAATACAGGAAAAATTATGTGTAATTATTTCTTGTCCTTTACTTCCTTTACAAGATGACAGCATTCCGTGCATCTCCTGCATTTTTCTTTCATTCTCTTAGGAGTCTTGCCGTGTCAGTATGCAGAAAACTTCCCCTTTTTCATAGCTGCACAGTATTCTCTTTATTAAACTAGTTCCCAGTTGATGGACATTTGGTTTTTCTAACCTTTTGTTATTGCAGATGACACCTCAGTGTTATACCTTATTGTGCCTGTATCAGTTTTTATCTGTAAAGTCAATTCCCAGAAGTAAAATTGTCATATTTATAACTTTGGTAGATATTTCCAAATTGCCCACTGAAGAGATACTATCAGCTGCATGTGTATTTTTATGTCAGGTGATTCTGAGACACCAGTTGAGAGCTCTTACCTCAGAACCCTCAGTATAGTTGTCTCTTTGTAGCCTCTGGGGATTGGTCCTAGGATCCCCGTGAATACCGGATATTCAAGTCCCTTTATATAAAGTGCTGTAGTATTTGTGTATAACCTATGTACATCCTCCTTTACTTTAAATCACCTGTTAATTACTTATAATACCTAATACAGTGTAAATGCTATGTATGTAGCAGCTAATGTATAGCAAAGTCCAAATTTGCTTTTTGGAACTTTGTGGAATTTTTTTTTCTTACAAATATATTCTTGATCCATGGTTGGTTGAATCCGTGGATGTGGAACCCGCAGAAACAGAGGGCTGACTGTATCTCCTATGAACGGCTGAAGGGTATCAGCAGTAGAATCACTTTCATGTTGAAAATGCGTATTTTTAGTGAATTAGAATCTTAGGGAATGGGACCTAGGAATACACACGTCTAACATTCTCCTTGTTGATCCCATATATGAGCCCTGCTCTGGGAAATACAATTACATGCATTTGAAGTAGACATCAAATGATAAAGTAAGGACTTTGGCATTTTTTTCTCTTCTCATTTTAGAACAGTGCCCAAACCTCGTGTTAAAAAGCAACCTAAGACTCAGCGTGGAAAGAGGAAAAAACAAGATTCTTCTGATGATGATGATGAAGATGATGAAGCTCCCAAAAGGCAGACTCGCCGCAGAGCGGCTAAAAATGTTAGGTAGGTGAAGCCGCGGAAGGTTTTCATTTGTGTGAGGGAGGATGACAGTGAAGTCAGCTGGAACTTTGTTTTGAGAAGTCCAGGATTAGGCTTTTGATAGGCAGAAATAATGACCTGTGTCTTGAGGTCGTATTCAGAAATCTGGCCACACTTCTTGCAAAAAGAATGGTGTTGGCCAACAGGAATAGTGATACCTCATTTCAAGCCTTTGTTCCTCCTGGCAGAGAACTACTTCAAGTTTGTGTTCTGTTGAGGTGGTAGTGGTGTTATCATCACTATTTTTTTTTTTTTTGACCACACTGGCGACATGTGGAAGTTCCCCGGCCAGGGATTGAACTGAGCCACAGTAGCAACCTGAGCTGCTGCAGTGACAGCTGGAGGCTTAACCCGCTGTGACACCCCTGTCTTCACTGTTTTATAACATTCGTTTTTTTTTTAGGGCCGCACTCACAGCATATGGAAGTTCCCAGACTACTAAAGGTCATATTGGAGCTACAGCTACCAGCCTACGCTACAGCCACAGCAACATGGGATCCCAGCCTCTTCTGCAACCTACACCACAGCTCACGGCAACGCCAGATCCTTAACCCACTGAGCAAGGCCAGGGATCGAACCCGCAACCTCATGGTTCCTAGTCGGATTCTTTAACCACTGAGCCACGATGGGAGCTCCTGGATTGTATTTTTAATTCTGCATTTCTCTGAATGTGCTCAGACTCATTGTTCTAGGTTTTAGCTTATGTATTGTCATTTGGATGTAGTAATTTTATCAAGCTTTCTGATGGGATATGAAACATTAATAGAAAATGAAATAAAGGAGTAGATACAT
This sequence comes from Catagonus wagneri, assembly GCA_004024745.2. Classification (NCBI taxonomy): domain Eukaryota; kingdom Metazoa; phylum Chordata; class Mammalia; order Artiodactyla; family Tayassuidae; genus Catagonus; species Catagonus wagneri. Next base: position 10,758,270 of record PVHT021183630.1, on the reverse strand, counting down.
GCAAACACATATTTTACTTTATATGAATTAAAGTATTTAATTTCCTTTTAGAGGAGGATATGCAGGTTTCTTTTGGTCTACTTAGAGATGGTGACACTGAGTGTTGGAGTTATTAATAATTTGTCCAATGCATTCAGTTAATAATTTGAAAGCTAGGGCTGGGTTTTATGTATGTTAGTGTGTAGCTTAGGAGGAAAATCCTACAGCTGCACTGCACCCAGAATTGCGTTTTTCTCTTGTGTAACTTGCAGACCATTTGTTGTTCGTAGATGGTGGAAGGTTACATTTTAATGTCTTATTACCAAAAATTATGCTCATAATGTTCTCAACAGAAGTTGAAAGTACTTAAATTTCATATTCTTATTATTTAGAGACAAAATGCAGGGTTTTAGTCTAATGAAATAGGAGCAGTTTTTTTCCATTTATCATGCGTTTTCTTTCTTTGTAATTGTTTCCTTATTATACATAGTAATGATCTCATTAAAGAATGAAAACATAAGAGTGTCTTTGTGGTTTTCTATGCCTTTCTTAAAAAATCATCATATTCTGTTTTTATTTTGAAATATAAGGTAGCTTTCCTGCAGCTATCTATGAACAGGTATTCTATAAGTAGGAAAAAGATGAACTTTACACCCACTTTATCTGTGGTTGATCTGTAAATCAGCATGTTGGAGTTAAAAGGGTATATGGTTCCTTATTTCAAGGATATTATTGCATATGGTGGTATTTGAAAAGATGGTTTTTCATTTATTTGGCATTATTCCTCATGCAGTTATAAAGAAGATGATGATTTTGAGACCGACTCAGATGACCTCATTGAAATGACTGGAGAAGGAGTTGATGAACAGCAGGATAATAGTGAAACTATTGAAAAGGTCTTAGATTCAAGGCTGGGAAAGAAAGGAGGTATGTGTCTTTGGGGAGCAGATTACTTTTTTTTTCTTCAAATACAAGTTTATTCTTAAGTGACAGCAGTCTCTAAGACACTACTTCATAGGAGCTATAGGTGGCATCAGATGTTATGGCAGGGAATCCCGATGTTTAAACAGGAGTAGAATGAGGATCATCATTGCCTCAGACGTGGGAAACAGCTTACTTTTTTCATTTTTAGGGCCTCTCCCACAGCATGTGGAAGTTCTCAGGCTAGGGTCGAATCAGAGATGCAGCTGCCAGCCTGTGCCATAGCCACAGCAATGCCAGATCTGAACTGTGTCTGCGACCTACACCACAGCTCACAGCAACTCAGATCCTTAACCCACTGAGCGAGGCCAGGGATCGAACCCCTATCTTCATGGATACTAGTTGGTTTCATTTCCACTGTGCCATAACGAGAACTCCTGAAATAGCTTACTTTTTACTAGATTTCTTAATTCTGCCTGTGGCCAGGGGCCTTTCCTCACAGCCTCTGCTTTTAGCTCCTTGAGTTACTTTTGCTCCTCTTTCTGTTTCTGCTTGAATGCCTTATCTTCCTTGTCCCATCTCATTGGCCTGCTTCTTGGCTTGCTTCAGGGGCTTCTTGCCACCTTTGTGGCCAGACATGTCACTCGTTGCCCCTTCCCCAGTTACTACCATTGAAAGCTAGCAAGTTACTTTTTATATCTGCTCAGTAAGTAAGGCCCAAATTTTATGTATTCAGCTCTGAAATAATGAATTTCAGTCCATGCTCATATTTGTTGTTAAATGCAGAAGTTTTTCTGACCCAACTTTGATGTCTCAGAGCTGAGACCATAGGGCTTGTGTTCTGTATGTCTTTGAGATTTTAAAATTAAGGTAGTTAAAAAATGTGTTAATATCTTTGAAAGCAGTGATGTAGCAGAGATTCCTGCTTATTAATATTAAGTGAATCTACCTTTAGTTGAAGTATCAGATTGGTTAAATACATATTTGAGCAATAGTGAAGAATTTTTTATAACCAAATTGAGATACTGCATAACTCAGTTTTTGAAAGTTACCTTCTCATGTAGGAAATATCAAAATAATACCTAATTCCATTTTCATTGTCATTTTTCATCCAGCCTCACTTGAGATTAAGAGGGTTGATAGAGATCTTCAGGTGGGGAAATTTTAGATTTTTTTACTTTGTTCTTAATATTCCTAGAGAGATAGATTTGTTTTCTAAGTTAGTAGGGACCAAAGCTAAAGAATGTTGCTGTTAGATTTTTATTGTGTTAGGACAGAAAGATTTCTTAGATTTTACCAGTAAATTTTGGAATGTTTTTTTATTTATTTCATTTCCCTTTTTTTTTTTTATTCAAGGCTGCACACACAGCATATGGAAGTTCCTGGGCCAGGGATTGAATCTGAGCCATGTCTTTGACCTGAGCTGCAGCTGCAGGTCTTCTAACCCACTGTGGCTGGCTGGGGATCCAACCCGCACCTCCACTAGTGACCTGAGCTGGTGCAGTTGGATTCTTAAACCATTGTACCACAGTGGGAACTCCTGTTTATTTCATATTTTAAAGTTTTTGAAGTACATGCAGTTGGTTTACAATGTTGCAATAATTTCTGGGGTACAATAAAGTGATTCAATTGTGTGTATATATATATATACATTCTTTTCCAGATTCTTTTCACATATAGATTATCACAGGACATCGTGTAGAGTTTCCTGTGCTGTACAGCCTTCCCTGTTGGAAAATCATTCCATAGACAATAGTGTACATATGCCAGTCCCAATCCCCAATCCATCACTATCCTCCACCTGTCTGCAATGTTTTTAATTGTAAAAATTGGGTTTGCATTTTCAAAATAGTTGAAATTTGTTGATCGTGTTCATCCTGAATTGCTTGTGAATATCTGCTTATTTCACATTAAAGGATTTTGGTGCTTCATCCAGAAAGAGATTCTGTAGTCAATTATGTACTAGGAAAGCTTTTCAGTGCCTGGTTTAATATACTTTCTAAAATTTAATTGAATCCTTTTGCAGCCACTGGAGCTTCTACTACTGTATATGCGATTGAAGCTAATGGAGACCCTAGTGGCGACTTTGATTCTGAAAAGGATGAAGGTGAAGTCCAGTACCTCATCAAGTGGAAGGGCTGGTCATATATCCATAGCACGTGGGAGAGTGAAGAGTCCTTGCAGCAACAGAAAGTGAAGGGTCTAAAAAAACTAGAGAACTTCAAGAAGAAAGAGGATGAAATCAAGCAGTGGTACGTTATCTGTCCTGGATTAAAGAAATATATTTGCCTCCTCAGGGAAGCGAAGGTTTTTAAATGGTGCATGGAGGAGCAAGGCTGTCTAGGATATCAAATTTTGCCTAAATCGTCTGAATGAACATAGAAGCATCCGCAGTTAACGTTTTATGAAATTGTGATCTGAAGAGACTATATATTTTTGTGTATAGCCATCAAATTTGTAGAGTTTATTTAATAACAAGCATATGGAACATTTTTCAGACATGATCTCTTTAATCCTCCCCATAACCCTGTGAGATTTGTGCCGTTGAACAAGATGTTATAGATGGGGAGATCGAGGTACAGAGCAGCTCTGCCAGTGGGCCCAGGATTGGAGTTCCGGCAGCCTGAGTCCAAAGCTGATGTTGTTAAGCACCTTGCTTCTTTTCTGTGGTTGTGCTTGGGTAGCTGAGATGTCAGGAATTAATATTCTACGACTCTCCGGGTAGTGGTACGCTTAAAACTGATCTTGGTTCTACACCATTTACAGAAATGATGTGCTAGAAATGTTCTGAAACTGATAGCGCGTGGTTTTTAGTTTACTTATAGCTTTGAATGTGATAGGTTATGTATGAGAAATTTGTGGGGCTACAGCACACACAAACCTGACAGAGTAATAAGAAGTATGAAGTTGCCCCTGAAGACATAGCTGTCAGTGTCTTGTGATCAGATTATTTTGTATTAGGTATAGGGACAAAATGGCTTCTGATTCCTGTTTTATTTCTATGCAAAATATGCTGTTTCAGTAAATCACGTATTTTTCCTTTGAGTCAAAAACAGAAGTATGTATCCTTAAGATAGGAGTTAAGTTCTAAAACAATTGGAAATTTAAAATCTTCAAAAGTATAGTATTTAATTCCAAGTGTTGTCCTCTTATAACTAAGAATAACTAGTTTTCCAAAAAAAGGCACATTTAATCACTACTAAAACACATACATATATGGAAAAACAGTATGTTTTCTTTTAAATCTGGAACAGTTTTCTTGTCCTCATCTGTTAAGATATATGAATTTATCTCATGAGATCACATGAATTCATTACACAAAATAGTAATTTTAGGTTTCTTTATAAATAGGCCACATCAGAGAGAACCAGTATAAGTCTAGGGTTTTTAGTTATTTTTTACAAGTCATTTTTTTTTGTAAAATCTGATAAGTTCTCAGAGAAATTACTAATTTCTGGCCTAATTATTAGTAAAAGGTTACTGAAGGGATAGATGTAAGTAAAGACTAAGTTTCCTTTCCTTTCCTGCCTTGACTTTGTTTTGATAAATGTGCAGGGATTTTCCCAAATCTAAGAAGTATGTATCTTCTCTGTCTGTCTTCTCTCCAGGTTAGGGAAAGTTTCTCCTGAAGATGTGGAATATTTCAACTGCCAACAAGAGCTGGCCTCGGAACTGAACAAACAGTATCAGATAGTGGAAAGAGTAATAGGTGAGTACATGGAAACTCATTTAAACAGTGTTTGAGCTCCAGGAATAATGGAGCTTTTTATTTTGGGAGTAAGGTATATAAAAAAATGAATTTTTATGGGTGAACTTTTTGAGAATAGATAGGTTCCTAGATTTATCTTGAAGGGAACGCTAACAAGATTTGCTGGTAGATTTGGAGGTGGAGGATGAGAGAAAAAGATGGCAAGGATGATGCCAAGGTTTTTGACTTGTGACTAGAGGTACCATTTACTGAAATAGAAAGATTAGTAGAAGAGCTGATTTTTGGAGTGAAAATCAAGAGCTTAGTTTGATATTCATCTGTTTGATAATACTTCTCTGTCATCTGAGTGAGTAGTATTATGGAGGCTGTAGCACATGTGAGCCTCGAGTTTAGAACTCTTAGTCTGGGTTGGAGAGTTAAATCTGAGGATTTCTCAGTATTATGGATAGTATATAAAGCCTAAGATTTAATGGTATCATCAGAACTGTATATATGGTGAGAGGAGATGTCAGAGCATTCCAGCTTTTGGAAGTCAGGAAAAAAGCAGCAAAGGAGAGTGAGAAATAGCAGCCAGTTAGATAGGAGGGGAGCCAGGAGAGGAAGGTGTGCTGGGACCCAGGTGATTCACACAACTCAGGCCTCAGGGGGTGCTGCTGTCAAGGCAGCGAGGACTGAGACTTGATCCTTCAAATTGGCAGTAGGCCTGGCCTGGTGAGGTGGATCCATGAGGTGTCAGGGATGCAGGCCTGATGGGATGGCTTCAGAGGGGCTGAGGGGCAGAAAATGAAAACAACTCCCTGGGGAGCTTTGTTGTGAAGGGCAGACAGAGAAATGGGGTGATAGCTAGACAGGATGAGACCGATTTTTCTTTTTTTTTTAAGATGTGCGATAGTAGAGTATATCTGTGCTCTTATACATAGGGCCAAAAATGTCACTCTATTCTTGGTTATGGTGATAACTTACCTAATTTTCCATTTATTTAGCTGTGAAGACAAGCAAATCTACACTGGGTCAAACAGATTTTCCAGGTAAGCAAGAGATCTTGTTTATAAATGTTGTTTAGCACTTAAGAGCAGTTCATGTTTTGCAGAGTATTTACAGTTTTGCCATATGGTGTTTCATCGGTTACACATAAAACAGAATGTCACTCCTCTCCTTTAATTGACAGTTGCTGATCTGTAAATTTTTATATGTGAAATAGCTCACAGTCGGAAGCCGGCACCATCAAATGAACCTGAGTATCTATGCAAATGGATGGGACTGCCCTATTCAGAGTGCAGCTGGGAAGATGAAGCCTTGATTGGAAAGAAATTCCAGAGTTGCATTGATGGCTTCCATAGTCGGAATAATTCAAAAACCATCCCAACAAGAGAATGCAAGGTGTGGTGATTGCTGGCTTTTGAATTTTCAGGGGAAAGGTATATTGCTACAAAACACTGGCCACATAGATGTTGGGAAGATAAAACACTACAAAAGTAAACGATAACTCCCATTTTGAAGTGAAAGAAGCTGATTTAACCTAGACATCAAAGGAAAATAATTAAAACAGGGAGTTCCCCTCGTGGCTCAGCAGTAACGAACCTGATTAGTATCCATGAGAATGTAGGTTCGATCCCTGGGCCTCGCTCAGTGGGTTAAAAATCCGGTGTTGGCCTTGAGCTGTGGTGTAGATTGCAGATACAGCTTGGATTCCATGTTGCTGTGGCTGTGGCGTAGGCTGGTGGCTACAGCTGATTTGACCCCTAGCCTGGGAACTTCCATATGCTGCGGGTGTGGCCTGAAAAAAATAAAAAAAATAATAAAGAAAATAAATAATAGGAGAGGATGAATTGTATAATGGATTTTCTGACTTCTTTAATCTTACAGAAGTTTACAGAGGTAGGTGTATCTAATTAGGTGTATTGTGGAGAATACTTGAAAGATTTTAAGCACTTTGAAGAGAGGTGACAGGAAAGGGGAGTGTCTCTGAATTCTAGGTTAGAAACTATATAGGCAGATCCCTTTCTTTTGTTGTAATTCATTTCCTGTACAGATCCTTTCTTTTGTTGTACAGATCCTTTTCTTTCGTTGGAATTCATTCTCTGTGTTAAGGTATGCTTGAGTCCTTGGCAGTAAAAGTATTATGTAAGGTATAGGTTCTATCTCTGAGAAGTTGACATTCAAATCCATGGCCCCAAGCCTCTTTCTCTGAAAAGCAGTGTGCAGCTGAAGGTCAGTGAGTGTGATAAAGAGTATGTGCAGAGGTAGAAGTCACTGAGCTCCAGGGGTCATTGAAGGGTTTTGGTTTTTTTTTTCTTTTTCGTCTTTTTAGGGCCGCACCCACAGCATATGGAAGTTCCCAGCCTAGGGATCCAGTTGGAGCTGCAGCTGCCAGTCTATACCAGAGTCACAGCAACGCCAGATCCAAGCTTCATCTGTGACCTACACCACAGCTCACAACAACACTGGATCAGGGGAAACGAATCCGACTAGGATCCATAAGGATGTGGGTTCGATCCCTGACCTTGCTCAGTGGGTTAAGGATCCAGTGGTGCCTTGAGCTGTGGCGTAGGTCACAGATGGGGCTCCGGTTTGACGTTGCTATGGCTCTGGTGTAGGCTGGCAGCTGCAGCGCCAATTGGATCCCTAGCCTGGGAACTTCCATATGCCACTGGTGTGGCCCTGGAAAAAAAGGGAAAGAAAGTTTCATCTAATGCATTGTGTAGAAGACTAATCAGTAATCAAAGGCAGAAGGTCCCACCGGGAAGATGTCCATGAAGGAAGAAGTGGTGTGAGGACTCAATTGGAGGAGCATCATGGGGGAGACTTGGTGAAAGTGGACAGCCAGTTTTGGTGGGGAGAGTGAAGCATCTGATTTCATTTACTGCCAGGTGCTCGCAGAGGAGAGCTGAAATTATCATTAATTACCTTGTCATGGAGTTCCCGTCGTGGTTCAGTGGTTAATGAATCCGACTAGGAACCATGAGGTTGCGGGTTCTATCCCTGGCCTTGCTCAGTGGGTTAAGGATCTGGCGTTGCCGTGAGCTGTGGTGTAGGTTGCAGACGTGGCTCGGATCCCATGTTGCTGTGGCTGTGGCATAGGCCAGCGACTGTAGCTCCAATTGGACCCCTAGTCTGGGAACCTCCACATGTTGCAGGTGCGGCCCTAAAATAACAAAAGACCAAAAATAAAAAAATTACCTTATCAAATACATTATTAGGATGATACTTCTCATAGTAAGGCACTAATTCTATAGAATGCTAATCTTCAGAGAAATGCTCCCTGAGAAAAGACTGTTGTGGCCAAATAACTTTGGGAAGCATTCCTGAATGAATTTCTCCTGTAAGTTCACTGCATATAAAAAGCATGTTAGACTTTGAAAAGTCATGAGTTACGAAATTTATATAACTTCTTAATCCATTGTTTCCCAAACTGATTTGGCCACAGAATCCACATTTTGTGCAAACCATAGAGGCATGGCTTTACTAGACTGCCAATTCTTCACACCCCTGGAGGTGAAAGCAGCATCCTTTCCTTCAGAAAACCAAACTCACACAGTTGGGGGTTCAAGGTAGGTGGGCTGCATTTCAGAATTTACAAATGCTGTATGGTAAAGTTCTGTTGCACTTAGCATATGCAGACTTTCCCAGAGGCATTGTTTTGTGCTGTTTAGAATAAGGTAATGTAGGGATGAAAATAAGAGACTTACTGCCATACAGTGGAGCTGATGTAAAGTAAGTGCTGTTTAATGATGTTCACAAACTTACTTCTGGAGAAGAGCTGTAACTAAAAAATATTGCCGATGCAATCTGGCCGTGGGATGTTAGCTCATCGTGGGTTGGGTGAGGTTGGTGATTCAGCTGTGAAATTTGAATTCTTATGCTTTGGTGTAGAGCACAGAAATCATGGCTTGCATTTAACATAGAAAGAGGAAGAAGGTATTCGTCAGACCCGGGCTTTGTCAAATTGTGTTTTTCAGGCTCTGAAGCAGAGACCACGATTTGTGGCTTTAAAGAAACAGCCAACATATTTAGGAGGAGAGAATCTGGAGCTCCGAGATTATCAGCTGGAAGGTCTCAACTGGCTTGCTCACTCCTGGTGCAAGTAGGTAGAAAAATATGTTTGAAATTTTCTTTACTATTTTTGACTTTTTTTTTTGTTGTTGTTGAATACAAAGAATAACTTCTTATTGTATATTATAGAATTAAAAAATTATGTGATTGAGAGAAGTCACTTCTGGGCCTTTTTATGTGTGATACCACTTTAGCCTGAAGTAAAGAATACTTTACCATTTAGTTATTTAGGGGGTAATTTGTTATAGCCAGAGACCTGTCTTACTGTGTTATTCATGAGTATAAGTAGAAGATAATTTGCCCAAATTTTTGGTGTGAAAGGAGTTATTCTCAGAAAAAAAAAAGACGAAAATGTCTTTTTTCCCATTTAGTTTTCTTTCTAGACCAGGGAAACCTGTAGTTGCACATGGTAGTGCTGAAAAGTGAGATTCCCCTGCCCTGAAGTTGCTGTATAGGTCATCCCAGATAAAGTTCTCTGACTGTTGAACTTGTGAAAGTATTCTTTACTTTTTGTAACAAGATCACCTTAGTCTTGGGGAGGGGGGAGAAGAGGGGGGGTCACCTTAGTCTTGAGGGGGGGCAAACAAGATCACCTTAGTCTTGGGGGGCTGGAGTGCCACAATAATAGCACTTGAGGTTTAAAGGTACTTTGAAGCTGTACTTGTAAATTTTACTCATCAAATTCAATTGCAAATTTAAATCTCCCCTAATTACTGTGCATACTGGCCTTGAGAATTTAAGCAAGAAAAGAAAGACAGGATTTCCCTGTCCTTGTGGAGCATCCCACGTGAGAAGTACCTTTAATGTGTCTATAAATTCCTTCCCCCATATGCAAACTCTTAATTTCTTCAGTGTTTCATGGTAAAGCAAGAACTCTTATTTCAGAAATAGACTACAGCCTGAAAATGAAAACATGTGAGCTTCTCTCTCAGTGCCGAAAAGATATTTTTTAGTCACGGAGACACTTTTACAATGACTTTCTCAATGGAACTATTACTCTTTTGTCTTCTAAAAACTCACGTTATATTTAACATTGAATATGAGAGTCTGAGATCTTGAGGGGATTCAGTTTCTATGACTGAGAATGCTCACTGAGAATGGAGGTCTGATGTAATTATCGTTTTAAATTGCTTGAAAACTGTTTTTCTGTCAGAGAACAGTGAGACCTGATCTTCTAAAGGCTGGTTATAAAGCTAGGTGTAGCCATAAGAAGTTGCGAAGCTAACACTCATATTTCACAGTTGAGGGCTCTTAGGAGTTCTTGTCCAGAGTCATGCTGTGTTTCATATAGGAGTCCTGAGCCAGCATTTTCTACTTTAAACTAATTCAGCATCAGCTGAAATGGGCCCAGACAGCTGCTAGGCCAAGGGAACATTAGATTAAGTAATGTGCTGTTTTGGTCTAGCCCCAGAAAAACAGACAGATTAATCTTAACTTACTTTCATGTGTACAAATAGATAATGGCAGTTTACTAGGGAGAGAAAATGTTGAGAAAATTAACCCTGTTTCCTCCCCAGTGGTGTGAAACGGTGAGAGAAATAGGAAGAAGGAGTTCCCATCGTGGCACAGCAGAAATGAATCTGACTAGGAGCCATGAGGGTGCGGGTTCGATCCCTGGCCTCGCTCAGTGGGTTAGAGATCTGGCGCTGCCATGAGCTGTGGTGTAGGTCGCAGATGCGGCTCGGATCTGATGTGGATGTGGCATAGGCTGGCAGCTGTAGCTCCAGTTGGACCCCTGGCCTGGCAACCTCTATGTGCCGTGGGTGCGGCCCTAAAAAACCAAAAAAAAAGAGAAAGAAATAGGAAGAATATTACTCAAAGCAATCTGTCTCTTCTTGGTGAATTAAATGTCTTATTTTTCTAATCAATTAAGTTGTCTTTAACTTGACTATTACTTTTGTTCTTTCTTGTCCATTGATAAAGCTTGTATTATATATGTGTAAACCGTATATGGCTTGGTTTTTAATGTTTGTAACCTTACGTCATATATGCATTCCTGATTTCCTGCCAGATGGGCTATTTTCTGTTTTGTGAATGTATTTTCCTAATTCTGGCTATTTCTTTTTAAGTGTTAATTAAATTAATTAAATTTTTTTTCTTGTATTTGGGCAATCCTTTCTTATTAGTATACTGTTGAAATTCAGCCTGTCTGCTAAAGCAGTATTTCTCGAAGTGTGCTTTAAAGAATATACCTCTATCACAGTAACCAGAAGTATGTTTTAAAAATACAGATTCCTGGAGTTCCCTTGTGGCTCAGAATCTGGTGTCCTCCTTGCTGTGGCATGGCTTCATTTCCTGGCTGAGGAGCTTAGGCATGCTGCCAGTGCAGCCACCCCCTCAACCCAACCAAAACCCAAAAATACAGCTTCCTGAGCCCTTTCTCAGATATTCTCATTCATTAGTTCTAGGGTGGGATTCAGAGATCTGATTGGCAGCCTACCTCTGCTGTAGACTAGTATGTTTAAAACAAGCTCTGTGCACGCATAGCATGTAGGTCTAGGGAGTAGTATAGGTACCATTAAACAGCACAGGGGCATGCAGTGGAATGCGTGGGCAGTTTGAACAAGGGCTCGTGACTGTCAGGCTGTAGGGTTCACAGCAGTGGGGATAACTCGTCTGCCCCTCCTTTCTGTATTGATGGAACCTAAGGTCACGTGTTTGTATACACCAATATAACAAAACCTGCCTTCTCTGTTTTTATACTGGGTAGATGTAAGAGACCAAGATAAAAAAAGTAGTCTGAATAGGTTCTTGTAGTAATCCAAATTTTCTTTTTACAGCTGTCCTGGGGCATATGGACATTCCTAGGCTAGGGGTCAAATTGGAGTTACAGCTGAGGTCTATGCCACGACCATGGCAATGCTAGATCTGAGTCACATCTGTGACCTACACTGAAGCTTGGGCAATACCGGATACTTAACCCACCAAGACCAGGGATCAAACCCTCATCCTCACAGAGAAAATGTCAAGTCCTTTACCTGCTGATTCACAGGATAATCACAGGATAATCCAGATTTTGATTTTACTTAGATACTTGTTATTCTGCTCTTTATAGCTTCTGTTATCATCTTATGTAAGAGACTTTATTGCAGATGAGGGAAGACATTTGAGGCTCACATCCAGTGTCTTGCTCAGTGATATCACGAGGCACTGATGCCATCTCTGTGCTCAATATCGTTTTTTTGTGAACTAATGATTTTCTTGTTTTTATTTTTTTCTTTCTGCAGAAGTAACAGTGTAATCCTTGCTGATGAAATGGGCCTAGGAAAGACCATCCAGACCATATCATTCCTCTCCTACCTGTTCCACCAACACCAGCTGTATGGCCCCTTTCTTATAGTCGTCCCTTTATCCACCCTCACCTCATGGCAGAGGGAATTTGAAATCTGGGCACCAGAGATTAACGTAGTGGTTTACATAGGTGACCTGATGAGCAGAAATACGGTGTGTAAACAAAAAGAATTGGGATAGAATCTGTGTTATAAATGTATTTTGGAAATTGACCTAAAGCCATTATAGTCTTTAGTAAAGTTATGATTCTGACACTGTGCTATATGCCCCTGCTATTGGGAGATTTGTGTATCACAGAAATGCACTTCAGATAGTCTTTAAAACATACGCTTACTTGTAAAGAAAAGAAATAGCATTACATGAATGGGAATCTCTCTTGAGCTGGATTGCAGTATTAAGGTTTTCTTCTCTCTGTCCTCTGTACTTTCAGATCCACTTTATTTATAAAAGATTAAGATAAAGTTAATACTTTGTGGAATGTGAATGTTATTTTTGCTGTTTGAGCAAATATTACTAAAAATCATCGAGTTCTTAGAGTTTCTTTCCTAATCTTTTAAAATGATAAAGATGCATAACTTTTCAGAAAGGAATAAGTTCCCGTTGTGGCTCAGGGGTAACGAACCCAACTAGTATGCATGAGGATGAGGGTTTGATCCATGGCCTCACTCATTGGGTTACGGATCTGGCGTGGCTGTGGCTGTGGCGTAGGCTGGCAGCTGCAGCTCTGATTCAACTTCCATATGCCGTGAGTGCAGCCCTAAAAAGTTTTCCAAAAAAAAAAAAGAGTAAAAGGACAATGAGCCATTTCAGAGCTACAGAAATGAGAATTATTTGTCTGATATCAAAGTTAACTTGAGCATCAGGAGCTTAGAACACACTAGCTTAAGTTTTAATCATTGTTTTACAGATCTGTTCTTTTTTTTTGTCTTTTGCTGTTTTAGGGCCGCACCTGTGGCATGTGGAGGTTCCTAGGCTAGGGGTCTAATTGGAGTTACAGTTGCCGGCCTACACCACAGCCACAGCAACACAGGATCTGAGCCGCATCTGCAACCTCTACACCACAGCTCACAGCAACGCCGGATCATTAACCCACTGAGCAAGGCCAGGGATTGAACCCGCAACCTCATGGTTCCTAGTCGGATTCGTTTCCGCTGAGCCACGACAGGAACTCCTTACAGATGTTTTCTTGATAATGACTAACTTTTAAAAAAATACTGTGTGCTAGATGCTTTGTGTATATTACCTGTAATCCTCTCGATAGTCTTCAAAGTAGATGATATTCTTTCCAACTTACTGATGAAGAAATTAACTCAGAGAGTTTAATACTTGTCCCCAGGCCAGCTGGAATGTGGCAGAGCTGGGGCTGGGACAAAGACGTGTCCTGTCCCAGACCTTTGCCTTTTCACCACTGTATGTATGTTGAGTAAACTGTTTCTAGGGGATTGCTTATAATAGGAGCAAGCCATCAGGAATCCTTAAACCCTGGAGAGAGATGTTATAGCCATATATTATCATGCCAATTAAAATTTTTATTAAATATTTTCACTAAAATCGTCTTAAGTTCTGGCAGATTTCATTGCCCTCATTTTGAGTTTCTAGGTTTTATAGTACTTCTTAAGTTTCTTAATCCTTTTGTTAACCATTTAAAAAAAAGATTTCTATGTAATGCAATATGGCTTTAAGCACTGCATTTAAAGGTGAAGACAAAGAAAATAAACTGAAAAACTGTGGAGTCAGGGACATTTTCTTTTCTTTCCTGTACTCCTTTTCTTCATTCCCCCCGCCCCTTTTATTTCCCCCTATTTGATGGTGATCACCTACAGCACTCCTTGGCCTGCTCTCCAGTTCCTAACCTGACAGCCAAACTGTAGGAGCTTTGTCATGGGCCATTGTGCTTGCTGGGCATCTAGTTATATACGTTATTCTTCAGTATGAGTGTGTTCCTTTACATTATTCTCTTTCATATTAATTTATATTTTCATCCTGTAAGGCTCCCTTTCTTTTCTTGGGGGCCACATCTTTCTGATGTACGATTAATGAAGTTTCTGACCAAGCCGGAGGTCAGAAATAAATACATTCGTTTATTAATAAAAGTATGCCTTACTTAAAGAATAATCAAATTATATTTCCTTCCAAAAAATTCTCATTCTGTGAGAACCTTGGATAAATTCAAGTCACCATGGTTTATTTGCTGATGAATTACATTTTTTTTTGCCAAATGTATTGGGAGGGGCAAGGGGAAACAATTTGTTTGAATTCCGGCAATACAGTTTTTGCTTCTCAGTGATAGATCTTTTAATTCTAACACTTATTACTCTATACTTTGGTTGCTTAGGTCAATTTAGAGTATATGCAGTATTCATTAAATTCTAATCAGATTTATTTTTTATTTGGCATATTTCTGTTGCATCTATCATAAAACTTAGTGGTGACAGAGAAAGGTAAAAGTAGATATTGTATCTTAATTACCATTTTTTACTTATAGATACGAGAATATGAATGGATTCACTCTCAGACCAAAAGGCTGAAGTTCAATGCACTCATAACAACATATGAGATCCTCTTAAAAGATAAGGTGTGTAATTGACGACTAAAAGGCTAAATTTTGAAGTATGACTTATCCAAATGGTGGGGGTCTTTGCCTCCTACTTGCCATGTTATTTTTCTTTCTTTAAAAAAACAAATGAACAAAAAAATAAATCCATGAAGAATGTTAAGGTTATAAAAAAATGAATAGAACCTTGTAGTTGAAGGGGACCTTGGGTCACTTAAGCCACTTGAATTAAGGAGGCTGAAAGGGCATTGAGGCCAGTAACTTACCAGAGATTCTAGTCAGTCACTGGAAACTGGTCTTGAGTGTTAATCTCAGACATTTCTCATCATACTGTTAGGGATTTTTCCAGAACAGATGTTGTGAATGGTCTCTGTGAGGAGGACAGAAAAATGAAGCTCTTTAAATTATCTCCTTTCTACCATCTAGTAAGAAATGTATGTGGAGGGTGACCCCATTGGTGGTAATGAGTGTACAGAAGTTCAGTTTGGTGGCTCTTGGTGTTTCTGTGCTTCAGGGATGGGGAGGAGAATAGACAGAGAAGAATCTTAATTAAGGAGAGGCTACAAAATCACGTGTTGTTTTGTGTTGTTTTTGCCCAGCCATACCATTTTTGTGCTTTTGTTTTGAGGCATGCAGCAATACCTGGCATAAGAGACCTCCCTCCTGCCCCCCATGCCTTTTAGATGATGACCTGCTTTTTTGAGTAGACACCAATTTGGCAACTAATAGAATAAACACAAGAGTCCTGATATACTTGAAGTCAGTGAAGAGTAAATGTTTCTATGTATACCTTTGTGATGGTATTTGTACAGAGATAATTAACACTTGCAAGTACTTTTGGGTTCCCTTCTGACCTGGTGGCTCGTTCTGTTTTGTTTTTACTTTAGACTGTGCTGGGCAGTATTAACTGGGCCTTTCTGGGAGTGGATGAAGCCCATCGGTTGAAGAATGATGACTCTTTATTGTATAAAACTCTGATTGATTTCAAGTCCAACCATAGGCTCCTGATTACGGGGACCCCTCTTCAGAATTCCCTCAAAGAGCTCTGGTCCTTGCTGCACTTTATTATGCCGGAGAAGTAAGCTCCTTCCTATGTATTTCAAAAGATGCTAGAATGTCTGAAATGCCAATGCTTTTTAACGTTTTTTTAGGAGACCTTAGGAAAACAGATGGCATGGTTTGGGGAAAGCAAAGCATTGAACTTGAGGCAGCAGCAAAAGTAGTAGAATGTTTCATAACAAATGATAGAAAGCTCAGAAACCATTCTGTTAAGGAGGAAAGCATATTGTCTACCAAACGTTTGAATCATTTAATGCTTTGGGGGAAATGATTGGTAAACAGGGAACATCGTACCTCCTCACTATTACCATAAGATGATCCATATAATTGAAGTGTACAAGGTACACAATCTGACAAGCATTAAAAAATATTTTAAATCAGCTTTAGATCTTATTAAACAATTGTGGAGTGTCTTTACTGAAAAGATTTTTATAGGAGAGATGGTTTGCACATTTCTTGAAATTTAAAATTGTCCAGTGATGTTCAATGATACTTAAGATGAAATCTAAATTTATTGCCCTACTTAGTCTGACTCATCTCAGACCCCTTTCTCCTTGTTCATTGTGCTTTGGCCATTCTGGCCATCTTTCTGTTCCTTTAACATGCCAAGCCATTGCTATTCTTTTTGTCTGGAATGCTTTTTTTTTTTTTTCTCCTCCTTATCTTCATATGGCCAGTCACTTCTTTGCCTCAGCTTATATGACCACCTCCTTTTAGAGATATTCTCAGACCATTGAACTTGAAGTTTCTTAGGCTTATTATGTGTACCTTGTTTTATTTTCTATATGGCACCTCTCTTTTTCCCCACTTACTTCCTTGTTCATCCCATGTCATTAAATTATGCATTCAAAAGTAGCAAGGATCTTGTTTACTTTATCAGTGGTGCACATTGCCATACAGTAAACAGTTCAATTAAGAATTGTCAACTTGGGAGTTCCCATTGTGGCGCAGCGGTTAATGAATCCGACTAGTAATCATGAGGTTGTGGGTTAGATCCCTGGCCTTGCTCAGTGGGTTAACGATCCGGCTTAACAGACGCTGGGTTAACAGACGCAGCTCGGATCCTGTGTTGCTGTGGCTATGGTGTAGGCCGGCAGCTACAGCTCCGATTAGACCCCTAGTCTGGGAACCTCCACATGCCACGGGTGTGGCCCTAAAATGACAAAAACGCAAAAAAAAAAAAAAAAAGAATTGTCAACTTGATAGGTGAATGTGCCACATTTTTTTTTTTTTTTCATATTTAGAGAAGACTTGAGTGCCTCCTATATGCCATAAACTGAGCAAGGCATTTTGGGCGCCCTGAGCAACAACAGAGAAATGGTCCCTTTCTCCATGTTGTTAATTTTTTTTAAAACAGTCTATTGGGATATAATTTACATACCAAAAACGCACCATTGTAAGTTTACGAATCAGTATGTTTTTAGTAAATTTATAGAATTGTGCAACCATCACCATAATGTACTTTTTAATTTATTTTATTTTATTTTTTGTCTTTTTAGGGCTATACTCTTGGTATATGGAAATTCCCAGGTTAGGGGTGGAATTGGAGCTGCTGGCCTACACCATAATCACAGCAGTGCCAGGTCCAGGCCGTGTCTGTGACCTGCACCACAGCTCCTGGCAACGCCAGATTGATCCTTAACCTGAGTGAGGCCAGGGATCAAACCCACGTCTTCGCGGATACTAGTCAGGTTCGTCAGGTTCATTACCCCTGAGCCACAATGGGAACTCCATCATGATGTACTTTTAGAATGTTTTCCTCTTTCCTGTTTGTGGTTAACCTCTGCTTCAACTTCTAGCTTTTGGCATTCACTGATTAGCTTTCATCTCTAGGGATTTACTTTTTCTAGAAATTTCTTCTATATGGAATTCTAATAGGTAGTGTTTTGTTTTTGGCTTCTTTTACTTAGCATAATATTTTTTGTATTTGTCCATGTTATAGAGTTTATCAGGAGTTACCCCTTATAATGGGATGGTATACCATTGTATACATATCCAGTTACCAGTTGATGGATGTTCGGACTGCTTCAGTTTAGGGCTAGTTTGTCTTTGTGTGGATATATGGACATATGATTAGACATTTAGGAGTGGAATTGCCAGGTTGTTTGTAACGTTTATATTTAACTTCTTAAAAAAAAAATGACTGTTTTCCAAAGAGACTGTATCATTTTGCATTCACACCAGAAATGTTTGAATTTTCTAGTTTCCCTATATTGTCATCAATACTTGGTGTATTGGCTAGAATCCAAAAGATTCTAGTGAGTATAGAGTAGGGTCTCATTTTTGTTTTGACTTAAACTTCTGTAATGACTAATAATGTTGGACATCCTTTCATGTGTTCATTAGCCATTTGTATATCTTTGATGAAATGTCAGTTGGCAAATCTTTTGCCAAATTTGAAATCTGAAAAATTTTCAAATCGAAAATTTTAAATTCAGTTATCTTTTGAGTTGAAGAGGTTTTTAATTTTTTTAAAGTAATCTAGATTTTACTGCTTTATTAGAATCACATCTTTATTTCATTTTTTATTTTTTGTAATTTATTTTATTTTATTTTGCTTTTTAGGACTGCACCTGCGACATATGGAGATTCCCAGGCAAGAGGTCTAATCGGAGCTACAGCTGCTGGCCTTCGCCACAGCTACAGCAATGCCAGATCTGAGCCACGTCTGTGACCTACACCACAGCTCATGTCAACGCCAGATCCTTAAGCCACTGAGCAAGGCCAGGGATTGAACCCACAACCTCATGGTTCCCAGTTGGATTCATTTCCATTGTGCCACGATGGGAACTCCTGAATCACCTCTTTAAATAAGGGATGTAATTCTTCATTTCTCCAATGTAGGTGGCTGCCTTTTATTTCTTGCCTTATTGTACTGACTAGAGCCTTCACATTGAATTAGAATTGGTGGGATTAGGATGTTATAGAATTTTTGTAGATACCCTTTATCAATTTGAGGAAGTTTTCTTGTATTCCTAGGTTTTAAGAGTTTTTTATAGTAAATGGGTGTGGATTTTGTCACTTGCTGTTTTTCTGTACCTGTTGAGGTGACCGTGGTTTTTGTTTTTTATTCTACCATTATGGTATATTATATTAGCTACTTTTTAGATATTAGGCTGACTTCATTCCTGGGATAAATCTGACTTGGTCATGATGTTGAATCCTTTTTAAGTGTTGTTAGATTCAGTTTGCTAATAATTTGTTAAAGATTTTTTTACATCTATGTTTCTGAGATATAGTAGTCTCTAGTTTTTGTTTTTTGTTTTTTTTTTGATGTTTTAGTGATATCTTCCTTGCTTTAGTATTGGAATCATAGAATGAATTGCAGGGTATTCCCTCCTCTATTTTCTGAAATAATTTTAAGATTTGTGTTACTTCTTTTTTTAAATATTTGATAGGATTCAGTAGTGTTTCCTTGTGAGCCATAGCTATTCCTTGTGGGAAATTTAAAAAAAATAAATTTTTAAATTTTATGATTGTATCGTGGCATATGGAAGTTTCCAGGCCAGAGAATGAATCTGAGCCACAGCTGCTATCCATGCCACAGCTGCAGCAAAGCCAGATCCTTTTAACCCATGCTCTGGGCTGGGGCTTGAATGCACACCTCTGTAGTGACCTGAATCACTGTAGTCAGATTCTTAACCCATACACCACAGCAGAACTCCTGTAGGAGAATTTTTAATGACGAATTCAGATTCTAGTTATCTATTTCATATTAACTTAGTTTCGTTAGTTTGTGTGTTTCTAAGAATGTCCATTTAATCTAAGTTTCACCTATTCGAATTTCTCGTGATTTCTTCATGAATTTTTTAAATGTGTTTAATTTCCAATCATTTGGGTATTTCCCAAATGATTTGTAATTTACTTTTGTCTTAGAGAACAAGCTTTAAATGAATTGTTACTTGTTATATGGTCTATTATGTTTTCTGTATTGGAGAATGTTCATGTGTACTTAAAAGAATAATGTTTATTCTGGTTTTGTTGGGTAGCGTTCATTAAGTGTCCATTAAGACTACTTGGTTGATAGTCTTGTTCCAGCCTTCTGTCTTTGATAACTTCAGGTTTATAAGTAATTGAGAGAGCAGTATTTTGATATTTAACTGTACTTGTTGAATATAATCTACTTCTTTCACTTCTGTCAGTTTTGGGGTTCTCTTAGTAGGTGTAGGCACACTTGTTTTTGTTAAGCATTCCTTTTATTGTTATGAAATGTCTCTCTTCATCTCAATAATATTTCTTGTTCCTTAGGTCTATTTTGATATTATTATAGCTCCTCAGCTCTCTTCTGCATAGTATACTATTTTCCGTTGTTTTACTTTCAATTTGTTTCTTTCTTAGAGTCTAAAGTGTGTTTCTTATAGATAACATATAGCTGGCTCTTTTTTCTCTAGTCAGAAAATCTGCCTTTTGATTGGAGTATTTATGAATTCATTTACATTTAATATAATTAGTGATATGGTTGGATTTATGTCTGTTATTTTGCCTTTTCCCCATATGTGTTATTTATTTATTTTTTTTAAATTATTGAAATATCTTTTTTGTACCTTTTTTCCCTTCTTTACTGCCTTCTTTTGCTTCAACAAATATTTGTTAGTGCGCCATTTAGATTTTTCTATTATTTGATTTAAGTTTATATTTTTAGTGGTTGCTCTAAGATTTTTTAGTATATGTATCTTATCACAATCTTAAGATTAATACTGATTTAATTCTGATAAAAATTTGCAACTTTTCCGCATAGCTCCATTTTTACTTCCTTCTTTGTGTTACAAACCTAAGACTACCGTGATATAATTATTGCTTTATTCGAGCTGGGTTTTAAGGAAATCAAGAGAAAAATATATTTATAGAGTCTTTTGTATTTATACATTTTATTTTATCATCCAATGGTTTTCCTTTCTTCATGTGGATTCATGTTGCCATTAGGCAGGTCTACTAATAACAAATCTGTCTTCATTTGTCTGTGGCTGTTCCTTTTTCGTATTTATTTATTTATTTATTTGCCTTTTTAGGGCTGCACCTGTGGCATATGGAGGTTCCCAGGCTAGGGGTCCAATCAACTGCAGCTGCTGGCCTACACCACAGCTCACAGCAACACCGGATCCTTAACCCACTGAGCAAGGCCAGGGATCAAACCCTCATCCTCCTGGTTACTAGTCAGATTCTTAACCCACTAAGCCACAATGGGAACTCCCACTTTTATTCTTGAAGAATAATTTGAGACTCTTCAGAAAATGATGGAGAAACTTGACTACTCTGACCATGCTTCCCTCCTGACAACTGCTAGTAGAGCAAGCTTGTAGTATTTCCTTTTTCTGCAGGCATCCTCACTGCAGTGCTTCGGAGAGAGGAGGCCCTTCTGCACCCCTGCTTTCTCTGCCTTAGAGCAGAGTTTCTTAGTCTTAGCACTATTGATATTTTGGGCTGGAGAGTTCTTTTTTATAAGGGGGTGGGGGCACTCCTTTGCAGTATATGATACTTAGCAGCATACCTTCCTGCTATCCAGTACCTGCCAGGAGTGACTCCCTTCCTCCGGTGTGACAACCAAAAACACCTCCAAGCATTGCCTAATGTCCCCCAGGGGTGCAGAATCACCACCAGTTGAGAAGCACTACATTAGAGGGTTCTTCATGTCTTCCCACATTGCTAATCCTTTCATACTCCACCCTCCCCACCCTGTGTCATTGCTTTCTTTTCTCTGTCCTATTTTCTGAATCCTCTGTTCCTTTCGTAGAGCCCTGTAAGTCAGTAATAGCCACCTTCCTGATGATGGAGGCAGTTGTCCCTTCTCTTTTTAAACATTTTACTCTATATTCTGTAATGAATACCCCGTCCATCATATATTAGCAGAAGCCCATGTGTTTATAAAGTGTGCTTTTCAAAGATATAAGTGCTATAAAACAGATAATGTATAAAAGTTTAGAAACGGGTATCAATTATTAGTTTTTGTTTTCTGGAATAAGTAAGAGAATTTTCATGGATATTTCTTTTTAGTTTTCATATTATTTTCCCATATATAATCTTCTTGATAACGCTGGATATGTTTAAGCTTAGATTGTGTTAAGAATACGCTGTCTTAGTAGATGAAAATGTGTCTCATATCACATGGTTAACAAGTGGATGGACTGAGACTAATTTCTGGTCTTCTGTGACCAAGGCCACTGTGCTTCAAAGATTCTAAGAGGAATAGTACATCCTTCATAGCACCATTGAGATTAGGTAAAAGCATCCTACATAGTAGGGATCTTGAGGCAGTATGGGAACATATGTGCTTGTTACCTAGTAAAAGAATGTGGTGTCTAGTTTCATCAGTGAATGGTTAGCTAGGATTTGCGCTTCTGTACTTGCCTACTGACGTGGATGGTAGGGATCTGGACTCCTAAGTGGTAGTAATTGATTTTTTGTTGTTGTACGCAACTGTGTCATTCTACCTAGCATGGGCTATGTTTTGGGAAAACAAGTTTTAGATATCCTGCTTTTATAATTGAAGAGAGGAACTTTGAATTACTTTTCCCATTGGAAATAATCATTTAGGAGTTCCCCTCATGATTCAGTCGAAATGAATCCAGCTAGGAACCGTGAGGGGTTCGATCCCTGGCCTCACTCAGTGGGTTAAGGATCCGGCATTGCCGTGAGCTGTGATGTAGGTCGCAGATGCGGCTTGGATGTAGCACTGCTGTTTCTGTGCTGTAGGCGGAAGCTGTAGGTACCCCTAACCTGAGAACCTCCTGTATGCTGAGGGTGTGGCCCTAAAAAGCAAAAAAAAAAAAAAAAAAAAGGGAAATGATCCTTCAGATAGTGTCTTCCAAAGTTTTTCCATGTGGCCAGTTGGATTACGTATTGAAGAATAGATTGAAGTTAAGGATGCAGTGTGTGTGTGTGTGTAAGAGAGCTTTTTCTCTTGACAAACTTTGTTTTTAAAACATTATTTTCAAACATTTTTTAAAAAATTATTTTTTGCGAAGATGCATATGTAAAAAGGAAACCCCATTAGTTAAGGAGTTGAGATTTACCTTCCTTTCTGTATGAGCTTCCTTTCTGTATGTGTGGATGACAGATTTAGTGTTTTCCCCATGCTTAGTGTAGTTCCTGAGGTTCGTTACAGTTATACAGAACCATTTGTTCCTTTCAAGAAAATGATCCACTGAAGAAATGTTATTGTACAGAAGAGAATTTAGTTTGCTCAGGTAACTTTTGAACTTTGCCTTCCTCAGCTGTGATAGGCCATTGTTTTCAACATCCAAAAGTTAGTCTTCTATTTAACCAACCGAAATGGCATTTCCTTTGTGCAGAGTCTGTCTTAGCAACTTGCCTACATGGTGGCTTTGATCAGGAGCCTACCTTGACTGTGTATATGATTGCTACACTTATTATGGATATACATCACTGAGCCACTTTGTAGGTACTATTTTGCAAAGCATGGGATTTGGTGTTGAGATAGAAAAGGCTATGACTAGATCAAAGAATTCAGCTTATAAAGATAATCATGTGCAAATGTGTACTTCATATCCACTCCACAAAATAACTCAGTTTGGTAGCGTATATTCAGAGTGCTTACCTCTCTGTACCGGAATTTTTTTTTTCCCACTTTTGCTTCTGCTGCCTAGGCCAGTCTGTGACTTTTTTTTTGTACTTTTCCCATCACATATTTATCACGTGACTTCTGGTATACCACTGTCACTGCTTTGATTTAATTTTCTTCTTTGTTATTGCTCAGTAGAGTGAGCTTCAGTTTTTCTGAAATCTCAAGATCTGAAAAATTTAATCAAAATTGTTTCTTTATTGAGAGACATATGTTAAATATAGAAGTTTATTAACAGGGAAATAATCTGAAATAATAAATCTCTAGGCTGTGGTGTGGCATCGATACAAGTTCACCACTATGACCATATACCTTTTGTAGTGTTATAAATTGACAGTTGTCTATTGCAGAAACAGCAAAATTTTTCTTAAAGGACCTTACAATAAACATTTTCAGCCTTGTAGGCATTATGGTCTCTGTCACAGATCCTTTTTTTGCTGTGTAGACAGAGGCAGCCATAGGCAATTCATAAACAATTCAGTGTGTATATACAGAAATAATATCTTATTAATTCCTCTGACATAGTAAAAGTACATTAGGTGGGTGAAAATATTTGTTGCTTAAAACAGTAGGGGAAGTAAATCTTATTAAAACAGACTGTATTTAAGTTTTTAGACTAGTATAGTTTTCATTAATTGTACTGTTCGTTAAGTAAATTAAACTATTCTCTTGAAATTATCTTCCAGCTCTTCAGAAAGTAGCCTGGTACATAGTGATGGTCCCTCATTTCCATTTGCTCTGTATATTTTGTGTGAGATGCTGTTGAGATAGCTCAGTTTATGTTGTTCCTTTCAATCCTTTTATCAGTTTGACTTCTGATTTTATTTTACATTTTTAGTTATTTTCATAGCACTGTGGCAAAATACAGTTTACCTTAGGTTTGCCAAGCTAAAGCTTTAATGCTGTTTTTAGATTTCCACCCTGAACGATCATTTTGTCTAATTCTCTGAACATAGAGTTGTTTCAGGCATTACCAGATATCACTAAGGATGATGCTGAGACCGCTAGCAGTACCTGATGAGATGCTTGGCCATTCCTGAGTTCAGAAATGGCAGCAGGCTCTGTTGACATCCTTTCCCCAGTGGCAGTGCTGGCATTTGCGTCCTTGACTTTTGGTCGTATCAGAAACTTTATTACGTAGTTCTGGGTAATGTTGTGTCAATGAGTTTATTATTCTGGGACTTGACGGGCCCCACAGAACGGGGCTGCCTGGTGTCAGACCCATGGGGCAGTGGTTCACCAACTGAGCTTCAGTTTCTATATAAACTCAGCAATTTCTTCTCAGTGCTTTGTTGGCTTTCTAGTGGCAAGACAAAGCATATTTTTCTAGGCTTCATGAAATAAATTTTTTTATTTTTGAAAGAAATTTGATGATAATGTCCCATTCTGGTTTTCTGTCACAAAATCATTTAGTGAAACAAAAATGGTTGAATTAGGATTTAAACATGAGGGACATTCCCTTGTGATGCAGTGGGTTAAGAGTCTGGTGTGGCCACAGCTGTGGTGTGGGTTTGATACATGGCCTGGGAACTTCCACATGCCTTGGGTGCAGTCAAAAAAAAAAAAAAAAGGAATTTAAACATGAAAAACTTGTGTCTATAGAGTTCAGGCAGAATAATTATGAGTGATAAATTGATAAATGTTTTTTAAATTAATAAATTCTGAGTCCCCCAAGTTCTATTAGTATTATATTTGTATCACTTACATTGCTCTTCCTGTCTGGGGGCTATCATCTTGTTTACTCTCGTAATCCATTAACTTGTAAATCAATGGAAATCATGCAACTTTTACTTTTGAGCAGTGATAGCTATGATGCCATCCCTCATTATTTTTTTGCCTCTGAATTTTATTTTCCCAATAAATTGCAGCTTCTTAAAATGTAGCTTATGATTAATTTTTCTGCATAACATTTTATCATAGTAACTTATTACATACTTATATTCTGATTGCATGGTGTACTGAAATGTTTTGTGAACTCTGGATCAAGGGTTAGAATTGGAAACTTGTACTTATCCGATTTAGACTGATGGAGTTGATTCAGTTGGTTGCCCTTGCCATTTTGTTTTTCCCCTCTCCTGAATTCAAGAACTGGTGACTGATAAAATTTATTTTTCCTTATAGGGAAGATTCATTTTTTTTTTTTTAACAATTTTTTGAGGAGTTCCCGTCATGGCACAGCGGTTAATGAATCCGACTAGGAACCATGAGGTTGCGGGTTCGATCCCTGGCATCACTCAGTGGGTTAATGATTTGGCATTGCCATGAGCTGTGGTGTAGCTTGCAGACGTGGCTCTGATCTGGCATTGCTGTGGCTCTGGCATAGGCTGGGAGCTACAGCTCTGATTAGACCCCTAGCCTGGGAACCTCCACATGCCACAGGTGCGGCCCTAAAACAACAAAAGACAAAAAAAAATACAAAAACAGTTTTTTGATTGGAAAAATGCTTTTTTTCTTTTATGTAATTAAGTAACACTATGCTATTTCATCTCTAGGTTTGAGTTCTGGGAAGATTTTGAAGAAGACCATGGGAAAGGGCGAGAGAATGGCTATCAGAGTCTTCATAAGGTGCTAGAACCTTTCCTTCTCCGGAGAGTGAAAAAAGATGTGGAGAAATCCCTTCCTGCCAAAGTGGAACAGATTCTCAGGGTGGAGATGTCGGCCCTTCAGAAGCAGTATTACAAGTGAGTTATTGGCTGGGTTAAGGCCTGAATGGGATTAAGATTCCCTAGCCAAGTTTGTTACCACTGAGCCACGACGGGAACTCCTGGTTTGTTTTTAAGAGGTATATCCCACTGTAAATGGATTAGAGTCTTAAAACACTTGAGGTAGGTTTTCTTCTCTGTGGTTAGGTTACTGTTTGGATACGATGGTTTATTTCATTTTGATTTTCTTAGGGATTGCTTTGTTTAATATTGTTCATTATTATTTATAATATTTATAGAGTTCCAAAGTTACAGCTGCCAAGCCTGGTGTGTTCACAGATATCTGACTTCTCTCCTATCTCCTCCATTCTAGTCCCTCTTTTCCTTAGGTAATAATTACTATTGTGTTTTTAAATTTTCATGTTTATCTTTCCTTTGCTTTTTAATTTTTAAAATATAAACAAATACATGTTAATTTTTTATTGCCTCCCTGTCCTTATACAAATGGTGGCGTATTGTGTGCATTTTTCTGTACCGTTTTCACTTAGTGATGGGAAACAGCTGTGCTAGAGATTACTCCATACTAGTTTATAGAGACAGTCCATTCTTTTTATAGCTGCATTGTGGAGCTGAAGCGTAGTTTAAGTCAACTAGTCTCTAGTGATGTACATTTGGAATGTTTCACATACTTTCCTTTCATAAATAGGGCTACAGTGAGATTCCTTGAGCATTCTTCTTTGAGATAGAGTCCTAAAAGTGTGATGTTAAAAGTATAAAGAAATTTCACTGCTCAGAAAAAAAGCACTTCTAATATTTTGGAGCTTGTGGTTAAAGCTTATCTATATGGATATGCGTGAATATTTATGTACTTCTGTCTTCTTTCCAAACTGAGGTATAAAACGTACTTTTCCTGAGCACTGCATCCTATAAAGTACCCTTTTACAACAGTTCCAGTTGGTGTATAGCTTCTGTATAATGCATATCTAATTTATTTAACTGATTTTCTAATTTCATTTGTTTATTTTAGGGCTGCATCCATGGCGTGTGGAGGTTCCCAGGCTAGGGTTCTAATCAGAGCTACAGCTGCAGGCCTACGCCACAGCCACAGCCACGTCAGATCTGGGCCGCATCTGTGACCCACATCACAGCTAATGGCAATGCCGAATCTTTAACCCACTGAGCAAGCCAGGGATTGAGCCCGAAACCTCATGGCTTCTAGTCGGATTTGTCTCTGCTGCGCCACAACAGGAACTCTACTGATTTTCTAATTTTAGACAGCTTAGTTCCCATTTTATACTGCAATAAAGACTGCCTCAGTGACAGTCACTGTTTTACATATATGTGTTCTTTGTATATGTATTTTGTTGTTATTTCCTTCTAATATTTCTGTTCAACCATGTTGAAATACCCAGTAGAATGAATTAATAATGGTCTGAATCTGCCTAGAGATGTGTAAGGGTTCCTGGTTAGGTGGCTGGAGATGCAAAACAAAGCATCCTAGGAGTTCCTATTGTGGCTCAGTGTGTTAAGAACCTGACCAGTATCCATGAGGATGTGGGTTTGATCCCTGGCCTCACTCAGTGAGTTAAGGATCTGGCATTGCCACAGGTTACACTGTAGGTTGCAGATGTGGCCTGGATTTGGATCTGGTGTTGCTGCAGCTGTGGTGTAGGCTGGCAGCTGCAGCTCTGAAAAAAAAACAAAAAGAAAAACAAAACACAAACATCTTTCTCTGCATTTTTTTTTTTGCTTTTTAGGGCTGCACTCATGACCTATGGAAGTTCCCAGGCTAGGTCTCGAATCGGAGTTACAGTTTACCAGCCTATGCCACAGCCACAGCAATGCGGGATCTGAGCTGCATCTGAAGCCTACAGTACAGCTCACTGCAGTGCCGGATCCTTAACCCGCTGAGTGAGGCCAGGGATTGAACCCACATCCTTATGGATCCTGCTCGGGTTAACCGCTGAGCCATGAAGGGAACTCCTCTCTGCATTTTTAACTACCCTCCCCCATCTCCAGCCAGTAACACTACTTTGTTTTATAATCTTCTGATACCCCAATTCTTTCGTTCTTCAAGTCTAGTAGTATCATTGTTATCTTAATTTGCAGATGGATTCTGACCAGGAATTACAAGGCTCTTGCCAAAGGAACAAGAGGCAGTACATCTGGTTTTCTTAATATTGTGATGGAACTGAAAAAATGTTGCAACCACTGTTATCTGATTAAACCCCCTGAAGAAAATGAACGGGAAAATGGACAGGAGATTCTTCTGGTGCGTGGCTACCTTGTTTGTAATTACTTTCATCAAAGGCAGTTTAGTTTCTGTAGACACTTTTTATCAAAATGCTCCTTTTCCTCCTTGTTGACTCTTTAAGGTGCGTCAAAAGAAGTTTTAAAAACAGGTGAGAGGGAGCTTGCATTGTGGCTCAGTGGTAACGAACTTGGCTAGTATCCATGAAGACGCAGGTTCCATCCCTGGCCTTGCTCAGTGGGTTAAGGATCTGGCATTGCCATGAGCTGTGGTAGGATGCAAACGCAGCTCAGATCCCACGTTGCTGTGACTATGATGTAGGCTGGCAGCTGAAGCTCTGATTTGACCCCTAGCCTGGCAACCTCCATTTGCCTGAAAAAGATTAAAAAAAAAGGTGAGAAAGGTCAAATAGCTAGGAAAAATCTGGGAAGTATATTGTCACAGATACCAGGTAAAGAGCATTTTAGGAATGGCTTTTCAGCCAGATTGCAGAAGGCTTCAAAAAGCCTTAAGATGATTTTAGAAATGCGAACTCTTAGAGGTGAAAGGCAGATTGAAGTATGGTTTGAACATGATGATTAGAATGTCTTTTCAATCTTTAGTCCCTGATCAGGAGCAGCGGGAAGCTGATTCTGTTAGATAAACTGTTGACAAGACTTCGAGAAAGGGGGAACAGAGTCCTTATTTTCTCTCAGATGGTGAGAATGTTGGATATCCTGGCTGAGTACCTGACTATTAAGCACTATCCTTTCCAGGTGAGGATGCTTTGTACTTGGGGTCTCTCCGTCCTTCCCTCCCTCATCTCTCCCTCCCCCAGATTGTATACTTTGCTTGCTGAATTATCCTAAAGTAGAAAACAAGAGTTTCCTTGCTTGAAACAAATTGAGATTGAGGTTCCAGAAGGGTCTTAGTTCTTACTAGGCTACCCTGTAATGAACACATCATGGGGAGAGCATTCTTTTTTGGTGGGTGAGGGGTAGGGATTAGAGAAGGGGAAACTGGGCAAGAGAAAAGTATGTTGGATGGTGTCTTACATCTCCATGTCTGTGGTAAAAGTAGAGAGGAAGGAAGCATGAATCTGACAGCAGAAGCCAAATTCTAAGAAAGAAAAAGGGAGATAACAGTGTTGTATGTATTACCCCAAAGGAAGTTGACCCTGGTTGTGAGGCTGGGAATCCAGGAGAACAAACAGCATACTTAAAACTTAGCTTGTCTCTGAATATACTATGCAGAATTATAATTTCGGGTTTTCATCTTCATTTGTTAACCTCCTGTAGGATATAGGAGAAAAATAAGGGGGAAAAGGGTTTCTTCAGCACAATAATATTTTTCTATGTGTTAGTGGGAAACTTATCAAACGTGCAATTTAGCTTGACTTTTGGCCTAATATTTTTATAATGCTTTGATTTTTAAGATATGTTAAGGAAATTAAAAAAAAATTTGAATGGACTCATGCATTTATGCTGGTGTTGAAGAAACTGGAAGTCACTGATTCTCCCATAAAAAGGTCAAGCTTTAAAACTCAGTAACGGATTGATTATCTTTCAGATACACAGAAAGACGCTGTTAGATCCATAATAACCTTGTGTGGTCAGCAGTTGTCAGAATATAGTTAAATACTGTGGTTATTATCAAAAGTAGCACACTCTGGAGAGTCAGTGCTCTCTCAGCGCATCTGATCCCTGGGAGCTGTCAGATCTAGCTCATCATTTGACATCAAGTCAAATAAGAATCCATTACTGGAGTTCCCTTCGTGGCTCAGTGGTTAACGAATCCAACTAAGAACCATGAGGTTGCGGGTTCTATCCCTGGCCTTGCTCAGTGGATTAAGGATCCGGCGTTGCCGTGAGCTGTGATGTAGGTTGCAGACGCAGCTCGGATCCCATTTTGCTGTGGCTGTGGCGAAGGCTGACAGCAACAGCTCCTGTTAGACCCCTAGCCTGGGAACCTCCATATGCCGCGGGTGCGGCTCTACATAAAAGGCAAAAAGACAAAAAAAAAAAAAAGAATCCATTAGTTTTCTCTCTAGGGAATATGTAGTCTGGAGTCTACTCAAGTTTTTCATGCCTGCTCTCTTCTCTTAGAATATTACAAAGAGGAGGGCATTTGAGTTTTCTGATTTCAAATATTGGCTGTGAACCCTCCATTTTAAGCTTATCTTTGGGTCAAGGCTCTCAGTAATAGAGTTGGCAGTCAGAAAGAAGAAGAGGGGTTCCCACGTTTGATTCTGCTTGTGTTCAGGTGGCTCTGGGTTTGGTGAGCAGAGCTCAGAGCAGGGGCGAAGTAGGTCCCTCCACAGACTCCACCCCACCCCGTCACTGATCACTGGCCAGCTCATATCTGTTGGTTCAGTTCTGACTTCTGTAAAATGAAGTATTTTCTTTAAGTGATAACTAAGGAGAAGCAATGTGAAAATGATTTTAAAGAGTGAGAAATGCTTTATATGTACAGCATACGGTAGTAATTCTTCAGTATTTTACATGTTATATAGTTTCTCTATGGTGACATTGTTTTATACCTAGTGTTGACGTGCACTTTAATGTAAGAATTGTAAGTGCTAGTAAATGCCAGAGGCTCTCTTAAAGATATATTTTGGCTGTTTGAACATGCTGCTCTGATTTAGAGTGTAGTTTTTGGAAAAGCTGCGATATATGACCCATTTGACTTTAATGTTTTCAATATAATGAGAGTGTTTTCCAAAAAAAATTATGTAAATAATTTTTTGGTTTATGTAGCACTTAATAATGGGGAAACTGTCAGCCACATTGACTAAAGAGCTTTGTTTTCTGTGGGAGCTGATTATGAGGTGACCAGTGGTAGTATTTCGTAATCTCTTTAGAACCCACAGATGTAGAAGCAGTCAAGGCCTCTGAGCACAGCTTGGGTTGCCTCTTTCTCTTTACAGGTTCCAGCAGCCATTCCAATCCTTAGATAAACCTGGATGGCCCTTTGAGTCTGAAGTTTCTGACCTTGAGCTTGTAACCAGAGCGCTTGGGGCAAGCATAGACCCTTGAGAGCACTTTGACAGTGTGTTCTGGTTATTTTTACTCAGTGGGTGTTGGAGTGATGAAGGTTATAAGTCTGGTGTTCTATTTTGAGTGTAGCTGATCTTCCTGCCTTATGATTTTCTTGTGGTTTATTTTTATAGCGTCTGGATGGTTCCATCAAGGGAGAAATCCGAAAACAGGCATTGGACCACTTCAATGCAGATGGGTCTGAGGTACTTCATGCATGGCTTTGTTATTTGCGCAGCTTGGGTTCTGTATCAAGGGGAAAGCCTTTCTAGCTCAGTGGCTTCTATTTCAGAAACAATTCACAGTGCAACTTGCCTACCTGATAAGGGAATAAGAAATCACTAATGTAACAGATGCTTCTTAATTTTGTTGTTTGTCACTCCAGAAAAGCATATGCATGCTTTTTTATCTCCCCTGGACTGGATTGATGGCAAAGTAGTCCTGACATCAACTGAGTGTTCTCCAGTGGCTCTTCCAGATTCTAAATTTCTGGGCCTAGAAGAACAACAAAGCAAGGGTTGGGGAGGGTCGCCCAGTAGGATTAATTTTGACATATATGTTACATCCGAAGGTTCTGATCTATACTTTTTTGGTGACCTTGAAAGTATGTTTTCCAGTTCTCAAATTTGTTGAACCCTGGTAGGATGTGACTTAATTTCCTTGCTTTGGCATATAGCAACATTTGTTAATCATTTAAGTCTCCAGCTTCAATTTGGCATTATAAGGTGTTTCGTTTTTAAGGCACATGTGGAAGAACATTGAGGACAAATTAGAAACCATGGTAACGTTGCGATTTATTCGTATCAGGCTATTAAATCCCATGGGATTTGAGAGAAGTAGGGAGAAGAGGTTTGGTGTAGGTAAGGCTGTAGCAGTGTGTGGAGGTAAGGAGGCCGTAGAGAGCCAGAGGTGGAGCCAGAAGAGCTGTGGAGAGAACGTTAGAGCTTCTGGAGTCTGGGTTACTATTTTGTATAGATAGACCAGACTTGCCTCTCTGCTTTTGAAGAGCTTTAAAGACTCATTGTCTCTCTGCCTGTCACTGCAGAATGGCGTGACTCCTGCCTCTGGAATTGCACTTAGTCCTAGTTAGACTATAGTATTCTGGCCACTTCTCTAGCCTAAAGCTTTAGTTCTCCTTGAGAAGTTTTGGGCACTAATCTTTAGGACAGGGCTCTGAATAGTCAAGAAGAGGAATTGAATTACTGAAAACGTTGATAACCATCTAATTCCCGTTCCTCCTTTCTGTCCTCCCTGTTTCCTCAACTGTAAGGTCACAATAATTCCAAATCCTCCTTTATAACTCTGCTGTGAGGATTATGTGCATATAGCACTGAGCACGTGGCCTGGCGCGTAGCAAGAGCCCCATCAGCGTTAGCTGTTTTTATTATTTAATATTTGTTGAGATTGGTTTTAATGTTCCCTACTCTTAGTTTAAAACAGTATGAGTTAAATATTTCATGCTACCCTTTCTCAGAAGAGGACCTAAGTGGCTTTCTTTGAGTTCGTAATTGATCCCTCTACCCCATGGCTACATGTAGAATATAGGTTCTCTGCCATTTTCTGCAAATCTGAGTCTTTTTAAAATTAATTTTAAAAATTTAAGTACTTTATCACTGGAGGAAAGTATTATATACACATTTAGAAATTTTGGAAGATGACGAGTACAAAGAGGAACAGTTGTACAAAAGTCCCATCCCAGAGACAGTTTGCTCTTTACATCATTTGGGTGCATTTCCATTCATACTAGAGGAAACTGTTTATTTCTTTATCTGTTTGACTAATTGGGATCATGCTGCGTATGGTTTTATTATCAGCTTTTATTAAAAATTCTACTCTAAGCATTTTCACGTCATTGAAGATTTTTAAAAATTATAATTTATAATATTTTCTCATACCTGTTCCATCATTTATTTAACCATTTTATCATTATCAAATGTTTAGTTGAAAGGATATGAGCATGTGAAAAAGATTTTTAATACATTTTGCTAAATCACTTTTTCCAAACAATTTATATTCCTACTGTTTATGTATGAATGTTTCCATTTACCTCACCCTTAGTTTCGTAATTTTTAACCTTTGTCAGTTTGATAGTAGCAGATAATATCTTAATATAATTCATCTTATCCATGATAAAGAGTGACAGACCCCAGGTTTTATTTCAGTGTTAGGTGTCCCATTCTCAGGTGTTTCTCTGGTGTTACTTGGTTTCTCTACCAAGGATCACAGAGTATGTGCTTCAGCACCCCTCTGATCAGTTCCTTATGGAAATTGTAAAGTTCTTGTGAGACAGCTCTCTCCATTTTTTTTTTCCTATGGCATAACATGACTGATTTTAGAATGCAGAGACCTTGTCATTGCACCTGTGTAGATATATTTAATGTACCCATTTATCAAAATGTAACTCAGAACCACCAGTTTTGGGGTGCCACTTCCATGCGAGCAAGGTGTCAGCTTTTGATGTACATGGCCAAATTCCCTGAAAATAGAAATCTGTTTGGCTTTCTTTTTCTCTGGCTCATAGAGTTTATTTTCTGCCTTCTCATTTTTTTTCTGAGTGCTCAGATGCAGGCAGGTATACTGCTGTTATCATTACTGTGGAAACTGGATTATGCCAGTGCCTGGGTCTTTCCCACACATAGCTCTTCAGCCATGCCTGCTCTGGTTTTCTTTGTGCATATTCTGTGGTGATTGAAGATCCTTTGCTATGCAGTGGTTCCATCATGTGGTCTGTTTGTACAGTGCTTCTGTATTCCTCACCAGCCTAACAAATAATGGACATTTATATAATAATGTTTACTTGCTTATACTGACTGCCTTATATGGCATAACCCACTTTTACCCAGAAAATAAGTGTGTAGGCAACTTGCTGAAACAATCCCCTTGATAACTAAGTTTGTATGGTTTCTGTTAACTGCTGTATACTAGTTTTAGCCAGGAGAAAACACTAAGTCTTTGGCTCCTTATTCTTTGGCTGACTTATTAGATTCAACTTTACTCCTTAGTTCATTGCACTGACTCTTACCTCTTAATCAAATGAGAATTCACTCTACCATCAAGTCCCTGACATTCTTGTAGCCTCCATAAAGTTTGTCCATCATATCTCACTTTTCTTCACACCTGCAGGGGTTTCCAGGTATAAGGGCTTATTGGACTGTGAAACTGTTTCTGAGAAGGCCACTGCATAAAGTAGTATATTGCATTGTGTACAGGACTTCTGTTTCCTGCTCTCGACAAGGGCTGGTGGCCTGGGAATCAATTTGGCTTCAGCGGACACAGTCGTCATCTTTGACTCTGACTGGAACCCCCAGAACGACTTGCAGGCACAAGCCCGAGCCCATAGAATTGGTCAGAAGAAGCAGGTCAGTAGAGAGGAGCCCCTGGATATGGCTTGGAGGGGAGGGGGTGGGGGGGGGTATTCAGGCCTTTCAGGTTGTTTGTAAAATGCCTCCCCTCCACCCAATGTTTTCCTTTCATTTCCCCAAGGGTAGATGTCTATTTGTTATAGAGAGACTGTTTTTGGAGCTGAGAAGAGCCTATTATGGAGCTGCTCTCTTTCGCCGTTTGAAAAGTACATCACCATTAACTTTCTGGCTTACCCTTAGAAAGATAATATGATGAATAGACTTAGAATTGAAATTTTCCCTCTATTTTTAGTATGGAAAAGTTGTTAAATATTCTAACACTGTTCAAGACGGTCTATTTTTATTATACATGACCAACGTTAGTTCTGTAATATGTTGGAAAAGTACACACGTAACTTCCTGCATAGATGAATTTCAGAGTCTGATCTAGTGTTGGGCACCTTGTAAGTTTTATACATGGCCAAAGATTCAGTGAAACAGATTATTGTTTTGTTTTGTTTTTTTTTGATTGAATGAAAATTCTTTAAAATCTGTAGTCGTTGCACTTTTCAAAAGTTTAATGCACATGATTTTATATAATCCCATATTAACCCGTTTTGTTAAAAATCCCCCAACCCTTTCCCCTTCCCTCTCCACACTGGTAACTGCTAGTTTGTTTTCTTTCTTTCTTTTTTTTTTGCCTTTTTGTCGTTTTAGGGCCGCACCTGCGACATGTGGAGGTTCCCAGGCTAGGAGTCTAATTGGAGCTGTAGCTATAGCCACAGCCATGTGGGATCCAAGCCGCGTCTGCAACCTACACCATAGCTTACAGCAATGCCGGATCCTTAACCCACTGAGCGAGGCCAGGGATTGAACCCACAGCCTCATGTTTCCTAGTTGGATTCGTTTCTGCTGAGCCACGATGGGAACTCCTAGTTTGTTTTCTATACGTTAGTGAAACACCTAATCTTTAGCGATATTTTTATCATGAGAACAAGGTTATAATAACAGTTCCTTAGAGGCAGTTTTATTTAAGAATGTAATGTGCTACAGATAGTAAAATTATTTCATGTACTTGAGTTATCTCTTCCAGTGATTTCTGGTAGCAGAGATCAAATTTTTATTTCCTCTCCTGGTTTTCTACAGAGGTAACATTTTTTGTGTGAAATATAAGCATAACAATTCCTCTTCCTCCAGGTAAATATTTACCGCCTGGTTACAAAGGGGACAGTGGAAGAAGAGATCATAGAACGGGCCAAAAAGAAGATGGTATTGGACCATCTGGTGATTCAGCGCATGGATACCACTGGCCGGACGGTTCTGGAAAACAACTCAGGAAGGTCCAAGTAAGTACCACAAAAATGGGGAAGATTAGCAGCCTTGATTTTACGTTGGTGTTTGGTATAATTCATTCTTCTGATAGGATGCTCTGCGGTAGACTTTAGTCCATTATTACCTGGAAAAGACCAAGCCAAAATGCAAGATGACGTTTTCATTTTATTTTGTTTTCTTTGTTTCTTCTTATTCTTTTTGCCTATCAGCCCTCTTCTTACACGGCCTCTCTCTCTTTCCTGCCGCTTTCTCTTGCCTTTTGCTCTGGCTCTGCCTGTGACATATGACCCAGCTGCAGCAGAGGCAGCCATGTGCTTTAGGCTTTCATGCCGGCACAGTGTTGCCTTGGACTTCTCAGCAGGGAGAATACACCAGATTGAACTGGCATTTGTTTTCTTACTATTAGTAAAAATGTTTGTGTGTAGATTATTTTTCCTATTGAAAACAAGGGTATATAAAAGGAAGGTAGTTAAGTTTCAGTTGGCTTGAAAGCATAATTCTTTCTCTTAGAGAATTTACATTTTGACCAAATTGCTGAGTCTCCTTTTTGGCAGTTGTACAACTTGTGTTACAGGTGAAATCAAACGAGCCCTTCCGAAATAGAATATTTTTAGGTAATGATTTTCCGTTAAGGAGGAACCTAGATGGTGAAAGCTTATTCTTTTGTCTTGGACCAGAGATGAATTTAAAAATTCTTGGTAAATGATAACTTTGAGTCAAAAGACAAAGAGAGAACTCCCTGTCTCATCTTGCTAATTATCTTCCGTGCATAGCCATGTCATAGGTGAACCAACAGGAAAGTAATTGATTTCCTGATCTTAGGTTAGGTTTACCACTACAGACTTATCCTGTGGATTAAAAAAAATGTTTGTGAGATCGTTTTTCTTGTATCAGAATTTATGTTTTCACCAGTAATTTGACCTCTTCACGAAGAATAGATATTTAGAACTCCAAAGAGGTTACTTAACATTCCTAAGAGTTTACCACCACATTTTCCTTCTGCAGCTCAAATCCTTTTAATAAAGAAGAGCTGACAGCTATTTTGAAATTTGGAGCAGAAGATCTCTTCAAAGAACTTGAAGGGGAGGAATCTGAGCCTCAGGTAATTAACAGTAAGGAAAAAAATTTCTTGATAAGTGTCATCTGTGAGACTCTATAAATTTTTTTTTTCTTTTGTCCTTTTAGGGCTGCACCCACGGCATGTGGAGGTTCCCAGGCTAGGGGTCTAATCAGAGCTATAGCTGCCAGCCTACGCCACAGCCATAGCAACGTGGGATGCGAGCCGAGTCTGCAACCTACACCACAGCTCATGGCAACGCCAAATCCTTAACCCACTGAGCGAGGCCAGGGATCGAACCTGCAACCTCATGGTTCCTAGTCGAATTTGTTTCCGCTGAGCCACGATGAGAACTCCAACTCTATAAATTTTTATGAAAGCAGATTCTGAGTCTGAGGCTTTTATAAAGAAACAGTAAGTTTCTCTTTTTCTCATGGAGCTTAAAGCTCTTCCTAAAAGGAATAGTAAAGAATGAGAAAAGCATTTGAGGATTTTGTCTTTGGTCTCTTTTATTCTTATTTCTTGCAAGTTCTGAAGTTTCAGCTTATCATTTATATAAATAATAGCTTAAAACATTAGATATGTGATATTAAACTGAGAGTATAAAAGAAAATGGGTAAGTTCCCATTGTGGCTCAGTGGTAACAACTCTGACCAGTATCCATGAGGATTCGGGTTCAGTCCCTGGCCTTAGTGGGTTAAGGATCCAGTGTTGCCATGAGCTGTGGTGTAGGTCACAGGCATGGCTCGGATCTGGCGTTGCTGTGACTGTGGCGTAGGCGGAAACTGTAGCTCCGGTTCGACTCCTAGCCTGGGAACCTCCATATACTGAGGGTGCGGCCCTAAAATGCAAAAAAAAAAAAAAAAGAAAAGAAAAAAGAAAATGGAACATCAGAGAAGAGAGTTGGTTTATTTTCACCATTTTCACAAATATTAACCACTGTTGTCTTTTTACCATGTTTGTGCTGCTTTTGTTCTTTTAGGAAATGGATATAGATGAAATTTTGCGCTTGGCTGAAACCAGAGAGAACGAAGTCTCAACAAGTGCAACAGATGAGCTTCTGTCACAATTTAAGGTATGAAAATCATTGTCAGAGAAAGTCCTTAGCATTGATTCATTAACCAATAATAACTACTGCCTTCTGTACTTTCTTGGTTTCAGGCACTCTGCTTTCCTCTTTACCTAGGTTTGTCTTTTATCCTTAATATTATTCTCTAGAGTTCCAGGTATGTTGTGAGTATAGATTCTACAGGCCTCTTCATGGGGGTAACCACTGCAGTGATCCATCTTGCCCAGAATCGGTGGGTAGAGGAAATGACGTTGGTGACAAGGGCCAGTGGGATAGGTGGGGGAACTAGATGGTGTGGAGGGGTTGTGGGAGAGCCATTAATAGAATCATAACAAAGAGAGGTCAAAGGTATGAAAATAGAAGGTGACAGTGAGGAAACTTTTGATGACTTGGTGGGATTTTTTAAAGGGAAACTACAGAGTGATTAGTGGTATTTGATATGAGGAGGAAATTAAATGCGATCAGGACTAAATGCAGAAGCTGATGATTAGGTGGCAGCATTGAGTATTAGACATTATTAAAAAGCTTAGCAAAGAGTATGGTGAAAGTAATTTATGAGGATAGAAGGGTCAAACAAGGTAAGATTTTTTTTTTAGGTGTTTCCATGTTTCTAGCTTGAGGGAAAGAACTTGAGAATAGGGACATATTAAAGGTTCTAAGGAGAGAAGGAAAATTTGATTGCACATTGCCCACGAGAAGACTGGAAGGGATATAATCAAAAGCACAGACAGAGGAGCTGGTCTGTGAAAGAAAAAGGAAAGTACGCTTTAGGGAACAGGAGGGGAGAAAAGATGTAGGAGTTCCAGTTGATGACCTTAATTACCAGTAAAGTAAATGAGGTGTTTGTTGAGAAGTAGAAAAGATTGGGGACAGCCCTATGCAGTGGTGAGGATTTGGCTGGAGAAACTTGATAGGGAGTAGAGCTGAAATTAGAAGACGGGGTTTCACGTTGGAGCCAGTCAGCAGGATCATATGATTTTCTCCAGCCATTCTTGAGGTCAGAGGAATTGTATCTGTTGGTGATCCCAGAGTGGGAGATAGGAGAGTCACAGTGGCAGAGGTTTCCCAGATTCAGGTGAGAACGTGGTTGAATGGATTCAGCATGAGTTGGTTCCACGCACATTAGAGAAGCAGGGGAGACCTGGAGGTTATATGTGGTAGACCCACCAGGGTTGAAGAAGTGGTGTTTAGAAGGAAGCAGTATTTTGTGATGAAGTCCAACGTTGGTTGAAGGTAGAAGTTGTCTCAGTAGAAGGAAAAAGAAAGAGTTGAACAGATCGCAGAGCTCTGAGATCAGAGTTAATGTGTCTGAAGATGCAGAAGATGTAGGTAAATTATTAGTGTTTCAACTGGATTTTTTACTTTTATGACTTGCTTCCTTCTTAAATAGAGATGGTCTTCATGGTGGTGTCCTGGTCAGAGTATTATATGATTATTTAGGTCTAAACATTTCTTCATATTACAGGTTGATCAAGTCTCAGTACTGGAGACACTTGCCTTTCTAAAGGCCTTTTGGCCATTATCTTTCAGCCTGGTCAGGTCACTTAAGTAGGAGTCTTTTACCCTAGGGCCTCTCTCTTTTTGATTAATGATTAATTAAATTGACTTATTTTTCCTGATAATCCTTTTTGGGGGGTTATACTAATTTAACATGTTAGAAACACAGCAAACATTTTTTGAGATATTGATGGTTACCGTTTAAGTAATGGTAACCAATCCTTGTATAACTCTTACTTTTTAAGTGCTTTATATATATTAACTCTCAGTTTTTTACAATAATCTTAGGTTGAAGTAAATATTATATTCTTTTGTAGATGAGGAAACCAAGGTGTAAAGAGGCTGAGTAGATTTCCTAAAGTCACACATATGTGGAGTTAAGATTACTTCCTAGGCAGCGGGTCTGGCCTGTAGAGTCTGGCCTTTAACCACTACACCATTCTTGGAAAAATTAAATTTCCAGCTGCATTAACCACTAACATGTATGTAATATTGGTATCATTTAAAAAGTCAGCTCTAGGAGTTCCCTTCATGGCTCAGTGGTTAACGAATCCGACTAATAACCATGAGGTTGCGGGTTCGATCCCTGGCCTTGCTCAGTGGGTTAAGGATCCGGCGTTGCCATGAGCTGTGGTGAAGGTTGCAGACGTGGCTCGGGTCCCACGTTGCTGTGGCTGTGGCGAAGGCCGGCGGCTACAGCTCCTGTTAGACCCCTAGCCTGGGAACCTCCATATGCCACGGGTGCGGCTCTACGTAAAGGCAAAAAGACAAAAAAAAAAAATTAAAAAATAAAAAAAATAAAAAGCTCTAAAGTGATTACAGGAATTCCCTGGTGGCTTAGTGGTTTAAGGATCTGGCATTGTCAGTACAGTGGCTCAGGTTGCTGTTGTGGCCCAGGTTTGATGCCTGTCCTGGGAACTTCTGCATGCTTGTGGGTATGGCCCAAAAAATTAATTAAGCAGTTATAAACAGTGTTTAACTTGAGAGGCTGGTCAGATGATTCATTTTATAAAGTAGAAAAATGTTAAACTTTAAATCTCAGAAATTACACCTCTTGTGGAATTTAAAAAGTCTTGGTTGTGAAGATCACAATATTCACGTTGGAAGTTAGAGTTAATTTTGGCCAAAAGTTATGAAATTCTGACTTTACAGTCATCACCAAGTGATTCTGAGCACTGGAACCTCCTAAAGCTCTCGGTAGCTTCATTACAGTCATAAAGGCTAGCTGGGAAAAAAGAAAAAGAAGGTGGAGCCCAGACCTGGGACCTGTCAACCACTGTTCAGAAGCTGGTCAGAGCTGGTAGATGTTCCTCTGTAGCCATAGTCTAAGGCTTTGAAATGGGTGCGTCTAGATGGTTTTATCTCTGGGATACATATTACTGCAATATAAGTAAATTAGATATTAGATATTAAATATTTGATATGAAGTAATGGAATATTCTTCCAAGTTTTTTTTTTTTTTCATTTTATGTTCTTGTTTTCATTCCTAAGGCTAAAGTGCAGTTTTGAGCATGTGAAATGATTACTTTTAGCTTCTGTATGTGTATAAAAACGAATACGGTAACCAGTTGGTAGATAATAGTTACTGGTTTCAGTTACGCATTGTTTCACATGAGTTCTATTCAGTAACAATTTATAATTTATACATCTGTATGTTCATATGGATT
Source organism: Catagonus wagneri (assembly GCA_004024745.2). Lineage (NCBI taxonomy): Eukaryota > Metazoa > Chordata > Mammalia > Artiodactyla > Tayassuidae > Catagonus > Catagonus wagneri. Next base: position 10,717,255 of record PVHT021183630.1, on the reverse strand, counting down.
TTTATTAGATAGTCAGCATTTTATAATCTGAATATATATAAAGTTTTCTCTGGCATATTAGAAAAGTATATGATTTAACAACAAATCTTTCAATGGAATTTATTAGACAATTTGTATATTTCATATCTTTCCCCATTTTTCAATAAAATTTATGATGAACTTTAGGATTTGGCAGGTAGATTTGGGGGGGGATCAAGGGAGAGATGAATAGAAAATTGATTATTTGATTATGTAGTATCATAGCAGTCTTGTTATTATTCATAGCATCTTAAATGAAGAACACTGCATGAGATGGAGTTTCAGTTGATGGTGTTTGGGAAATGGGGAGATGTCCATCAGATGGGTTGTCTGTTTGTTTCAAGGTTGCCAACTTTGCCACGATGGAGGATGAGGAAGAGCTGGAAGAGCGTCCTCACAAGGACTGGGATGAGATCATTCCGGAGGAGCAAAGGAAAAAAGTAGAGGAGGAAGAGCGGCAGAAGGAGTTGGAGGAAATTTATATGTTGCCGCGAATTCGAAGTTCCACTAAAAAGGTGATCAAATGAGATGAAAGATATGGAAGTACTTATTTTGTTTGCCTTACCTTGTTGTCCTGATGTCGAGGGTTCTAGGGCAGAGTTAGAGGAAACTGAGCAGAGGGAAATGGAAAAATGCAGGGGGCTCATGAGCATACTTGCGAGACATTTCATCTTTGCATATTGCCTCTCCTATGAGACGGCCGAACAGGATTTGAGTTTGACTGAAATTTGCATTTTGCCCTTGCAATTAGAACTAGTAATTCTAACAGTTTGGTTCTTACTGGCAAGGCCTGTGACCTTCAGAGAGTCAAGTCTCTTTTTGCCTTTAAGTGTGTTCTTAGCACTTGGTATAAATGCTTATTAAGATTATATAACAGTGCTTCAAGTTTACAAAGCACTGTCGTAGGCGCCATCTCATTTGATTTCTGCAACAATATTAAAGTAGATAGACTAAATTTTATTACGCAGTTTGTTGGAGGTAACAAGCTTAGGTTTGTCCAAGATTGTAATAAATCAGTGTAAGCTAAAATAGTTTTCTTTGAGCATTGACTCAATGTGTGTCAATGCTTTTACACTTAAGTGACTAATTTAATTCATTTGAAAGTCCTATACTGTAGGTGCTATTATCCCTGTTTTACAAATGTAAAACAAAGGCACAGGGTAAAGCAGTTTGCCCAGGAAGTAAACATGAACCTACAATCCAAATATTTTTTTTCCAGTTTATTTAATTATGTTAGGGTATGTCTCTGGCGGTCTGAATATCCCTAACAGGTCTTTGATCACATGCCGTCTGCCTACTGCTTTCTTAAAGGAAAATTAATTTGCCTGTTACATTGAGTGTTACGAAGTTAAGTTGGGCTAGTCTTAGTCCTTAGACCTCTTAGACCTGGCATTTTGCTGCAATGTGACTTTACATTTTCAGGCTCAGACAAATGACAGTGATTCTGATGCTGAGTCTAAGAGGCAGGCCCAGAGATCCTCTGCCTCTGAGAGTGAGACGGATGAGTCTGATGATGACAAGAAGCCCAAGCGCAGAGGGCGCCCCCGAAGTGTGCGGAAGGACCTCGTGGAGGGATTCACAGACGCTGAGATCCGGAGGTTAGTAGGGCCTCTGCTCTCCCTCTGCCGCATTTGGGAGGACATGCTGTAAGCCTCAGGTTGATTGGATGCCTGACATTGATGACAAGGAGGGTGAGGAAGGCAGGAGAGTATGAGTCATGCCTTAAGGCTCCAGGATGAGTCCCTCTTCTCCCGTTGAACTTCCTTTTTGTTGCTCATTTCTTTTTACTTTTTATTCCCTGGTTGTTCTGAACATTTCACAAAGAAAGTCCAACCAAGAGGAAAGAGACTTTTGGAGGTAAACTTGGGCTGAAATTTTTTTGTTTTTATTGGAGAGTAAGAATACATACATACGTAAATACAGGTACATATGTATGTAATTATATATATAAAAGAAATAGTATAAATATAAAAAAATAAATCCCAGTCCACTTACCATCAGTGTTAGTGCTGATGTCTGTTTGGTGGTTTATTGTCCTGCAACTTGCTTCTTTTCACTTATAATCAGTTTTAGATGTCTTCCTATGTCAGTACTTACTACACATTTGTTGGTGTCTGATTCACACCCCTCTGCCATCCAGAAAAATCTGAAATTGTTGATTCCAAACCACTTTTTTTCCTAGTTGTCATATTATTTTTAATTTATTTTTATTTAGGTATTTATTTTTGCTTTTATGGCTGCACCTGTGGCCTATGGAAGTACCTGGGCTAGGGGCTGAATCAAAGTTGCAGTTGCCAGGCTACCCCATAGCCACAGCAATGTCAGATCTGAGCCATGTCTATGACCTACACCACAACTCATGGCAATGCCAGATCCTTAACCCTCTGAGCAAGGCTAGGGATTGAACCCAAGTCCTCATGGATACTAGTCAGATTCTTAACCCTCCAAGCCACAACGGAAACTCCCTCATGTTATTTTTTTAAAAGGCTGAAGAAAGTAGAAAATTTGAAGATGGTTAGCTTTATGGTCCAATCCATATTATAATTATATCAAATGGTCCTTTCAGGTTGATATTTGAAACCATGAGATCTTTATTTTTCTCTGTATGTTATATCTGTTTTTTCTTTGTTTAATTTATTATGGAAAAATATAAATATATACAAATATAACTCCCTTCTACACCCACCATGGGTATCATCTTCACCATTATGAGTTTATAATCAATCTTATATGTATACCTATTTCTGTCATCCTCTACCCCCAGTATTATTTTGAGAAGAATGTGTATTCTGCTACAGTTGAGCAGAGTATTCTACAGATGTTTGTTACGTCTGTTTGGGTTAGTGTTACTCAGATCTTCCATTTCCTTATTTTATTTTATTTTTTTGCTTTTTAGGGCCGCAGCCATGGCATATGGAGGTTCCCAGGCTGGGGGTCGAATTGGAACAGTCGCTGCTAGCCTACACCACAGCCACACAAGATCTGAGCTGCATCTGTGACCTGCACCACAGCTCACGGCAATGCCGGATCCTTAACCCACTGAGCAATGCCAGGGATTGAACCCTCAAACTCATGGTTCCTAGTCGAATTCGTTTCCGTTGCACCACAACAGGAACTCCTTCCATTTCCTTATTGGTCTTCTGCCTAATTGTTTTGTCTGTTATTGGAAATGGGGTGTTGAGGTTGCTAGTATTACTGTATTGTTTATTTCTCTCTTCAATACTGTTTTTGTTTCACGTGTTTTTGGGCCTCTTGTTAGATGCATATGTTTTAGAATATGTCTTCTTGATGGATTAGCTCTTTTCTCATTATTAAAATTCCCTTTATCTCTAGTAACAATTTATGTCTTATAGCTTATATTTTGATCCAATAATAGTGCAACCATTCCAACTCTCTTTTGGGTATTTTATGTGTGGGATCTTTTCCCTTCCTATGGCATATGGAAGTTCCTGAGCTAGGGGTTGAATCAGAGCTATAGCTGCTGGCTCATGCCACAGCAACAGCAATGCAAGATCCAGCCCACGTCTGCGACCTACACCGCAGCTAACAGCAGTACCAGATCCTTAACCCACTAAGCAAGGCCAGGGATTGAATCCTTAACCTCATAGATCCTAGTCAGTTCGTTAACCACTGAGCCACGAAGGGAACTCCTTTTCCCTTCTTTTTTATTTCAATCTGTTTGCCTATGAATCTAGCTTGCAATTCTTAGATGATTTTTTTTTTTTTTGCCTTTTGTCATTTTATGGCCGCACCCGCGGCATGTAGAGATTCCCAGGCTAGGGGTCTAATCGGAGCTGTAGCCACTGGCCTGCGCCGCAGCCACAGCAACGCAGGATCCGAGCCGCGTCTGCAACCTACACCACAGCTCAGGGCAACGCCGGATCGTTAACCCACTGAGCAAGGGCAGGGATCGAACCCGCAACCTCATGGTTCCTAGTCGGATTCGTTAACCACTGCGCCACGACGGGAACTCCCTTAGATGATTTTTAAAAATCCATTCTATCAAGCTTCCTTTTGATCTATGTCTTTAATCCATTTACATTTAATGCAGTTACTGATAAAAATAGAATTTGTGTCTGTAATTTACTGTTTTTTTTAAATGCCTTAGGTCTTTTTTGGTACTTTATTCCCCTATTACTGCCTTCTTTTGGGTTATAGATATTTTTAAGTTTACCATTTTAATTCTTTTTTTTTTTTTTTTTACTACATTTTAAGAGTTAACTTTCTTAGTGGTTACCCTGGAGATTAAAATTAGTATTTTAACTTAGAACAATTTAGTTTGGACAAATATCAACTAAATTTCAATGGTATTCTAAAACTTAACTCCAGTGTCGGTACATTCCTCCCCCTTCCTTTTGTGGTTTTACTGTCACATGGATTACATCTTTACACTTTATAAGTACATCAACATAGTCATATAATCCATTGCTTTAATGTGGTTGATATTTAAAATCATACAGGAGAAGAGAAAAGTTACTGTGACAGAAATACAAATATACTGTCTTTTTATCTACTTAGGTATCCTTCCTGAGGCTCTTAACTTTTTCATGTGGATTTGAGTTATTGTTTAGTGTCTTTTCATTTCTCCCCGAAGTACTCTTTAGTATTTCTTTTAGGGCAGGCTTGCTAGCAACAAATTCTGTATTTTTATTTATCTGGGAATGTCTTAATTTCTCCTTTTTACTTAAAAGAAGTCTTTATTATTTTTCTTTTTCTCACATTGTGTTATCTCAGTAGACCTATCTTTTCACTGATTTTTTTTCTTCTGTCAGTTCACATCTACTCCTGAGCCTCTCTAATAATTTTTTATCTTAGTTGTACTTTTCAACTCCAGAATTTATATATTTGGCTCCTTTATATAATTTCCTTCTATTGATATTCTCCATTTGGTAATATATCATTCTCAAATTTTCTTTTAATTCCTCAGACATGGATTTCTTTAGTTCTTGAATGTGTTTATAATAGCTGATTAAAATCTTTGTCTAATAAGTCCAGCTTTTGGACTTCCTTGGGGACTCTTTTCGTTGAAAACTGCTACCATTCCCTGTATGTGGACCATACTTTCTTATTTCTTTATGGCTCCTGTAATTTTTTGTTGAAAACTGGACTTTTTAAGTAATATAATGTGGCAAATCAGGAAATCAGATTCCCTCTGCCAGCCAGAGTTTTTGTGTTGTTTGTTATTGTGGCTATTTGCTTATTTAGTAACTTTTCTGGACTAGTTCTGTGAAATCTCTCTTTCTTATTTGAAGTCTGTGCTCACTTAGCTTAGTGGTCAGCTAATGATTGAACAGTCTTCTTTAAATGCCTTAAATCTGCCAACCAATAAGTCTACCAGCTTTTGCCGATGGGCTCCTTGTGTGTGTTGGGGCATATTTTCAATGCTCTGATAGGCAGTTTACAACTGTGCCTTATCCTTGAGTTCCTCTTTGTGTAGACAGAGCCTCAAGGCCAGCCAGAGGTAAGAGATAACAGCTCCTTGAGTCTTCTCTATGCATGCACATAGCCCTGTATATGTATGAGACTTCTGGATCCCCAGGAATATGCCTGAGCTTTTCAAAGACCCCCTATGGGCATCTTCTCCCCTCAGCTTTCCCAGTTTAATTTTTGGTCAGCCTGTTCATATCCCCAAATTACAATGCTGCTTCTGGCAGCTGTGGTGTTAAACCTTTGCCCCTAATTGTTTTTTGACCAATAATCTATGGACAGTGTTATATACAGAGTCAGGTCAAATGAAGACAAGCCTGAGAATGAAGTTTCTCAGGATGCTGTTGGTCAGATCAAATAGCAGTATTCTCTGGGGAAAGAGTTTTAGGGAGCTCAAACCTACTCTGCCCTCTATAGTAGCTGCTGTGTTGCTGCTTTGTACAGCTGCTATAATTGGGAAGACATAATTCTCAAGGCAGTCAGGTGTTGAGAGGGCATGGAAATAGAGCAAGTTAAAATGCCAGAGACTGCTGTATAGCACAGGGAACTATGTCCAGTCATATTATGCTTAAAGATAATATGAGAAAGGGAATGTGGATAGATGTAGGACTGTGTCATTTTGCTGTACAGCAGAAATTGACAGAACAATGTAAATCAAGTATAGTAATAATAATAGTAAAAAAAATGCCAGCGAGCTCACTGTTCATACTAAGATTCAGCCGTTTTCTTGAAGAAATGTTCATAAGATGGCTGCCTTTGGTTAATTTCCAGAGTTCCAACAAAGTTGATTTTGACAGTTTTGCCAATGTTCTTTTTTGGAGGAGCAGATTTTCACAGGTCCTTACCCCACCATTCCAGGAGTGCTTCACTGTCTCAGTATTATTTTGAAATGAATCCCAAATGACATTTCAGCTCTAAAATATTTCAACATGTAGCAATAAGAAGATATGTGGAGTTGAGGGATAATCCTCAGGTTTGATTTCATGTATAAGACTTTCCTAATTCTTGTGTCCATGTTCTTCCTTTAATATTATTTCTTAGCTTTTGTTGTATTCATTCTTATTTTCTTTAATCGCTATGCCCTCTTTCATTTTTCCCCCCTATTGTATCTCTCCTTTCACTGTCACCTAATGAGATTATTTTAGTAATTTGGCATGTTGCAGTGATGGTCTTGATATATTGTGACATCTGCGGCATATGGAGGTTCCCAGGCTAGGGGTCTAATCGGAGCTGTAGCTGCTGGCTGATGCCACAGCAATGTGGGATCTGAGCCGCGTCTGTGACCTACACCACAACTCATGGCAACGCCGGATCCTTAACCCACTGAGCAATGCCAGGGATTGAACCTGCAACCTCATGATTCCTAGTCGTATTCGTTAACCACTGAGCCATGAAGGGAACTCTTAAATTTTGCTTTTAAATGAGAATGCTGGTAGGTAGTTGTAGGGATGGGAGAGGACTACACATGGACTGGCATTTAGCATGGTTTAGGTTAGAGACTTGTGGAAGGATAGATTAGATTTTTGGTTGGAGAAAAGACTGGGGAGAAGGAGTCAGCAGAGTTTCCAGAATAGTTTTGCCTAGAAAGTTTAAAATCATGTATTATTTTACTCTGCCTTATTCCAAAAAGTATTTGAGGCAGTTCTAACAATCTTTAAGTTGTATTATTGGCCAGAAAATAATGGAAAATATTGAAGTATGGAATTGGAAGTAGTAGTAGTGGCTAAATAGCTCAGTTAACTGTGCTGGATTTTATTACAAGAGTTGTGGTTTGGAGTTCCGGTCGTTGATCAGTGGTTAATGAATCTGACTAGGAACCATGAGGTTGTGGGTTCTATCCCTGGCCTCGCTCAGTAGGTTAAGGATCCAGCGTTGCCGTGAGCTGTGGTGTAGGTTGCAGACACAGCTCGGATCCCGCGTTGCTGTGGCTGTGGTGAAGGCCAGCGTCTACAGCTCCGATTAGACCCCTAGCCTGGGAACCTCCATATGCCGCGGGTGCAGCCCTAGAAAAGGCATAAAGAGGAAAAAAAATGAGTTGTGGTTTTTAAGTCATTTATTAAATATTGAACTCCAAAAACTTGTACCTTCTAAAACTAATAATTTTTTTCCTTATTATTATTATTATTATTATTATTATTATTTTTGGCTGTGCCCATGGCATGCGGAAGTTCCTAGGCCAGGACTCAAACCCAAACCACAGCAGTGACAACACTGAATCCTTAACCACTAGGCTACCAGAGATCTCACTAAAATGATATTTAAGTCACCATTTGCAGTTATGTCCCCAAGCAGTTTCATGACCAGTCACTGAGAATAAAGTTGCTCTTTAGTTTGAATAGATTTTTAGCACTCATTATTTTAAGGTGGCCATTTTCAAAGGCATTTATGATTCATTTGTTTGATGGCAGTAGCAAGGATCGTAGCCTTTTGACAGTTTATGTGTATTTCATCAGAGGATGTGTTTTCATTAACATAGCATAAGCCTGCTTTTTAATGTGACTTATTGATCCTGTTCTTAGGTTCATCAAGGCGTATAAGAAGTTCGGTCTCCCTCTTGAACGGTAAGCCCAGTAATAGTTCCTTATCTACCTCTTTTTCACTTTTATTATGTAGCAGTTTCTTTTTATGGGTCTGCTTTCCATTTAAGGTCTGGCACCTTTTGACAGTCCAATGTTTAGACATTAATATACTCACATGCTCCAGATGACTTGGAGATGAATAAGACATAATGTAGATAAAACTGTACTTTGTTTCTAGGAACATGACAGTGAATGAAAGTAGTCTAGAGAAAGGAAAGTGAGCACAAAGAAGCAAACTAGTGCAGGTAGCTTTCAGGCACTTCATCTGCTAGCGTTATGAGACTGTTCCTTTTAATAAAGTTAATACAAAACCTTTCTGTTTTTTAAAGTGACCGTTTTGTGGACTATTCTAAGTCAAATTCTTTAGGATGGAAAGTAAGTTAGTCCTCAGTCACCGTTGGAGGGTTCTTGTTGGAGCCTCAGAATGATCAGTTAAGAAACGTGGAGAAAAGTGTCTTTGCTGGAGCAGGCTTATGCGAAACCAAGTGGCAGCTCACATGACATTAGAAAAACGGGCACAGGGCCTTGACGTGTCCCCGTTTGTCCTTCTGTAGGCTGGAGTGCATAGCACGCGATGCTGAGCTGGTAGATAAGTCTGTGGCAGATCTGAAGCGCCTGGGGGAGTTGATTCACAACAGCTGTGTATCAGCAATGCAGGAATATGAAGAGCAGCTGAAAGAAAATGCCAGCGAGGGTGAGTCACTCAGTCGCCTTCATGATTCTCCAGGACCTGGCACTCGGGGGTTGGGATCTCTGCTGCTAGAGGGCTTTTTTTTTTCTTTTTAGAAGAGCACTTGTATCACGTGGCTCCATACTTTTTTGAGATGTATATTCTCACCTGACTTTATGTGAGCTCAGTTGTAGAGTCCCAAAGATTTACTCATAAAATTGATACGCAGAGGTTACAGAGCAATGAACAAGAAGAGTGTTTTCTTTTAATGTCACTGTAGAAAGTTTAAATTGGTTTGAATGATGTAAAGACCCGAGTGGGTAAAGCTGAGTGGACACATTTGTTTTTTGGCTGTAAGGGAGGACGTTACGTACCACGAGCGTCAGCATTATCTTGGATATACATACCCATATTGTTTTGCTGTGATGAACTTAAAGGATTTAGAGAATTAAAACAAGTAAAATCGTAGATGAATATTTGTAGACGTTTTTGTTACTGTGAGACTTTCTTGGCATTGGAATTTGTTGTAATTGGATTTGACCTACTGTAGTATGTTTTGCTTACACACCAGAAGGTGCTTTTGCTTGTTCTCTAAAAGCAGGAACTGTCAGGAAAGAGCTGGAGTCCTTATTGTTAAAGGACATTGTTATAGTTGAACCTCAAAGAGATGAGGGTGTTGTCATTCCAGTTCACCGGCCTGTGGTTTACCTGTACCATTGCCCCATTCTTTTGTCACTCGTTTTTTTTGGCCATGCCCCAGCATGTAGAAGTTCTGGGCCAGGGATGGAACCTGTGCCAGCGCAGTGACCCAGGCGGCTGTTGTGTTTTTTGTCACCCTTCACTGAATTAGAGGTCACTCACAGGAGGCTCTGTCAGCTGTGGTTTAGTATTCAGGATGTGGAGGCAGCCAGTTTACATGGAATCTTGGTTCTACCATTTCTTAGCTGTAAGGCCTGAGACAAGGGGTAGCTTCTCGAAGGTCTCGTTTGCAAATGGAGTAATATTACCTACCTCAAAGGGCTTGGGTGCTTATTTGAATAACTCCATACATGTAAAGTGCTTGTCATCAGTTCTGGTTTGCAGAGTTAGCTGTTTCATTAACCAAAGAAGTAGTTGTGCTTTCTTAGGGCTATTACTAAAAAATAATAGAATTTTACTTGAATATAGTAGCCAATTTTTTTTTTTAGATTTTTTTTCTATTTTTTTGTTGTGGTAAAAAAAACACATAACATTAAATTTACCATCTTTATCATTAGATATATTTTTTTTCATAAAAGAAACTTAAATAACTTGAGTGGTTTGGACAGTGATCCAAGTATGTGTTTTTATAGCACCAAGGGTACATCTGAAAATAAATCTTAACTTTACCCTTTTTAAATTTTTCATTGTGATTGTTTTGAAAAAGTACTGTGGTCACATGGCTCAAAAATGAAAAACAAGTACCCTATTTCTTACCTTTTCTAGAGAGAAAATAAAGATATACGTGTTCAAAAAATGAATAGATAACATTTTCACATGATTAGGGGTGTAGCATGCACACTGTCCTGTTCCATTCTTGGTCCACCTCACAGCCTACTTGCAGCATTTCCTCCCTCCCACATGCCTCTTTTCTGTGCATGTTCACATTCTTCCTCCTGGCGTTGCTTAACTAGTTCTCATACCCCTGTCTTTCCTACAAACTAGTATTCTGAGCCTGGTTGATGTTTCCACTTCAAACGTAAGATTATTAATATCTCTTTTCTTAAGCTGAGAAATCTTTGTTCCTAAAAATGTTAACATAGTGATGTATTTGTCTTACACATCTTACATGTTTCCAAGTGTTAAAAACCAAGGTATTCTTAAAGGTATTGTTAAAAACCTTACTCTTAACAATAAGACTTTTCAGTGCAAACTTTAATTTCTTTTCATTTCTTTTTGTTCTCAAAATACATTTCATCAGCAATATATAGTCAAAATACCATGTTTTAATTCTCTGTGTAGTTATGCCACCAACTTAATACGTAGTTGAGCACCTTTTGTTTTCATTTCTTTTCAGATTTTAGGTATTACTTTTCCCATTTTGATGAAACTTTTTTTTTTAAATTATGTAAAACATTTGCATGGCATAAAGTCAGAACAATAAAACAAAGAGCATTTGGAGAATCTTTCCTTCATCCCTGTCTCCCAGTGCTAGTGTCGTCCTCCCTTGTAGGTAACCATTTCTATTATCCATTGTTTCTTTTTAAAAATTATAAAGTTAAGAGAGTGTGTGTCTCTGTGTATTTTCTTACTCTACAGAAGATAACATACTGTGTATTCTGTACCTACTTATTCTCTCACATGCCTCCTTCTTTTTGTAATTGCACAGTATTCTACCATGCAGATAGATATTAATCCATACTTTATTGTCCCCTAGTAATGAATAATTGGGTTATTTTCAGTTATTTACCCTTAAAAATGAAGCCACAATGAATAAGTGGTCTATTGAATATGCTGTTTCATATCTCTGCCAGCATATTCTTGGGTTAGATTTCTAGAAGTGAGATTGCTGAGTCCTGGGAAAAATACATATGTAATTTGGTTAGCTACTACCAAATTCTCCATAAATCTGATACCATTTACTTTGTTTTATTTTATTTTATTTTTTAATAACAATGAATTTTATTTCAATTATAGGTGTACAAAGATCATCACAAGTCAATGTGATAGATTTTGTGGCCCAAACCCACAGTGCATCCCCCCACCCCCCAGATTGTCTTATTTGAAAAACCACGGTTTTCCAAAATCTGTGAGTCATTGTCTGTTCTTCAAAGAAGTTCACTGTGTCTCTTTAGTTTCCACATGTAAGTGGTAGCATTGGGTGTTGCTGTCTAATTGTCTGACTGGTTTCACTTTGCACGATAATTTCTAGGTCCATCCATGTTGCTGTAAATGTTGTTATTTCGTTCCTTTTAATGGCTGAGTAAAATATTCCATTGTGTGTATGTACCATATCTTCCCTATCCACTCCTCTATCGATGGGCATTTAGGTTGTTTTCATGACCTGGCTTCTTCCCTCTCTAGCTGCTTTGAATGTAAAGTTAAGTTGTTTCTGTGAGCTTTTTCTTATTTCCTGAGGTAGGCTTGTTTTGCTAAATACTTTCCTCTTAGAACTGCTTTTGCTGCATCCCAGAGGTTTTGGAGTGTCGTATCTTTGTTGTCATTTGCTTCTAGGTATTTTTTAATTTCCTCTTTGATTTTTTCAGTGATCCATTGGTTGTTTAGTAGCGTGTTGTTTAGTCTCCACGTGTTTGTATTTTTCGCCATTTTTTTCTTGTTGTTGATTTCCAGTCGTATAGCATTGTGGTCAGAAAAGATGCTTGATATGATTTCAATTTTCTTAAAGTTACTGAGGCTTGATTTGTAGCCCAGAATGTGATGAATCTTAGAGAATGTTCCGTGTGCACTTGAGAAGAATAATTGTGGATGGATGATTTAGTACCTTTACTGTATATATGCCTTTCCTGGTGAGCCTTTTCATTTGTGGTGTTTTTGTTTCTGGTTGTGGCCTTTTCTTTTCTGACTAGAGAAGTTCCTTTAAGATTTGTTGTAAAGCTGGTTTAGTGTCGCAGAAATCTCTTAGCTTTTGCTTATCTGTAAAGGTTTTGATTTCTCCTTCAAATCTGAATGTGAGCCTTGCAGGGTAAAGCAATCTTGGTTGGAAGTTTTTCCCTTTCATCACATGAAGTGTATCATGCCACTCCCTTCTGGCCTGCAGAGTTTCAGCTGAAAAATCTGCTGATAACCTTATTGGGGTTCCCTTGTATGTCATTTGTTTCTTTTCCCTAGCTGCTTTCAAAATTTTCTCTTTGTCTTTAATTTTGGTCATTTTGATTAATATGTGTCTCAGGGTGTTCCTCCTTGGGTTTATTTTATATGGTACTCGTTGCGCTTCCTGGATTTGAGTGAGTGGTTCCTTTCCCATATTAGGGAAGTTTCCGGCTATTATCTCTTCAGATATTTTTTCTGTCCCCTTCTCTCTCTCTTCTCCTTCTGGAACCTCTATAATACGGATGTTGGTGCATTTAACATAATCCCAGAGTTCTCTGAGACTCAGCTCATTTCCTTTCAATCTTTTATCTCTTTTCTCTTCTGCATTAGTGATTTCCACTAATCTGTCCTCCACCTCGCTGATTCGTTCTTCTGCCTCCTGTTGGCTGCTTCTAATGAATTTTTTATTTCAGTGATTGTATTTTGCATCTCTTCTTGTTTAATTTTTACAGCTTGTATTTCTTTGCTCAGTGTTTCCTGTAAATTATCAATCTTTGCCTCCAGTTTATTTCAAATACCTTGCATCATCTTCAGCATCAACAGTCTGAAGTCTCTTTCTGGGAGGCTGGTAATCTCCTCATCACTGAGCTGTTTTTCTGGGCTTTTCTTTCTCCCTTATCTGAGTTATAGTTTTCTGTCTTTTCATTTTTATAGGTTTTTGGCGTGGTGACCTTTTTGCCAACAATAGAGTGGTAGCCTCTCTTAGTTCTGGCGTTTGCCTCCCCTGTGGCTAAAGTTGGTATGGAGGGGGCTTGCTGTAGGCTTCCCGATGGGAGGGACTGATAACCTGCCCACTGGTAGGTGGGGTTGATTCTTATCCCTCTGATGGGTGGGGCTTTGTCTCTGGATGAGATTAGAGGCAGGCTGTGTGCCTGAGGGGTCTTTAGGCAGCCTGTTTACTGATGGGTGGGGCTGTGATCCCCCCTGGATTATTGTTTGGCCTGGGGCTTCTCAGCGCTGATGGGAGGGACCAGGTTTTCCCAGAAATGGCCACCGCCAGAGAAATGCAGGCTGATGAATGTTCCCAGGAGCTTCACCTCCAATGCCCTTCCCCCACAACAAGCCACAGTCACGCCTGTTTTCCCAGGAGATCCTCCAAGAATTGTAGTCAGGGTCCATCCGGATTCCTCTGGAGACTGCTTTGCCCTGGGACCCAGTGCATGTGAAAGACTGTGTGTGCCTTTCAAGAATGGGGTCTCTGTTTCCCCCAGTCCTGTGGAGCTCCTGCACACAAGCCCCGTTGGCCTTCAATGCCAGATGCTCCGGGGACTCTTTCTCCCTGTGCCCGATCCCCAGGCGTGGGGTTTTGACGTGGGGCTCAGAACTCTCAGTCCTGTAACTGAGTCTCTGTGATGCAGTTACTTTCCAGTCTGTGGGGCTTCCCACCCAGGAAGTATGGGGTTGCTTCTATCGCGTAATCACCCCTCCTACCTCTTGATGTGGTCTCCTCTTTGTCTTCTGGAGTAGAATATCTTTTTTGAAAGTTTACAGTCCATTTGGTTGAAGGCTGCTCAGCATTTGGTTGTAGTTTTGTTGTTTTTTGGGAGAGAAGTTGAGCTCCAGTCCTTCTATTCCGCCATCTTAATCCAATCTCTGATACCATTTACTTTGCCCCCAACAATGTGTATTGCTTATAAGCCTCACGAACAGAATGAATTGTCAAACATTTGGATTTTTGCTACACTGATAGATCAGAAATGGTATCTCATTTTTCTTTTAATAAGCATGGTTGTATGTCTTTTCTAAGGGTTACTTGTGAACTGTTTATGCATAAATTGTGCCCATTTTCTATTGAGCTGTTGGCCTTAATTTTTAAGATCTTTTTTTCTGATAAAAGTTGCCATCGATCTCCTCTATTTTGTAAAATTTGTCTTTTGACTCTGCTTATGATAGTTCATGCAGAAAACTTAAAAAATTTATGTAGTCAAATTTATCACTCTTTTACCCTATTGTTTGGATTTCGATCAGTTAAAAACATTTTCTTTACAAATTAGAGACAAACTCATAGACAGGGAAAACAAACTTATGGTTACCAAATGGGAAGAGTAGGGGGAGGGATAAATCGGGAGTATGAGATTAACAGATGCACACTGCCATATATAAAATAGATAAACAACAAGCTTTTACTGTGCAGCACAGGGAACTGTATTCAGTATCTTGTAACAAACTAAAAGTTTTCTTTTTCTACTCTCAGGCTATGAAGGAGGTCATTGTGATTCCCCCCCCCCCGCCACCTATGTGATTTCATTTACTTTTATATCTGATCCACTTAGAGTTTTTCCTTGTGTATCCAGGTTTTTTGAATTTTGGGGTTGTTTATTCTATATGGCTACTATATATCTCAACACTATTCATTAAAGATGGTTGATCTTTTCCCCGCTGCCTGATTATTATTATTATTATTATTTTGAAGAGCTACATAATCTGCTTACAATATCAGTGTCATGTTAATGAACATTTAGCTTTCCAGTCTTTTGCTTTTACAGTGTTTGGGTAAATAATCTTTTATGTATATGATGTTTGAGCCATAGCCTTCCACCAGCATTGAATGACAGTGTCTGCTTCCTCTTAGTCTCACTGACAGAATATTTTCAAATTTCCCCCACCTGATAGGTTAAAAACGCTGTGTGTGTATATTTAATTTGCATTTCTCTTATAAATGAGGTTGAGTATTTTTCACATGTTTAGGAACCGTTTGTATTTCTTTTTCTAGGAATTGTCTCTTTATCTTTTGCCCATTTTTCTGTTGCCATCTTTTTATTTTACAGACAAGGAAACTGAGATCCAGGGAGGTTAATAACTAGAAGTGAGAGGGGAAAGGGGCCGGGGGGTAGTTTGTGCAGATCTGGGAATGAATCCTAGACTTCTGATCTTCAGAGGAGACGCCTTTCCCATTTTACCACTTTCTGTTCCAGCTCCCATCAGTATTGCTGGGATTAGCATTTGCAAGTGAAATTCTAGTGGATTATATAAGAATATTTAAACAATTACTTATAATTGTAGTGCCATTTCATTGACTTGAATTTTAAAAAAAGGGAAATCTTTTCTCAGGCTCTGAGCTGTCTTTTCTCTCCCGGGCAGGTGTCATTAGCTCATGGATTTCCAACTTGGACTCTGGTTAGCGTTGACTGCTCATTTTTACTTTTGGGATTATTTTAATTTGAAACTAGGGCTAGAGTAGTAACATTTCCATGGCTTCTTTTGTTCATCCCTTCAAATGTGTTAGGTATTAACTTGATCTCAGACTTTTTTTAGTAGAGAAGATCATCTTCTAAACCACTTTAAAAAATCAGTTAATGGGATAGTTAGAATAACAAAAGAAAAAACTTAAGCATGTAATATTACTCCTTTAAGATCATCTTACTTTAATTTTATTAATTTTAGAGCCAAAGTATATAACCAAAGGAAGTTTAAAATAGTTATAAACAATAGTAGATTAAAAATTCTAAATCTAAAAAACTGAATTGTTTAGAGATTATTTCATAAACATTAACTTGGAAAATTCTTTGCCTTATTGATTATATCTTTGAATTAACAGTCAGCCAGCAGTTTACATTGAGAGACTAAGAAGGGTTCAGGATTTGTTGACATATGTTTTCTATGAAACCTCAGCAGATTCTCACTTAATGTGTAATTGGTATTCTTTAGGGAAAGGACCAGGGAAAAAGAGAGGCCCAACAATCAAGATATCTGGGGTTCAGGTTAATGTGAAATCTATTATCCAGCATGAAGAAGAGTTTGAGATGCTGCATAAATCTATCCCTGTAGACCCTGAAGAAAAAAAAAAGTGAGTATAATGTGTGCTCATGCGTGCGTGGGTGGTTGTGCCATTAAAAAAAGCTTTGAAGTTCACTGTTACATATAGAGTATTTTCAAAGTCTTTTCTCTAACATATCAGAATGCTTTGTCTGTGTTTGTGTTTATTTCCAAATGAGAAAGGCCCCTCTTCTGATGTCCTCCTGCTTTTGAAATCTTTTCAGATACTGCTTAACCTGTCGTGTCAAAGCTGCACATTTCGATGTGGAGTGGGGAGTGGAGGATGATTCTCGCCTATTGCTGGGGATTTATGAACATGGCTATGGAAACTGGGAGCTAATTAAAACAGATCCAGAGCTGAAGTTAACTGACAAAGTAAGTAATTCTGTGATGTTGGAAATTTCTAGAAGATTTGTTATGTAATCATTATTTTTATATTACTTATTTTTAACTATTTTTTGAGGGGTGGGGAATCAGATTGGAAATTAGTACAATAGCGAATTCCTGGGATTTTTTTTATCCTTGGAAAGCTTGGTCATCTTTAGTGGACTGCGACACTGTTTTAGAGATGAAGATACTAGCCAGGTGAAATTCTGGGGAGTTTATAGGAAAAATCTAAAAATTTTGATTTTTATTATAGGTCAGATCTCATTGCAACAAATACCAGGGTAAGACTATTAACAATAAAAGCATTCTTCAGCTTTAGTTGTTGGCACTGTCTTTAAAAGCATATTTGAAACAACCATAACGTGCTTCTACACGTGAAAAAAGAATGAGCCACACCTTGGTATTTTTTGTAATGGAATTAAACACTGGCTGTACTTCTCCCACAAAATCGAGCCTCCCACCCTATCTGTTGCACATCAGGCTACTGAGTAGTAAGGCCGTGCTCAGAGCTGTAAGCAGGGAAAGCTGACTGGCTCAAATTTTAGTAGGATGTGCTCCATGTTGTGCTCCTGGCAGGGCTTTTCCTGGCACGTCAAACCACGCTCATCCCAGGTGCGATGTTCTAAGAGGGTGACAGCACCCTGCCATAAGCACTGAGACCAAATCCAGTCTGGCCTGAGAGGTCCAGCTGTGTCCTGGCATAGCTCAGTGCTCTCCGGCAATGCTCTAAGAAGCATTTTCAATCTAAAACAAAGCTTTAACCTAGCTCCAGGGATTCCCTGCTCCTGGAAGGAGGAAATCCACGACGGCTGGGATGCTCTAGCAGATGAAGCCAACAAGCCCCTCCTACCTGAGTTGTTCTACCCTGTTAACAGCACAGGTAGGAGCCAGTGGGAGAGCTGGATTTCTCCATCCCATTTTGTAAAATG
The DNA here is from genome assembly GCA_004024745.2 of Catagonus wagneri. Classification (NCBI taxonomy): domain Eukaryota; kingdom Metazoa; phylum Chordata; class Mammalia; order Artiodactyla; family Tayassuidae; genus Catagonus; species Catagonus wagneri. Next base: position 10,699,700 of record PVHT021183630.1, on the reverse strand, counting down.
AGAACGGCTCATAAGGGATTTGCAGTGACTGGGAGCCATGGACATGAGATAGGATCTGAGGCTTTGTCTGTATTTTGGGTGGTTGGGGAGGGAAAGGACTGCTCAGTTGTTGTCATCTCTGTTTATCCTGATCCACTAACCGGGACGTGGGCCATGCCGGGTGCTTCTCTTCCTTTCCTATTTGAAGATTCTGCCCGTGGAGACAGATAAAAAGCCCCAGGGGAAGCAGCTGCAGACCCGAGCAGACTACTTGCTGAAGCTTCTCAGGAAGAGTCTGGAGAAGGAGGGGGCCGTGACAGGCGGGGAAGAGGTGAGTTCAGCTGCCAGCTGGGCGTCCTCCCGGGGCCTGAGGCTCCTGCCCTGCAAGGCCAGGTATGGGAAGAGATGCCCTCTCTGGATGCTGCATGGAAAGGTACCTTCTCCTTGCTAGGTGTTGTAGAAATTAATAGAAATGTTCATTTAATAACCGACCAGAACATTTTGGCAACTTCCTTACAAACCCCTTCTCCTCAGATACTGCCTCAGAATAGTTCTCATCTCTCCCTGTGCCCTTGGTCCAGACACACTCTTGCTGTTTCTTTATGCTGCTTCCTTAATTTTGGAACCTAGTTCTTGTTAACTGTGTGAATATCACTGGGTTTGCCTGCTGTTAGAGCTAACATAGCTACTTGTAATCCTGGGTCCCAGTTAAGTCAGATATTGGTTTTCAATTACGATTGCCTTACTCGCTCAGTGGAAAACATCAACCAAGTTGCTAATGGGCTCACTGGAGCTTTATCTTCTTTTATTACTCCACCTTTTCCTTTTAGTTCAGAACTAGAAAGATGGGAATCTCAGTTAGGAGATGCTGTAAGTCAACAGCTGGTACTAGCAGCCTTTGCGTGTTCATGTTCCTTAAGTGCTCTTAGAGCTATGCCATTTGTATTAATTGCTTTGTATCATAAACAAAGCAAATTTTGGGGAAAAAATCCTAATCCTATACTTTAGCCTTATTCACATAGTAGTGTCATAAGTAATGTAATTCTCCAGATAACATGTTGATATCTGTTGAGGATATTCTGTAAGTTAGGTCCAGGAGAGACAGATTAGATCATGTTTATACTTAAGTCATATTTGATTGAGCAGATAAATACTTTTTCCCTATATGTAGATATAGCATGCTTCTAGGTTTTTTTTTTAAAGTTTCTGCTATTGTCTTTTATATATTATCTTTATTTGTATCTTTGTAAGTAAGGTGTTTTCCCTTCTTTGAATTTTATCTTTTAATTGAATTCCAGAAAAATATCAAGCAATCTGTTTTTGTGTAGTGTAGGATATGTATAAAGCTTATAGCTTCCTTTTCTTTTTTTCTCCTTCAGGTAAAATTGGTTCCGCTTCTTTGAATTTCCTATGAGTTTTCTCGTTTGAATTATATGGCTGCTACTGTTCCAAAGAATCATAATATTATTTGGTCATGTTTTGAGGGACTTGATTTGTAGTTTTATTATCATTTTCTTTCCCTTTCCAGGCCAAATTAAAGAAGCGGAAGCCTCGAGTAAAGAAGGAAAACAAAGCACCCAGGCTGAAAGATGAGCATGGAATTGAGTTTTCATCTCCTCGACACTCAGATAATCCATCAGAAGAGGGAGAAGTAAAGGTATGAGGCTGGATTTCAGTTGAGATTATCTTTTAAGCTCCATTACTGTACCAGCTGATATAAAGCCATTTGAAATGTGTTTGGTTTACATGCCAGAGTAGATAAAATGAAAGAAAGGAGTTCCCATTGTGGCTCAATGGTTAACGAACCTGACTAGAATCCATGAGGATGTGGGTTCTATCTCTGGCCTCACTCAGAGGGTTAAGGATCCAGCATTGCCTGAGCTGTGATGTAGGTCACAGATGCAGCTTGGATCCCACGTTGCTGTGGCTGTGGCATAGGCCGGCAGTTGTAGCTCTGATTTGACTCCTAGCCTGGGAACCTCCATATGCTGTGGGTGTAGCCCTAAAAAGAAAGAAAAAAAAAGGAAAAAGAAAAAATATATATGTCCCTGCTTAACCTGTGAGAGATGAAAATATAGTTGCTCATTTAAAATAGCAATTAAAAATCTATAGATAATAGAATGAATGGAAGGAACCATGCAAACTTTAATGATAAAGGGCAGTTGACATTCCAGCCTCATTGCTGGGAGCGATAGGGAGTGGTGGAGACTGGTTAACTAGACAGATCATGCCTAATGTGTAGGGGCAGCTATTATGCAATTCAGTTCATTGTTGGACCAAACAAAACTCATATGTGGATCCAGTTTGGCCCAAGGCTTGTCAGTTTGTAAACTGTGGTCTAAGCAAAGTGAAAAGTAAATTGGT
>PVHT021183630.1:10661244-10697257 GCA_004024745.2 Catagonus wagneri | reverse complement strand
TTCGATCCCTGCCCTTGCTCAGTGGGTTAACGATCCGGCGTTGCCGTGAGCTGTGGTGTAGGTTGCAGATGCGGCTCGGATCCTGCGTTGCTGTGGCTGCGGCGCAGGCCAGTGGCCACAGCTCCGATTAGACCCCTAGCCTGGGAACCTCCACATGCCGCGGGTGCGGCCATAAACCCACGGCCATAAAATGACAAAAAGGCAAAAAAAAAAAAAAAAAAAAAACGTAAATTGGTATAGCATTCAGTGTGTTGTTTCAGTGAGTGACAACTTATTGCTCTTCAAGTGCCATTGCACTTTGAGATTAGTTACAGGAGGATCAGCAGTGGGTACATGAACTAGCATGGATTTGAGTCAAGCATTCATGAATTCATATACTAGCAACCTCACCTATGACTGCCTGGCAAGTATATAATCTCTTTGGTCCTCAGTTTTTTCCATCTGTGAAATGGGAATGGGAATGTCTCTGTTGAAGGGTTGATGTGAGAAGTAAAGAGATTTAAGTGAAGAGCATCTGCCTCTACAGGCCTCAGTTGAAGCAGGTGGCTTCAGGGGTATGTGCTTGAAAACAAGCTTCTGTGGATGTAGTCATGAACCACTGGGGGCAGTGCTTTTTTCTTCAGAAAGCAAATGAGGAAATATAAGGGTTGTGGCAAAAACTCAGCCTTGTTTGTTTTCTAGGATGATGGCTTAGAGAAGAGTCCGATGAAAAAGAAACAGAAGAAGAAAGAGAACAAGGAGAACAAGGAGAAACAGATGAGTTCTAGGAAAGACAAGGAAGGGGACAAGGAAAGGAAGAAGTCAAAAGATAAGAAAGAGAAGGTATGGATGTCATTCTACTTACTGAGATGCCCGAAGCCTTCGAAGTTCCCTTCTAGGATTTAGAAATAGAATGGGGTTTGAGAGCCCTGATATAATTGTCCTTTTATGAGTGTATCCCAGAAGGAAACATGGGACCGTCAGGTGATGCCCACACCTCTTCCTGCAGAGAGAGGAGAGTGTGTGAGTTTGGGTTGTTCTTTAATATAAAAGCCTTTACTTGCTCTTTTATTACACATTTCAGAGGGGTTATTTGAATGAGAACAGGTGACTGCTTGATGCATGTTCTCTGACTCATGGTAGAAGAGCACAGTCCACAGATAAATCCGAATATGTGAAGGGTTTAGGATTCAAACCAAATATTGTGAAGAGTTAAGCTTTCGGAGTAGAAATGGATGAAAAGCCCTGCTGTTTTATCATCCTCACATTGGGCTTTTATGAAGTTCATTCCAAACCGTAGAATTCTGGTAGAGTTGCATCTTGCTGACTTTTGACAAAGTTGTTTTGCAGTTAATATTTAATCATAGTTAAAACACACAAACAAATAATTACTTTAATTCCACCATCCAGTTATAACTCTGATTTCTTTCTTTCTTTCTTTGTTTCCTTTTTTTTTTCTTTTTTGGCCGCACCCTTGACATGTGGAAGTTCCCAGGCCAGGGATCGAACCCATGCCACAGGAGCGATGCAAGCTGCTGCAGTGATGATGCCAGATCCTTAACCCACTGTGCCACATGAACTAACTTCTTTCTTCCTTCCTTCCTTCCCTTCCTTTCTTCCTTCCTTCCTTCCCTTCCTTCCTTCCTTCCTTCCTTCCTTCCTTCCTTCCTTTTATGGTTGTACCTGTGGCATATGGAAGTTCCCAGGCCAGGGATCAAACCTGTGTCTCTGCAGTGACCAAGACACTGCTTCACATCTTTTTTTCGTCTTTCAGGGCTACACTGCGGCATATGGAGTTTCCCAGGCTAGGGGTCTAACAGGAGCTGTAGCCGCCAGCCAGTGCCACAGCCACAGCAACGCAGGATCTGAGCCACGTCTGCAACCTAAACCACAGCTCACTGCAACACCGGATCCTTAACCCACTGAGCAAGGCCAGGGATCGAACCCGCAACCTCATGGTTCCTAGTCGGATTCGTTAACCACTGAGCCACAATGGGAACTCCTGGAATATTTTTATTATGCATATAAGTTCAAATATAAAATAAAAATCAGACCAGATTAGGTAGCCTTTTCTCCCCACTTAGCAATATATCACGAAAAGCTTTCCAAGTGAATAAATACAAGTTAAACATTTTGGAAGCAATTTAAGTCTCCCATATTGAAATTATATTCAGATTCCTTCCTTCCTTCCATCCGGCTGCACCTGCAGCATATGGAGGTTCCCAGGCTAGGGGTAGAAGCGGAGCTATAGCCGCCTGCCCAGGCCACAGCGACGCCAGATCCGAGCTACGTCTGCAAACTACACCAAAGGTCACAGCCACACCGGATCCTTAACCCACTGAGTGAGGCCAGGGATCGAACCTGCGTCCTCCTGGATACTAGTCAGATTCATTTCCACTGAGCCATGATGGGAACTCCACGTTCCAATTTCTAATGTTAAACTGTGCTGTGACAGAAACCTTTCTTTACATTTCCACAGAAAGACACTTTTTTTTTTAGGGTGAAATATTGAAAAAAATAAAAGCACAAAGAACAGTTTTAACTAGCATCATGTATCCATTGCCCAGATAATCACAACCTTTTGTTAACATTTCTCATTTTTACTTCATGTAGCTTTCTTTTGGCTACTGTATTTGGTGCTCCATGCCCTCATTTACCAAGACTCCCCCTAGGTGAAGCTCCCCCCGTTACTTCTCTCAATTTCATCACTCTTCCTCCCTCTTTTCTCATTCTGCATAACACTGAAGTTGGTGTGAAACCTTCCTACCCATGTTTTTATACTATTACTACATAGTATGTAATCATAAACAAGGTATAGTACTATTTTATGTTTTTAAATGTTCATACATAAAGTTTTTTATATACCTATCTATATCTATCTGTATCTTCATCCTTCTCTACTCTTTCATGGTTAAATGAACTTTATCCATGGGATTCATGTAAATTTCAGTCACAGTTTTTTAGTTAATACAGTTTCCACAATCAAAGTGTATGTTCATTTATAAGCTGTTAATGAAAGTTGCTATATGCTATTCTGTGAGAGCTCTGCCAGTTAACAATCTTAACCTCTTGGTGACATTTTATACGTTTTATGTATGAGTTCATGGAGGCCAACATAGCACTGAGAAAGGTAAAATAAGTTTAAAGACAAGTGGGAAAGATGTTTGATTAAGCTGTTAATCCAGTAGTTTTGGCTTCATTGTAGCTCAGGAGACTTTACCTTTTTTTCTTTTTAAATAACTGAGGCCATCCTGTGTATCCACTGTAATGATGTCATGTAGATAAGAAGTTTAAATTGTAAGACAGGAATGGCCATGGCTCTGTAACTCAAATGGCAATGACTCTTTGTAACTCTTTTTTAAAAGCCCAAAGGTGGTGATGCCAAATCTTCAAGTAAATCAAAGCGATCTCAGGGTCCTGTCCATATCACAGCAGGAAGTGAACCTGTCCCCATTGGAGAGGATGAGGATGATGATCTGGACCAGGAGACATTCAGCATAGTAAGTCCTGAAATTGAGAGACACAGGGTCTAGCCACAGTGCTCGCCAGGGCTCTGCCTTTCATAGTTCCTGCCACACAGCCTCAGTTGGTCTAAGCATTAGACCATTGCTTTGGAAACACATTGCTTCTAATATCTAAAGACCTTGTGGTCTGGAATGAGCTGGTAGGATGAGATTTTCTCACTCTACCCCCAGTGAGAAAGAATTTTAAGAAAAGTGTTTCATGTCTTTTGCTCCTGGTCAGAAAGGCTGCAGGGGCCTTTTGAGGCATTTGGAAGACGTGTGTTCACTGAGCTGCATTGGTTGACTACTTGCTCAGTGCCAGCCCCTTGAATTACCATGTTGAATAGATGGCTCTTTCCAGCATCCTAGATCTTACATTTGAGTAGGGGAGGTAGATAATCACACAAATCGTGTTTGTGCTCCTGTGATGGGCCAACAGGGGAGAAAGACCAGATACCGAGAAAGGGATTTGACCAGGCAGGGATATCAGGAAGGCTTGTTTAATTAAAGAAGAGATCCTCGAATTGGGTTCTAAAGGAAATGGGAAAGGCAACAGAAGAGGGGAAGGAAGAACCCACCAAGGCTAGGCCTGAGCCCGCCCAGAGGCCGTGTGGCAGGACCAAGGGTGGTCCACTGAGGAGTTGCAGGGGGCTGCCGTGGCTGGAATGCTTCTCAGCACGGGGGCAGCATGGCGTGAGACGAAGCTGGGGTCTTGGCTGCCTGAGCCAGCGTAGGGGTGAGCATGGCCGCTTCTCCATGCTTCCGTGTTGTGGTGCTGGGTGCTAAGACATGGCCTGGCTGTGGTCTGTCTCCTCCTATGAGATAGGGAAGGTGAGGGCAGTGGTCCTGGACCAGGTTGTATTGGGATGGAAACAGGCCAGTGCATCCACGCATCCACAGGGCCCGTGGCCCCTTTTTAGAGCTGCGCGTGTATGTTTCGTTGTGCTGCGCTCATTTTCCTTCTGGACCTCTCCTGTGATTTCTTCCTCCCCAAACTGCCACACATCACAGTTCATCTGAACAGTTAATTTCGTTTCAAAGAGAAAACAGATCTTCTTCCAAATCTCAAAGTATTCCTGCTCTGGGGCAGCAAAGGGTGGAATTTTGACCTCATCCTGCTAGGTAGTCTCTTTCTTTATGCTTTTCTCTCTGTTTCCTAAAACCTGTATTTATGTGTGTATGTATTTTTTTTCTCTTTACACTTATCTCATTTTTCTTGAATTCCTTTACTCTTCTGCCTGTGAGCTCTCTGAGGGCAAGTATCATGTCTTTATGAAGTATATGTGAATGCCAGAAGTATATTAATACATAAGTAAATTGAGTAAATGAGTAAATTTATTACATAACCAGCTCTCTGATCTGTTTCCTGCTTCTTCCTTCCCCAGTATTTATAAGAGGAAAAAATCACCCTAATGCTTCAATGGTACCATACTATCGAATCAGTGCCACAGCAGTGACCCAAGCCACTGCATTGACAGTGCCAGATCCTTAACCTGCTGCACAAGGGAACTCTGCTCTTTTATTTTACGACATCTTTTAAAAATTCAGAAGAATTTCAGGAATGTAATATGCATTGACATAGGTACCATGAAGTTCTTCCAAATCTGAAGTTTTTAGGCTTAAACTTTAATGTTGAAGCTCCTGATCTTGCTTTTTGTTAACCTTCCCAAAAGTGGCCACAATTCTAAATTCGGTATAAATCAAATCATGATGCTCAGGTATGATTTGAGAGTTTTACTACCATGTCTCTAAATACAGTAATAGCTCACATAAATAGCCAGGTGTTATTAGTGTGCTTTTTTGTGTATTTTCTCCACAACAACCTGTAAGGTAGATAATTATCTCCATTTTACACCTTAAAAATAAGATGGAGAGTTAAGTAACTTGTCCATGTCACACAGTTAAACTGTAGAGCACAGATTTGATCCAGGCAATTTGGTACGAGTGTCTGGGTTCTCACTGTTGTTTTACACAGCCTCCCATGTGCCCATAAACAGCATATACTCTTGCTTTCCATGTTTAAAAAATATCTATAAATGCCACATAGTGTGTATGTCGTAACTTCAGTTTCTTCCCTCAGCATTTACACTTTTGAGATTTATCTGTGTTGATAATTGTCTCTGATTTCAGTGTTTTTGACTTCCACAATTCATTACTTCTCCTATTGATAGACATTGGGGTTTTCCAAATGTTCACTACAACAGATAGGCTGCTGTGAAATTAAATGTTTTCTTGTGCACATGTGTAAGAGCATCTCTAGTGTATAGCTTGAGCAGAAGAGCTAGTATTTCTTTGGGTCTGCACATATACTGCTTTATTAAATACTGTAGAGCTAGTTTTCAAAGAGATTATCATGCCCCTCTTGCAGATGAGGAAACAGCTGTGCTTGAGAGGTCATTGCTCCAAGTGATGGAGCTGGGACTTGCACCACAGGGTTCTCTGACTCTAACAGTTTTCCTTGTTCACTGGCTTTACCTGCTTCTCCTCTAGCTATTATATGGCCTGCGGGTGGGCTGTGTTTGCTATGGGAATTTAGGGCACCACATGCTCAGGAGAAGATGTCTTTGCTGAGGATATTTTATGTTTCTACTCTGTTGGCCTGTTCCAGTGTAAGGAGAGGATGAGGCCTGTGAAAAAGGCATTGAAACAGCTGGATAAACCTGACAAGGGGCTCAATGTGCAAGAACAGCTGGAGCACACCCGGAACTGCCTGCTGAAAATTGGAGACCGGATAGCCGAGTGCCTTAAAGCTTACTCAGACCAGGAGCACATCAAACTGTGGAGGAGGTAACCAGCCTTGGCCTCAAATTGCCCGGTTCAGTTTGATGACAGAGTGTGTGTTGGGTTTCTATTTTTGTTTTATAAAACATGGCACAGCCACCTAATGAAAATTTTTTTTTTTCCCAGCAAAAGCCATCTGTTGGCAACATACTTGCAGGCTTCAGTTTTCTTTTCCTGAAATAGACCATTCCTCTGAGGCCAGTCTTTGAATGGGCAGGATGATGTCATTATTTTATAGAGAAATACGGTGATACTGGATTTGCAGGTCTGTTCTCAGAATAAAGTCTCAGCTTTAAACCGTGGAAGGCATAGAAATCTAATTTCACTACCATAGCCATCTCAGGTTAATATTCAGGTATAATTAAATAACTAATTGGCTGTTCCCTGCTAGTAGTCATGAGTGGGAACAAAGGCGACAACCACCAGAGCTATGAATTCTCTTCTCTTTAATAATTGAAGAGTTCTGGTAGTAACTTGGATCAATGCAGTTAATCCAGAACTTTAGTTTGTAAGGCATTATGACTTATGTGTATTCATTTATATATTCACCTTTGATGTTTTTAGAAAACATGAATGGAATTTCTTGAAGGCAGTTGTAACATTGTCTCTTTCCCTACACCACAGTTACTTTGAACTCATATACTTCATGGTTAATATAATTATCTTTGTATAATATGCCTAATATCACTGGATTGGTTTTTGAGTGAAAAAGAATCTAAGAAAACGTGTCATGATGCTATCCATAGCATGGTTCACACTCATTTTAAAAAATATGTAAGTTTTTAAATGTTACTTTACTTCCCTTTTACACTGTTGCCAACTGCCAGATAACTAGCCATCTGACTTTCTTTTTACCTACCTGATTCCCAAAGCTCATCATAGTGCCTAAATCCATGAAGCTAGGGAATACTGTGCACTGGGGCCAGGCTATGTTTAAATGCACTGGACGCTGGACACGGTGGTCCCAGCCAGCTCTTTAAGTACACCGGACACGGTGGTCCCTTCTAGGTCATAAGGAGTTGCTTGCCCCTCCTAGAGCAACTATCCATCATAAGGTAGTAATTGGAAGACCAAGTATAGTAGGAATTCCAAGAAGGAGGAAGAACACACAGAGGAGTAGTCAGAGAGGTAAGTCTTCCTAGAGGTAGACAGGTACGCTTGAGCTGCTTGGAGGAAGAGAGGTCTCAGGGTCCAGCAAAGGCTTGAAGTGTGAGGAGACTGGGAAGGTTTTAGGGTTTAAAGGCAGTTTGTTAAGATGATTGAAACCCTATTAGAGAAGGCTTTAGAAAGGTAAATGGCTTTCCACATGATGTAGCAGGTTTACCAGTCAGGGAACTGGCACAGTGTCCTCTGAGTGGTGTGGCGCAGCATGGTATATCTGCTCTGAAGGAAGCATGAGGGGATGTGAGGCTTCTTTTCCATCTCACAGAGGGTAGCTTCTTGCTCTGCACATTTGTTTTATCAGCCACCCTAGGGGGAGTACAGTGGAATTGGAGCAGAGGAGTCCCTTGGAGTTTTAAGGAAGAAATGACAGGCCTTGGTGGTGACAGCTGGGAAGAAAGAAGGGGCGGCAATGCAGAGATGCCCAACTATAGGTCCCAGCATTAGGAGATGATGATAGTGATGCGTTGCACGGCAAAGTCCGGGAAATGCAGAAGGTGGAGGAAGACTGAAGTCCTAGGTGCCACTGAAATAAATTAGAGGGGTTTTAGCTAAGAGACAGAACTGTCATCCCCAGACCCATCAGTCAAACTCTGTTTGACAGTCGCATCTAAAGATGCTATTTAGTATTGATGCAAAGACCTGAAAGATTATTTCTATAACCTAAATTCTGTACTTGGAGAGTATTCCACAGCGAAATCCAATAGCATGCTTAAGTTCTCCGGTGACCTCACAGATTAAGATCCAGCATTGTCACTGCTGTGACTTGGCTCACTGCTGTGGTGTGAGTTTGATCCCTGGCCCGGGAACCTTCCGCATGCCATGGGCGCAGCCCACCACCCCCACCCCACCCCCAATTCAGTAGCATGCCATCCCTAAAGAGAATAAGTAGTTATTTTAAAAATCCTATAATTTACCAGAATTTTTTTTTTTTTAGGAACCTATGGATTTTTGTTTCCAAGTTTACAGAATTTGATGCTCGAAAATTGCATAAGTTATACAAGATGGCCCACAAGAAAAGATCTCAAGAAGAGGAGGTACAATACAAATTTAATTTTGATTCATACAGATAGAAACTAATTCCTCAGAAATATTAATTATTTTTTTTTCTGGGGAGATGATCACAAACTCATAGGTAGTTTGTACTAGAAACGTCACTGGTTCTCTGCCTTACTTTACAGATGGAGGTCCAGGTCTAAGAGGGGTTGCAAGACTCCCCAGGGCCCACCCTGTCTTGTACAGTGGACTCCTTCACCCTGTTAGTGGTACAGTTTGTCCGTATGCTCTGCTATTAGTCAAACTAACAGTTAAGACCTGATGGATAAAATAACCAGTGTACTAGAACCAAACAGTATTGAAATTCTGACAAGGGGTTACTCTGGGTTTTTAAGTCCTGGAAAACATTTATTTACCAGGCCTTTTCTTCCATGTGCACAGGTCTTATAGTAGCTTACAAACTTCTGATATGGAACAAAGTTATGGGTGGCACATACTTTTTCTGTTATTTTCTGGGCCATGTGTACTTGTCCTTCCAGCTTTTGTACGAAGAGTTCCAAGTGCTCATGTAAAGGAGTGAACATGAGGAGCGGCCCAGAAGCTGCCTCCCCTTCTTTGGTGTACGGGGATGGGCACAAAGTGACTTGGCTCATATGCTGCAGGGGCAGTGTTCCTTGTGTGGGCATGTCCCTTTGCAGATCTGCTGACTTGCCACATGGGGCCTACCCAGATTAGTCATGTAGGGCCATTTAATACTCCCTTCACTACCGTGTCAGCTCTGTGAAGGCAGAGGTTTTATGTCTCTCATCCTCTGCTGTGTCCTCAGCACCTGGAATGGTGCCAGGCGCACAGCTCTGATTCTCAGAAGTATTTGTTGCATAAACATATCCTGTGCCCAGCAGTGTGTTCAGCTCTAGAGTAGTGCCTTCGGGTAGTCTATAATTTAATTTTACATGGGAGAATGTGATATAGCCATAATATACAGGATAATAGGTTAATATTACTGAATGTCAGTATAAATTTTATGCATTATGCAAAGTCTTTGAATGACTAGTCAGGAAAGGCCCCAGGAGGGAATGAAATAGTTGAGAAAGTGAAAGTTAGGATAAGTGTTTGAAGTTTAGGAGAAAGTGAAAGTTAGGATAAGTGTTTGAAGTTGGTCAAATGATGTGAAGGGCTCGAGGGCTTTTAGTCTCGGTGTCAGAAGTTAAGATGAGGTGGATCGCAGAAGTAGTATAGCATACACTCACAACCTTTCTGGGGGACAGTCCAGTAAGATTTACCAAAAGACCGAAACATGTAATTCTCCTTCTAAGAATTTAGTTGAAGGCAATAATTAAGGATTTAAATGTGTTTATATGGAAATGACTCAATATATCCATATCGGGGAATAAATATAATATTGTGGAAATAGGTATTCACATAAGATTTTTCACAATACATTAAGTGAAAAAAGACTATTAAATAATAATTTTGTTTACGAAAACACACGCGCGCACACAGACTTATTTTCCCTACTGTGATTTTTCTTTCCGCGGTTTCAGTTACCCACAGTCAACTATGGTCTGAGAATACTAAGTGGAAAATGCCAGAAATAAACAATTCATAAGTTTTAAACTGCACACTGTTCTGAGTAGCATGATGAAATCTCGTGCTGTCCATCCTGCTCTGTCCTGTCTGGGAGGTGAATGGTCCCTTTGTCCAGCACATCCACGCTGTGTATACTCCCTGCCCATTAGTTACTCAGTAGCCGTCTCGGCTGTCAGATTGACTGTTGTGTTATCATAGTGCTTGTGTTCAGGTAATCCTCATTTCACTTAGTAATAGTCCCAAAGCACAAGCAATTGATGCTAGCAATTCAGATATTCTCTTGTTATGCCTAATTTATAAATTAAACTATTTTCGGTATGTACATACATATAGAGTTCAGTACTACTGGCAGTTTCAGGCAACTGTCTGGGGTCTTGGATGTATCTCCTGTGGGTAAGGGGGACTGCTGTATATAAAGGGGGACTACTGAATATAAATAAACACACAAAATGGCTCAGAAAGACATGGACCAAAGTATTAACAGTAATTCCTTTGGTGGTGAGAGTTTGGGTCACTTCACATTTCTTTTTTTTTTTTCTTCCTGTTTTTTCTGCTTCTTTGTGTTGAATATTTCACTTGTGTGGTAAAGATATGGTACCACATTAAGTATGGTACTACTTAAACATGTAGATGTTTAACTTGATGACTTTGGCATGGAAACCAGTTCCTACTGGACCATTCGGAGGTGGTTGGTTCTGGTTAGCCTAAGGAAGTTAGTGGTCTTGGTTTTATGTGACCCAAGAGCATCTCTGAGAAAGCTGACAGCCTGGGCACCTGTTCCTTACCCTGTGCAGTGATGTCCAGTGGTCCGTGCCCCTGTTCGGACAGGTCCCGGTCAGTGGAGACTGGCTTCCTTGTAGTGGCCTAGTATACTCGTTGAGCAGCAGGTGGAGCTCTGTGAAGTTGTTCATGCTCTGGGAGCTCAGTGGAGTTTAAGAGATTTTTTCCCTAAGAAGGTGGTAAACGGCAGGGAAGCGAAGAGAGACTTGTCAGAAGTCAAGAGGGAAGTACTTAAAGGTGATGATCTTTATATTGTTCTTGGGAATTCCGCTTGAGATCCTGAGAGTCTTTGGTTTCCTTTTACTCTGTAGGAGCAAAAGAAGAAAGATGATGCGATTGGTGGTAAGAAACCATTTCGACCAGAGGCCTCAGGTTCAAGTCGGGATTCCCTGATGTCTCAGTCCCACACCCCTCACAACCTTCACCCTCAGAAGCCTCATTTGCCTGCCTCTCATGGCCCACAGATGCATGGACACCCAAGAGATAACTACAATCACCCCAACAAGAGACACTTCAGTAATGCAGGTGGGTCATAAAGTCGAGTTTTTAAAAAGAGGTGCCAGGGAGTTCCCGTCGTGGCTCAGCAGAAAGGAATCTGACTGGTATCCAGGAGGACGCAGGTTCGATCCCTGACCTTGCTCAGTGGGTTAAGTAAGGATCTGGCATTGCTGTGAGCTATGGTTTAGGTTGCAGACGCGGCTCAGATCTGCCATTACTGTGGCTGTGACGTAGGCCAGCGGCTACAGCTCCGATTCGACCCTAGCCTGGAAACCTCCATATGCCGCGGGTGTGGCCCTAAAAAGACAAAAAAAAAATGTGGTGTCTAAAGAAAATAATTTTATTTTCCAAAGGTGGTAGCTGGACCTTTGTGCTTTATTCTCTTCCTTCACATTTGTTGTCCTCTTTGTTTTCGGTGAGATAGAGCAGGAAATAAAGATTCAGAAGGCTGCTAGTTCAACTTTAAGAAGAACACAGTCACCATAAACAAAAGGCAAATAAGCGATTGAAGGAAAAAGTTTATGTACAACAATTGAATAGTTAAAACTGCTAATATGAAAAACCCCTTATAAATCTGTAACAGAAGGATAACCAAATAAAAAATGGGCAAAAGTTAGGAATAGGTAATTCCTATAGAAGAGGAGATTCAGATGGCCAGTATGACAAGATGACCAACATCGTTATTAGGGAAATGTAAGTTAAAGCGGCAGTAAGTTAGCCAATTTTATTGCCTATGCAGATCAGTGAAAATTAAGAGCGAAGTTCAAGAGCTCCCGTCGTGACACAGTGGTTAACGAATCCGACTAGGAACCATGAGGTTGCACGTTCGATCCCTGGCCTTGCTCAGTGGGTTAACAATCCGGCGTTGCCGTGAGCTGTGGTGTAGGTTGCAGACATGGCTCAGATCCTGTGTTGCTGTGGCTGCGGTGTAGGCCAGTGGGTACAGCTCTGATTAGACCCCTAGCCTGGGGACCTCCACATACCGCAGGTGTGGCCTAAAACGATAAAAAGGCAAAAAAAAAAAAGTGAAGTTCACACAAATAGCTAAGAGTATGAATTGCTACAGTCTTTCTAGAAAATAATCTGAAATGTCTAAATACATTGGCCCTTTTTCTGGAAGTCTCCTCTGTAGAAATGTAAACACATACATGCATGAGGATGCTATTACAGCCTTATAATGGCAGAAAGCTGGAGATAACTTGACTGCCCATTAATAGAATGGTCAGATGAATAGAGGGCATCTGTACTCTAAGTAGCAATATTAAAAAGAATGAGTTGGCTTTATAGCTTAAAAAAAGGGAAAAAAAGCATCAGTAGCCACAAAATCTCGTGTGTCGTGTTTAAATGTATTGATGTGAAAATCAAATAACATAAGCTTAACCATTTTAAATGAACAGTTCAGTGGCACTTAGTACATTCACGCAGTTACCACCTGTATCAAGTTCTGAAACACTTTGATTACCCCAAAGAAAACCCTGTAACCGTTATGCAGTCACTATTCATTCTGCCCTCTCCCCAGCTCCCGACTGGGCTACCACCAGTCTGTTTTCTATCTCTGGATTTACTTATTCTGGATACTTTGTATTAACGGATTCACACAGAATCATACGTATCTGACTTCTTTCACTTGGCGTCTGGTTTTCAAGGTCCATCTAGTTTTCAAGGCCCGTCCTTGCTGTAGCATGTATCAGTACTTAATTCCTTTTGGGGAATAATGGAATGATACCCCATTGTATGGTTAGGCTACAGTTTGTTTATTGATTAGTTGATGGACATCTGAATTATCTCTGCTTTTTGGCTGCTGTGAATTGTATAGCTGTGCGCATTTGTGTACAATTGTTAGAGTACCTATTTTCAGTTCTTTTTAGGTGTATACTTAGGAGTGTGGAGTTGCTGGGTCATGTGATAATTCTATGCTTAACTTTTTGAGGAAGTACCAAACCGTTTTACATCATATTTGAATAATATATTGGTGTAAGCATAGAAAAAGATGTGAAAACATACACACAATAGCATTTACCTTAGGTTGGTACAAATGTGGTGGAATTGGAGGAAATTAATAATTTCTTCATTGTGTATTAACTACACTGGTCACAATGAGCATGAATACTTTAGAGATAAAAATAGAAAGAAGAAAGCATATAGAGTAAAACGTAGAAGAATACTATTTATATAGAAGCATAATATAAGATTTTTCAGAATCAAATGTTCCATAATAATCAAAATAAAATATACATTTCTTTCTAAACTTCAGTGTTAGGATTTCTATTTGATTTTTTTTAAGTACACTTTAGTTTTCTGGTAAAACTCTCAGAAAAATTGATTTTCTCCATCTTTTCCTCTTTTTTGGAATGCATTAATTATAGGTATTTAAAAATTCTTGTCTGCTCACTCTGGTATCTGAATTATTTTAAGCCATTTTGTGTTGTATGCTTTTTTCCCCCCCTTGGTTTTCAGTCATACAATCCTGTCTTTTGGCATGCCTAGTTATGTTTTAAAAATTTTAGCAGCTCCAGGTGATGTCACTTTTCCCCAGAGAGGATTTACTCTTCCCTCGCAGGGGAAAATTGTCTCAGTCTAGCCCCCCTTTGGTCCCCCTGTTCCTGGGACTTGGCTCTGCAGGATCCTCAGGCAGAGGGCTTACTGCACTCCGCTCCTCCCCACTGGCAGGTCTTAAATGCAGATCTTGGTTTCTTTGGCACCGTGAGACAGCCCTGATGAAGCACTCTGCTTCTCAGAAGGTCTCCAGCTCAGCTTTTTAGCCTCCTGGTCCCTGCAGATTCAGCAGATGTTCTAAGGGAAAGCTGGCTGTGTGTTTGAAGTCCCTCAAGCTTCCAGGGTCCCTCTAGCCCAGAAAGACCACCAGAGGCTCTGCTGCTGTTTCTGTTTTTCCAGCAGTGATTCTCTGCTGGGAGAAGCCCAGATGGTCTGCTGCTTGCCTGTGCTCAGAATCACTGATCTCCCCAGTGGCCGCAGAAATGAACTCTTACCACCTCTTTGAGGTTTACTCCTCTTTGGAATCTTAGTCCTTCTAGTCTTCATTGCTCCGGCTGCTCTTTGATGTCTTCAAACAGATTATTTTTGGTTTACCTGGCATTTCTTACTGTTCTTGGCAGAGTGTAATTCTGCTGCAACTACTCTGAATTACCTGGAAGCAGAAGTTCCATGTCTTTTAATCTTAAAAATCTAAGTTAATTGACCACCGTTTTATTTGGGGGGGGGGTGTGGGCGGCAGGTAATGACTGAACAACAAGATGGTTGGGAAATGTTTCCATGTTCTTAGATGTATTAGTTGTACTGGGCTTAGACTGTTTTTATGTCGTTCATGTGATGTCACTGATTTTATATTCTGATCCTTTGAAAGAACTCTTCTTATTAAGTTAACCATAGTTTTTTATTTAAACTTTGGACTTTTCACCCCTCTCCTTAGTAGTCAGTACTTCCTAACCAGTGACCTACCTCATGGAGGGTCCAAGAAGAAAGAAAAGCACCGTTTACTTTCTCTGGAAATAAATGACTTGGCTTGAGTTTAAGCATCTCTGCTGTACCACAGACATTGACACCCGGTTTGAAATCTTAGTTTCTGTTTGGTTTGAAGCCATCTTCAAATGATACTTTCATGTTGTGAAGGTGTCTGTCTATTGTTGTTAATTCTTAGGTTGAGTAGTCAAAAGTTCTTTATTTCTTGGTTCTCTGGCCTGCTCCACCTTGGGTCAGCAGTGAATTTAAGCCCCTGGTTATTTAATGGTATAAATTCCTAAGGTGCACAGGTTCCTTTATGGCATTCTTCTTTGGCTCTGTAGAAAAATGCTAGATGACCAACAGAATGAGTAGAGAGAGATTTATTTGGTGACGTTTTTGGTCTTAACAAATTGTGGCTAAAAGATGGGTTTCTCAGGAAGCCACTGTGTACTTCCTACTGGTTAAGCCTCTGTGTTAGTTTCCTGAGACTCTTGTAACAAAGTACTACAAACTGAGCATTTTAAAATAACAGAAATGGGAGTTCCTGTAGTGGCACAGAGGAAATGAATCCACCTAGGAACCAGAGTTTGATCCCTGGCCTTGCTCAGTGGGTTGAGGATCTGGTGTTGCTGTGAGCTGTGGTGTAGGTCACAGATGCAGCTCAGATCCTGCATTGCTATGGCTGTGGTGTAGACTGGCAGCTGCAGCTCCGATTTGACCCCCCTCGCCTGGGAACCTCCACAAGCTGTGGGTACAGCCCTAAAGGGCAAAAAATAAAATAACAGAAATGTATTCTCTCATAGTTCTGGAAGCAGGTCTCCGAAATCAGCAGGATTGGTTCCTTCCAGAGGGCCTGAGGGCGAATCTGTTCCTTGCCTCTGTCCTGGCTTATGATATCCTGCCAGCAGTCCTTGGTGTTTTGGCTTTTGGATGTATCACTACAGTCTCAGTCTTCATCTCTAAGTGTCTTTCCTCTGTATGTATTTTTGCCCCAAATTTCCCTCTGCCTTTTTCTTAAAAGGATCTCTGTCATTGGATTTAGAGCCTGATGTAAACCCAAGATGATTTCAACTCGGGAGCCATAATTGCAACTTCAGAGACCCTATATTCAAATAAAGTCACACTCACGGGTTCCGAGTGGTCATACATTTTGGAGACCACATTTCAACCCACTGTAGCCTACATTCCCAGAATTCTGTATTTTCACTGCCTTTTCTAATTCAAATAAGTATTATTCTTCTCGGGGGAAAAACGGAAGCTCCGGAAGCTAAAACAAATTTGAATTTGGCTCTGTTTTTCAGAATTACAGAATCTAAAGTTAGAAAAACCACTTTTTACAGGAGGAGTGCCATTCTTTTGGTGTGGGCAGAGGAAGAGTAGAATCAGTAAGTAGAGTCTAGAACGATTTTCAGGGACCAGGCACAGCTGATGGTACCAGGAGGTAAATAACTTTTAGATATGTAAACAGAAAATTATTGTAAGCCTTGCGGCCGTGAAACTCAGCAGTGTCTTTTTCTGAATTAATGTTTGGCTTGGGAGTTTTTTGTTTGTTTTTTAGTGAAGTCTCATTTTAAGGGTCTTCCCCAGATTGGAAGGTAAGCAGGTATAGAAAATGAAAAGTGATAGTTCCAAAGACTTAAGAGAAAGGTGGCGAATTTTCTTTTGCCTCAAAAATTTGGGCAAAGAAGGTAGGATTCATTACTGGTATATTAACCAGCAGTAAAAAGGCCAAGAAGGAGGAATTGTAATGTCTGTTTGTAACACGTGTTTGCCTTCTGCAGTTTAAGCTTTAGTGGAAGTGAAATGCAACTGTTTCTCGTAGTCATGGAATCATTATTTCTTTTCCTGCAGATCGAGGTGACTGGCAGAGGGAAAGAAAGTTCAACTATGGTGGTGGCAATAACAATCCACCCTGGGGCAGTGACAGGCACCATCAGTATGAGCAGCATTGGTACAAGGACCACCATTATGGGGACCGGAGACACATGGACGCCCACCGTTCAGGGAGCTATCGACCCAACAACTTGTCCAGAAAGAGACCGTATGACCAGTACAGCAGTGATCGTGACCACCGGGGACACAGAGATTATTATGACAGGTATGCAGGAAGCCCTCAGACACCAGGCACTGACCTCTGCCAGGAGCTCACTGTTTCTCGAGGGAGAAACAGGCAACGTAAACTTCATGCATTTATCCATCAGATGCTCATTCTTATCATGTGCTAGGCACAGTCCCAAGCGTGGTCCAGCATTTCTGCCATCAAGGCTTCTTCAGAGTCTTAGGGATAAAGCATGATGTAGGCAGCTGACATTGTGTGCTGAGTGGTTGGTTGAAAGAAGGGATTTTTGAGTTTTTCCTGAGGGCTAAGGAAGAGGGGAGGCTGGTAGTTCTTGACTTGGGGCCCTGAAGAATCAGCTAAGCAGAGAGAAATGGAATAGGCATCACAGGCCCAAGTCAAGGATAGGCAGCCAGGATAGGATGCCTAGAAGGTTAACAGGTTGTGTAGTCAGGGGGCCTTGAATGCCACATTACAGGTTTTAAGTTTTATTCTCTGGGTTAGGGAGCCATTTGTGAATTCATCAGTACACTTGTGCAGGAAGAGTTTTCTGCCATCCACTGAGGAAATCTAGAGAAGTGGTAGCCATAAAATACTAGAATCTGCAGCCTAAATTATTAAGCTCTGTGCTAGGCTCTTGGCCACATTAGGTAGCAGGGATTCTAGGATGGGTACCAGCCTGTGGTCCTTGCATTTTAGGTGCCCACAGTTTAGGGGTCAAAATCTTTTAAAGTTGTGCCTTCTCTGCAAGTAAATCATGATGTGATAAGCCAAGGTTTTGTGAGAGTAATTGTGAGAGTTAGTAAGTACAGGAAGGGCTAAAGAGGTTTTTATCTGTTCTTCTTAGTTTCAAGACATGGCTATATTTTAACTTCCTAAGCATCTTTGGTTTTCCCTAGGCATGCTAGATATGCTTTGAATTGCATGTAAGCATATCTGTATCCTGCCTTCTTTTTGAAGGGTCTGGTAACACCAGGCTGCTTTAGCATAGTAGCTGCAGCTGAATAGCAGCTTCATCTGTTAGGAAGGGTCTGTACCCCTCACTCTTTTATATCATCTTGTCTGGCTCCAGTGGGCATTCGCCCTACATTCCTTGTGTAGGTCTGTATTTCCGTTTTGTATCATTTTTTTTCTGCCTGAAGGACTTTTGTTTTAGTGTGGGTCTGCTGGTAATAAATTCTTTTAGTGTTTGTACATCCAAAAGAGTCTTTATTTTGCCTTCATTTATGAAAGATATTTCTGCTGGGTATAAATTTGTAGATTCACACTTCCTTTCAGTACTTTAAAGATGTTCATCTACTCCCTACTTGTATTGTTTTACTGATTAAAAAAAGAAACTATCATCCTTATCTTTATTCCTCTTTACATAATGTGCTTTTCTCTTCATCACTGGTTTTTAGTAATTTGATTATAATGTGGCATGGTGTATTTTTCCATATTTTTTTGTGATTGGGAAATCTTGGAACTGTAGGTTTATCATTTTATCAAATTTGGAGTAATTTTTTACTGTTATTTTCAAATACTTTTTTCTGTTCCCTTACTCTCTCCTCTGAAGATTCCAGTTGCACCTGTATTAGGCTCCTTGAATATGTCTCACAAGTCATGGAGGCTTTGCTTATTTTTTTAAAACTATATTTTCTCTTTGTTTCATTTGGGTAGTTCCTATTGCTTTGTCTTCAAGATCACTATTACATTCTTTTTCAGTGTCTAATCTTCCTTGAGTCCCATTTAGTATATTTTGTATTTTCTTTTTCCAGTTGTACCAGTGGCATGCAAAAATTCCAGGGCCAGGGATTGAACCCGAGCCATAGCAGTGACAACACCAAATCCTTAACCCGCTAAGCCACCAGGGAACTTCTATTTTTTTTTTTTTTTTTTTTTTTTTTTTTTTTTTTTTTTTTTTTTTTTTTTTTTTTTTTTTTTTTTTTTTTTTTTTTTTTTTTTTTTTTTTTTTTTTTTTTAATTTTTTCATGTCTCTCTTTGACCTTTTCAAATCTGATACACAGTTTAAATGTGGTTTTTATATCCTTGTCTGCTAATTCTATCACTGGGTCAGCTTCAGTTGCTTGAATCTCTTCCTTATGGGTCCTGTTTTCCTGGTTCTTTCCATGGCTGGTAATTAAAAAAAAAAAATTTTTTTTTTATTGGGTATAGTTGATTTATAGTGTATTAGTTTCTGATGTACAATGGAGTGATTCAGTTATTTATATGTTTTCTTCATTTTCTTTTCCATTATGGTTTATTACAGAATATTGAATATAGTTCCCTTTGCTATACAGTAAAACCTTGTTATCTATTTTACATATAGTAATTTATATCTGCTAATCCTAAACTCCTAATTTATCCCTCCTCCACTCCTTTTCCTTTTTGGTAGGCGTAAGTTTGTTTTCTGTGTGTGTGAGTTTGTTTCTGTTTTGTAAATAATTTCATTTGTATTATATTTTAGATTCCACATATAAGTGATATCATACATATGGTATTTGACTTTCTGACTTATTTTGCTTAGTATGTTAATCCCTAGGTCCATCCATGTTGCTGCAAATAGCATTATTTCATTCTTTTTTTATGATTGAGTAGCATTGCATTGTGTATTAACACCACATCGTCTTTATCTATTCATCTGTTGATGAACATATAGGTTGCTTGCATGTCTTGGCTGTTGTAAATGGTGCTACAGTGAACATTGGAGTGAATGTATCTTTTCGAATTACAGTTGTCTCTGGATGTATTCCCAGGAGTGGGATTACTGAATCATATGGCAACTCTATTTTTAGTTTTTTATGGAACCTCCATATTGTTTTCCATAGTGGTTGTACCACTTTACATTCCCACCAACAGTGTAGGAGGGAGTTGCCTTTTCTCCACACCCTCTGGCCATCCTGACTAGTATAGTTTTGGATTACATTTTTCTAATAATTGGTGATGTTGAGCATCTTTTCATGTGCCTGTTGGCCATCTGTAGATCTTCTTTGGAGAAATGTCTGTTTAGGTCTTCTGCCCATTTTTCGATTGGGTTGTTCAGGATTTTTTATCATTTAGTTCTGTGAGCTGTTTGTGTATTTTGGAAATAAAGCCCTTGTTGGTTGATATGTTTGCAAATATTTTCTCTCAGTCCGTAGGTTGCCTTTTCTTTTTATTTATGGTTTCATTTGTTGTGTAAAAGCTTGTAAGTTTGATAAGGTCCTATTTGTTTATTGTTGCTTTTATTTCTTCATGCCTGGTAATTCTGGATTAGATACCTAGTTGAGTGCTGGATATTTTTGTATTCCTATAAACATTCTGGAGCCTTGTTATGAAACACAGGTTACTTGGAAACAGTTTGATTCTTTCAGATCTTGCTGTTTGGATTTGTTAGGCAGACCTGGAGCAGTCCTCAGGCAAGGGCTTGCTGTTCCCCACTGCCAAGGCAAGGACCCTTGTGGTAACTCACTCTACCAGTACCCCTTGGATCTTGAGGTTTTTCTTTTCTTGTCTTTTTTTGCTTTTTACCCCTTGGATCTTGAGGTTTTTCCTTTTTTTTTTTTTTTTTTGCTTTTTAAGGCCACACCCATGGCATAGGGAAGTTCCCAAGCTAGGGTAGAATCAGAGCTATAGCTGCTGGCCTTTGCCACAGCCACAGAAATGCCAGATCCAAGCCATGTCTGTGACCTACACCACAGCTCATGGCAATGCTGGGTCCCCAACGCACTGAGTGAGGCCAGGGACCCAGCTGGATTGGTTTCTGCTGAGCCATGACGGGAACTCCCTCTTGAGGTTTTTAGACTGGCTGGTGAGCACAGACCCTGTTCCAGCTCTGTGTGTGCACAGAGCACTGGCACCTCTCATCCTTCTCAGTGGTTTTTTCCCCTGCCTTTGGGTCCTTTCCTCACATACACTCTCTGAGCAGTGTCTAGTGAATTACTCAAAGGTGAACTTCGCTGATCTTTGAACTTTTGTCTTTGCATAACTCTCTTCTGCACTCTATTCTTTGAACTCCAGCTGTCTTGACAACCCTGCCCCCACTGCTGTCATCCCAATTTAGGAAGGCTGCTGCACTTCTCCTGATTCCCCACTCCCTGTGCTGCACCTAGAAGCTGTCTTAAGGCAGTGAGTGGGGGTGATTATAAGGCTCATTTCATTACTTTCCCAGCCTTTAGGGATCACTGTTCTTTGTTCCCTGACAGCTGGTGTTCCACACATTTTGTACCTTTCTGGTTGTTTCAGCAGGAGAGTAAATCTAGTCCCTGTTACTCCATCTTGGCTGGAGCCTGGTCTGTCTCCCCTTTCCTCCCTCCCTCTCCCCATCTCCCTCCTTTTATTTTTTATTCAGGTAAAATTTACATAACGTATATTAATTATCTTAAAGTGAACAATTCAGTGACATTTAGTACATTCACAGTCTTGTGCAACCACTACCTTTATCAAGTTCCAAGACACTCGGTTATCCCAGAGAAAACTCTGTAGCCACTCAGTACTCACTCTCCATTCTTCTCTCTCCCAACCTGGCAACCACCCACCTTCTCATTCTGTTTCTACAGACTTACTTATTCTGGATATTGTGCATAAATGGAATCATTCATTGTGTGGCTGGCATTTTTGGACATTTATAATGTTTTAGAGGTTCATCCATGTTGTAGCTTGTATCAGTACCTCATTTTTTTGCATGGGGTGAATAATACGCCATTGTATGCACAGGCTACATTTTGTTTATCCATTCATTCATCCATTGATAAGCATTTTGAGGTTTTCTACCTTTTTGGGTTTTGTGACTAATGCTGCTGTGACAAGGTGTGTGTTTGAAAACGTATTTTCAGTTCTTTGGGGTGTATAACCTGGGACTGGAATTGTTAGCATATGGTAGTTCTATGTTTAACTTTTTAGGAACCATCAAACTGGTTTCCACTATGGCTGAACCATTTTACATTCCCACCAGCTATGAATGAGAGTTGCAGTTTTCCCTCATGTTCACCAAAATGTATTTTCTGTTTTTTGAATGTATCCATCCTAATGAGTGTGAGTGGCATCTTATTGTGGTTTTAATTTGCGTTTCCCTAGTAATTAATGTTCATTAAACATGTTGAGCATCTTTTCATGTGCTTAGTTGCCATTTATGTTATCTCCTTTGGAGAAATGTTTCTTCAGGTTATTTGCCCATTTTTGAAGTGGATTGTTTGTCTTTTTGTTGTTGACATATGCAAATTCTTAATACTGCAAATTCTTAATACTCTAACAGAGTATTAAGCAGTTTGCCATGGTCCTGACTCAAAATTTTAATATTCTTCACACTGAGTCAATTTTAAAATAATTTAATTAAGCTAGCACTTGTTGAATATTTAGGCCGATCATCATTTTTGCTATTACTGATAACTTACAAAACAATTTCTGTGGCTCTTTTTCTCCTGGGCTGGGTCAAGGAGTATGAAAATGTTTTGTAGACTTTGCCAGTTTGCTGAAAAGAATATTGAGTTTACAAAGCCATCAGTGATGCAAGTGTGTACTTGTTTCATGGCAGACTTGACAAGGCTTATGCCACTTCATAGCTGTATTTTGCCAGTAATTATAAAATAGCCCTTTGTTACTACTTCAGTTTTGTCCTTTCCATTCTAGTAATGTATTTACCTTTGAGTCCTTGGAAGTGTCCTCTGCTGGGGGCCTGTGGAGGATGGGGGAGGAATGAGAACCCATCAGACCAGTTAGTCTTCTACTTCCTTGCCTCTGTGTTTCAGGCACCATCACGACTCCAAGCGGAGGCGATCCGATGAATTCAGGCCTCAGAATTACCACCAGCAGGATTTCCGACGGATGTCTGATCACCGCCCCCCTATGGGCTACCACGGCCAGGGACCCTCAGACCATCACCGCTCTTTCCACACAGACAAACTGGGGGAGTATAAACAGCCCCTCCCCCCCCTGCACCCTGCAGTCTCAGATCCTCGATCGCCTCCTTCTCAGAAATCGCCTCACGATTCCAAGTCACCCCTGGATCATAGGTCTCCTTTGGAGAGATCACTAGAACAGAAAAACAACCCAGATTATAACTGGAATGTGAGGAAAACATAAAGAACAGCTTGGAATGAAGGCAAGAGCAAGAGTTGTTAAGCACCTGGATGTTTTTGGTCTGACCCAACGGGAGCCAGTTATCTAGACCAGTGAGTGGAGTTTCTGGACATGCTGCTGCTGTCAGCTCGCCGGCTGAAGGAGCACTTCAAGGATTGGGAGGCCTTTCGCTCGGTCACCACTCCCTCGCTTGGGCGCCCCATCCTATTCCGGCCTGGTCCTGGCCTCCCACTTTGACGGGTGCTAGGAGGAAGAGGTGACTGCGTGCGTGCCAGCTTCACAGGCTCTTTCCCAGTGGAGGAAGAAGGGATCAGAGTCCTGAATGTTTTGTTGCCAGGGTCACTGTGCCTGGGCCCTTGGCGCAGTGGTCGGGGAAGGACGTGTGCATGAAGGCTGCCGAGACCTGCTGGACAGCACGGGGTGTGGTCACTATGCCGTGACGGATGCTGCTGACGGGAGCAGGGCGTGGGAGAGCGGGTGGGGTCTCGCATCATAGGACTTGAAGGGGAGCAGGTACCCCCCTCAAGTGTGTTCCTGGGAGAAATGACACCCGGGCCTCATTATGTGACACCCTTGGTGTGGGGGCCGGGGGGACAGAGCGGGGAGGACAGCTTCCACAACGGCCACTTCCCCACCAACACTAAATTTTCCCATACTGTGCATTTCAAAGCTTTGGTCTCCCAAGTGGGCCTCCTCTGCCTCCTGTGCCAGGGAAAGTAGGGTCTGTGTGGCTGGCTTTTAAGGCCTGTGAGTCAGGCAGCATTGAAGTTTTGTTTGGTTGGGAGTGGCTGAATGCGGGGTGGGGCTGGGGGGGTGGTGGCCAGGGCACCGGAATCCCCGGTGGATTTCTGATTCCTGTGATGAGTGGTGAAGGTTCCGGGCCTGGAGGAGAGGGGGATTTCGAAGCCGACCTGCTGACTAGCTGCTTGCTGGCAACACCAGGGCAGGTGCTGGGACGGTGGTGACGAGCTTTCCTAGCCTGGGGGTAGGTAGTACAGCAAGCGGGTGGGGGGGCTTCGGTGTGGCAGTGGGTCACCATCTGCAGCTGCGTCTTGGTTTGTTTTGCACAGCCTGAAGAATAGACGACATAGAATCACACACCTCCTGCCACTCGTGAGGCAGATAAAATAAGTTATCTGTGGCGAACACCTTTCCACTGCTCGTTGCAGATCATTAGGCTCGAATTCAGTATCTCTTAGAATGAGGTCAAGTCTAAACCGAAGGTTTCCCCCCCAAAAAAAAACAGGAAGCAACCAAGGACAGGGTGACGGAGCTGTAGATAGAAGCTGACTAGCATCAAAATGAGTCAGGACGCGAGGCAAGTTGGTTGCGTCCATTAAGCAGGCTTCTTTCATTTTACAGGTTCTGGGGCCTTCCATTCTAATCGTTTTAAATATAGCTTGCCAGTATTGTTAGAGTATCCAAAGGCCTTTCTAGATGGAGACAGAGTAACTGACTTGAACATACAGTGTGCCTAGAAGTGCCCAGGCTCAGAGCTGGTGGAACCTCTTCCATTGGGCCTAAAAAGGGTTAAACTCCCCACACTGACCATTATCATTTACTTGCTGGTATCCTGGGCAGCACCATAATGCCTTTACCAGGAGCTGCCGCAGTTGCATCAGCAAGTGAAGCAGCGCTGGCTTTGCGACCCAGAGCATCCTCGGGCTTGCCTGTGCCAAGGCCTGTGTGAGAGGCTGGGCCTTCACAGCTTGTGGGGAGCTCAACGGGAGCACCACCTCCTCCTCTCTCTATCTCCTCCCGGTCCTTGCAGTCCTTCACTCCAGGCTTTTATGTCACGTGCCTGGAGCAAAGCCCAAAGGACCTCAGAGGAGCCCCTGGGTGCAGTCACCTATCCAGGACGTGGAGACTGCCGAGTGGGAGAAGACAGGAGATCCTTTCTCTGCCTTGGCCACAAGTGGAGCTCCAGGCTGACAGTACTGACACCGCCTGTGTTTGTCCTTCCCAGGCCGAAGGGGGAGCCAGCTTAGCTTGCGGATCCCTGAGTCATCAAAGGGTCCTGGGGTGGGCAGGGTGGGCCCTAGCACGGCGTCCCCTGTGGGAAGTCGGGTCGTTTCCTTTCACTTAGAGGAGGCCAGGAGGAGGAATTGGAGGGCCTGCACTGTAATCCTCATAAAGGTTTTGTTTTTTTCTCTGAAGTTGTTGGTAGGAGATGTGGGTTATTCCCAAAGATGTCTCATCATGAGGAAAAAGGAACTTCCTTTGGTTCACATGTGGGACTTTCAGTGCCATATGATATAGCAGAAGGCAATATCAGCCAGATCAGTGTTAAATTGATTATAAAAAGTACAGTATCGCCATAGGAGGATCTAAGGTGTTGGAGCATGTTTGAAGAGTGGGTTGGGAGAAAGACATTTCCTCATTGTCCTAAGTCAGTATGAATACTGTATTCTTATATCAAAACCAGAAATTTGCACAGGTAGAAATTCCCTCCCTTGTGGAGGGGAGCAGCTGCCCCCAGCATCTGTGAGGATGGTATTCCAGGGGGCCTGGCGTGGAAAGATGTAGTTATTAGGTAGAGCCGGGGCCAAGGCAGAGAAACGAGGGCTCCTGTGTATACCATCGCCCTGGAACAGCACATGCTCACCCCAGACCCATCCCGCCGTCCGAGGGAGATGCCTAGGCTCCGCCTCCTTTCAGTCATTCCTTAACGCCCTTCCACTGGAGACCGGAACACTTCTTCCCATATCGTGCTGCAGACACTCTAGCCTGATGTCTGAGAGTCACATCAGGGTGCACGGTGCAAACGCAATTCAGTTAGGAATTCATGCCGTGACACTGAAATCCTACAGACCAAAACCCACTCGTCAGCAGGAGCGGTGGCCCGGGGCCCAGCACCGGTGGTTCTCTGGCTTATCTGAGGGCCACCGTGTCGGGTGAGGAGATCCAGGCCAAGGGTCCAGGCTGCTTTAGTCCATCTGTGCCCCGCTCGGTTGGGGACAGGTGGTTTTTCTTTATTGTAAAATTGTGGACTTTTAAAACCTGTTGACTAAACAGTAATTAATTTATATTTGTGAAAAATGCCACTGTCCTAGTGATTTCTGATGTAAATAATGTTGTTTATATAGTATGTATTAAATTTTCCTACATTGTAAAAACTGCTGTACTTTTGATTCTTGTATATTAAAAAGTGTTACTAAGGATTTTTAGAATTGGGCGAACACGTTGCATTGCATTGTTGTGCCCTGTGACCGTACATGCCTCCGCGTCACCCTTCCTCTGGCTGCTGGGTCATCAGGATTTTTTGACAGCTTGTGAAATGAAGCCTTTTCAAGTTACATCCCCCCACCTCCATCCCCGCTACTCAGCACCAGTTGTGCTGTTGGGTCCAGGATCTTACACTGCAGGTTCTGTGATTTTCTCTGAGTAGCGTCCCTGGCCCCGGCAGCTGTCATCTTAGCCCACATCACTGTCCTTGATGCAGATCTGGAGGAGTTGGCACCAGTAGCTAAGCAGGGCAGCCCTCCATTTGCCATGTTGGTCGGGCCCTGGAGGATCCCGGGATAGCCGTGCCTGTGCAAACGGGGGTCCCACACCACCTCTACCCAGAGGAAATAAAAACACTGAGCTTGCCAGCCTGCAGCCCTGAGGGTCATTTTACAGTTGGGATATATATTCTTGAAGGGGAAAAGAGCACTTTATAATGGAAACACTGACACAAATGTTAACTCGAGCAATTTGGCACAGGGGCCAGCCCAGCTCCTGCGAGGCCCAGACAGAGGAAGGGAGGCACAGCCCACGGGTGGAGAGCCGTCTGAATAGGAGTCGGAGAGGTTTGCCAGGCCCAAGGGGTTTCACTAATGCTTAAGTGACCTCGAAGCTGAACTTCAGTCCTTGAGAAGCATTTAATTCTCGATAACAGATGAACCCGTGTCTCCACTCAGAGTTGAGGGTTAACTCCTGTGACTGTCCGCCCAGGACCCGTGGTGGCAGGGGTCCTGCTGGCCTGGCAGCACCTGGATTTGGTGCCTGTAGTTGTGGAGTCAAAGACTCAAAAGAAGAGCCGAGGGTTCTTCCTGCCTATAAGCTTAACGCACAATCGTGTTGCAACTCACAGCTCGGCTGGAACAACTTTGGGAAACTTTAAGAACAAGTGCAATAATCAGCTTATGATTTACAATAGCAACCAGACTTCTAAACTGGCCGCTGCCAAAACGCCTGCCTTTTACTGGAAGGAGCAGGCCCAGGCCCCTCCCTGCTCCCTGGCGAGGCCTTGCTCATCTGGCATCAAGGCAAGTCCTCCTCAATTAGTGCCAACAGAAAGGTCACTTACTGAAACACAAGGCCCCGCAGTTTGCCAGGCAGCTCTGGGTTCCAACCTGTGGCTCTTAAAGGAACAGGACCAGGTTTGCCTTGGAGGCAACCCTTCCATTGTGTTTTGAGGTTGAAAACCCACCAGACTCCTGTCACCTCGCAACCTGCCTTTGTTCTGCTTTGTGAAGTGGGCAAGAGACATGGCCGTCTGAATCAAAGCTCTTTATACTGTAGAAACCGGGGCCCTCCCCTGGGCTGGATCTAGGGGATCCCTGGTTAGTTTTGTACAGGGAGACAGGGTTTTGTGTGGCACACAGGCAAGTCCCCGACCTACAGACTTTTGACCTTGAGAACGGTAGAATGGCAGCCATTTCTTGGGGGGCCAGTGCTGCCCCCACAGAGGGTTCACGTGTGCTTTTTCTTAATTTCTTTTGTGACCCTGGAGGGTACTGATGTTACTAAAGCATGTTCTTCACTGAGCCCACGCACCAGGGCGGCCTGAGGGGGCAGGCAGGGAAGTCAGTGCCTGCCTGTCATTGGGCAGGTGGCCTTTTCACCTTCATTTGCATCTGGAGGAGGCAGCTCCTAGGGTTCATGGGGTTTGTGAGAGCTCCAAAAGCAGAAAAGGAAAAAGTTGGTCAACACTGGGTCAACTGGCAGGAGACAGTGTTCATCGGTCCTTGGCTGGGGGAGGGGAGATCAGGGGGACCTAAGACACAGCAGCCCTCACCCCCCAGAGCCAGACAATCAGGAGGAGATTAAACCCAGGAGGAAGGCCCAGCAGGGGGCGGGGGGACTGGAACCATTCTAAACTCAGACAGAGACTGGCCCTTTCAAGGCTCACAGAGAGACAGGGCTGGGGCTAGACCGTCACGAGACGCCCTGTCCCAGGTGCTGCGGACATGCACACGGTGAGCCAGGGTGAGACCCTGCGCTCTTTGAGCTGGCTTCCTGGGTGGGTAGTCGAGGAGGCAGAACCCAGACAAGCAAACAATGAGAAGACAAGATGCCACATAAATGCCAGGGAGAAAAGAGCTCGGGCAGGAGTAGAGGGACAGGGGTCCAGGAAGGCATGAGGACCAAAGGGAGGCGTGGGTCTGTGGACAAGCCTGCGTCTTGGGCAAGTTTGCTGCCTCTCCAAGCCTCAAATACAAACTACAGATAAGAAGAGCCCCTTGCCAGGCCAGGGTGGCATAGGTGAGGTCACTGAGGGGACACCCGATGGGCTTGGCATCTGTTGAGATTATCAGAGAAGGGTGCTGGGCCCTCCGGAGGCACCACCGAACTGGTGTGGATGGATGACCATTCTTGCCACCCCAGCCCGCGCCTGAATTCCATCCTCTGCCAGAGGGCCTTGAGTGTGTGTAGTTCTAGAACTGTCCTGCAGAGGGCAGCATATTCCCACTACAAACGGCTTGCCTCTCATCTCCACCTGAACCCAAACCTGGGAGGGCTCAGCGGTCACTCCCCTGCCCTTTGGGAGCCAGAGGTGGGGAGGCGCCTTGTCCCTGCTGGAAGGGTGACAGGGGCAAGGAAGAGGAGAGGAGCTGAGGCTCGGGTGAGAGGCCGGCCTCACCTGCCTCCACCAGGAGGAGGCCTTGGGGAAGGGGCTAATCAGCTACGCCCTAGCATATGGAGGTTCCCAGGCTAGGGGTCTAACAGGAGCCGTAGCTGCCTGCCGACGTCACAGCCACAGCAATGCCAGATCTGAACCGCGTCTGCGACCTACACCACAGCTCACGGCAACGCCGGATCCTTAACCCACTGAGCAAGGCCAGGGATCAAACCCGCAACCTCATGGTTCTTAGTCGGATTCGTTTCCGCTGCCCCACGGCGGGAACTCCCTGCGCCAGGACGGGAACTCCGTTCTTCTTCCTTTTTTTTAAATGGCTGCACCTACAGCATATGGAAGTTCCTGGGCCAGGGACTGAATCTGAGCCGCAGCTATAGCAACACTAGATTCTTAACCCACTATGCCACAGCGGGAACTCCACATATGTTTTCATTTTGATGAGCGTTTTCGCGCGCCTTTTTTTTCTTTTTTAAATTCTTTTGTCTTTTAGGGCCGCTCCCGTGGCATATGGAGGTTCCCAGGCTAGGGACTGAATCGGAGCTACAGCTGCCGGCCTGCACCACAGCCACGGCAACGGGATCTGAGCCATGTCTTCGACATACACTACAGCTCATGGCAACGCCAGATCCTTAACCCACTGAGCAAGGCCAGGGATCATACCCGTGTCCCCATGGACGCTAGTCAGATTCATTACCATTGAGCCACGACGTGAACTCCAAAGAGCATTGTTTTCAATCAACAGAAATGAATCCTGGGGCAATGGGAAGGAAGGGCATGAGAGAGAAAGGAACCCAGGCCCTCAGGGTTGTGTTGGACCCACAGGGTCAGTGCCTCTTACCCAGGTGGATGAGGGGATTCATGCTGACAGGCTTCCTGGGGTCCAAGGACGGAAACTCGGGGCCAGAATCACTGCTTGTCACAGATGACAGGCTGCTGAATGGAAGAGAGCCTGGGCCCTGGGCGGCCCCATCTCTGACCCCCGTCACTTGGAAGGGGCCCATTGAGCGTCTGCAAAACATCACCAGCTGCTTAAATTAACCCTCTGTTGGAGTTCCTGTCATGGCTCAGTGGTTAACGAACCCAACTAACATCCATGAGGACACGGGTTCAATCCCTGGCCTCACTCAGTGGGTTAAGGATCCGGCGTTGCCATGAGCTGTGGTGTAGGTTGCAGATGTGGTTCGGATCTGGTGTTGCTGTGGCTGTGGTTTAGGCCGGCACTATCCTATTCAACCCCTAGCCTGGGAACCTCCATATGCTGTGGGTGCGGCCCTAAAAAGACAAAAAAAAAATCCTTTGCATCTTACTGGTTTTGTAGTTTTGTTTGGGCTTAATTGATAAATGCATCTTCATTTTATAGCTGAGAGGAGCTGTAATTACAAAGCTTCTATTCGTACCCTCATAAGAAGGCCTGGGTGAATGGTGGCCACCAGAAAGCATCTGTATGTTATGTGTGTTTGGGAACCTGAGCTGGTCATGGGCTAGACTTGTGAGTGAATGAAGCAGCCTGTGTGATGGGCCTGAGGGCAGAAGCCACCATCTACAGAGGACTGGTTACTGGGTGCCCATTTTTCAAGTGGGGATCCTGAGGTCCAGAGACTTTAAGTGATTCTCCTGAGAACACACAGCGAAGTGGCAGAGCTTAGATTCACCCCAATGCCTCCTGCCTCCAAAAGCTGAGCTGGTCCCTGCCTCATTCAATGGCTTCGCCTACTGAGACCCAAGTGCCTTTGAACAGCATTGTGTTTTTCTCCTGACTAGTCCTGTGACCCGGTCCTAGTCCCTCCCTAGGACTACACAGAGAGGCTCAAGGCCAGAGAACTCATGAGCGAGGAGCGTGAGGGCCAGCGCTGGGCCGTTTCCCGCAGCCGTCCTCCCCTCCCAGCTCTGCCACACCCGCTGTGACTCCCCGGAGAAGTCAGTCCTGGGAGGGCGGCGCATTCACCTGCCGGGATCACTGCTCTGTCTCCACCTCCGAGCACAGCCCTGGGCACGTCACAGGGCCTCAGTGAATGTGTATGGCATACATGAATGCACCCCCAAATCTGCTCCGTGACCGGACACACGGAGGACGCGCCCACAGTGTCTGTGCAGAGACGGGAGAGAGAAGGGAAGGTTGGACCCACATATTTGACACCCAAGGGAGGGGGCTGACACTTCCTAGAGGGATTCACCGCCCTTCTCCACCCCATCAGTAACAAAGGGAAGCAGGTGTCACCTGGAATTGCCCTGGGCCCGCACACCTTGGCATTTGGTCCCTAGGGATCCAGGCCCCCAGCCTTGAATCGAGGGCCACCTGGGCGCCCTGCTCCCCAAGGACTTCCGATGGAGCCTGGGCTTCCGGTCACCTGAGCTCCAGCCAGGAGGGGCCTCCGCTGTGATAAATCAGTCCTTGGATCAAACCTTTGGCAGAGCGCTGGCACACGGCAGGTGTCCAAAGCACGGAGCTGTCGTGGCATTGGCTGGGCTGACTCCAGTCTCTGTACATTTGGGATGGGTGTCCACACCAGTGGCTGGATCGTGTCTGGGATTGCCAACAAGGACATCTCCGACTTGGGGTAGCTGATGAGCCCCCGGACTGTCAGGACCCAGCCGAGAACCCACGGGTGCCCCCGGGCTTTCTCCGTCTTTTACCTTGAGCCTCTGAGTCTTCAGATCTGGGAACTATCTCTACATCTTCCTGTTTTTCAGGGTTCATTGAAGACCCATTACCCTCCCAGCCTCCAAGTGGGGGTGTGGCCCCACCCTTGGCTCCCCACCAGGACCAGAGTCTTGGCTGGACGTCATCCCAGATTTGGGGCTTTTTGAGGGAGGAGAAGGTGGGCGGCTTGGGTTTCAGCTGGAAACCAGGGTGATGGCACTGCCTTCTACGGCTGTTGCAAAAATGGTCAAGTGCAAGTTCAGGGCAGGTTTAGACGTGGGCCATCTCGTCCCCAGGAAAACCATGTGAGGAAGCGTTGTCCTTGTCCCTCATGGTTAAGGGGCTGGGGCTGAAAACCCTTTCACATCACCCCTGTCACAGAGTCAGTAGGTGACAGGGCTGGGGTCCCGAACCATGTCTGGTCCCGGAGCCTGGGCTCTTCCCTATGAGCACGTGTCCTTCTGCCGTGCCACTGCCCGTCCCTGACCAGCCAGCTCACCAACCCACCGTGAAGGTGCCGTGAGCTCATGGGATGAGGGGGGAGGAGCCAGCACTTGCTGGGGGTCTGTGGGGGGCTTGGTGCTTCCTTCCTTTTTCTCTCGCATTGTTACTTCTTGCCTGTCTTCCCAAGCACGGTTTCTGCAGGACCACCAGCTCCATTTGGCGGATGAGGTATCGGGCCAGCAAGGTCATGTGGCCAGCAAGCGGTAAGGCCACAAGTTGAAGGGGACCCGTTCCAGCCCACAGAGGCTCCAGCAGTCATCCGGTGGCTTTGGGAACTTAATAGGCCTCTCCTGGTTTTCCTGATGTTCCTTTAACTTGCTTTTTAAAAATTTTACCATCACTGTTCTCATGAGGATCAGAACTTTGCTCTGTGCATAACTGGGTATTTGCCATAAATCCCTGTCTTGGCGAAGCCGGCCATTAGCTGTCTTTTCCCGAGGGTGGGCCACCCAACCCACCGGGCTCCCAGTATTTTCCTGGGGCTTCAGCCCCCAAGGCACAGCCAGGGGACCCCTGCCAGGCCTCTTATCAACCCGGGCTTTGCAATCCACCCGTTCAGCCGCAAATACCACACCTCCTTTGTTTGGAAAGATTATTCTATGCACACTGCATTCCTTAAAATTTTGCTCTGGGAAGTTTCATTATTTAACTTTAAACATTAAGAACCATTTTGCTGCATGTGCTTTCTGAGTCCCAAAGTAAGACTTTGATGCTGGCATCCCAGACCCACTCCTCCCGTGGTCCTCCCGGGCTCAGGAAGCGGCACCGCTGCGGCCCTGGGCGCTCAGCCCCCACCCGGAGGTAACACCTTGCTCAACGGCTGTCGGCTCTCACTCGCTCACCCCCAGCCCCGTCGGCTGCACCTCCGTCCCATTAAAGCCCAAAGCCTATTGTCCGTGTCCTCTCCGGCATTGCCCCTGCCATCCCACTCCTCGCTGGCTGTGTGCCGCAGCCTCCAGTGCCCGCTCTCTCACCCGTGATGATCTCACTTTTTGTTGCAACGATTCCTTTAAAACCAGAGCCAGGAGTGCCCACTGTGGCTCAGTGATAATGAATCTGACTAGTCTCCACGAGGACACGGTTCTGATCTCTGGTCCTGCTCAGTGGGTTAAGGATCCGGCGTTGCCATGAGCTGTGGTGTAGGTCGCAGACATGGCATGGATCTGCTGCGGCTATGGCTGTGTCGCAGGCCGGCAGCTGTAGCTCTGATTTAACCCCTAGCCTGGGAACCTCCATATTGCTGCCGGTGCGGCCCTAAAACAACAACAACAAAAGAGTCAAGCCCATCTCTTAGTGCTCAAAACCTGCTAAGAGCTTCCTTTGACAACCAGAATAACAAGACCTACCCCACTCCGGCTGCTCACTGCCACCCAGTTGCCTTGCTTCCTGCTGCCCCTAAACTCTCCAGGCTGTTGCCCTGCCAGGGCCTCTGCGCTCACCATCTTCTCTGTGGAGAGAGCTCCCTCCAGACTTTGCAAGTCTGGGAGTTCCCTTTGTGGCTCAGTGGTTAGCGAATCCGACTAGGAACCATGAGATTGTGGGTTCGATCCCTGGCCTTGTTCTTCCCATGGCTGTCACCGCGGGGCGTTTGCCTGGGTAGGACTCCAGCGAGGACCCAGGGCAGTGAGTGCAGATCTCCGTTGCATTCCCTGCTGCGCCAGTGATCACGC
The DNA here is from genome assembly GCA_004024745.2 of Catagonus wagneri. Taxonomy (NCBI): domain Eukaryota; kingdom Metazoa; phylum Chordata; class Mammalia; order Artiodactyla; family Tayassuidae; genus Catagonus; species Catagonus wagneri. Next base: position 10,663,755 of record PVHT021183630.1, on the reverse strand, counting down.
GAAGGGGTTCTGCAGTGAAGACAGGAACGCAGGCAACGCCTAAGGCAGGAGACGGCCGCTTCTGGCGGCCTCCCCACGCTGCCAGGGCACCACGGCCCATGTGCGAGGCAATTTACGAGTGTCAGCTCATTGGATTTCAGTCATGGCCTTGGGAGGTAGGTCCTCGTAATTCCGTTTTACAAATAAGGGATCCAAGGTTCAGAAAAATCCGAGGGAGACCACACAGTCAGCGACAGGCAGAGCCAGCCTGGATGCCAAGTTGGCCGGCCGCCGGAGACCAAGTGCCACCCCGCTCTGTGCCGCCCCTGCCCCACCCCGCACGCTGGCGTTGCTCTGATGAGCCCCGCTGGCCCGGCTCGAATGATTTCCGCCAGGTCTTATTTTCATTCCAGAATTTTGCCCCCTTCCTTCTGAATGACCCTTGTTCATGTGTTTTTCATGGCCCTTTCTCTCCTGTCTTCCATCCTTCCAGCCAAACAGGGTCTCCAGCTCTCTGCAGTGGGGACGGGGCGAGGAGAGGGGCCACCGCTCCCTCTGCTGTGGGTTTACCTTCAGACTGACCGGCCCGGCTGAGCTGGCGCAGAGGCATCTGCTCCAAACCCGGCCGGCAGCACGAGATGAAGCCACTTCTTGGGAATCATTTAGATCACGGACTTTGTTCCATAATCATGATGAAAGGCAAATTTCCACGTTCACGGGGGCAACTAGTAGCATGGTCCTTAGAAAAGGATCCCAGCTGGTGAAGCTTAGGGTCCTGAACCAATTCCAAACCAAGACTATTTTCTGGCAAGTGCCCGCAGCCTTTTCATCTGACAGTGAACGAGATATTTTTTTTCCCTCCTGCGCACCCTGGCTTTGCAATAAATCCGTTCTGCGCTGGCCCAGTACCAACAGCTCTGCTACCTGGGCGGGGCCTCCCTCCTCCAGCCCTGGGGACTTACTCATTTCATCCCAGTTTTTAGTGAGGGTGACAGGCCTATCGGACGACTGGGTAGGAGGCAGGATGTCCCGGCCTTGTTCTGTCCCATCCAAGCTGGTTTCTTCCTCCCAAAGCTGAGCACCCTGTGTTCCCTCCGGGAGTCTCCCCGAGGGGCGGGAGCCTGTGCAAGAGCAGAGCTGCAGAAAGTCCTCCCTGCGCTATTTCTGGCTTCCTCCTCAGCCTGGGGATGGCGTACAGGCTCCCTCCCTGGGGTTCTTGGTTCACCTCCCTCCCAAGATTCCACGTGGCTGTCTCCCCTCTCCTTTCAGCAACCGTCTCACTCAACCCCTCTTGCTTTGGGACAACAACACCAACACTGACCACTCATTATGTGCCAGGTCCTGTCCTAAGTACTTCACAGGAATTAACTCACTGTATTTTTATTTATTTATTTAGTCTTTTTGCCTTTTATGTAGAGCTGCACCCGCGGCATATGGAGGTTCCCAGGCTAGGGGTCTAACAGGAGCTGTAGCCGCCAGCCTTCGCCACAGCCACAGCAACGCGGGATCCGAGCCGCGTCTGCAACCTACACCACAGCTCACGGAAACGCCGGATCCTTAACCCACTGAGCAAGGCCAGGGATCGAACCCGCAACCTCATGGTTCTTAGTCGGATTCGTTAACCACTGAGCCACAAAGGGAACTCCAACTCACTGTATCTTTAAACAGCTCTATGGGATGGGCACTCCCTATTTTAGAAAGGAGGGAATGGAGGCTCAGAGAGGTTAAGTGACTTGCCTGAGGTCACAGAGCCGGGAAGTGGAGAGGCTAGGAGGTGGCCTGGCTTAATTGTGCTGCTCTTCTGCCACATGGTGTTTCATATCACCAGTAGAGATTTGGGGGCAAAATAGACCTAGGTGTACACTGCGGCCCGGCCCTAGCTAAGGAACCCTAGGCCACGTTCGGCCCATCTGGCTAGTCTCCCTTTTTTCTGTAAGATGGGTGTATGTTTGTTCCTGACTGACTAGGTAGCTTTGAAGGATGAAATGTGAAGAGAGCCAGCAGTGACCCTGGCCTCTGGCAAGCTTTTGTACTTTGCACACTGAGGAACCCTTTGCACTGTCGTCACCCTTTCTCGGGGTTGTGGGCGAGGTCGGGCGCCTCTGGGGTGGGGTCCTGGGCTGACGGACTCTCAGGCCAGCCCATCCCACCTCATCCAAGAAGGCCCTTCACCCCTCTCCCCCACGTGGCCGTCTGTCCCTGGGACAGTTCCAGCTCTGCGAGGACACTGGGACCGCTCAAGCCCCCAAGGCAGCTCAGTGCAAGGAGAAAAAGTTATTTTAGAGAAGTAGGGGGCTTGGGCTGTTGAACTGCTCCCCTGCTGCGGGTGTTCACAATACTCAACTCTCTCCCTCACACACACACACACACGCGTGCACACACACAAACACGTGTGCACACGTGCGCTGCACACATGGCAAGGGGACAACTCGCCACCAAAGTCAACCCTCCACCCTCAAAGGAACCAAAGTCCGTTCAGAAAACAAACTCCAACACGTAGTCCAAAAGAAAATAACCAAACAGAAAAACCCC
>PVHT021183630.1:10574481-10661144 GCA_004024745.2 Catagonus wagneri | reverse complement strand
GGGGGGGGGGGGGGGGGCCCTCTTGGAGGGGGAGGCGGGCACCAGTCCGCAGCCTCCTGGGCCAGTGTATGAGAGGTCCCTGGGGAACAGCAGAGGGGCTGCCGGGGTGTGGCGGGCGGGCAGGGACAGTGCGGGGCTGCGGGCTTCCAGGAGGAGAGCCCTCTGGGGTGTGGCCGCACCTTTGGGAGCGGAGCCCAGCCCGGGGCTGGTCCCTGGGTTCTCTGAAACAGCAGCAGAGGTGGGACTGGTTCGGGGCTCCTCGGCTGGCTGGGCAGCCTGGCTGATATGAGGTGGGAAAGTCTCCTGGCGGCTGGGTGGCCACGGGGCTTGAGAGAGAGGCCAAGACCGAGGAGACCTCCCCGGAGATGCTAAGGGCCGAGCGCCCTTGCAGGCCCTGCGCCTCTCCCCCAAACGCAGACCTGGGTGGACAGGGTGGGGAGTAGGGCTCCGGGGGCCGGGCAAGAGGAGACAGCAGAGGATCAGGGCAGGCCAGCTGGCCCTACCCGCTGGGTCTCCAGCCCACGCCCTGCCCCGGCTCCCCTGCCTACCGGCTCTTGCCACCTGCTGGGGAGAAAGGAACAGAAATCGAGGGGGTAGTTCTCTGTCTAGACATTTAGAAACAAAGACTCGACTTCCTAAGAACAGTGGAGACTGGGGGCCAGGAGGATGGGCCGTGGGGGAAGGGGCCGGAGCAGGGCACTGCTCAGGGCACGTGCCAAAATGCGTCACCCTGCCCCCACCAGCGGGGCCCGGTAATGGGCCTGAACCCGTGCCCACGGCAGCCGGGGGGGCACACACGGTGGTCTCTCCTTGGCTCCCATGGGCAGGAAGGCACCATCTTTTGGCCAAAGGGTTATACTGATTTCCTAAAGAGGCCGTGCGGCGCCCTTGAGGTGTCCTAGACAGCCCATGGGGAAAGGATGCCTTGCGCGGGGTGGGATGCGGGGCAGCCTCGAGGCTGCCTTGGCTCCCGGCTTCGTGTGTGAGTGTGTACGAGTGTGTGTGCGTGTGGCGGGTTCGGGCAGCCCCGGGGATGCGCGCGCAGCAGTCAGCCGGGCCTGTTTCAGTGCATTGCAGTGGGTGGGAGCAGCCTGACTCTGCCCACGCCCAGTGTCTCTGTCGGGGGGGGGGGGGCTTGGGCCTGAGGGGCTCGGATGTGCACATTCACACGGCGGCGGGGCGGGCGGAGAGGGCGGCTCTCCCTCTGCACAGCTCTATGTCACAAACATCACAGCACCAGTCACCACGACCTTGTCACGGGCCCCAAGGAGGGGAGGGGGAACGCCTCACGCCCCCAGCCCCCTGCCAGCAGGTGGCCCAAGGCAGCTCGGAGGAGGCAACCGTCCCACGCGGCTGCCGGGGCTCCCGACCCCTGCGGAGACCTCGGGGCCACCGGCGGCCACCAGCCCTTGTGCAGCCGCCAACCGGCTCGGGACGCCTGGCTCTCCATCCTAAGCAGCCTCCAGGAGCACAAGGAGCAGGGGCAGGACCAGGAGGCTGCCGAGGAGGGGCTGGGGGGTGAGGGGCGGCCCTGCAGCGGCCGCCCGGCCCGGCGGCTCCCGAGTCCTCTCGTAGAGGTGCAGCTTGTCCTTGTTGGAGTGGAGCATCTTGACGTCCTCCAGGGCGTAGTAGGCGGCCAGCGTGAAGTTCACATCCCCCGTGGTGAGCAGGTCGAAGACGCAGGCCTGGTAATAGAGATCCTCCACGGGCAGCTTCTCCTTACACTTGGCCACGGCCGTCTCATACGGGAACGTGTCGGGGGCCGCGGGGACGGGGCTGGCGGCGGCTGGCCTGCGGGTACCAGGGCCCTCGGCGCCGCCTCGGAAGGCCTGGAAGTCGATCTGCTGGTTGAGGGGGCAGCCCCGCAGGCAGAGGTAGAGCCCCTGGCTGTCCCGGTCCTCCACGGCGTTGACCACCTCCTCGGGCATGCGGGCCGCGAAAGTCAGGTAGCGGCCCACCTGGCGGACCACGATGGTGGTGCCGATGTACTTGGCCTGGATCTCCACGTGCTGGCCCGACACCTTCTCTGTGATCTTCAGGCTGTTGGCCCCGTGCTTGTCCCCGCCGTTCTTGGAGCCGTCGGCGAAGGCGGCCGGGAGCTCATCCATCTCGGCCTGGTACACCTTCTGGTCCACGCACTCCTGGAAGTTCTTGAAGATGATGGTGAGCTGCGGGGAAGGGGGCGGAGAGAGGAGGTGAGGTGGTGCCGGTGACCGCAGGGGGACGAGGCCCTGCAGCAGCCCCAGGATGCCCCAAACCATCCCTTCCTCGTTTTAGTCACTATTCGGTGCCGCCTGTACTGTTATGCACTTAATATTTTTCTTTTTCCTTTTTTTTTTTTAGGGCCGCACCCACAGCATGTGGAAGGCCCCAGGCTAGGGGTCGAATCGGAGCTACAGCTGCCGGCCTACGCCACAGCCACAGCAACGACAGATCCAAGCTGCGTCTGCAACCTACACCACAGCTCACAGCAACGCCAGATCATTAACCCACTGAGCAAGGCCAGGGATCGAACCAGCAACCTCATGGTTCCTAGTCGGATTCGTTAACCGCTGTGCCACCACGGGAACACCTTAATATTTTTCTTTAAAACAAATTTGTTTTGCTTAAAGATTTTTTTTTGACTTAGAAGAGAAAGTTTAGACAACTACCCTAAAAAGAAAGCCAGCTTATTTACCATATACAGAGGTGAACCTTAAACAGCAAAGCACGAGAAATCAAAAACACAAGGTCATTATCCACTGCAATGGGCTCAATCATGGCCTCCAAGATATCAGGCCCTAATCCCTGGAACCCGTGAATGTCACCTTGCATGGCAAACTGGATTTGGCAGGTGAGATTAGGTTAAGATCCTGAGATGGAGATATTCTTCCCGTGGGCCCTAAATATAATCATGTGTATCCTCACGTGATGGAGGCAAAGGGAGACGTGACAGCAGAAGAGAAGGCCGTGTCTCCACGAAGGCAGAGACGGCTCAGATACAGCCACAAGTTGAAGGATGCTGGCAACCAGCAGAGGCTGGAAGAAGCAACGAACAAATTGTCTCCTGGAGCTTCCAGGACAATTGGGCCCAACGACACCTTGATGCTGGCCTCGTAAGGCTCACTCCAGACTTTCTGCCTTCAGGAGTCTAAGAGGATATTTGTTCATTTGAATCGCTTAGCCTGTGGTACTTGTTACAGTCGCAATAGGAAACTCTAGACGGTTCACAACCACCTCTTCTCACCTCTCACACCGCCCGTGGACCCACAGCAGAATTCCTGAAAAAGGACATGCAGGCCTGCAGAGGCCACTGCAGCGGAGCTGCCCTGAGGGGTCACCCAGTTGGGCCTTGGAGGCGATCAGGAGAAAGAGGGAGGGGAGGGAGACGCTGGTCAGGAAAGGGAGACGGGGTCTCCAGGCCGACCCAGCAGTCCCGGCCTGGAAAGCCGAGGGCTGAGCAGCTCCATCAATAGCCAGCTGTCCTCCCGAGAGCCACAGACACAGGCAGACTTGCTGCATGGATTACTTCTGGTCCTGTGCAGTGCTGCAGAGGAAGTGGCTTTATTTCCAACTCAGATACGAGGAAATTCAGGTTCCGAGAGGTAAACTGGCCCGAAGTCACACAGCCAGCAAGCGCCAGAGCCGGGACTGGGCTCTTGGTTTCCAGCCCCTGGGCATTTTTAGCCACAAGCCATAGGGTGGGAGGCCTGGGAGAAGGACGAGACAGCTTGGGGAGTGATGCGACTCCCCCCAAGCCGGGCCGAGACGTCCAGCTGCTCTTCCCTCTGTAACCCTGACCCGGAAGTCTGCACGGCGTAGCGAGGTGGGAGAAACTGAGAAACACCCCCCTGCCCCTGTCCCTGATGCCTGGTGCCAGCTGCCGGCTCTGGGTGTGTGTGCCTCTGTGGCCCCCCCAGGACCAAGGGCAACTGGAATCCAGAGTTTCAGCCCGAAGCCAGATAGGAAAGTGGGCTGATGGGGGCAAGACGGTGCCCAGCCCTTTTGGGGTCCCCTCCTGAAAGCTCCCTGGCTCCCAACCTCTGTATGGCCTCTAGCCACCATTCCCGGGCCTTGTCCCCTCACCTCTGCCACCAAGGCCTGGAGAAGGGCCTGCCTCGCCAGCCGGGGTACCACACCCCGGCTAATGTCCATAGGCTGAGGGGGCTCTGGTAAGGGCCAGGGGGCTGCTGACGGCACGTACGGCCGGCGGTGGCTGAATTCCCAGCATGGGGGCCCCGGGAAGACGTGACCCCAGGGGCATGAAGATGACCTGGAACCACCCTCGGGGTTGAAGATAACTAAGCAAAGCATCACGGGAATTTCTGGTCTAACTGCGGGTACGTGACAAGGGGGGAGGCCCAGACCTGCTGCAAACCAAGGCGGGGACCCAGAGCATTGCTGCAGGGAGAGCTGCAGAGGGAACTCCGCCCAGGCAGGGGGCGTCCGAGGAGGCCGGCCCAGGCAGGCTGACGGCGGGGGGGCGCCCAGGCCTGGGAGTACGGCTGGCTGCATTGGGGGTGGCTGGGGGCACAGCCGGCAGGGAGTGGCCTTGGCAGGGGGCCTCAGGAGCAGTTGCTGAGAGGCCCGAGGGCTGCAGAGGGGCCGCCTAGGGGCTACAGAAAGTTCTAGGCTGAGCAAACCAACAAAGGAACATGAGCCTGGCTGGAGGTGCCCCGCGGTTTCAGCACTGCTCTGAGGGCCCTCCCACGGCAGCGTGAAGCCCACGGGGGACCAGGCGTGGGAACGCAGAGAGACCCCGGCCCATCACACCCCGTTCCTGAGCAACGAGGGCCGAGGGGGGTCAGCGAGGGGCAGGCCACAATGGGACTTTCAGGAACTCCAGGCCCTTGGGCCTTGGCGGGTCCCTTCCTCCATCAGAAATATTAAAAACTACATTTCGTGACTGCATGGGTGTAAAGACGAATACAGCATAGGCTGGATTACTCTTTTTCTCTTCGACCTTAAAATGAAGGAACGCTTTTTTGTGGGTTCTCGACATCTCGGGGCCACAGCACCTTGACTGTGGGGCCTGACGGTGACCGGCCTGGATGGGCCAGGGGCACACTGTGTGGTCCTCACGGGACACGAGGTGGGGCGGGCGCCCCGAGGCCGAGGGCCAGAGGCCACAGAGGGCGCCGCGGTGAGGCCTGCGGGCCGCAGCTCCTGGGCCGGGGCTCCAGTTCCCCATCTCCTCCCCGGAGGCCCAGGCCGGTCCCGGGAGCTGGTGCTTCTGGCTCGCGGTGGGATGTCCAAGCGGCCGCAGCCTCCCTGTCCCGCCCGAAACGCTACGCATGAAACTGCGGCTCCTCTGCCGCCCGGACCTGTGAACGTGGCAGCTTCGCAGGGGAACAGCCCCTGCTGCTTCCTCGCTCCATCCAAAGCTCCCACTCTTGATGCGGAGGCCGCCCGCTGGGGGGGTGGGAGGTGGCCCAGCCAGGGTGGTCCGGGCGGTGGGTGGTCCTGCCACGGGAGCGGAGGGGCGTGGGATGAGGGGCTCGGTGGCCCCGCCTGGCGTTGCAGGGCCACACAGACACACAGACACTGGGGGCGGCTTTCCAAGTGCCATCAGCCTCCCTGGAACAGGAAAGGCTGGTTTCGCTCTAACCGCCATCGCTCGTGGAGACAGTCTCCTGGAAGGCTGACAGGCCGCTTGACTCTTCTTGGCACCGGTGCCAGGGACGCAACCACAAGTAACAGCATGAAGGGGGCCTGTCGAAAGCCGGGCGGCGCGCTGCCAACACGGCCACGGGCGCGGCTGCCGCTCCCGTCTCCGCTGCCCCCCTTCCCCGAGGGGCCCGCGCCCTCTCCTCTGCCGGGCACCATGCGGAGCCCGGGTTTCACCAGCGACTATTTATGGAGCGCCGATGATGCATCAAGCCCGGGGCTGGGGGCTGCATCCACACGATGGGAGGAAACAGCCCAAGCCCCCCCTCCATCCTTGTGGTGCTCACATTCCGGGGGCTGATGTCACAGACCCAGCCAACGAATAATGCCCCGTGATGGAACCTAAGTGCTATGGGGGAGTCCTGCCAGGGGTCGGGGGCAGGGAGCAGGCACAGAGAACCCCTCCTCTCCTCCCCGAGGCTCAAAAAGGGGTGCCGCCAGCACAGTGGCAAAGAAGGAGACAGCACAGCAGGAGGGCACGGGAGGCAGTCCCGGGGGAAGAGGAAGCCGGCCGAAATGTCAGCCTGGGCTGGAAAACACTAGCTCTTCGTCATCCGCAACACCCACGGAGGGCTGGGCAGGGCTGGATAATGCCAACATCACGCTCCTGTAAGGGGAGTGGGTTCACATGCGTATAAGAGTCTGGCAGGGGGCTCTTGCGGACGGGTGCGGGGATGGAGAAAGCCCGGACCCCACCACCTCCGAAAAAGCCCACCCTCTGCCTGTTTCGGCCGCTGCCCACACCCGTCCTTTGCGGGCAAGCTCAGCCCAAGGCCTTGCAGGAGACCTCCCCACACGCGCTGGCTAGAGCCAGCTCCCACCCCAGGCCTTCGGCATCCTGCTGCCCCAGCACCCATCAAGAGCACCCACTGGCCAGACTGTTCTCCGCTACTAGCCTGGGAGCTGCTTCGAGGCAGGCATCACCGGGCACAGAGGCTGACACCAAAGGGCTGTCTGGTCAATGTTTTCTGAATCAATAGCGTAACAAACACCTGGGTAATGGAGGCCCGAGACAGGGTCGAGGGTGCTGGAAACCGGCCACCCTCTCTCAGCTGGGTACCCTGAGGCCTGAGACTGGCTTGGCCGCAGACACTGGGACCGTCACTGTTTGGCCTCCAGCAGAGCCTTGTGCCGTCTTCGAGTGGAAGGGAGATAACGGAAGGCTGCTAAAGCTCTTAGCCTGCCGGGAAGACCAAGCTGGCCCGAGGTCAAAGCAGAAACGGGCTGGGTTGGTTAAGGGGCTTTGCTGCAGAGCCCCAAACCTTTCTGGAAGCTCCACGCTGGGACAGGAAGGGAGGCTCTCCCACGCCTGCCTGGGCAGTTTTACCGGCCGCAGCGCTTAGCAGTGAGGCTGGAACAGAGTGGGCATTTGAAAGATATGGGCCAGATGAACGTACGGAACATGAGAATGGATGAATGGTCCAATTGGTTTTTGGACAGCCTCGCTGAGCTGTGTGTCAGTGGGGGGTGGTATCTAGGGCTTTGAAGCCAAGGCACACTAGGATGAGACCTAAAGGCTTTTGCTCTCCCTTGTCACCCCCTCTTGCTGGTCACTAACCACAACTCCGTCCAGGTCTGTTGTCATATTTGACGATCACACTACCGCAGATCAGAGGAGTGGGCTTCCTGAGGTCCACAGCCCTCTCACGCCCTCACACCTCCCATGTGCCCCCCGCCAGGATGCAACAGGGAGGTGGGGTCCCCTTCCACAGTGTGTTTGCTGCTGGATTTAGAAGCCACAGCCTCAGGCTCCCGGCATTCATTTATCTTGGCTCCAGGGAGGGAGGCGGGTAGGTGGAGGGGCCGCAGAAAAGGCGGCTGGGTCCTTGACTCTGGCCCCCTTTGGTCTGCAGAAGGCTGGCAGGGGCCGGGGGTGGGGGTACAGGGCGGCTTGGCCACAACTCGCTGCCCACTAGGCTTCATGGCCTGGTGCCAAAGGCCTGGAAGGGCATCCACAGGGTCAAGGCCGCTTTTTCCTGGTTCCAGAAAGAGACCCCTGTGGGCACGGAATGGTCACCAGAGCAGAGGGAGGTGGCAGGAATTTTCCTGCCTGCCAGGTCACCTCACTGTCCTCCTCTGGGGTGTGGAGGGACGAGAAGGAACAGAAACGCCCTTGTGGGCCAGCCTGGTGCTGCCCTGCACGCTGCCTTGCAACGTGCTCTTCCTGGGAAAACAGACCCACTGCCAAGCCGGAAACCCCAGACACTCTGGTGGGCCAGGTGCTGGAGAGGCAGGGGTGGCCCCATGGCCTGGACTCTGATCGCCCACCAACCTCCTGGACTCGAGACCACGTCCTCTGGCTGGGTCTGAACGTAAGGCCATGGGAGACCCTCCCGGCAAATGGGAGGGAGACTCTGGGGTGGACAGGAATGTCCCCTTGGCTGGGGACACATGATGGCTGCCTCTGGCAGTGGCCCTGTTGAGCAAGACTTGAGTCCTGCCACCCAGACACTGAGGCCGCCTTGGGTCCAAAGATGACCAGCTTTCTCTCGGTGGCCTCTGGGGCTCCAGAGTCACCCGGCCCGGCTGTCTGCATTTCAAGTAGGATGGCCAGTTTCCCTCCTACAGCCTCAGGACCCGGATATGCCCAAGGCAGCTGCCACGGCAGGCTGCACGGGGGGCCCTGGGGTGCTCAGAGTGGGCCGATAGCCTGTCCTTACCCGTCCCAGCTTCTCCACGGCTCTCTCTGTTCTGAGGCCGTGGCCTTTCTGCTGTCGGTGTCGGGCAGAGACAAAGGACAGGGCCGCACTCTGCAGCCCGGACTAGCCCCAGCAACAACCCACAGTCCTGGCCTCCAACCAGAGTTCCCAGTGCCCTCCATGCCTCAGAATCACTGGGGGCGGGGGCGGGGGCTTTAAGAAAAGAACATGCCTGGGGGAGTTCCCACTGTGGCTCCGCAGTTACGAACCTGACTAGTGTCCATGAGGATGTGGGTTTGATCCCTGGCCTCGCTCAGTGAGTTAAGGATCTGGTGTTGCTGCGGCTATGACATAGGTCGGCAGCTGCAACTCCAATTAGACCCCTAGCCTGGGAACTGCCACATGCCACAGGTGCAGCCCTAAAAAAACCCCAGAAAACAAACCAAAAAAACAACCCTTTGTCTGACCCCACCCAGAGATTTGGTGTCAGACAAGCCTGGAGGGCCTAGAACCACTATCTTCTAAAATCCACTCAGCTTGTAAGCGTGCAGCCACAAGGAGAAAGCCTGGGCTGGACCATCACTGTCACCTCCACTTCTCTGGGGTGGGGTTTGCTCCCACTAGACCGTAAGCTCCGTGACGAATACAGACATCCATGCACAGTGGCACCTCTTTATTGGGACTCGACATTAGAGTTCTACTGAAATGTGACCTGGGGCCAAGAGAAGAATAACCCCAATGAGAGATCCACCTTACCTACGGACCTGATGCACAGGCACATGAACGTGGGAACATACAGGAACTACGTTTCTTAAACCTTCACCCTTACCGTGCACAAAAAGCATTCACACACTGGCTTTAATGAGCCCTAGGTTGCTATTCAGTGGTACCCTGCCCAACTGGAAAAAAAAAAAAAAATCCACATCTGCATGCTGACTTCTGACCCCAGAAGGCTGATTTTATAGACCCCCCCCGAACGGATGGTGTCCAACAGTTTGAGAGACATCACACTCTAGGCAGCAGGCAGAGGTGGTCCCAGGGTGGTTTAGGTGATGACTTCAGACCATCTAGGACATTCCTTGCTAAGTAATCTGCTCACTTACTGAGGACAAGAACATGGTGGGTACAGGAGGTGTCTGGTTCAGGTGGAGAAGAGTCTAGAACCTTCCTACTGGCGGGCCTGGTGCCGTGACCCCCACCCACCGGGGGCCGCTCAGCCTGCCCCTCCCGCTTACCTTGCTGGTGGCGGTGGCGGCCGAGCCGGGCAGCACCGGCGTGTTGGTGACCTGCACGTTCAGGTAATTATTGTCGATGAGCGGCCAGGCGCCCTGCACCTTGCAGGTCTGGAAGCGGTCTGTGAAAGTCCGGAGGTGCGGGTCCCCGAAGAAGCCGCAGTGCGTGTAGTTGGGGGCGGCCGCGCGGTTGTGGAAGCTCTTCTCATAGTGGCAGATCTCGGGGCTGTCCGAGCGCTCCTGGCTGTCCCCCGGTGGCGGCAGCGTACGCAGGTGCGGTTGTGACGTGGGGCCATCCTTGGAGCAGTTGTGCTGGCTCATGAGGTCCTCGATGCCATGGACGGCCGAGTGGTAGGCCAGGTCGCCCCTGCAGGTGCGGGCCGTGCGCCGCGTGCACAGGGCGTAGGTGCGCAGCGCCGCGCAGAACTCGGGGGCGTCGTCCGGGGCGGGCGCGTGGCTGCCCGCTGTGGCGCTCCAGAACTCAGAGTTGCACTTGAGTATCTTGCACGGGGAGGTGGCTGCGGGGGCGGGAAGGGGTGCACTGTCAGGGTGGGTGAGCCCAGGCCTCCTCCACCCGCCATGGGCCAGGGCTGCGGGCACGTGCCAAAGACAAAGACTGCCTTGTCTGAAACGGCTGGCATAGCCCAGGCCCCCCACTGCCCAAAGCTCTGCACTTTTGGGCAGTGGTCAGTGTTTCTGGGCAGCAGAACTGTGGGAGCTGACCGGCCACCCTTGGGCCTTTGACATCTGCTGACACTTCCACAACCATCCCCAAGAACTTTGGCTAAGCAACAGAAATCTGGCAGGGAATTAATCCCCACTATTGAGTATGTGTCCCCATCTCTGCCACTGTGTGACCTTGTACAGATCATTTCACATCTCTGTGCCTCATTATACCTATCTGGAAAATGGAATAGTAACAGTATCTACTGTATGTGGTTGCTGAAAGTGTTAAAGGACTTAACATGGCACCAGCATAGAGCAGAAACTCAAGGAATGCTGGGTACTGTGATTGTTTATTAGCCCTGCTCACAGAGGAGCTGTTCTGTCACTTTGTCTACAGGAAAAGGCAGCTTCCCTCTTAGTCACGTAGCTCCAAGCCCCTCTGTCCTGCTCAGGAAGGCAAGCTGGGAACCAAATGAGAGTGATAACTTTGGATCTGCTCTAATTTGTGTGTATGTGTTTCAAATTTTTTTTTTTTTTTTTTTTTTTTTTGGCTTTTCTAGTACCGCACCGTGGCATATGGAGGTTCCCAGGCTAGGGGTTGAATCGGAGATACAACTGCCAGCCTACACCACAGTCACAGCAACGCCAGATCTGAGCCGCGTCTGTGACCTATACCACAGCTCACGGCAATGCCAGATCCTCAAACCACTGAGGGAGGCCAGGGATCGAACCTGTGTCCTCAAGGTAGTCGGTTTCATTTCTGCTGAGCCACGATGGGAACTCCGTGTGTGTGTGTATGTGTGTGTGTGCGCGCGCGCGTGTGTGTTTTAAAAGATCACTCACAAGGAGTTCCTGTCGTGGCTCAGTGGTTAACGAATCCGACTAGGAACCATGAGGTTGTGGGTTCGATCCCTGGCCTCGCTCAGCTGTAAGCTGTGGTATAGGTTGCAGATGTGACTCGGATCCCATGTTGCTGTGGCTGTGGTGTTGGCTGGCGGCTACAGCTCCCATTAGACCCCTAGCCTGGGAACCTCCATATGCCACGGGTGTGGCCCTGAAGAGACCAAATAAATAAATAAATAAAAATCACTCACGAGCTTTGAGACCTTAGCTATAATTAGCAACAAATAACCACGCCTGAGAAGTATGACTTTAACACACCTCAATCTTGTACCTAGACGCACGGAACCTGACCTTTCCCGCCCTCCTGGATTCCTCTGCACAGCCCGTAGTGACCACAAGTGACAGCATTTTCCACACAGGTGCCAGGTGCCTAGGGGTCAGCAGACCAGCTGGGAGACCCAGCCTTTGGTGCCCCAGCCCAGTCAAGAGAGAGGAAGGGGGCTCTTGCTTCTTGTCACTCCTGGCTGGACTACTAAAGTCAGTTTTCTTTGGAAAAGTCAGTTTACTTCGCTGATGCTGGCGTTTTGCCTATAAAATCAAGTTGTGAATAAAAGCAGGGACAGAAATACGGGAGGGCAAGCTAGTGAAGGAACCATGCGGGCAGCTGCCGTGTGTGGGCCCTGGTCTGTGCTGCCTGGTCCCGTACCTGTACGCCGGGATGGCCTGTCTCCTGGAGGTCTCCCGTCTCTGCAGGTGCGGGCATGCAGGTGCTATTCTGGAGCTGAGGTCACCTGCCAAAGTCACACACCTGTACTCGTGGGGGAGCCCATGCTCATCTCAAGTTCAGGCTTTTCCCCTGACTTGACCTGTGTTTGTCACACTGCTGGTAGACAAGTTCATTTCAGGTGGTATCTGGGTGAGCATTATTATTATTATTTGCTTTTTATGGCTGCACCTGAGGCATATGGAAATTCTCGGGTAGGAATCTAACTGAAGCTACAGCTGCCGGCCTGCACCACAGCCACAGTCACTCGGGATCCGAGCTGCGTCTGAGACCCACACCACAGCTCGCAGCAACGCCGATCCCCATGTCACTGAGTGAGGCCAGGGGCTGAACCCGTGTCCTCATGGATATTAGCCAGGTTTGCAACCTGCTGACCCACAACAGGAACCCCCCCCTTTTTTCTTTTAAATTTGAGAAGTTATTATTTTCTTCAATGTATATTAGAAAAATAAAGCAGCTCTGATGGAAGAGCTACAGACTCCCCTTTTTTAAGAGCTTCGTTTAGAGCTGAAGAAGTATGCTGACCTAAAGAAGCAGATCTGTATATGAGAGGTGGTGACCGCTATGAAGAGGTTCCAGTCTGGGCAAGACCCCCGTGTGGTCACCCTCCCACAGAGCCATGCTCCTGTCCCAGGTCTCCCTTGCAGGGCGGCTGAAGATTCTCTGGCCCAGCCGTCTTCATGCTTCCCCAATCTGTAGGAGGTGCCCAAGGACCTGATATCTTTGTGGGCTGCAAATGCTACCGTGCCTGGTGTGGGAGATGGTGAAGGTGGCCCCCTAGGTGGGGGTGAAGTGGAGGAACCGAATTCCAGAGAACTGGCTGGTGCAGCCATCAACCCTCCATCTCCCATCCGTGGCCTCAACGCAACGCCCACATGATTCGGGAGCAGGTGGGCTGAGCTACCATTCTGCTTTCTCAGAATTACGGAGATCAGCATAGCAGAGGAAGCTGCCCCAAAGGGACTCAGGACTTGGGCTGAGTGGTGCCGTCTCTGCTCTGCCCACTGCCCACCTGCCCGCCAGCTCGGTGCCCGGGCCAGCCCCGCTGGACGCCCCAGCATCCCCGCCTCCCTGAGCAGAGCCGGGCTCAGCATGGTTCCAGCTACGAGGAAGCAGCAGGATCTGAATCCAGCCCATCAGCCCCAGGCCCCTGGCGGCGCCAAGTCATCGGTCTCAGTGCATTCATGATTCCCTCCACCGGGAAATCAGGGTGGTTCACGGGCATGCTCCGTCACAGATGGGCCTCGGCCTCTCTCTGAGGACCCCTCCTGCGATGCCGAGACCCCCACCAGCCAGGAGGCCCGTGGTCCTCACGCTCTCTGTGGTGCTGTCCCCACAGCCCAGTTCCCAGGCCCGTTTCTCAGGGTGCAGCCAGGACGTGGGCAGGGACTTGAAGGCTGGGTCCAGGCAGTGCCAGGCAGGGCTGGCCTACACACGGACAGCAGAGGGCACGCGGGCTGTCCCACACCTGACCCTCATCTGGCGTGTGGCTCTTTCCCCCCAAAGGGGCCACCCCCCAGGCTCCTGAGCCTTACGGCAGGTGGTGACAAGGGTCTGCTGTCTCCGCGGCTTTGAAAACTGGGCTTGGTGCAGTATTTCAGCTACAGAGCCCTCTGATGTGTCATAACCGAAATCCCACTGAGGTGTCACCAAAGGGGGTCTCTCCCGTGCTCTAGGGCGTCACGGAGTGGGAGCTCTTCAGAGCAGCCCTTTCCGGTGTCACTGTGCCCACCAACCGCCTGGCTCTGACTCGCCCGAGGTCTACCTTTCTCAAAGGGGACAGAGTGGGTCATTTTCTTTTCAACAACTGCAGAGGAGCCAAGTAAGCCCCCGCTGCAGCCAGGCCCGTGTGGAGTGTGTGATCTGGGTTTTTCTTCAGGGGGTAGGAAGGGGCTGCAGGCCGAGGGGGCAGCGAGGAGACAGCCCTCCCAGGTAGCAAACCCAGCAGGCACCTGGCTGCCGGCACTCAGGCTTCAGTCCTTAGAGACAAGGCCTTTCAGTGGGGCGCCTTCTCTTGCTCCCCTCCCCGTCCCGAGCCACAGGCAGGAACAAGGACTCCCCCAGGGCGGGCATGGCAGCTCTGCCCACCACCCCCAGGTGGCGACAGAAGTCACACTCTGGCTGCCCCTGCACTCAGGAGCCAGGGCCTCAGTCTCTGCCTCCAACCTCATGCGTGCGTGTGCATGTCGTGTTGTGCATGTGTGCGTTGTGCGTGTGTGTCTGTGCGAGTGCTTGCGTGCCTGCTACTCTGGTTCCTCACTTCCCCTATTTCCTGCGCATCTCATTTCTCAACCATCTGGAGAACATTCTTCACGCTATGACCCAGGACTGGGCCCATAACGAGAGGTCTGATGGGGACTCTGGCCCTGTGGGGCGATGGAGAGTGTGCACCAGAGCGAGGGCGTCTGGGCCAAAGTCCCACTCTGTCCCCGACTAGTCGTTGTGGGAACCTGACCTGGCCTCAGTTGCCGGATCTGTGAAGTGGAGGCGGCACCCGATTCAGAGGCCGCTGAGGATGAAATGAGGAGAGGCACACGGTGTCCCTGGGACCCAGTAGGCACTCAACAAACAATGGCCCTGACAAAGGTGGGGGGGGACAAACACACCCTCTGTGAGGGCAGAGGTTAAAAGTCACCAGGTGGAGGACGGAAGGGCATCAGATGGGAGCCGGCCTGAATGAATCCCAGGGACCGCTCCCCCCACCATCGTCCTGCCCCCAACTCGGATTCAGGCTCAGGCTGGCGCTCTGATCTGCTTTCCGCACTGATTCAGGTCAGCGGAGTCTGGGCGGCTATTCCTGCCCGCTGCCCACTGACCCCCAAAGGCCCAACCCTGGAGCCCACCCAGATCCGTCAAGGGACCGGGCTGTCTGGGGGCCACATTCCCCGATGTCCTGGGTTTCCTTCCGGCCCTGCACACCTTCCTGCGAGTCAGAGTAAGCCCAAGCCTGCCACTCATAATGGAAGCTGCGGACCAGGGTCGGGGAGCCGCCCTGCAAGACGCCCCTGAGAGTAACAAGAACTGGGACCGGAATGGAGGCATCGCGTTCTCTCTGGCCCATCTCCAAGGGGTAATGCAGAGCTCCTGGACCGGTCTCTCATTTCCCGGGCCTCAGGGAAAGGCGCTGGGGATGCTGGGGTTGGACAGGCCCCACAGTTGGTGACCTGAGGGGCCCAGACCTCCACTGAGTCATTCTGACACGTATGCCCTCCAGTAAATCACAGGCCAAAGGCCCCCCAGGTCAGGGACGTGAATGTCACCTGGCCCAGCATCAAAAGGCAAAAAGCTCTGGGCTGTGCTGTCACCTGCCAAAGAGACCTCAGAGGGCCTGATTTTTACGAGCCATATCTTAACAAAAAAAAAGAAAAAAAAATGGCCTGAATTCCAGGCAGTAACCTTGGGACTTTTCTTATGTGTGCGAGGAAGGAAGGGAGGAGAGGAAAGTCTGAGGATTTGAAACATCTTTCTGCAGCTCGTGCAAGCAGGCCGAGAAACGAGCTCTTCTGAATGAGCCTCCCCTGCTCCTGCCTGGTTCTTACAGACGGCAAAGCGGCCATTCCGGCCTGTCAGCCACCTCCTGATGGAGCCGGGACAGCCAATACGCTCAGAGCCAGGCGATTAAAGAAACTGACTTGGGAGGTCCCATTGTGGCTCAGCGGTAAGGAACCCAACTAGTAACCATGAGGACCTGGGTTTGATCCCTGGCCCTGCTCAGTGGGTTAAGGATCCGGCATCGCCGTGAGCTGTCGGTGTAGGTTGCAGAAGCAGCTTGGATCTGGTGTTGCTGTGGCTGTGGCGAAGGCCGGCAGATACAGCTCCTGTTAGACCCCTAGCCTGGGAACCTCCATATGCCGCGGGTGTGGCCCTAGAAAAAACAAAAGCAAAAAAGGGGAAGTAACCGCCCCCCCCCCCCAAAAAAAGCTGATTGGAAGAAGTTTCCCTGAGCTTCTATCTCCACCTCGGGGGCAGGGATGGGGGATGGGGGCACTGCTGACCTTTGGTACATGGACTCCATCTCAGACGCCCAGGAAAATGTAAAGGCGCCAAACAGACTTCATGCTCCTCAGAAGCCTATTACTCGTGTTCTGTTTTGATTCAACCCTCCTGAGACTGAGAACTTTGGGGATTAACTACTAGGGATCGAACGGAGAAGAGTCCAGGGGCTGCAAAGACAGCGGCCAGCCCCAACTCACTAACAGGAGCCCTCTGAATTCCCTCTGGCACCCCGCAAAGCAGGACACCAGGCGGTGCCCTTGGTGCTCAGGTTGGGACCCTGGGCAACCCCTGGACCCACTCGCTCCCAGCTTACGCTATTAGGGCCAGATCTCTCGCTTCTCTGCGTAATGGACTTTGTCAAGATCCCTTTATGAATGATGACTTAGTGACCAAGTTCCACGTCAAGCCATGGAATTTTAGGACCTGGAGCCTGAGGGACACGAGAAGTCAGCAGTTTGCATCTCCTGCCAGCCCCCATGGCAGGAACTCTCCCTGCAGCATCCCTGCCTAGCGGGCAGCTGGCCTCCACTGCCACCGGAGCTCTGCCGGGACAGGGCTGGCCCCTCCTGCTCTGGACAGCTCCAGCTGTGGACCCGCATCTGCCCCCAGGGAGACACGCGGGGCCTCCGCCCTTCTCCAGAAGAAAGGAGGCTCAAAGGTAACCCTGCAAATACTGAGAGGTGCCCCCTCAGCGTGGCTTTCCTGTGTTACCTTCTTTGGTCTCACACTCTGGCCGCTCCCCTCTGGGGGCCTCGCTGAACCATCTGTGTCCACCACTGATGCCCGGCGAGGGTGCCACCTCCTGCTCACAAATCCCCTGAGAACAGCACCCCCCCACCTTTGTCCCGCAATCCTCTGACTCCCGAGCTCCACACTGAAAGCATCTGTGCTCCCGCACACCCCACCTAAGTAACCTTTCGGGGAGGTGGGCGCTAGACTGCCTTCCTGGTGGAATGAGACACAGCAGAGAGAGAAATCGCAGCCACACAGCTTGCCTGACTTAATTCTTTGCCTTTAAATAGCAACCCAGCCCTTCTCCGAACAGAAAGACATGGGGTTGGGGGGAAGCTGGGAGCACCAGCTGTACCAACCCAGGCAGGAGGAAAATATTTATGCACCAGCGCGGCATTAGCTGCTTTCAGAGACCTCCTTTGAACTGTTAATCAAGCCCGATCTTTCAGAATAATAGCCTGATTATTACCGCCTTGTTTGCATAACAAAGAAGCCCAATAAAACTTATATCGCAGAGCGCCAAGGGGTGTGAAGGCTCGGCCCTGAGAAAGGAGTCTCAGGAATGCGGGAGCCGCTCCTCAGCCTGAACCCGGGAATAAAGACAATGCAATTTGCCACCAAGAAAAGCCCAATAGACCAATAAATTACCCGCGTGCAAAGGGATTAGATCAGGTTTCAGTTGCCGTGTAGGAAGGGTGGGTGAGCCGGGAAAGAGAAAAAAACCTGCCTCTTCTTAAAGGAGTAAGGCTCGTTCTGCCCAGCTCTGTGGTTTGCGGAGTAACTGCCTGGACTCGTGTACTTTGCTGAAGTCTCTGGACCCCACTCTATGCCGGGCACGGTGCTTCCTGCTGTTCCTGGAACAAGCAGCAATGGTTTCCGTGCTCAGGTGCGGGCAGCTGGCTACAAACACCAGCTACAAACACCGCTGGGATGCGCACAGACTTAGGGACAGGGGTGGCGAGGGTATCAGGGAAGCAGCCTTTCCGCCAGGTCTTGAAGGGTGGTGGGATTTAACAGGTGATGCGAGCAAAGGTCCTGAAGCCCCTTGGGCTTCCAGACCAGCTGGGGTTGGCTGGAGGTGACATGCTAGATGGCGAGAGTGTGACCAACAGTTTGGGGCCACACACAAAAGCCCTGAGTGAAAGCCAGTGATGGGAGCAAACGTCGCTCAGCTTCAAATTGCTCCTCTCCCCGTGGGGCTGCAACTCAGTTAACCCTAGTTACCCGTCCCCCGGCTCGTTAGATTCCACCACAAGGGGGCACTAGACGAGCCCCAGCCTGATTGACCTTCTCAGTACCACCCAGCCTAGGTTCTTTTCCTCTCCAGCAGCCACTGGTGTTGCTGCAAAGTACCGCACCCAGCCAGGCAGCACCCCTCCTCAGTGCCCTGGGCCCCAAAGCCCTCTTCCCTTTGTCCCCCTAGTCCTAGGGGTGGAAGTCACTTCCTGCACCTCTGTGGGTGCCTCTGTGGTCCCCCGTGGCCTTTTCCATCCCCCCACACCCATCTTCACACAATCTCCAATATTAGCTTCCCTTTGTGGCAAATACCCACCGTGGTTTCTGTTTTCCTGACTGGCCTCTGACACGCCAGCTGAAGGATTTCAGACCAGATCCAGCTGACCGTGAGGCGCCCCTGCATAATTTTCAGTAAGTACATGGCCTGCTCAGAACACTATTTTAGGAAGCGGTGTAACTTAAGAGGCGATGGCTTTAATTAGGACAGAAGCAGGCAGAGCAGAGGGAGAACAGCTTCAAAGAGAAATCAATGCACAGCCCCCCCTGTTGGAAGGGGCAGCGCGAAGCCTGAGCCCCTCACCCCCACCCCATCCCCTGTCCTCACTGCCCGCCTGCCCCGGGTAGCACAGAGGCTAAGGCTCCCCTCACCACCACGCTGGGATGCGGATCCCGAAGGAGGTGGGAAAGCTGCTCGATCCCAGAGGGAGAGCCACGCTGCGGTACCAGCAGCAGGAGCAGCAGGGCACGCTCCGCCCTCTCCTGTCCCTTAGCACTGAATCTGGGGGTGGGGGGGACAGTGGACAGATCCAGCACCAGGACTTGGCGAGTTCTAGCCTGGGCAGTGTTCTGGAGTCTCCTTGCTTGAGAGATGCCTGAGGCTGCCAGTTTGTGTCACTCAATCATCCTGGTGTCAACATCCAGGTGTCTAGCGTCAGTGACCGAGAGGAATACACCCAGGTGAGGGACTGGATTCTTCACCAGGTGCCGGAGACCCTACCTTGCTTAACCCCCAAGCAGCCAGAATGGATCACCCTTCCTCAAAGGCATTCCTCCCAGTTCAGCCTAAGAAGCTTCCAAGGATCAGATCGAGCCCGTGACTCCAGCGTCTCTCTCACCCCCTACACGTGCTGAGAGTTTTCCAAGGGTCTCCTCCAGGGACTGGCCTACAGGACAAAGAGCAGGGCGAGAGGAAGCTTCCCAGAGAATCCGCACTGACCTGGGGACGGGAGAAGGGGAGGCTGGGGAGCTGGAGGCTCACTCACTGCCAAGTGTGGGCAGAGGTGGCTAGATGCCACTCACCGAGCTGAGGCGGGAGGCACTGCCCCCTTGTCACGCCCAGCCGGGCTGCTCTGTCCCAGCCTCCCCACACGCCAAGTCACTGCAAGAAACCGCACCGCGTGCCAAGGAAAAGGGCACACCTCAGCTTTCCAAACCGGACGCCCTCCCCCAGCTCCCCGCTGGGGCCACACGGAGCCAGGTCAGCAGCAAAGAGGATGCCGAACAGCACACGTGGGAGCTCCCAAGGTGGCGCAACGGGATCGGCAGCGTCTTGGGAGTGCTGGGACGTGGGACGCGAGTTCGATCCCTGGCCGAAACAGTGGGTTAAAGATCTGGCCTTGCCTCAGCGGCGACTTAGGTCACAGCTGCAATTTGGATCTTATCCCTGGCCCGGGAGCTCCATATACTGAAGAACATCTAAAAATTCAAAAAAAAAAAAAAAGGCACACGTGCTCAGCCTCAGGGCCCAGGCCCCAAGCAGGCCTGTTAGTCAGGTAGCTGAGGGCCTCTCTGGGTAAGAGGAACCCCGGTGAGCAGGGGCCAGGCACAGAATTCCATGCCAAGACCATCATCCTGGCTTAGGGCAGAGGACTAAGCGACTCTGGGTTCCACAAGGAGGGTGGTTATAGGCAAAGTATTGCTCTTTATAGGCCAAGTTCGCAGGTGAACAATCTGGGCTTCCTGCTTTGAGGCATAACCCCTTTGCCTGAGTCTATGTCTGGCTCCAGAGACGAATGTTTTCCATCCTGGCTCTGCTCCCCTGGGCTCATCTGCTTGGCTGCTCCAGGTCAAAATTCATCTGAAGTGGCTTTTCTCCCCCACCTCCACTGGCACGCAGGCCTCGCTCCACCTTCTTCAGGCAGTGGGAGGGCACACGCCCAGCTGGTGCACACGTGGCGTGTGTGACCCTGCGTTCACGGAACATTCCTTAGCACGGGGATCAAGAATGGGCTCCTTTCTGCAGGGACCTGGGTGCAGAGGGATCCCTTCAGCAGTCGTCAGGAGGTTCTGACTGCCCGGGTGAAATAGTGCGTGAAGTGAATAAATAAGCAAAACCCAAAAGACATAAATCTGACTTGGGGAAATTTATACTCTGACAGCCCCGCCAAAGATGTTTTCCCAGCCTGAGGCTGGGTGGCATCTACTTTGGAATGCTAAGCCAGGGATGGAGAGGGAGCAAAGAGGGCCTTGGGGAAGAGGCAACAACGCGAGATTCATGGAAAAAGTGGTCACTCCTCATGCTGATATCTAATCGTATCACTGAAGTTTCTCAGCGCCCCCCCCACCTCAAAGCCTTATGTGCTACTTCGTACAAAGTCTAAAACGCTACACAGCAAGTTTAATGAGTGTGTTTATCCAAAATCTGCTGTATGGAAACAGACAGGGGCCTGGGTTCTACTCCTGGCTCTGCCACCAACCAAACTGTGTAATGTCCGGAAACCTCTCTGACCCTCTGTCTCTTCCTCGATAGAGTGGGAATGAGGATGCTCATGGGGGAGGGGCGACCATCTCAGGAGATGATGTATTTTAAGCATTTAGCATATATACTGTGGCCACTCAATAAATGGAAGAGCTTTAAAAATGACCGTTCTTCAAATGATTATATTTCGGAGAGGACAACATGAAGGTATTGTGTCTTCAAGGCTGTTCACGAATGTTAAGTAGTGATGGTAGTCCGTGGAGGTTGGGATTTCGGTTATTTTCATTTCCTTACTTATCCATTTTTTTTTTTTTGGTCTTTATAGGGCTGCAGTTGCCAGGCTAGGGGTCGAAGCCGAGCTGCAGCTGCCACAGCCACAGCAATGTGGAATCTGAGCGGAATTTTGGACCTACACCGTAGCTCACGGCAACACCGGATCCTCAACCCGCTGAGTGAGGCTAGTGATAGAACCTGCATCCTCATGGATACTAGTCAGGTTCTTAACCTGCTGAGCCACAATGGGAATGTCCTCACTTATCCTTTTTGGCCTTCAGATTTGAAAAGGAGTATTATATTTATAAAACATGAAAAAAATTTTTTTGAAAAAAAAGATTGGGGTATCTATAAGAAAAAAACCCGTGGTCTCTATTGAGCAAAAGCCAAAACAACAGAAACACAAAAAAACCCAAGCCTCTTGAAGTTTCTAGGATTGTGCCGGGTGTGTAGCAAGGAGAAGGGTATAAAGAAATAGACTGTGGGGTTCTTGCCCTTATAAACAGATCTAGTAATTTAGAAGAGACAAAAACCCAAGACACAGGAAGAAACGAGGCCAAAAGGAAGCACAGGGGTCAGTAGCCAAGGTGACAGATACCCAGGTCACTGCATGGATGGCACTGGACCCCAACAGACGGCATTGAACTTGGGTGTTAATCCAATGGGCATTCCCATTCCAAACTGGGCAGTGGCTTAAGCCAGGCCTGGGGGCTGCCCAGGGCTAAAGTGTGGTGGGTGGTGGCAGAGCCTGGGGAAGCCAGGAGGGAGCTGGAGCCCGGGGACTTGCCAGAAGCCCTGTGAATGAGACCAGGGACGGGTGTGGGATCAGATGTCAGAGGGTCCCCTGTTCTGATGCTCCAAAGAGGGCCGCGGGGAGCTGGGATGTCCTGAGCACAAGTTTTAGAGATTCTTTTGGCAACTGGGAGTGGTAGGGGCGCCTGGGAGGCAGATCCCAGGGCTGGTGAGCTGCTTGTAGCAAGGTGACAATGGCACCAGGGAGGAGAGGGTGAGGGCTGAGGCCCAGCCTCAGCTGAACAGATAGAAGGGAGAGGCCATTTCACACCCAGGACTTACTGGTTCCAGGCAGTGCGGTCTAGCCGACTCAGGCCATGCACTCAGTCCGGGGGCAGGAGAAGGGGCTGGCGTGGCTGCTCCCCTGGGTGTGCCCAGGACTAAGAGGGGCTTCTAAAAACACGGGACTCTCAGTAGGAAGACTAGAAAAGTCCTGGGTCAACTGACATTGAGTTGGTCACCCTAGAAGAAAAAGTGCCTTCGATTTTAGGCAGGGTGAACGTAGCTAGGCATTAAAATAGCAAGCCACCCCAACCACTCGCCTAAACATAAAACTGGAGTTCTCTGCCCAGTTCTGCCAAGGGCCTTGGACATTGTACCTGAGAAGGAAATTTCAGTAGGAACCACATAACCTCCAGCTTGTAAAGTGGTCCCTACCGGATCCTCTCAACTCCACAGAGACCTGGACCCCACATCCCCATCTCACCGAGCACCCACGGATCACATCTCCCCAGTTCTCCCTTGCGCACTGAGGTGACTGTAAGCCATTCCTCCAACCTTGCTTTTTCTTTTTTATCCTCCCCCCCCTTTTTTTAATGAAGTTTAAAGGCTAGGGGTCGAATGCGAGCTGCAGCTGCCGGCCTAGGCCACAACCACAGCAATGCCAGATCCAAGCCGCATCTGCGACCTATGCCACGGCTGTGGTCCTTTAACGTACTGAGCGAGGTCAGGGATCAAGCCTGCATCCTCATGGATACTAGTCGGGTTCCTAACCTGCTCAGCCACAACAGGAACTCCCCCAGCCTTGCTTCTTAAACCAAAAGGCCAGAGATCCTATTTTTACTCCCCCACTCAGGGCTGAAGGGACCCACCATCCGCAGGATTTTACACTCTGCCCTCCCTGGGAGCCAGGGCTCTGCCCACTGACCCGCTGGTGCATCACAAGCCGGCCTTCTGGCTGGTGCTGCTGCCATCTGGCTCTGCAATGGGACTCATTCACTCCTTCTCGGTCACAAAGTCCACCTGGGAGTTCAATAATGTGGTAAGGAGGCTGAGTACTTTGGCGTTTTCTTCTTTTCAGGGCTGTACCTGTGGCACACGGAGGTTCCGAGGCTAGGGGTCAAATCCGAGCTGTAGCTGCCAGCCTGCGCCACAGTCACGCAACGCGGGATCTGAGCTGCATCTACAACCTACGCCGCAGCTTGCGGCAACACCAGATCCTTAACCCACCGAGTGAGGGATCAAACCCATATCCTCATGGAGACTACCTCGGATCCTTAACTCATTGAGCCACAACGGGAACTCCAGCTTACACATTTTTGATTAGAAGCTCTGAGGATAAACATTCTCATCTCTACAATGACACAGACGTACTTGGACACTGTAGAGGGCCTGGGTGTCCACAAAGCCTTAGTTTCTCCACTGAAAACGAACATGTCTAAAACTGGGGCAGCTTAATAAGAAAAGGAAAGACACAAGGAAAAAAGAAAGTCCCTGGGCAGTAAATTTTAAAACAGGGGTCCTCACACTTCAGACGCATCAAAACCCCCTAGAAGGCCTGTTACAGTACAGACAGCACGTCCCGCCCCCCGGAGCATCAGCTTCGGTAGGTGTCTTACAAGTTCCTGCCACCCCACCCCGGGGTGGGGAGCTGATGCTGCTGGTGCAAGGACCACACTTTGAAAACCACGGAGCTGGAGTACAGCATCCATAAGCAGTCAACGGTAAGCATGCTAACGTGTCTATGGCATGTGATTTTGTTGGGTTCCTTTTACAAACCTGTTTTATTAAGTCAGGGTGGTTTCAAAGTCTAAAAAGTATCTATTAATTGTGTTTTGAAGTGGATGCTATTAGTGGGAGACTCTACTAAGAGGCCATTCTTGGCCTCCAGCCATCCAGCCCGCTCCCAGCTAGACGTGGCCACTCTGTCCACCTGCTGACAGCGCAGCTTCGTCGAAGCAGACACCCTGCCAGGCCGAGGGACACTGGCAGGGCCCCTTTCCTTTTACCAGGCCTGAAGGCAGATGCCAGCCTTGCTCAGATGAGGGCCCCAAATGCTGTCCCTGAGTCGGGACCACGGGAGGTGTGCCATGCCTGTTGAGTGAGTACGTGTAAACACTCTCCAAAGACACAAACCTCTTCAGTCTAGCAGAAGTTAAGGCATCTTTCTCTGCATAACTATGTCCAATTTCATTTGCACTCCTATGGGTTTACTCCTGGAAGCCATTCAAGTCCACTAGCCCAGAACAAGCCTACGCTTTCACGCGGCTTCTCCAGCCAGATTCCACCTGTCTTCAGCGGGAGAGGCTGGCGCACAGCCGCCCTGACTGCTCCAGTGCTTTCTTTTTTCTTTTCTAACATCCCCCCTGCTCCACACCAGCCCCGATGGTTCTCTGACTTTATCCCCAAGCACCGCCTAGGCTGGTAGGTCAAGAATATGAGAGTCCATCTCTTTGCAGTGGAAATTACCCATCTCATTTCTTAAGAAACTGTCTTCTGACCCAGGTTTCTGGAGCACACACGTTTTCAGAGCCCTCAGTGTATTTCGCTCGGGCATATCAGAAGCTCAGTTTTCAGCAAGGTGGGCAATTTTGACTAAATGCGGCTGTCAAGGCTTCTAATTAGAAGAAACATTAGCCAGTTGGCATGGCAGTGCAACAGCTATCTGCTCTATCTGCCAGGTTTTAGTTACCAGCCTTGAAGCCAAAAAGAAATGGGCTTCTTGGAAACAAGTGATGGAATTCTGGTTGTGAATTATATAACCCACCAGCTTTCCTCAGACTACGGGGGATACTTTTCAAATCAAGTTTTTAAGATGGAGAAATGAATGAAAAACAGTGAAAAAAACCAAACCAAACCCAGCACCCAGTCCTCACAGCTCCCTCCTACCTCTGAGAACCTCCCAGGCCAGCCCTTCCTTTCCTCTCCTTCCAGCCCAAGCAGTTAACAAGTGCTGCCACTTTAAGAGCAGGAAGGTGTTGTTTTAAGGGCCTCTAAAGCCCCCCTTCTCAATTTCAGCTCCAAGCTGAGATCACATCCCCCACAGCAGCCAAGGGACAAAAGCCATTTATCAACCCATCTGATAAAACTTTCAATGGGCTGGATCTTTATCTGGACCAAACCAAGATGCACACACATTGCAAACTCCTGCTTCTCCAAAAGGGGGGTTTCTTTTTTTAAACAAGAGGGTCATTTAAAATTTTGGGAGGGAACCAAATCAGCCTTTCAACGCGACGCGCGGCGCGACCCTTCTATAGGTGGGGAAATTGCCTTAAAAGCGGAGGGGGGGGGGCGCAGGTCACCCAGCTGCTTGACCCCTAGGGAGGTTGTATTATTCCAGGGTGAGGGCACAGGAGGTCCAAGGGCTCTTTGGGACACTGACACCCCTCATCTCGTCTTCGGCTGGAAGCTCCCCATTGGAATCCAGGCCTGTGAGCTGGAGGCCCCTGGGGCCAGGGGTCGGGCAGGCTGGAGGGGGGGCGGGGGCTGGAGCGGGGTTGGGGCGGGAAGGTAAACGGATCCCGTCCCCCTTACGGCTGCCGGCGCGGTCCTCCCACCGGGACCCCAACTTACAGCCAGGCTGAGCCTGGACTGCCTAGTTCTGCCAGTTCCTGAAACCCAGTTGGCTGAGAAGCAAAACAAAACAACCCAATCCCAGTCTAACTCAAGTCCTTTCTTGCAAAGCTCAGTAGAACGCGGGGGCTGCGGATCCATTCAGGCTGCGGAGCGAAACCAGCTCTTGGGTTTTTTTGGTGGTGGCTGTTGTTGCGGCAAAAAGACGCCTCGGAATCCCGCAGCAAAATGGAAACAGCCGGGAAATCCTGCCCTGCATCAGGGACGCTGGGTTTATTTGTATTTTTAGCGAGAGAGAGAGAGGGAAAAAAAGGGTCTTCGGGGTTTAACTGGCGTTTCCAGGCTGTGAGTAGCTTATGGCAAAAATGGAATAAACTTTAATGAAACATTATAAAGAAAACAGACCCGGGATTTAAGTTTCGTGCCTTCCTCCTACCCCCGAAAGGAAAAAGAAAAAAAAAAAGTAAAGAAACTGGAGCGTTTGGGAAGGAACAAATGCTTCTCTGTGGAGTTGGTTTCCCTTCCCCCAACAAAAACAAGAGGTCCGGGCTCGGAGGAATTTGAAAGCAGCGGTCTGCCAAAAACATTGTGAAAAACTATGGGGGATTCATTGGAAACAGATGGGCTTTTTCAGCTTTAATTCTGAAATTCTCTCCCTTTCTGACACAATAAAAACAAACAGGGGGCGACGCAGAATGTTATCAAACACGAATAAGGACCAGTCGGAGCCCAGTCCGTGGGCTTCCCCGCGTGGGCGAGCGCGTGCGGGGCTGGACCGGGTCCCGCGGGAGGGGGCGGTCGGGGACTGGGCTGGGACCTCAGGGGCGCCCCCGGCTCCACCCCTAGGCACCCGGCGGATTTGCAAAGGGCAGGGCGAGTAGGTGGAGAAAGTGCCCCCTGTTCCGAGCCCGTGCCTCCCCTTGCCCATCTCCGAGGCCCCTAAGGGTCGCGTCCCCGGGACCCCCCTTTTTTGGAAGTTGGGAGACATCCCGGGAACCCGCGACCTCCGCCGCCTGCTTCTTTTCATTCCAGACGAGGAGGACTCCCCCCTGGTCCCCACGGGCATCCATTGCGCCTTTGGCGGGGCGCGGGAGAGACAAAGACGCGTGGAAACGGGAGGCGGGGGCCCGACGAACTTGAGCTCCCACTCGCTCGCAGACCTGTGGCCCAGCGCTGCGAGGAGACCCGGGGAGCTGGCCGGGCGCGCCCAGCATGCTGTTCCCGGGCCGCGGGCAGTGCCTTACCTGCGGGGAAGCTGCAGAGAAGGAAGGCGAGGGTCGGCCAGAATCCCAGGGCTGAACGTCCTGCCCCTCTCCCCATACCCATCCATCCAGCTCGGCCTGTTACCACTAGCCTCTCCCTGGAAGAAGAGTTCAGAAGGAAAGAAGAAAATAAATCACTCTGCGGAGAAAGGGCAGCCTCGCTCCACCGGCGGGAGCAGCGAGCCGGGAGGCTCGGTCCACCTCGGCCGCGGGCGCCCGGCGCGCGCCCCCGCCCCGCGCGCCCCTCCTTCGCCATCCATCACCCGGTTCCCCTCCAATGTCTGCGCGGCCCCGCCGCCCCAGCAGCCGCGCGTTCCGCCCCCTCGCGCTCGGGTTTCAGCGCGGCCCGCAGGGGGTGGGTGGGGGGAAGTTGCTGGGCGGGGACCGAGGCGGCCGGGTTGCGGCTCTGGCCGCGGGGATCTCGGGAACCCGGGGCCAGGGGACAGAGGGCGCGCCCCGGCTCCCGGAGCCCCGTGGCTGTGCACATAGAAAAGGCCCAAATCCCCCGGGGTGGCCAAGGCAGGCAGAGCTCAAGGGCGGCCGCGGGGCTCCCCCTCCCCATCTCCACTGTACGCATCCAGCCCAAGTAGAAACTGAGCTAGGAGACAAACCCCAGGACCCCTTTACAACTAGACCGCCATCTGAAGACGCCACCGACACCTTGGCTCCTTTCTCTAGCTCAGATGCGTCCCCGGTGCAGGAGGCTGAAAAATCTCTTCGAGTTGGCAGGGGTTGGGCGGGAGAG
Organism: Catagonus wagneri; assembly: GCA_004024745.2. Lineage (NCBI taxonomy): Eukaryota > Metazoa > Chordata > Mammalia > Artiodactyla > Tayassuidae > Catagonus > Catagonus wagneri. Next base: position 10,633,808 of record PVHT021183630.1, on the reverse strand, counting down.
CCCGCTGGATTTCGGCCACCAAAGCACCTCGAGGCTACCCGCCCGGGGCCACCCACCCTGCTTGGGCTCTGCCGCTTCCAGCATCCCCTCCAGGCAGCTCACTGCTTCCTCAGGACTAGCCCTGGCTGCGCTCCCGAGCTGGGGGGGCTTGCGATCCTGACCGAGGCGCCAGGGCAGCTGCCACCCGCAGGAGGTGTGGATGCAGCGGTCCCCGCCGCCCGGCGCTGCTAGGGCAAGGCCACCAAGGCCGCTCTTGGGAAGGCATCAGGGTGGTGACTTCCTTTAACTTGGTCGCTTATTTTTCCAGGAGCAAAATGTCTCCTCCCCAAGATTCGCTGGGCCCCGAAGCTCTCCTGCTGCCCTGAAGATATTTAAGAGACTGGCAGCTTCCCCTGAGAAACATCTTTTGGACGGAACACAAATAGGCCAGAGCAAGTGTTTTCAGTCAAACCAGTTCCTGCCTCGGCCCCCTTCACCTCTCTTTCAAGTCTACTCATCTGGTTCATTGGGAAAAATTCTGAGTTTGTATCCAATTTAGATGTTTCTCTGAAGCCCTATGGCAGTCCTCATTTGCTGGAGGCCGCAGAGGCTGCATTGCTGCAGCTCCCTGCTGGGAGGAGAATGAAGCTCTGGAGAAGAAAGCTTTGGGCGAGGAGAAGACGACCCTAGGTCTGCAGACCCAACCTGAAGCAGTGACACTTCTTATTTTTTTCTTTTTTAGAGCCACACCTGCAGCATATGGAAGTTCCCAGGCTAGGGGTCAGATCAGGGCTGCAGCAGCCGGCCTATGTCACAGCCACAGCAACGCCAGATCTGAGCCGCTTCTGTGACCTACACCACAGCTCATGGCAAAGCCGGATCCTTAACCCACTGAGCAAGGCCAGGGATTGAACCTGCAACCTCACGGATACTAGACGGGTTCACAACTCGCTGAGCTACGACAGGAACTCCTGAAGCAATAACACTTCTGAATTTAGCTTCTACAAAATAGGTACAAGAGGGGACTAATGCCTCAAGGCAGCTCGGCCACCAGGCAAAGGCAAGCAGTTGTTTCCTTAGGGAAAATGCCACGATGGCAACTGCTGGCCTTTACAGTTTGGGGTGCCACCATATTTCTCTCAAATATTTAGGTCCCAACAGGCTGTGTCTAATGCTCATCCCTCCAACCGGGATTCGTTTCAAACCCCAGTGGGCAAAATGCTACAGCTTTGCCCAGGGAAAGGCCACCAACTCAAGATCTGGGTCTCGGAGCCAAACCCTCAATTTATTCTCCAGAATCAAAGGACAGCCCTGGCACCCTGAGGCAGGCACGGAGCCAGACTGCACAGGGGCACCTCCAAGGTCCACCAATTAACACCATTTGCTAGATCCTGCCTTTCACAACTTAGTTCTAAAGCTTCTCACTAATGAGAGAGAAAGGATCCCTCAGCATTCCCAGCAGCCCTGAGGGTAAATTCACCACCTCCACTGCTGCAGCATCTTCAGGTCAGAGAAGGTAGCTCAGGTCCCAGCAGAGGCAGTGCAGGCTTCAGAAGGCCTGGAAGCAAGTCCTTCCAGCACTGTCCTTGCCAAGAGTGTACCTTTAGCTGCAGGACTTCGAGACTCTTCTTTAAGGGGCAGGCTGATAATACTATCACCCCAAGACTGCAGCTAAATTCAAGCATACGCCAGAGATCTTGTGGGTTTGGTTCCAGACAATAAGGTGAATAATACAATAAGCAAGTCTCACAAATTTCTCTGTTTCCCAGTGCATATCAAAGTTCAGTTTACACTGTACTGTCGTCTGTTAAGAGTGGCGATAGCAGTTTGTCTAAAAAGTGTGCATCCCTTAATTAAAATATACTTTATTGCTAAAAAAGGCCCCCCATCATCTGAGCCTTCAGTGAGTCGGAATCTTTTTGCAAGAGTGACATCAAAGATCACTGATCACAGATCATTGTAAAATATACTTAAGTAAAAGTTTAAAATATTGAGAGAATTACCAGAATGTGACACAGAGCCACGAAGTGACCAAATGCTGTTGGACAAATGGTGTCAACAGACTTCCTCGATGCAGGGTTGCCACAAAGCTTCAATTTGTAAGAAAAACACAGTGAAGTCCAGCACGATAGAAAGAGGTGTGCCTGCACAATTTGGGAGGGGCACTGGGCCACGGGAGCTCCCCCGTATTTCTGCTAGGGGACTGGCTGCCATCTGCGGAGGAGAGCCAATTCCTAAGCCTATTTCTTCCCAAAATCATTTTGGGAAGGGACGCAAAGGGCTTTCTTCTCATGAGGAGAAATGTGCGAGGCTGAATTTGGATGTCTTAAAAGTGGAGAACTGGCCTTTAGACAGTTTAGACTAAGAGGAAAAACCCAGCCCCAAACAAAACAACATGGGCTGGTGCTGAGGAATCTGTCTATACTGGCTGACCTCCCCAGCTTATTGACAACTCCCCAGCTCTTTGCATAAATAAGAAATTCTCGAAATGCTGGGTTTTGGAACTCGACCCTCCATTCACCATGGAAACTTGTTTAACTAAAAGTGTAGTTGACTTCAGACTAACAGCTCTAGTTAAGAATCTGACCACTCACACCCCCTCCCCCTGGGTGGCAGCCTGGGCCTTGTGTCACAGGCCCGCTCCTGCATGGTTCCTGCTCCCTTTCCCCCTGTCCTGGCTGCGGAGGCCCCACCGCGGAAGCCTCACCCTCCACCTCTCCCTCTCCACCTTCCACCTTCGGGGGGGGGGGGGGGGGGGGGGGGGGGGGGGGGGGGGGGGGGGGGGGGGCGGGGCGGCTGGGGGGTGGGGGGGCGGGGGTGGGCTGGGACTCTGGCTTCCCTTGCCTCTGGGTATGAAGAGGGCGTTGTCAAATCCAGGGCCCGAGTCATCAGTCAGTGAATACATATTCAGGACTAGTGCACGCTAGTCCCTGGGGGATAAAGGAATCAGTGACAGCTCCTGTCTTGGAAGGGCTGGTGGAAATAGATATTAGAGGAAGGCGAGGGGTAACACAGAGGTGAGGAGTAAACAACGAACTACTTGGGGAAGGCTTGATTAACAAGGTGGTATGCCTTGCCAGGTGTCTTCAAGGATTCATTTTTAGTAAGAATTATAGTAACAACAGCTTATGTTCCCATGTTCTCTTCTTATATTATGCCAGCTGCTGGCTAAGTGGTTTACATTTCTAGACACTTTAAGGTAAGGTTCTATTATCATCCTCATTTTGCAGGTGGGGAAACTGAGGCTGGGTGAGCTTTAGTACTCACCCAATTACCAGCTAATAAACTGCAGAGCCAAGCACACCAAATTCCACTCCTGACGTGCTGTATGTGCCGTTCATTCGAATGATGCAAGTCCACACTGGGCTTAAAGTCAAGGCGAGACAGATAACTTAACAATCACTTTCAAGAAAGCATAACCTAGACACTGATGGGAGAGGCACAGAACACAGGCGCCAGGCGCCTCCAGCCCAGCCTGGGGTGCAGCATGGGGAGAAGTTTTCCCAGTGTGGGGGGTGTGCCAGGGGACGACGGTGGGCACGGAAAGAACGGGGCAGGGCTTCCAGGTAGAAGGAACATTGAATAGACCATGTACCAAGGCGTGGCATGCCTGAGGAGCTGGAAAAGCTGGAGGATGGCTATAGGAGAAAGTGGTGAGGCTGCAGAAAAAGGAAGCAGGAGCCTGGGAAAGCCTGTGAAGGGCCAGGGCATGCTCTGCTAAGGTGTGCAGTTTTAGCACCTGGGAGCCCCACCCAAAGCCTCACGAGACGGAGGGACTTATTCTTTTGGGAGACCATAGCTGGGCGGAGTGGTGGTTAACAAAATACAGATTCCCAGGCCCCACTCAGAGCAGTTGAATCTGAATCCCGGGAGGCAGAGCCTGGGTATCAGCATTCTAAAGTGAGCTCTCCCAGGCGACTCATGTATAGGGACTGGTAGGTTTCTAAGTTCCCTCCCCCTCTGTCAATTCTGGGTGTACCTAAGACCCAGGTTGAGTCCATCAGTTTATTCTCTTGGACTTAAGGTCCAAGCAAGGCAGAGAACTTAATAATGGCTTTCAGTAAAGCAGTGGCTGGCACATGACCCAAGCTGACCAATCAGAATCTGCCCTGAGACTGTTGCTATACGGAGAATCCCCAGTTCTGGTCTCTGATACCTACATAGGACGGGGTTAGCCAATCTGATGAGAAGGCGAGTTGTGATGAGTGTTGTGAGTTGAGGCTGTGTTTGTAGAGTTGGCATGCTGTTTATATTTTATTTATTTATTTATTTATGTATTTATTTATTTTTGTCTTTTTGCCTTTATGTAGAGCTGCACCCGCAGCATATGGAGGTTCCCAGGCTAGGGGCTGAATCAGAGCTATAGCTGCCAGCCTATGCCACAGCCACAGCAATGCAGGATCCAAGCTATATTTGCAACCTACACCACAGTTCACGGCAATGCCAAATCCTTAATCCACTGAGCAAGGCCAGGGATCGAACCTGCATCCTCATGGATACTAGTCAGGTTCATTAACAACTGAGCCATGACAGGAACTGCCTGTCAATGACTCTTAATCCATCCTTCATTTTACTGGCTATAATTTCTCTAGCCTACTCCTATTCCCCCCCGCACCCACCTTTGAAAAAATGCCTACACTGCGTCTTAAGGAACTCAGTTACTTTACTTTACAGCTCAGAGGGGGACCCAATACTTCTTTGTAATTTATCCCTCAAATTCCTCGTTGAAACTTCAAGGGCTACCCTGGGTCTGGCCGTCTCAGATTTGATGAACCAGCCCTGATTACTCTCTGCATAACCTTCAAGGTTTTTTAGACTTTGATATCACCTTTCTGGCTTCATCTTTCCACACTGACGTCCTTAAAGAACAAAGCAGCCCAGCTTCTCAGGGAAAAACCTTCTGCCTGGGTGATTACTCCCCTTTCTACACTTCTGAGATATTTTTCTCATAAAACTGCCAGGTTTGGGTAGAGCCCAGGAGGAATACTATTTTTGGCTCAGCCGCCCATACCATTTCTGAATACTTGGTCCTGCACGGACGGCCTTTAGCAAACATACATTTTGCAAAGACCCCTCCCACCCCCAAGATCCCTTTCTGTGGCTATAAACAGACTGGACACAGTCTTTTTTCTTTCTGTCTTTCTCTCCCTTCCTTTCTTTCCTTCTTTCCTTCTTTCTTTCTTTCTTTCTTTCTTTCTTTCTTTCTTTCTTTCTTTCTTTCTTTCTTTCTTTCTTTCTCTCTCTCTCTCTTTCCTTCCTTCCTTCCTTCCTTCCTTCCTTCCTTCCTTCCTTCCTCCTTTCTTTCTTTCTCTCTTTCTTTCTTTCTTTTTAGGATTATGTTCTCCTAAATGCATTAACTGAGGCCTGCCCCTGCAAAAGCTTAAAGCTTAACATGCATCTTCTTGCTCACTCAAGAAGTGGTCCAGCTGTTAATCACCATTTGTTTGCCATCTCTCTGCAGAGCCTTCATTTCATCTGCAGGCCTGGAACCACTCTCTCCTCCCAGACGATCTATGGACATTTAAACAAAGCCTAGGAGCACGAGCCATCCTTGGGGATTCCCACTGTTTATGTTCTTCATCCAGAAAAGTACCTGTTTATCCGATTTTTGGTTTCCTGTTGCTAAGGACAACTCTGATCTACAGCAATTCCCAACCCCATCCCACCCCTCATTGTGGAGAAACTTACTGTTGGAAATGACCTTGGGGTGGAACTTTGTCAGAAGGAATTTTGAAAGTCTAAACATAATTCATCGCTGGGTTTCAGCAGGCCTGTGTGTACCTCTTCAAGGAATGCTAATAGACTGGTCCAGTTTCACGTTCTCATTTCAGAAAGTGTGTTTGGTCCAGTTAATTTGGACTGTAAAAGATGTTGATATTACTTTTTTTGGTATCTATTCCACAGAGTGGCTATTTAAAAGTGACCCTTCCTGGATGGGTGGGCTTCCTTGGTGGGCAGGGCACCCAGCCTATGCTCTTGGGCACAGGCTAGGATGTGGAAGGAGAGTTGCCTATTTTTGGTACCTGGATGTGACTGCAATCTTTTTCTTTTTTTTGGAGGGGGGGGCGAACCTATGGCATATGGAAGTTCCCAGGCTAGGGGTCAAAACAGCGCTATAGCTGCTGGCCTACACCACAGCCACAGCAACTTGGGATCCAAGCAGCATCTGCGACCTACAGCACAGCTCATGGCAACCCCGGATCCTTAACCCAGTGAGCAAGGCCAGGGATCGAACGCACGTCCTCATGGATACTAGTCGGGTTCAACACCGCTGAGCCACACCTGGAACTCCATGACTGCCACTGCTTCCTTCCCTCCAGATGGTCCTGGGACAGGGGGTCACAGGCTTGGCCTGTTTGTTTCTATGACAGTTCAGGAATCTCCCTACTTCTCTTCTTCCAAAGCAGTTTTGGGTCTCACCATCCTCACTCTGGCTTCAAGGAACCTCTTTACTGTTGACTTTGGAATGTCTTCCAGTGTGTTCTTGCTTTGGCCTATCTCCTTTTCTTAGCTTTTGCTGCAGGCTGCCTTTCTCTCTGTGTGTGCACTATTTCCTTTGCTCGAGTGTTCCCTCCCTCACCACAAGGGACACTTGTTCAGAGTAATTAAAACATACAGATTTTATTCCAACATTGTAATGGTTTTTTGAAACATCCATTTCCCTGACATTCCAACAGCTCCCTTTAGAAACTGGAGAAATAGCTCACTTTCTCTTTGAATTCTCTGGACGCATTTAAAACACATTAGCAGATTTTATTTGCTCTTGGACATGTCTTTTAATGTGTGTGATCAGATTAGTAACATTTTCCCCCTACACAAGGCAGACTCTTTTAATGTATTTATTGTCTTTCTGTTTCACCCATTCATCAAGCCTTCAGTGAGTACTTGGCTCTGAGTGGGGTTTTTGGGGTTCTCAGATGAGCAGCAGACAGTCTGGCCCCTTGGGCAGCCCCAGGGGGCAGTAAGATGTGGACACAAATAATTCTAGCATGGTGCTGAGGACCCTGAGACGGGTGTTTGCGTGGTGTTTCGGGAGCCCCAGGTTGATCGCCCACCTCCTTTGCTCCAAATCAGCTCAGGGCTTCAGAAAGTCCTCAGGTCTTTTGGAACTGGAGGGTCTCCATCCGTAGCTTCCTTAACGAACTGGACCACTGACTGCAAAGCAAGATATCATTAACACCAGACTGGGTGCTGTCTACACCACCAATCAGCCTCATACTCTCTGGAACACCATATGTCAAAATTCCACTGCGTGGACAATCCACATGAGACTTCCCCATGGGATTGCATTCCTGCTCAGGGGTCCACTTTCAGGAACAGAGTCCGGGGACTTTCAGGGCCTGGAGGGACAGCTTGGCATGGGACGTCTGTACGGACTGTCCACCTCGGAACTTTCCAGAAGCACACCCCTGCTGGTAGGGACGGGCATATTCATTAGCGCTGGGAAGATATAAAAGGCTTTTTTTTTTTTTTAAAGGAAATGCTGGGAGAACAAATTTTTTTGGACTTCCCATTTTCTTCAATCTAACATCAATTTTATTTCAAGAAACTGCAACAGTAATATATACACATGTTAAAAAAATCAATTTCCTGTTAAATGAAATCTGGTCCCTGTCCCTGGAGGCCATAACTATGAACAGTTTCATGTGCATCTTTCTAGATATTTCCATATGCACACATAAAAATCAATAATAAGCACACATAAAAATCAATCAGTCGACCTACCTAGTTAGCTAGCTATCATTTTACCAAAAATGATTTTACCAAAAAGCTTCCCTACTGCTCTCCCCCTAGCAGGAGCGGAGCAGTCCTAAAAGAGCGGAGTTCTAGCCATAGGGGGTGAACTCACGTACATACGGGTGGACTTAAACGTAAAACAGTCCCTGTGAACAAAGCAGCAGATTCCCAGATTATAGAGAACAAAGATATAGAGCGGTTACTAGGGGGAAGAGGGCAGGGGGGAGGGGTAAGATGGGGGAGGGACTTAAGAGGTACAGACTATTAAGCATAAAATAAGTCTCAGGGATCTATTGTACAACGCGGGGAGGATAGCCTATATATATATATATATATATATATTTTTTTTTTTCTTTGGTCTTTGTTTTTTAGAGCTGCACCCGTGGCATATGGAGGTTCCCAGTCCAGGGGTCGAATCAGAGGTGTAGCCACCAGCCTACGCCACAGCCACAGCCACACCGGATCCGAGCCGCGTCTGCGACCTACACCACAGCTCACGGCAACGCTGGATCCTTAACCCACTGAGCGAGGCCAGGGATCGAACCCGAGTCCTCACAGATCCTAGTCGGGTTCGTTAATCACTGAGCCACGAAGGGAACGCCAATATTTTATAACTGTAAATGGAGTATAACCTGTGGAAATTGTGAATCACTCTACTGTACACCTGTAACTTGTACAGTATTGTACAGCAATTATATTTTCACTTCAGAAAATAAATAAAATAAAATAGTCTGGGCGAGGAATGCCAAATGCCTTTAAAAAGCTATATCCTCTCCTTTTCCTGGACTTCAGTTCCCATTTAGAAACACTCATGGTGTTCCCACACAACCGGAAGTCAGACAACGCAGGTGTACCTCAACGTGTCCATCGCACAGAAGGTAAGTAATGTGTCTGAGGTTACCCGGCTGGTTTGGTGGCAGAGTGGCATCTGGCCAGGTCTGGGTGACCCCCAGCTGCCATTCCACCACTGATGAGCTCACCACCTCCTTGCCAGACACAGAGACGTCTGGTCTTTTCCGTGCCTCTATGGACCCTCCTCTGTCTGCTGTCTTCCAACTCTTGTTCTGACCAGAAGGATGGACACAGTTTGAGGTCCTCCAGCCCCAGCGCTCCTGATGACCTGCAAACAGCTTCTGGGGTCACATTTCCCTAATGTAAGGCCCTCCCTCCGTCTCTTCTCACTTCTCCTTCTTGACCTCTGAGAGTCTCAGCAGACTCCAGGAGCAACCTCACTTTTCCTTTTCCTTTTCCCGTTTCTCCCTACCTGGGATTATAGACTGGAACGGCTGGAGTTCCATTTAGGAAAGTCTTCCTCCCCCCACTTTCCTCTTGAGCTCTTGCCTGTGACTCCAGGGCACACCTCCTATCTGGTCTACAATTGCAAATCCTTCTGCCTACAAAGCCCAGGACGATAGCGATAGCATTTGGGAATCGCTTAATTGTCAGTGTTGAGATGGAAACTTTTGAGACATCGCAGCGGATAAGGGGAAAGAGAGAGACCTGGGATTTGGGGCAGCTCTGCCTCTGTGTGGCCCCTGTCCTGTCCTGCCTCTGCACCCTGAGCTTCTCAATCTGTAGAACCACGGCTTGGTTCCCCCCGGGGTCTCCCAGCTCCACAGTCCGGTGTCTCTAGGGACCCAGTGAACTGATGCTGGCTCTGTAACTCACTGGTCTTGCCCACGCGTGGCCCAAAGGAGCCGTTCTGGGGCCTCATCTGGAACATTTCTGGGTGCCTCCAAGTGCAACGTTGCTGAGCAAGGAGGAAACGTTATTTGGAAAGTGACATTTTTATGTTTCAGTATCAACATGAAATTCTTTAGCAATAACCCCCAGCAATACTTCTGTATACCTGAAAGCACACCTTGAAAGCATCTACTAACCTCTTGTTTGAAAGCAACTTTCGGGTACCCATACCAAGCCATTTCTATAGTGGAGAACAGCCCACCCAGTGTCTACCTCTCCCTGTTCCAGTAAGTTCTTGGGAGAAGAACCAGCTTGAAACCATTTATCCACCAAATGGCAACTGTGTGAACTGACAGCGAGTCTGCGTCTCTCTCTCCCGACCAGCAGAAGGCTGCAGTATTTGGATAAATGAACAAGTCGGTGCCAAGCACAAATACCATACACATTTAGCAATAGGAACAGATAACCAAGTTATTCATCAAATTCAAGATTGTTTAGAATGGCTAATGCAAAGCTAAAATAAAGAGGATCCCCAGCTGATGGGTGGTGGGGAAGGGTGCCAATCCAGGAAGAACAAATGTGTGGCTTTCTGTGATGTTTTTCCTCTACCACCATGCCTTTCTTTTATAAATTTGTTGGAGCCTGAGAGAAGGTCTTCACTCTTACGTTAGAGAAGCAATACCGCAGACTGGCCAAGAACATGAAGCCTGAACACAGACTCTTTAAACCTCAGTTATCTCATTTGAAAAATGGGGATATGCTTTGACTCCCTCAGGATTATTGCGAGGATTAAATGAGTTAAAGCAATAACAGACCACTTAGAACAGATGCTTGGCATAGAGCAAGTGTTGATAAGTAGTTGCCAATATTAGTTTTATAACCAGGATAAGAACCATTATTATTATTTTTTTTAAAAAAAAGAACCATTGCTTTGGTTGTAATAAAGTATCTACTATGCCCCTGATTCTGTAGGGCCTTTGTATGTGTGGGATTTGCAGGGAAATCTGCAAAGTTCCCCGAGGATTTTTATTTTATTTCGAAAATTTTTGAATTTTTTTATACAATTTTAAAGGTTCTACCCATTTACAATTATTACGAAATTTTGGCTACATTCCCATTTTGTACAGTACATCCTTGTAGCCTCTCTTTCACCTCGTAGTTTGTACTTCACTCCCCTGCCCTACATTGTCGTCTCCCCACCTTGCACCACCCCCGTCACTGGTAACCACTAATTTGTTCTCTACATCTGTGAGCCTGCTTATTTTTATTTTGCTATATTCACAAGTCTGTTCTATTTTTTTAGCTTCCACATACAAGTGATACAGTAGTCATCTTTCTCTGTCTCATTTATTTCACCAAACATCACGCCCTCCAAGTCCATCCATGTTGCTGCAAATGGCCAAATTTCATTCTTTTTCACAGCTGAATAGTATTCCAATGTAGATATGTACCACATCTTCTTTATCCATCCATCTGTTGATGGACTCTCAGGTTGCTTCCATATCTTTGCTATTGAAAATTATGCTGCCGTGAACATTGAGCTGCTCGTATCTTTTTGAATTAGTGCCTGGGGACTTTTAGATAACCCTGACTTCTGGGTGGGTTCTAAGTGCATTATCAGTTATATGCAAGTTGTGTTGAGCAACTATTATAAGACAAAGTCTCCCATGTAACTGTAGGATTGTTGCAACTATGTGATGGGCACAGCTGTCTCCATTTCAAAACGAGGAGCTTGAGACTCAGGGAGATTAAGTGACTTGTCCTGGGCCACTAAGAATATAAATGGTAGGGAGAGGCTCGAGTTCATGCTTTGTGATGCCAAATCCAGGGTGTTTCCCACCAAATCAGGGCTACTTACTTCTCAATCTTCACTGGGGTTCATTTTTTCCTGTTTGTCAAATAAAATGCTCCATATTTATAATGATGGATCATGCACTAGAAATACAGATATGTCTGGAGATACACTGTTTTCCAGAAACAAATGAAAATATTAAAATGTTTTAAGAAAAGAAAAATTTTCCTGAACCATCTCTCCCACCCCGTAAAAACTTAGGAAGTTGAAATAGTTCTAGAATTCCTTTTCTTTCCTTTGGATGTTAAGCAGTATTTTAGGTCAGATTTTCATGGAGTCCTTACGTGGGGTTAACAACCTCTGAGTGACAGGTAAATATTACACAGCAAAATGTTTAAGTAAACCTATCTATGCTACCCATTCACTGCAGTCACTTTGCACCACAAGCCATTCAGATCATGTCTCGACTTCAAAGCCAGATGTGCTTCTGCCTCTAGAGATTGATCACTGACTCCGAAAGGGAGGGCTTGGGCACCATCTTGGTTGGGGCACCTTCTTGGCTTGGGTTGGTTTTGCCCTCATTGACACTTGGTCCAGTTGTGTGTGTGGGTGGGAGGGGAACAGTGTGTTTCCTACCCAGCCTGAAGTCAGTAGACTCTACCAACAGCATCCATTTGCTTACGAAGAAATCAGATACTTGGAGTTTAGAGATCTCCTTTCTCAACATAAAAGCAATGTAAGACCCTCACGGCCCAGAAGAGGGGAGCATCTAGCTTTTCCTTGCCACATTATCTTGAGATACCCAGGGATACAAAACCATGTATGCCTCAGGGTTGTAAATTTGAAATTAATATTCTGAAATCTGAATTTCTGACTCCTTTGACTGCATAAATTGACATAAAACAATATAAATTAAACTCCCGTGAATTCCTTCTGTTCTGTCTGGGGCAGAACAACCTGCCAAACTTAGTAGTGAAGGGTTATTAGCGGGTCTGGACCTGTCAGGGGATGCCTTCATGAGCCTCATAATTTCTACAGGTGAGCCTGGCCTCTAAGCGCTACATCTGCTTTTTTTTTTTTTCATATTTTTAGTAAGATTTTATTTTTTCTGTTATAGTTGATTACAATGTTCTGTCAATTTCTGCTATGCAGTAAAGCGACCCAGCCACTTTATATATATATATTCTGTACAGTAAAGTGACCCAGCCAATATACATATATATATATTCTTTTTCTCGCATTATCCTCCATCATGTTCCATTATAAGTGACTAGATATAGTTCCCCGTGCTATACAGCAGGATTGCATGGCTTATCCACTCCAAGTGCTATAGCTTGTATCTATTAATCCCAAACTCCCACTACATCTTTTTTTGCTTACATAAATGGAAGCCCATCTGACAAAAATGCAATGGCATTAAAAATCTATTATTTACATGCACCTTTTTCCATTGAAGACTCTAAATTAAATATAACTGCAAGTATATTATATACCCAAACTTTCAAACATCAATTCCTATTCTTTCCAATTGATTCTTATTCAAGGTACCAGTTGTTTGGAAGAAACTCTACAGTTTTTTCTATTCTGTGAATGAAATATGCATTTCCATTCTGCATTCATTTCTTCTGTCAGGAATCTGTCAAATTCACACTTGTTAAGTGGAGCACTGGGTGCTGGATGGGGAGCTAGGGCTCAACAACAGACTGGGAAAAACTGAAATACAGACTCTGATGACTCACAGGTCTTGGAGGAAGTACCCTGCACACCTCGAGGGGCCACAGGGGGGAAGTCAAGGCCAAGTGCAAACACAGAGATGAGACCTGGGGCACATGCTTTGATTAGGGTCTGTGGGTAGAGTGCTTTGGACTTCCTGAGCTAAAGCTGGAATGATCAATTCAAACCCGAAGTGCTGGCTTTCTGTGAGCCTGATTGGTAGGGGGGGCGAATGGGGATCTTAGTCAAGGGACGAAGAAGGGGCAAGCCCTGGGGAGAAGGGGAGAAACTGTTGATCATGAGAGTTGGCTGCTGTCTAGGGCATGCACTTGCATAGGGCAGGGGCATGTGCTGGCATCAATTTAAGGTTTCCATGGGCCACTTGGCCAAGCCAAATGGATGCAGAAGCAGTAATACTATAGAGTAGCTTAGCTAAATCCTCAGCAGTCCCATGTACTTGTTCTTGTGAGAGTCTTCTACTCTGTTCTGTTCTATTCTATCCTCTTCTTTTCTGTTCTAGTCTATTCTTGAGCTGAAAATGCACACTGGCAGCAAATTTCTAAGTCACTGTGATGGCCCAGCAGATGTTTCATGAGCAAGTCTCTCTGAGAGTCAGGAAAACAGCGTCCTCACAAGGGGAAACCAGCAAGGGCTGGTAATCTCATAAGCGGATCAGAATCTGATGGAGAGGATCAAACTTTGTGACGGCACCTTGGGCAACTAGATATCCTGGATTTTAAACAGCTGTCCCGGAGGAAGGGTACATGGTGGTCCAAATCAACTGGGAAATGTATCAAAGTCTGTCAGGAGAGTGAATTCTAAGGTGGGGTGCCTGCGTTGTGATCAACAAGGCTTCTACCAAAATGGATGCTTAGGAAGCCATCATGGGTAAGTCTCTGAATGTCTGTACGTTTTCACCTAGTCTCATTTAAAGAAGTCAGCAAGGAGAAAATTCCTTACAAACTGCTGAAGAGGATGAAAAGTTGTTTGCATCCATTTTCAAGAAGAATAGTGTGCTAAGAATAAGTAATGGGAGGTTTCTCCCAAAACCCAGAACAGAACTACCATATGACCCAGCAATTCCACTTTTGGATATATACCTAAAAAAAACTCCAAACCGCTAATGTGAAATGATACATGCACCTCAATGCTCATAGCATTATTTACAATTGCAAGATACGGAAGCAACCTAAGTGTTCATCAATAGATGATGGAAAGAAGATATAGTGTGTGTGTGTGTGTGTGTGTATAATATAGTATGTGTACATATATAAAGTGTGTATATATATTATTTATAATACTATAAATATACATATAATACATACATAGAGGAACACTACTCAGCCAGCAAAAATGAAATTTTGCCATTTTCAACAACACAAACAGCCTTGGAGGGTGTTACGCTTAGTGAAGTAAGTCAGACAGAGAAAGACAAACACTGTGTTTTCACCTACATATGGAATCTAAAAAATACAACAAACTAGCAAATATAACAAAAAAGAAGCAGACTCATGGACACAGAGAACAAATTAGTGGTTACCAGTGGGGAGAGGGAAGGGGGAGGGGCAATATAAGGCAGGGGATTAGGAAGTACAAATAAGTTACAAGGATAAATAAACTGTATAACACAGGGAATACAGCCAATATTTTATAATAACTGTAAATGGAGTACAACCTTTAAAAGTTGTGAATCACTGCACTGTACACTTGTAACTTATGCAATATTGGGCATCAACTATGCTTCGATTAAACAAAAAAAGAATAAGTTATGGTACTGAGGCTCTTGCTGAAAACTGAGGCAGGCTATTTCTGCTCACAGAGCGAATATTATTAGGAAACAGGATAGACTTTGCTGTCAGCCAGGGCAAGCTGCTGCAGAGACCTTGAGATAATGAGAGTCTCCTAAGACAAAAAAAAAAAAAAAAAATGAAACAGAATCGCAGCCACAATGAATGGCTGCTACCTAGCCGTGCTCTAAGGAGACAGAAATCAATGAGCTCTAGGGTGTCCGTACTGATGTTCCCTGATGTCCCCTCATCTCTGCTACGCTCCGTGGAGAACACAGAATCTATAGCAATAGGCCTTGTTTTTACCAGATTGTTCACGAAATCTTTTGTTTTCAAGTTTTTCCCAGATTTTCAGATTCGGGCAAATCCAGGATCTTGATTCCTGAAAGTTCTCCATCTTGAAGTGTTGCTTTCCACAAACAATTAAAAAACAAGAAGTAAACGCAACTGGCAATTTTGTCACTATTTTCCACATAAACAGTGTCTGCTACATTTTAATTCTTTCTTCTAGTAATCTGGATATAACAATTTTATTAGGTATGTAGTACATATTTACATTTGTCAAGTAGCAGTGACTTTAAATCTTTTAAATGAGGGCTATAAAAGATATTTGCATTTGGCCTTTTTTCCAATTTCTGAACAAATTTCAAAATTTCTTCTCCTCCTGCCCTTAGAATTGTAAAATTTCACGCCTCAGTGGCCATTCTTGTCTCCTGACCCCTAGGCTCTAGTATGAGACAGCATTTTCTACTCATAGGTCAGAGCTGGCTAAGAAATCGGGCATCCTTTTAAAAGATGTTCATTTGTCACCAAGGCAACTGACTTCTGCCTGACCTTGTCTGCACACTTGGGCGAGGTAGTGTTTAATTTTTTCCACTGCCCTGTTCATTGCTCTTCATAGCTCTGTTGCTAAGTAAGAGAAGGGAGGCTGACACTGTGCTATCATTCTGCCAAATAAGAAAAAGCGAAGCCTGTCATCTGAAAAGGGTTGGATAGTACAGGTGGGAAAGCCTGGATCGCCCTGCTTCAGGTTAAGTCCATGTTGACTTAAGCTTGTTGAAAGAATTCACAATGAATTTTTGTTTGAAAAGTGAAGCTGTTCTAGAGAGCCACAGGAACACCACAGACCCTTAAGATTTGGACTTACACGTGGGACGTTCTAAGCCACGTTCTAGAACAGTGATCTTTAAGGAGTGGTACCTTTTGATTTCACAGAACTAACAGATTCCAGTGAGCCTGCAGTGGTTTCTGAGAATCCCTGTCTGTTTATGATCGGTTTCATTTGGGTAGATCCTGTCTCTTTTCCTGGATAGCAGATTTCTGGAGCGATGGATGATCAGATCTCTTAAGGCATGACCTAATTTTGGGACCACACTTGGTAAAAGGGCTTAAGTTTAATTCATTTAGTGGCAAGGCTGTAGGGAAAAAAATTACTTTAAACCTGTGGAAGCCTGGCTATACCCCTTTCCCTCTCCGGGCATCAGTTTCCTCTTCTGAGAAATGGAAATGCCCAGTGCCTCTTCCTGACTGCTCCTCCCAGCAGCCAGCAGTTGAGAGAATGACTTGAAAAATTCCATGTCCCAATGTTAGGAATGCTCGGTACCTATTCATTTTATCTCCCCATCTAAGAATTCCTGTATTTGCCCCCCAGGGGGCGGTAGAAGAGCTAAGTCAAGGGTCCTATTAGCTAGGGACCGACCCCCTGCCCCGCCACCCGGTTCAGTTATTACACACGCTGGGGAGTTGAGCCTTGGAGAGATTTGTAAGGAGAGAAAGCAGACAGAGGCTTTTTAGCAAAGGTCCGAGAAGCCTACCTTGAAGAAGATATCAGGTTACTGCAAGACCCTTTTTTGGGTCATAAATCTAGTTATTAAATAATCACCTGCAAACCGCAAGACAGTTTGAGACAACATGGGGAGTAGGCAGCTAAGCCACCCACATCTCCATATGCTATTCAGAACAGAAGCACCTGTCTGTCACCTGGGAGGGAAAACTGATGGGAGCAGGGCCTTTGAAAAAAGGAGGCTGAGACCTCCCTCACCATCGCTGCTGCTCAGAGGCTCTCAAGGGGATAAGGGTCTGACCCACTAGCAGAACTCGGCAAGGAACTAGCCATCCCTTCAGAAAAGGGAGAGCCCAGCTCACTGCTAATGTCATCTGGCCTGGAAGGTGTCAGCAAAAACCAGGCATGTGGAGCCCGCCTGGCTGCGTGGGTGCCCCACCCACAGTCTTTGTCCGCTACGCTTCCATCCAGCAGAGTCTGCCCCAGTTGCTAATCGAAGATCACATCCCTTACAAAGGGGGCCTGCTAGTCCCCCGCTGTGGTAGTGGAACAGCAGGAAACCTCTTCTTTGTGCAAAAGAAACTTGCCATTTTTGGCATACCTTTCCTGTGCAGATCTGCACCAGATCCTTTCCCAGTTCTCCTTCAGCTGCCCTGCAGAGCACAACCACTCTCTTTTCTAGGGGTTATGGCTCAAGATTCGCCTCTCTGATGCACTGTCCGTACGTACACAGGTTTTTCAAATTTCTGCGACAGATGCCCAAAGAACAGGCACAGACTCACAGGCAGGTAACATTTTCCGTTATGCATTTGCTACAGGACCCTAAAGCCTGATGGACGGATCTCCTTGAGGTGGAAGCTTGCTAACCAGTAGGACCTGCAATTCTGACCCTTGAGCTTGGCGTGCGAACTGGGTGCGTCGCGGCCATGAAGCTCAGCCGGACTGTAGCTACAGTGAAAACTTCTAGCCCCAGGCAGGCAAGTTCCTGCCTACCCACCTCGCGCCCGGAGTCTCCTCCTCTGAGAACATCCATCCAACTTCGCGGCCTAAAAGAAACGCTCGTGTATCATTTCCGCTAGATGGCGCGATTTCCCCTAATCCGTCCTCAAGACACCCGATTTATAAAATAAATACAATCCAACGCCTTCCGAAACCACACTACATAATAGCATCTCGCAGGCTCCCATTAAAAAAAAAAAATCTCAATTTAGGGGAATTGATTCTACCTCCGAGCAAATCTAATGCAATTACACTAACAGGATGCAATCAAGAATTGCATACGAGCGTCCCCCACATCTGCCCTCCCCCTAAATACACCTGTCCCACAGCCCCAGCTTGTTCCTGGGATGAGCCACTGCTCCAGCCAGGCGCGGAGCCGTCGCTGTGCCCAGCCCTCTGGGCCCACCTGTTCACTTAGAAGCGCCAGGGCCACTGGCGACTCCTATCCCTTAAGCACTCAACCCCAGTCCCTCACCTTCCCGCGCACCTGTGCTCCCAGGCAAAGGACCGCTGGTACTCGAGCCCAGACTGTGCGCAGCACCGATGCCCCCGGGGCAGGCCCTGGAGCAGCGGCTCTGTAGCTGTCTAGGCAGTTCGGCGAGGAACTGGAGGAGAGGGCCCGGGCGAGTCGGGCCAACGAGGGTTCACGGCGGGACAGCCCGGTGGCTCGCTCTGTCCCAGGCTTCGCGGGCTGGACGTAGCGACCTTCTAATGAGGAGGTGGCCGCGGGAGAAAGAGAGCTCCCAGCGCGCGACAGTGGTACAGACGTTCGCCGGGTTTGCCCAACCACGCGCGCT
Source organism: Catagonus wagneri (assembly GCA_004024745.2). Lineage (NCBI taxonomy): Eukaryota > Metazoa > Chordata > Mammalia > Artiodactyla > Tayassuidae > Catagonus > Catagonus wagneri. Next base: position 10,615,538 of record PVHT021183630.1, on the reverse strand, counting down.
GCACGCTGCCCGGGGAGAGCATTTTAGGAAAAAAGAGCAAATACTAAACCACATAAACTTTGCTGCTGCCAAGAGCTAAAGCGATCCGGCTTAGCAAAGCTCAAATCTGGGCAAGATAAGGCGCGGGGTTGGGGAAGACCAAAGCGGTACCGTAGCCCGGGCAAGTGGCGGCGGCGCCTCGGGGATGTCAGAGCCGGGTCCGCCCCGCTCCCTGCCCGCGCTTACCTTGGCGGCTGCATGAGCCCCTGCAGCCCTCGGGGGGTGGCGCTGACGGGGCTGCGGGCGAAGAGGGGGTGCGGCTGTGCAGCAATTCGGCCCCGGGGCAAAGTGGGAGGGGCTCGGCAGGCGCTGGTCCCCGCCGCCCCGGCCGGCTCAGCAGCGGCCCGGGGCGCGCCGCCTGCGCCCGGGCTGCATGCCTGCGAGCGCCTGGAGGAGCCGGCCCGGGAGCGAACAGCTAGTGCCCACCCAGCCCAGCGGCTCGGGCTACGCAGCCCGCGCTCGGGAGACAACTGCAGAGTCGGGCGGCTCGGGCCAGCCCCCTCCCTCGCCCGGCCCCCGCCCTCAGCAGCCGCCGAGCGCGGCGTCGCGAGGTTCTTTTGCGCGCGGAGGGGAGGGGGCGGGCCAGGCGCCCGGGGCGCAAGCGGGGGGCGAGACGGGCGGGGCCAGCCGCGCGCGGGCGGGAGAGGAGACGTGAGGTGCGGGCTCCGATTGCCCCGCCCCGCCGCGGCTTCACCTTTCCGCATCAGCACCCGTTAAGGCGATTGGGGTGGGGAGGTGCTCACGCTGCCAAGTCTAGACTCCCCTAAACGTGCGGATTAGGGGGGCGCGAGCCGCTAGTGCCGCGACCCTCGAGGCGCCTCCAACTTTCCTAATTATCCGCTGGGATGCCCTGGAGAGCACGTTTCCATCATCGGTTCCATGAGTAGGGGGAGTTATTCTGAGGTTTCTGGAATAGACAGTCACATCCAGAAGAAAAGCTGCTACGCTCTGCAGAGACGCACCTTTGTTGTTCTGAGATGTTTGTTTGCTTAAGAATCTTCTTCTTAAAAATTAACACATATGTATTAAATGTGTAATACAAGAATACGTCCTTGTGTACAATTTTTATACAGCTCAGGCATATCTAGAGTAAGAAGACCATATTACATGCCCTCCCCATTTCAGCCGCTCCCTAGAGGTAGCCTCGGGTCAGAGTGTGCTCGGCCGCAAGTCTTTCCTGTCCCTGCCCTGCGCTTTTACGTTCACACACACGGATCGGATCGTAAGTGGATTCTCTTCTCAAAAGAATGTTTCACCATGCGGCTCATGCACACGCTGGCGAGAACACTTCGGTTGCGATAAATTCCCCAGAGGCTTCCGGGAGTCCAGAGAAAGATTCTTGCCGCGAAACAGCAGAGTCACCCAATCGCCGTGTGCACATCTGAAACCCCAGCTGGAGCCTGCAGTCAGCCTGAACACACAGCTCACGCCCCGATTAGCATCGCTCGGTTAGAGAAATTTGCCAGTGCATTTCAGACAGGGTTATGGCCTTCGCATTCTTACAGAAAACAAGCTGTCATGGATTTTCATGAGAACTCTTTGGATTTGCAAAATAAAAAGGTATCATCTACATTAAAAGATGAGCACTATTTATGCTTGTGGTCTTAAGGGATGTGGTTTTTAACTCAATAGTCTGTGTTTTATTGGTACTGAGATAATCTATAGCTGGGATATAAATAAAATCCATGTGATTTAGCAGGAAGAGATTGGGTATTGGGATTGCTGGTTTCTATAATTAGCTCTGACCTTGGGCAAGCCTTTTAGCTCTCTTGGGCCCCAGTTTCCTCATGGAGAAAGAGGGAGAGAGAGAAAGGAGAGAGAGAGAGAATGTCTAGCCCTAATAATTGGTGAAAAACTGATTTCTTCCCTTATCCATTTTTCAACTCAACTCTAACCTCCTTAGGGAATGGCTCTCCCAGCGTTGCATTCTTTCTTCCTAACACTGATCTCACTTTGCAATTATGCACTGGTTAGCGTGACCCTTCTGCAGGTGTGGGCCTCTCCCATCAGACTGTAAGCCTTGACAGCAGGAACCGGGCTGCCTGGGGTCATCATTGCATCCCCAGCTTGTAGTGTAGTGCCTGGCATGTACTAGACATGCTACAAGAATCTTTGAAGGACTGTCACCCAGAGAGTAGGTTTCTTGCTGCTCTTCTAAATCCCTTGGCATTTTTAAAAGATCTGTAAGTGGCGACATTTTAAAACGAAACTTTTGGAAAGTACCCAGCAGGGTTTTCCCATCTCGGGGGGACAAACAGTCCACTGTCTGGATGAGGACAGACAACTCTTAGCTAAACCACAGGCTGTGGAGGCGGCCAGCAGCTATTTACCTTGATGAGCACAGGCTCCCACGGAGAAGACAACGAATATTAATGCTACTCATTAAGTGCTTGATTAAGTTGGAACAGGCATAGGCAGTTGCAATGCACACATGAGTACTCCGAGTTAAATGAGGCCGTGGCGTGTGTTTAGGGTACAAATTAACAAATGTACATGCTTTCAACCAACAATCTAGAAACATTCCTACTAGCAAGCTCTGGGGAATTCTTGTCTTTCTTTACTGCAAAGAGACTGAATTCCTTAAAAAGATGATCAGGAGATGGGCTAACCTGGGTTCAAGTGTTTAAAAAAATTAAGGCCATTAAGAAATAAGAGATGGGGGGGTGGAGTAAATGTCTCATGTAGCTTAAGACTAGTATCTGTTAGCCTCTCTCTTGTCCAGTGCGCAGGGTTGCTAAGGGAGAGGTGACAATCTGGCCTCACATCTCTAGAGCAAAACGGGAGTCCCGGGCTTTCCACTCCTTGGACACTTTTCTTTTCTCTTGCTTGTGAGCAACAGGTGCGGCCCTGGACGCCACTCCAAGCCCCTTGCAGCAGCTCTTAGTTTACAGGGGCGTGGCTTTAGTCTGTAGGGAAGAGTAGTGTGTGGGTGGTGAGGTTGATGGGGCTTGAGCTGTGGAAGGAGGTGCCACACCCAGTGCAGGCAGGGGAGCCATGAACTTTCTGTTTCAAGGGAGGGGTAGTGCCTGCTGGCAAGAGGGCACCCTCAGGATGTAGATGCCCGGTGAAATTAAGGGTTTCTTCCCAGCTGGCAAAGCGATGTGAAGTGAACTGGCTGTCCACCGAAGGCTGTCACCTGGGGCTGTCCCTTTGGGTGGGGTTCTACCCCATTAGGTTTCCCAGGGTAAATTCAGGTTCAAAAGCGAAAGTGCTCCTCAAAGGGAAAGCAGGTCAGGAGCTGTTGTAGTAGCCTGGTAAAGAGGGAAGGGCTGACTATCCTATCCTTGGCTCTGGTGAGACAAGGGGAGGAGACGGGGAAGAAGCTGTTCAGGCTGGATGAGTCCCAGAGGCACTGCCTGCTCTCATAAACCCAGTGCATTTTGCATCAAGCAGCTATTCTGCTGCTGGCACTGTGCTTGACCCTGCGGCAGGCATTTGTTTGAGAAACACACTCTTTACCCTTAGGATACTTGCAGTGCAGTGGGAGAAAGAAAAGAAGATCAAAGAGGTCCGGGTAGTTGGGATTGTCGGCAGGGGGTGGGGCAAGGTGGGTGGGTGGGCTGCCTTAGCTCCATTTTCATCTTATCAGCCCCTTTCCTCATATAATTGGAGTGAAACATGGTGCTGGTGCAAATGCTCCTTTAAGGTCAGTCTTTGGCCTTCCCTTTCTAATCAGACTGCTGCTCAGAAGCCCCTACAGACATGTCGGGGTTGACACTGCAAAGTAGAGGGGAAGAAAAGACCAAGGGAAAGTGCACACACAACGTCAGCGGATTTAGAAGGCAGGTTCATCACAAGTTGGGAGGATTGGGAAAGTCTTTATGGAAGCGGTGTTCCCTGGAGATGGTCTCTGTTGGATGGATTTGACTGTAGTGTGTGGATGACAGGGAAAGAGGGAGAGTATTCCAGGCCGGGGGATCACACGAATAAAGGCCCGGAGATGGCAAAATGTGGGCAAGTTCAATAACGAGTGGTGACGTCTAGTTGAACTTCGTGTGCTAGAAGAGAGATAGGATGGAGAAGGGAGGTTCGGGCCACCGTGTGGGGAAGCTTGGTAGCAGAACGACTGCGAAGAAGCTGTAGAAGGTTATTGAGCAGGAGAATAATGCAAGTGAGGCTGCGCTTTAGGTAGGACGATGGAAGATGGTTTGGAGAGACAGGAGGTAGCTTAGCCAGAAGACTGGTTTACTCTTGGCACGTTATTGTCAAGAGAATGATCCAGGGCGCTGAGAGTGTACTGGCAAGTATGGGGCTGGTAGAGGACCCAAATGCTTCGCAGAAGTGGGAGACAGAGGAGTATCAAAGTGTCAGGCGGGGTGGGGTACGGGGTGAGTGTGCATTACAGGGACTGTGAAGTTAATGAAGAGATGCTTGGAAGAGGGTGGATGGTGATGGGACCGACCAGTGTTGGCACAGCAGGAGAGGGACCCCCAAAGCTATACTGAAAAAATCCTCTGATTTTCCATACTTGATGGTATGCCCCTGTGCTTAAGCTGAAACCCAATGCCTGTGCCCATCACAAGAAAAGAAGATTAGTTAATTCATTGTTTTCTTTTTCAGCATTCGTTCCCACATGCTAGTTATTTGCTGTCTAATGGTAAGGACCGTAACAAGGCAAAATAAAGTTGTTGTTTTCTTTTTTTGTTTGTTTGGTTTTTTTGTTAAGTAAGTGAAGTGTCAGCCTCAGGAACAGAAAGCAAACAGGACATTTCTTCATTGTCATTTCATGCATTTGGACAACAGAATAAAGTGACAGGAAAGTAGACTTTGCTGTGAAGCTTTGCTGGCTGGTTTGGCCAGGAGGCTAGCTGGAGGGTTTGGGCAGCCACAGTTGCAGAACAGCTGGGATATGGTTGGTGAGCACGTTCATTTGCCGCACAACCACATCCTCAGAAGCCTGTCCTTGACAATTCAGAAACCGCAGGGCCAGCTGGCATGCTGCCTTCCCTGTGGTGATGTGGCCAGGCGGGCAAGGCTTGCTGATTTATCTCCAGGCAGGACCAGGGTGGGTATTATTTTGCTCTTGTTTATTGAAGGCTACCCATGCCAGAACATTCTGTGCTATCGATGCTTCCTTATCCCTGGTAAAACTATGAGATGGGTGTTAAGTATTCTTATTTTAAAAGAACAGAGATTCGAAGAAGTTGATGATTGGATGAATGAATACATCCTGGTAGAGTCAGGATTTGAATTCGTATCCGACTGAGTCCCCCAACAGTGACTTCCCCGCTAAGCGTGTGGCCCATTTTCCTTACCTTCCTTCTCCACCTCTCCAGGTTTAAGCTGGAAACACCTACACCCACATCTCTGGGGAGCAAGTTTGTGTCTTACCTTCCACAGAGCTGGCAAAGCTGCCGGAGTGTGCATGTCATGCTATCACTCCTAGCCGAATGCACACCAAGTCCACAGAGCAAGATCTGCTAGTGGGGTGCTTTTCTGGTTGAAAGGCTTTGTTAGTCTGTGAACCACGGGGAAGGTCAAGGAGACAATGGGTGCCTTTAAATATTCAGATGTGCTTCCTAGGGAGTGCTTGAATCACTCCCATTTCTGAGGCTGTTAGGATGGTATTCAAATTTAGACATTTTGAGCTCATTGGCTGATGTAAATAAATTCTCAGTGATCAGCTAGGGTTTTCACCTTGCTCCCTAACTCACCCATATCTTCAGTAAAGCGATGTGTTAACATACGAAAGCCAGACCCCGGGATCCCAGAAGGTGACCCTTCTGGAATAAAGTTAATTCGATTAAAAAAGAATCTATTCCTATTCCTGTGGAATTAACATCAGGTTGCACGATTTTAAATTTTGCTTTTTCCAAATTAATTCAAATATTGTTTAATAAGTAAACATTAGCATGTTGAAAAAAGAAATTCTCACACTTCGTATGTGGAGGTCTTGATTTTGCTTTCCAACCTGAGGCTAGGGGTCAAATCAGGACTACAGCTGCCAGCCTACACCACAGTCACAGCGATGTCAGATCTGCGCCACATCTGTGACCTAATGCTGGATCCTTATCTCACTGAGCAAGGCCAGGGATGGAACCCCTGTCCTCACGGATACTATTTGGGTTTGTTGCCGCTGAGCCATGACAGGAAGTCCCCAAAACTGTGTTTTAAAGATACTCCTGGGAGAGCACCAGGCATTGAATCTAGTTCACAAATTAGACAAATTCACCTGTATCTAATCATGTCATTGAACGCTTACTCCCACCTCAGGGCCTTTGCACTAGCTGTTTGCTGTTTTCTATGTCTGACATGCTCTCATTATCTTTTCTTTTTTGTTTTTCAGATCTCAGTACAAAATGTCAGAAAGATCTAGCGTTATTAAAGTCACCAGCTTTAATTCTCTGTAGAGCAATTATCAAAATGCGATGGTTTTCTCACTAAGTTATTCATTGTTATCCAATCCCCAGACCTCCTCACCCCAGTAAATACGGTCTCTATAAGAGTAAGGAACTATCTTGATCTTTGATGTATTCCTCTTATTTAGTAATACTTGTTAAATGAAACAATTATTTACTAAATAAACACAAAAAATGTATGGTCACTATTTGTAACCTTTTTAAAAAACAAGAAAATCTGAACCCCTTTCCATATGACCAAAGACACGACTACCATATCATTTAAGTCTCCACTCTTCCATCACTTAGACCATAACTGACGTAAACTCCTTCCAATTGTTGGATATTTAGCGAACATCCTTATACAGGGAAAACTTCTCACATTCTTTATTATTTCCTAGAACACATCTGTGAAATAATGGAGTCCAAGGATACACGTGTTTTTGAGGTTTGACATGTAAAGCAAAACTGACTTCCAGAAACACTGCAAATTTTTTCTACTCGCTCCTGTGGGGTGTCAGTCCTAGGAAACAAGGACTATGAAAACTTTATTTTGCTAATCAGATGCCCTAAAAATGGTATCTCGAGTGGATTCACATTTTTAAAAATGACCAATGGCGTTGAACATTTAAATTCTATTTGCTAGTCATTTGTATTTATTTATTTATTTAGTCTTTTTAGGGCTGCACGCACAGCATATGGAGGTTCCCAGGCTAGGGGTCAAATCGGAGATGCAGCTGCCGGCCTACAACCACAGCCACAGCAATGCCAGGTCTGAGCCACCATCTGCAAATTATACCACAGCCCATGGCCATGCCGGATCCTTACCCCACTGAGCAAGGGCGGGGATAGAACCCGAATCCTCACAACGGGGACTCCGGTATTTACTTCTTTTGCCCTTTTCTTATGGCCAGTTCACCTCCTTGCCTCCTTTTTAAATAAGCACTTCCTCTCCCGGCGTTATTTTCTCGGTTGTCAGCTTTGTCTTTCATCCTCAGCGGTTTGTTCAGGGGGGAGAGTATTTGCAAGAATGAAGGCAATTGATTCTGGCCGTGCACTCCAAGCTCCCAAGAGGTCCAGCCCTTCCTCACCATTAGAATACAAATTGGACAGTGTGATGCTTGAGGACGTGCATTTGTGAAGGAAAGTCAACTGTGACTAAGAGGCCAGTATTATGCAACCCTGGTCACGGGCGCATCCCCTCTTCAAAGTCTTCCAATCCCTTACAAATTGCTTTAAGATGACAATGAGGATCACTTGCCTGGCACAAAGCTGGGGTATCGGTATCTTTACCAGAAGGAAGGAGTCCATTTCTCCATTCTGCAGGTGTGCCCAGAGCTAACCAAACTGCAATTAGATGGGTGTACATTGAACACCAGAGCACCACACTCTAGTTGGGGTCAAGAGATGGTTTCCTGGGTCTTTGCAAGGTATTTGAAGGGACTGAGGTCTAACAGTGGGACATCGGTAGACAGTAGTTCCTTCTCCAGCTGATGCAGGAGCAGGCCACACCACAGCTCCTGGCAAGCTTTGGGCCAGGCCTTTGTCACCACTGAGACGGGATCAGAAGTTTCAGATTTAAATTGATCTTAGAAACTCACATTGGAGGGAGTTTCCGTCATGGCTCAGTGGTTAGCATACCCGACTAGCATCCATGAAGACTTGGGTTTGATCCCCGGCCTTGTTCAGTGGGTTAAGGATCTGGCATTGTCCTGAGCTGTGGTGTAGGTCGCAGATGTGGCTTGGATCCTGCATTGCTGTGGCTGTGGCATGGGCCGCCAGCTACAGCTCTGATTCGACCCCTAGCCTGGGAACCTCCATATGATTCAGATGCAGCCCTAAAAAGACAAAAAAAGAAAAGAAAAGAAAAGAAACACATTGAAGAGGTGGTGAATGACAGATAAAAGATGGGAACATTTTTGTTGTTAGTTTTTTATTTTTCTGCTCTTTGTCCAAGGAGGGCATGGCTTTCAGAGCTGATTTATTCTCAAGTACCAGCCAAGTTCATTGCAGAAAATTGGGGCTCTCGAGCTAACTAATCTTTGTTGAGAGATAATGTATATGTAGCCTAGGCCCCTGTAGGTCCCCGCACAGCTAAGGGGGGGACTGATACCCCAAGCCAGCCTTCTCAGTGGTTGGCTTTCCAGAAAGCTCAACATTATCAACTAAAGGGCTGTTCTTTACTCTGGGAGCTTTTCTCTTTGAGTGTGTGCGTGCATTTATGTGCAGGAATTAAAGCACTCTTAAAAGAAATGATGGTGATAGTAGAAAGCAGTTGTTTTTAACAATATACTTTCTTTCTTTCCTTTTTTTTTTTTTGTCTTTTTAAGGCCGCACCTGCAGCATATGGAGGTTCCCAGGCTAGGGGTTGAATAGGATAGCTGCCGGCCTACACCACAGCCATGGCAACTCAGGATCCAAGCTGCGTCTGTGACCTACACCACAGCTCACAGCAATGCTGGATCCTTAACCTACTGAGCAAGACCAGGAATCAAACTTGTGTCCTCATGGAAACTAGTCAGATTCATCTCCGCTGAGCCATGACAAGAACTCCAACAATACACTTTCTTTTTTTTTTTTGTCTTTTTGCCTTATCTAGGGCCACATCCGTGGCATATGGAGTTTCCCAGGCTAGGGGTCTAACAGGAGCTGTAGCTGCCGGCCTACACCAGAGCCACAGCAACGCGGGATCCAAACCACGTCTGCAACCTACACCACAGCTCGTGGCAATGCCAGATCCTTAACCCACTGAGCAAGGCCAGGGATCGAACCCGCAGCCTCATGGTTCCTAGTCAGATTCGTTAACCACTGAGCCATGACGGGAACTCCCAACAATATACTTTCTTAAGGGAACCCTCCTACACTGCTGCTGGGAATATAAAGTGGTGCAGCCACTATGGAAAACAGTATGAAGTTTCCTTAAAAAAGTAAAAATGGAGCTACTATATGATCTAGTAATCCCACTTCTGGGCATATATTTCGAAAAGATGAAAATTCTAATTGGAAAAGATACACGCAGTAGCATGTTCATAGCAGCATTATACAACTACCAAGACAAGGAAGTAACCTAAGTGCCCATCAACAGATCAGTGGATAAAGAAGATGTGGTACATATACACAATGGAATTTTACTCCGCCGTAAAAAAGAATGACATATTGCGATTTGCAGCAACATGGGTGGACCTAGAGATTATCATACTAAGTCAGTCAGAGAAAGACAAATATATGCTATCACTTGTGTGTGGAGTGTAAAAAATAATACAAATGAATCTTTTTACAAAACAGAAACAGACTCACAGACATAGAAAACAAATTTATGGTTACAAATTTATGGTTACTCACAGACATAGAAAACAAATTTATGGTTACGAAAGGGGAGGGATAAATTAGGAATCTGGGATTAACAGATACATACATCAGTATATATAGAATAGATAACCAACAGGTCTTTACTATATAACACAGGGAACAATACTGAATAGTTTATAATAGCCTGTAATGGCAAATAATCTGAAAAACTATGTATCCAACTGAATCACTTTGCTGTACACCTGAAACTAATTTCAGGTGTAAAACCTTGTAAATTAATTATCCTTTAATTTGGAAAAATTCTTTCTTGATAGACTAAAAAGCTAGTACATGCATATTTGTTTCTTCATTTTTTCCCCGTTATTTATGAACTCCCCAAATCACTGGATCCCACTACCAGTGGATCTACCACTCTCAGTAACAGGTTCTCCCTGAAGCTGTGATTCTATATTCTGTTTTATTTTGTTTTGTTCTGTCTTTTTACAGTGGAATGCGTGGCACACGAAGTTCCCGGGCTAGGGGTCAAATCGGAGCTACAGCTGCTGGCCTACGCCACAGCCACAGCTGCGCCAGATCCAAGCCATGTCTGCGACCTACACCACAGCTCACCGCAACATCGGATCCTTAACCCATTGATCGAGGTCAGGGATTGAACCTGCATCATCATGGATACTAGTCAGAGTTCCACTGAGCCATGACAGGAACCCCTGTATAATCTGTTTTGATGCCAGGCTTGGGGAACTTTTTGCAGTGAGCCCCCAAAGAATAACACCAACTCACCTCACATGCTGGGAAGGCCTTTACAGTACCCACAATAGTGTGTGTGTGGGGGAACTAGGGCTCCTTTGACCTCATCCCAAGGAGGAAGCAGTTCCACCAAACTCAGGTAGGCCAGCTGGTTGGCAGCACTGTGGAGGGGTGGGCGTGGCTTAGCCAGTGGGAAGAGGCGGGGCTTGAGAAGATGCTGCAAGGAAAATGGGGGTGGCAAAGTGAGGGCAGTACCTTCTCAATTATTAGCTGTCTCCTCTTCCTCCCTACTTCCTGTTTTCTCAGAGGGATTCATTTTAGGAATTGTGGGGCCTCCAGGGAAATTATTTAGGTCAGTTGATACAGGGGAAGTTAACTGGCTTGTTTTTAAATAACCAGGGTCTAGACATTGATTTTTTTAATTTTAGAAAACTCCAAAAATAAGGCAAATAGGTGAATATAAGTGAAAAAGAAGCATCACTATTTTTTCGCTGTTGTAGAGGAGAAAAAAAGCGCCTGGTAGAGCTTTTGGAAGCTAGGGCTGAAAACATGCATAATCAATTAAATGGGTGCAGAGGGATGGCAGGGAGCTGGATCCCTTTATTGCTTTCTGTGCCACCATCTCAGGGCAGGCATCTTTGGCGGTGTTAGAAAATAAGAGGACAGTCTCATATTCCTGGGAGAACAATCCCCCTCCCCCCATTTGCAGTAAGATCTTGGATTTGACCTATAACTTCTGTGTCACAAAGGATCCGTGATTGAAATTCGGTAATAGAACAAGACAAGCTTGCCTTTCCTCGTCTCTCTCCCTCCCTCCCAAGGATAAACTTAATTTCTTCGGAATTATGTTTAAGCAGCAACCTTATGAAATACCAGAGGTAAGCTGGAATCCACAGTCAATGTGTTTTGGGGCTCCCGACTCCCCCACCCCAGCTGTCATATACATCAATAGGCTCAGTTTCTAGCGCTGAGACCGCTTGGTCTGCATTTCTGCCCATATCAGCTACTTAGCTTGCTTTCATACTACTTACCTGGGGTTGAGTGTGCAAGGGTGAGGATCTTGTACACTTGGAGGCCAGAAAGGCTTGGGAAGTGTGATTTTATACATCTTCTTATAAGCTGCAAAGGAGAGCCTGCAGCTGCACAGGAAGGGCCGGGAGGAGAGGCGCCCGGTAGCTCCAGCGAGCCTGGCACTGTCTACTCAGCAGCGAACTCCCTAGAGGCTGTCCAGGCACAACTCGGAGGGCATCAGACTCCGGCCAGTGGCTTTCTGACGTAGTGGTGAGCCGGGGAGAGGGATTCTCGATTTCAAAGAGGAGGCTTGCAGCCACCTGTTACTCACAGAGGAACTGAGCGGGGGGAGGTGCTGGAAGAGCAGGGAGTCCCCATAAAGAGAACAGGTGGGAGATTGCCTTCGGCAGAAGAATACCCGGGGGACCCGAAAACTAGAACTTGGAGCGGAGACCCCCTGGGCCCCTGGGAAGACCAGCTGGCCGGAAGTCACGGCCACTTCTCAAGAATTCAACATTTTGCACGCTTTCATGCCAGTTCTAGGACTATTATTATTTGGTTGAAAAATACTAATAATGGAAAAAATCTCCAGTTAAAAATTTTAAAATGAATCTGTAAAATCATAGCCGAATCTATATGTAACTGAAAAGCAGCACTTAGGCGTGTGTGAGGCATGTCACGTCCTATAGAAAATGCTTGTCTGCATGGGGATGGGTGGGCCCTCTGCCTCAGTACCCAGACACCTGGGGGCGTGGCCTACTTGGGAGAACCAATAGACTAGAGGCTTAAAAAGTCAGGCCCCTCCCCCTACTGATTTTAGTGCTGGAAATCACCGAGTTTCTAATTCTGTTATCTTCAGCACAGATTAAACGCGGATTTTGAACGCCCCTACCTAATTGCTCTGGGCTACATGGATGTCTTACGGGCAAAACTCAACATTTCCAGACAGAATTCTCCATCTGAGAAACCTGAAATTTTTACTCGTTGCTTCCCTCTCTTTTCAGTAGTGCCTCTCTCTGCCTCGCTGGTCTCCACATTTGGCTAAATTTACTTCCTAAAGCATTTCTGAAATCCCCTACCCCAGCCCTTTCTGTCCCTTTAGTCTCATGGCCCTGTTCAGGCCCCCGGGGGGCCTTACCAGGTTTCAATGGGAACCACTTCCACATAGTGAGCTTTTGGGGGTACCACTCTGATGCTTAACACTCTCGCCCAGAAAAAGATGCTTAACATCAATAGTCATCAGGGAAATGTGAATCAAAATCGCCAGGAGATAGCACTACACATCGATCAGAATGGCTAAAAGAAAAAAGCAGTACCAACACCAAACGTTAGCTAGGATGTGGACAAGCTGGACCACTGGTACATTGTTGGCAGGAATATAAAATGGTCTGGCTCTGGACAACAGTTTGATAGTTCCATAAAAAAATAAGCACGCAATTACCATAGAACCAGCAAATGCACTCTTGAGCATTTACCCCGGAGGAATAAAACCTTATGCTCACACGGAAATCTATACACAAATGTTCATAGCAGCTTTATTGTAATACCCTCAAAACTGCCCCTTTATAGTTCAGACATCCTTGAATAAGTGAGGCGAACGTGATAACCACTACACTGCGGAAACAGGGCCATCCTTGAATAGGTGAATGGGAAATTTCCACTCTGGTGCAGAGAGTTAAGGGTCCAGCGTTGTCTTTGCAGTGGCCTGAGGCATGGCTGATGCATGGGTTCGATTCCCGGTAGTGGTTTAAGGATCCAGCATTGCCAAAGCTGTGGCATTGGTCACAGAGGCGGCTGGGATTCATTCCCTGGCCTGGAAACTTCTATATACTACAGGTGCTGCCAAAAAAAATAAAAAAATAAAAAAAATAGGTGAATGGTTAAGCAAACTGTGTTACATCTATACCATAAAATACTATTCAGCAACAAGGAGCAAACTATTGATATATTGATAGATGTAACAAATTGGAGGAATCTCCAAGAAATGAGGCTGAGGGTAAACTGTCAAACCAAGAAGGTGTATTTTTTTTTTTAACAATTTTAATTTTTTTTCATTGTAGTTGGTTTATGGTGTTCTGTCAGTTTTCTACTGTACAGCAAAATGACCCAGTCACACATACATATATACATTCTTTTTCTCACATTGTCCTCCATCATGCTCCATCATAAGTGACTAAATATAGTTCCTAGTGTTATACAGCAGGATCTCATTGCTTATACATTCCAAAGGCAATAGTTTGCATCTATTAACCCCAGATCAACGTCCACTACCCTCGCTCCCCTCCCCCTTGGGAACCACAAGTCTGCTCTCCAAGTCCATGAGTTTCTTTTCTGTGGAAAGATTCATTTGTGCCATATATTAGATTCCAGATATAAGTGACATCATAAGGTATTTCTCTTTCTGACTTACTTCACTTAGTATGAGAGTCTCTAGTTCCGTCCTTGTTGCTGCAAATGGCATTATTTTGTTCTTTTTTATGGCCGAGTAGTATTCTGTTGTGTATATACACCACATCTTAATCCATTCATCTGTTGATGGACATTTATCTTGGCTATTGTGACTAGTGCTGCAGTAAACATATGGGTCAAGAAGGTATATTTGAATGATATGAACACATGATTCCATTTATATAATGTTCTTCAAGTGATAACATTTCATTCCAATTTGTGTTATTGTCCATAGAAGAAAGCGTTTGGGGATTGGGGGTGGGGGGGGAAGGACAGTTGGTGTGATTAGAAAAGGGCAGCATTGAGTGACACTTGTGGTGTTGCAACCGTTGAGGAGTGTGTCTGTTGTGGTGGATACTTGAATCCACAGAGATAGCAAAATTATTTAGAGTGAACACACAGATGCACACACACACACAGAAGTACAAGTAAAACTGAGGAATCAGAATAAGATGGGGTGGATTGTGTTAGCATTAACATCCTTGTTGTAATTTGGTACTAGAATTTTTTCTTTATTATCATTATTATTATTATTATTAGGTACTAGAGTTTTACAAAATATTTTTGCAAAATAAGAGAAATTGGGGAAAGGGTACAAACCAGGTTGTTCTGTATTATTTCTTACAACTGCTTGTGAATATACAATGATCTCAATTAAAAATTGTTAAAATCTTTTTACTTATTTCTATTAAAATTTTTCGTGGTAAAATATACATGAAATGGTTATACATGAAACTGTCTTACTGTTTAAAGTGTACAGATATATGGCATTAAGAGCAGTCATATGGTTGTGCATCACTACTGTCCATCTCCAGAACTTTTTCACCTTCACTAGCATAAACTCTGTACCCATTACACATGAACTTCCCATTCCCTCTTCCTCCCATAATTTTTTTTTTTTTAATCTGAAAAACAAAACAACTCTCCCGAGCATCTCATCACCCACAGGGCAAGTTCTTTCAACTGTCCTTGAGCTGCTCTTGTTTTGCCCTGGCCTGGCCCTCTGGTGAACCCTGTCTTGCCTTTTCAAGTCACCAGGGCCTTTGCTGATGTCATCTTGTTGGGACAATCGACTTCTCCTTGCTTGTAGATTCAGTTTCAGGGTCCTTCCAAGTCCCTGGGAGGGATCCTAGCAATGTGTTCACATGGCCATATTTTTTTAATTGAAGTATAGTTGATTTACGTTTCAGGTGGATTAGGCAGTTAACAATAAAAATGTTAGCTTTTTGGGAGTTCCTGTTGTGGTGCAGCGGAAATGAATCCGACTGGTAACCATGAGGTTGCGGGTTCAATTCCTGGTCTTCCTCAGTGGGTTAAGGATCTGGCGTTGCCGTGAGCTGTGGTCTCAGACGTGCCTCGGATCCCGCGTTGCTGTGGCTGTGCCGTAGGCCGGCAGCTGTAACTCCTATTAGACCCCTAGCTTGGGACCCTCCGTATGCCGTGGGTGTGGCCCTAAAAAGAAAAAAAAAAGACTAGTTTTTTGGATAGTGTAATGTTTGTGATAGTTGATCAGTTTTACAAATTTGCACTTTTTTCTTATTTCAAGTAAATATTCATTTCTTTTACACCTAATTTTGTACTTATAACTTTATATTTTAAAGGAGAGCCCCAGGCCCCATTAGCTCCAGGCCCCATAAAAATCTGGCTCGATTCCTTCCCTCTTCTCTCCTCACCTCTCTTGGTTACATAACTCCCAGTCAGTCACGTTCTAAGACTCCTGCCTAATATCCCCCCTCCAACACATTAAAATAATCAAAGCCCCAAACCCTTTGTTTACGCTTTCATCTTCCTGACCACAAACAATGCCGTATAATTGACAAGAGCAAGTACTTGGGAGCACGGTTGCCTGGGTTTGAATTCCTTGTGACCTCAGGCAAGTTGCTTATGCTCTGTGCCTCCATGTTTTTTCTGTCAACCAGGGCTGATAATAGTTCACACCTTAAAGCCTCATTGTGTGGATTAAATGACTTCATATACCCAAAGTATTTTGAAAAAGCCTGGCCTGTGATCCCAGTACCCAGCAAGGGGTCTATCAGAGAATCTGGCATGTGGTAGGGACTCAGTAAAGGTTGGGTTAACTTGAGTGTGGGGCCTGGTTGCAAAGAAGGGTCTGGAGCCCATGGCTTAACGGGTGTGACCTTCAGTGCATTGCACTTTTTGGTACAGGATTTTTTTTTTTTTTCCTGTAAAACAGTGGTCTCGAACTGAAGTCCTTCATAGTTCTTTAATATCCTATGACTTAGTGGAGATAGGATAATATGCAATTTTGTTATTCACTAGAATGAACATTCAGGGAAGCTCAAAAATTTTAGTTCTTTTGACAGTTTCTGGGTTTTTGCTCCTGACTCTGATCCTTCAAATATTTTCTGTAAGCAAGCAGGATATAATTAGTAACAACATCCCAACTCCAGACTTTGTGATTACAAGTTTGTAGTCATCTTATTATTAACAGTTGTCAGTCTTGAACATCCTTGTTTTCCTTCTTTTTGGTAGTATCCATAGTAACCTGTATTTTTATAAATCTCTAGATTTAAAGGTATATGCTCGTGATAGTGAATTTTATGTGTCATCTGGGCTAGGTTATGGTGTCCTGTCTGGTCAAGCACTCATTTAGATGTTGCTGTGAAGGTATTTTTCAGTTATGATTAGCATTTACAACCAGTTGGTGCTGGGTAAAGCATTTTATTTTCCATAATGTGGGTGGGCCTCATTCAATCAGTTGCAGGTCTTAAGAGTAAAGACAAGTTTCCAAAGAGGAAGGAATTCTGCTTCAATACGAAAAATAGAAACCTTGTCTGAATTTCCAGCCTGCTGCCTTGCCCAACACTTATTTTGCCAGTCCCACAATCGTGTGAGTTAATTTCTCTTTATATATGCATGTGTGCATATATTTATGTATCTGTATATATATCTATGTATACACACACATATATATAGCGAGAAAGAGATTTAAGATATATATAGATTAAGATATATATTCTATTTCTCTGGGGAACCTTGACTAACACAGCAGTCAAACAGTTCAACTCAAGACATAGGAGAAGTATGGGAGTTCCCACTGTGGCTCAGTGGTTAACAAATCCGACTAGGAACCATGAAGTTGTAGGTTCGATCCCTGGCCTTGCTCAGGGGGTTAAGGATCTGGCCTTGCCGTGAGCTGTGGTGTAGGTTACAGATGCGGCTCAGATCCCGCGTTGCTGTGGCTGTGGTGAAGGCTGGCAGCTACAGCTCATGTTAGACCCCTAGCCTGGGAACCTCTATATGCCGTGGGTGCAGCCCTAGAAAAGGCAAAAAAGACAAAAAAAAGGACATAGGAGAAGTATGCATGAATTCACTCATTGCTTCATCTAGTCAGTAATAACTTACTGAGATAAACATGTACATGGCTCTGTAAAGGGCATTGGACACAATCTGTAAAATATCATGGGAAGTGTGAAGGACTCGCACTGTGGCCCCCGAAAATACCCAGGAGAATTGTATTAAGCATCAGGGTAGTAATTATTACAGGAGCTCAGTGACACACTGTAGGTTTGGTTAGACCAAAGCCCCCCCTGGGAACTCCAGAGTCTAAACTTTAATGGTTAGAAGATGAGAATTTGAGCAGAAAGTTCCTTGAGAACCTTCTTTTCCTCCCAGTTCCTCAATGGCGCCAGTCTTTAAATCCTGTGATTTTTAACCTTTTTCATTTCTGCTTTGGAAATGAAGGTGGGAAGGCAGGGTGGGAGAGAAGAGTAAGAGCGAGAGGACACCATGGCCAGGACGGAGGGACCTGGTTTTCATTCTGAGCTCTGGCATCAGCTGAGTGACCACGGGCAATCCACACAGCTTCCCTAACTCTCATGTTCGGATTTGTAAAGTGGAGAAAACCTTTCCTCGAAGGGCTGGTGTGAGGACTCCCTAAGATCCCACGTAGTCGATTACAAGAACAGGATTTGAATTACTGGTGGGAGTGTAGCAAAAGGCAGCAGGCCTTCCTAGGTAGCCTTCCGTCTTCTTTGCATCTTTGCGTTAAAGACAGTAAGAAGCTGGCTTGCTGTTTTAAAACCCAAACACATGCCATTCTCACTGTTCCCGAGCTGTGGGTAACACCTTTCCAGAAATGAAGAAGCAGACCTCTGACAGATGCTGCATCTCACACTTTGAAATCCCACTCTTACAACAGTGCCTGGGGGGTGCACCCCTTTTCTGTCCTGTTACTTGTATCTCTTGGTGTCAGATGATACCCCACATCACCCCAGGACAGCTGCCCCTGGCTTAGAGGAGTCAGAACAGCTTGGTCCATGGGCCTATTAGCAAGGCTTTTGGATGAGAGAGATGGGTTGTATCCTGGTCCTCAAGCGGCAGTCTTCTCATTGTAAGTGGGAAAATCAGATTTCCCTGGTTCAGACTGTTGGAGCTGACCTTTACAAAATGGAAGCTGTTTTTGCTTTCGCTGGTAGGGTGTGATGACAACAGAACCCATCTGACTGCAAAGGAACTGCAAAGAAGACACGTGGCTGGAATTAACATGACTAGCTCAGGGAACTGGTTCCTCGTTTCCCAAACCTGGTCTGCCATTGGTATCAGCTGGGGATCTTTTTAAAAATACAGATTCCCAGGACTCATGACAGAGCTAGTGAAATAAAATAACAAGAGTTGGGGATATGTGTTTTTTAGAAAGCTACACAGCTTGAACATGTATTTATACACACCACATTCATAGCAGCACTATTCACAATAGCTAAAAGGTGGAAGCAACCCATGGAAGTGTTCATGGGTGGATGAAAAGATAAAGAAAATGTGGTCTATAGGTACGATGGGATATTATTCATCCTTAAAAAGGAAGGACGTTCTTGGGAGTTCCCTTCGTGGCTCAGTGGTTAACGAATCCGACTAAGAACCATGAGGTTGCGGGTTCGATCCCTGGCCTTGCTCAGTGGGTTAAGGATCCGGCGTTGCCGTGAGCTGTGGTGTAGGCTGCAGACGTGGCTCAGATCCCGCGTTGCTGTGGTTGTGGCGAAGGCCGGCAGCTACAGCTCCTGTTAGACTCCTAGCCTGGGAACCTCCATATGCCGCGGGTGCGGCTCTACATAAAAGGCAAAAAGACAAAAAAAAAAAAAAGGAAGGACGTTCTGACATGTGCTAGAGCATAGATGGACCTTAAGGACATTAAGCTGAGTGAAATGAGCCAGTCACAAAACGACAATTATTGCATTACTCCACATACACGAGGTACCTAGAACGGTGAAATTCACACAGATGTAAAGTAGAGTTGTGGTTGCTGGGATGGGGGGAATGGGGAATTATGGTTTAATGGGTGCAGAGTTTCAGTTTAGGATGATGCAAAAGTTCTGGAGATGGATAATGGTGATGGTTGCACAAAAATATAAATGCACTTTATGCAACGGAACTGTACACTTTAAAATGGTTAACATGGTATATTTAGTGTCCTGTGTATTTTCACACACACACACACACAGACACACACACACACACACACACATGCACGCACGCATAAGCTGTATAGGCTTTTCTATCAAAAGGAGTTGGGGAACTTAAAATTAAGACTACTTCACCACTCCAGATGCTATTTTCTATTCTTTTACTCCTCGTTTATCCTGAACCCTTTTCCCCAGCATTGCCATCTCAAGGCATCAGCTTAGACAGAATGTGACTGGAACTGGGAGGGACTCTGGTGCGTCCTGAAGGACGATATGGTAGCTGCACTGGGAAACAGAAAGTGTCAGCTAGACGAGCTGGTGTCAGAGGGACTGCCTTCCGAGCCATAATCAC
This sequence comes from Catagonus wagneri, assembly GCA_004024745.2. NCBI lineage: Eukaryota > Metazoa > Chordata > Mammalia > Artiodactyla > Tayassuidae > Catagonus > Catagonus wagneri. Next base: position 10,595,874 of record PVHT021183630.1, on the reverse strand, counting down.
TGGCCGCTCCTGCCGTCCCATCCTCTCCACTGTCAGTGTCACCCCAGAGTGAGAGGACAGGAGTGCTTGGGGGGAGCCGAACTCCAAACCCACCTAGGTTTCTGAGACCACTCTTGGGCCAGCCTTCCTCCTGTCATTGAGCTGCTGCTTGTGACATGAAGCAGCCAGGACAACTCGCCCCGGGATATCTCATGGTCACCTTCTTGGAAGGTCAGGGGAAATGGGAGTCCACAGTCTTCCTCCCGGGAGACAAAGTACCGTGGCTGCGGGAGTCTAAAGGTCAAGAAGGAAAAGAAAGGCGGGTTCCCAGGAACCTGCTGCTCCCCCAGCCACATCTGCTGCCCCCCGGGGTCAGAGCCTTACTTCTTCACTGGCCTCTCACTTCTCCCAACTCAAAGGCTGCCCTTGAATCAAGATTGTGGTTAAATATCTCTAAATAATTAATCATTCTCTCGAATCCGTGTTCGCGGTCCGCTTCGGCTCTTCTGGTGGCTTTTGCTTGTCTGTTTCTCTTTTTAATTCCAAAGTGGTATTAATAATGGATGAGACATCCGAGGTCACATACACACAGGCCCCTCCGTCACTCTGCAAGTCCAAAATCGATACCGGGGAAGTTAGAGCCTCCAACCTCAGGCCGTCTCTTTCCTGTTCTTTTTGGAACAGAAATGAGGGTCACATCTATATATAGAGGATTGGCCTGGATCAAGCTCAAGAGCTTTTTATTCTGTTCAACAACTTTGACAGGCACTGGGTCCCAACAGGTTTTAAATAGAGCAATCTACATTCTGTGACAAAGAGCACTCAGGGAGAGAGATTCGAAAGAGGAAAATGGAACACTACTTTTTTATTCAGCCAGGACTTCAAAGCAGGCGGGGGGTGGGGGTGTGGGGCAGGAGAATCTGATAAGCTGGTTCCAGGAGGCAGAGCTGCTGGAGGAGAAGGTTCTGGAATGTCTGGTGTTCTCGTTAGAGAAATAGGTGGCCCTGGAAAAATGGGAAACTCAGCAGGGCTGGACCTGGTACAGAGGATCTCCAGGCAATATTTTAGGTGGGCAGATAAAGGATGTTCTAAAGAAACCAGAAACCAGGGAAATTGTTCATATAGAATGCCCCAACTGCAAAATGTCTGCAGAGGACAGTTGAGAATGTGATGAATGGGCTTGCTCTAGAGGGGGACAGGGATGGGGGACAGGGCTGAGTGGCAGATTCATTTTTACAGAGTATATTTCAGATCGTAGACATGTGTGCCACCTGCATGTATTACTTCTCTAGAAGAATCAAGAAACTGATAAATACATGAGTACACAAATACGGGGCAGATTAAAAGAGGCTTATGTGTGGTGAGCAAAAAGAAATCAGAAATGCGTAGATTGAGACAGAGATTTCCCCTGGTTTGTAAATATTTTTGTTAAGTCTTAGAAAGATGTGAAACATGGTTAAATGAGGTACATTCTACAGAATAACTTTATCGGAGTTCCTGCTGTGATTCAATGGGTTAAGAACCTGACATAGGAGTTCCTGTCATGGCTCATATGAGTTCCAGTCATGGTGGTTAATGAATCTGACTAGGATCCATGAGGATGCAGGTTTGATCCCCGGCCTTGCTCAGTAGGTTAAGGATCCGATGCTGCTGTGAGCTGTGGTGTAGGTTGAAGACCTGGCTGGGATCTGGCATTGCTGCAGCTGTGGCACAGGCCAGCAGCTGTAGCTCTGATTCGACCCCCTAGCCTGGGAACCTCCATATGCCACAGGTGTGGCCCTAAAAAGCAAAAATAAATAAATAAATAAATAAATAAATAATAAAAAGCAAAAAAAAAAAAAAAGAAGAAGAAGAAGCTGACATAGTGTCCGTGAGGATTCGGGTTCACTCCGTTGCCTTGCTCAGTGGGTTAAGGATCCCAGCTCTGCTGCAAGCTTCAGTGTAGATCGCAGATCTGGCTCAGATCCGGCTTTGCTGTGGCTGTGGCATAGGCCTGCAGCTGCAGCTCTCATTCCACCCCTGGACTGGGAACTTCTGTATGCCACAGGCATGGGCATAAAAAGAAGAAAACCAAAACGAAACCAAACAAAAAACCCCCAGAACCCCACGAAATTTTATTTGTCGGTCAAACATGGTAGAATATTGGCAATTTCACATGGTTTATCCCAGTGTTTTTCAGCCTTGGTACTATCGACATTTTGACAATTTGTTTTGTGGGGGGGAGTGTCTTGTGCACGGTAGGATGTTTAACAGCATCCTGGCCTCTGCTTACCAGATGCTAACACAACCTCCCCAGGCCTGCCAATTTGATGTTTTCTATGTCTACAGCAGGAATGGCAACATTATATGTGGGGCCCATTGCGAAATAAAAATGCCGAGCCCTTTACACAAAAATTATGAAGAATTTCAAGAGAGTGACCGTAGAGTGTTAAATCAAGGATGGGTCTGGGGCTGTTCTAAGTTGAGTATCCCATTCGACCAGGCAACTTACAGGCTCACAAAGCTGACCCTGGTCTGCACATATTGCCAATCGTGAGAACCACTGGTTTAATCTAATATATTTAGGTCTGCATATGCACATGCTTGGAGTCACAGAGAGAGTTCGTTTATTTATTTTAATAAAATTGCATGAAGTCTTAAGAAATGCTGTAGCAGGACATCCAGTACCAGGAGGTTTGGATGGCAGCCAAATCTGGGCCACCACCTGTTTTGGTAAATAGAGTTTTATTGGCACACAGCCATGCTCATTTGTTTACTCACTGTGGCCGCTTTTCCCTGGGGCAGCAGAGTTGAGAAGTTGCAACAGAGACCACATGGTCAGGAAAGCCTGAAATATTCATTATTTGGCCTTTTATGAAAAAGTTTGCTGACCTTCGTTCTAGGTGATTGGGTTTTCAACCTGCGGTGGTGGGATTAGGTAGAAGCTACAGATGGAATTAGCTAGAAGCCTTTGGGTTCCTGATCCTCTGGCCGTTATTATCTGTGTAAGCTAGAACAGTTAAGGTTCTTGTTGAGAGAAAACTACTCTAGGCTCATTTAAGCAGAGGAGAAATTATAGGAAGGATATATATATATACATACACATATATATGTGTGTGTGTGTGTGTGTGTGTGTGTGTATTTTTTTTCCTTTTTTGACCATACTTGAGCATATGGAAGTTCCCAGGCCAGGGACGGAATCCAAGCTACATCTGCTGCCTATACCACAGCCAAGCAACAGTGGATCCTTAAGCCATTGTGCCGGGCCTGGGATTAAGCTGGCAATGTCACAGGGATGAACTGGATAGTTAACATGCTGTGCCACAGCGGAAACTCCAGGAAAGGTATTTTATCGGAAGGATATTGGCTCAATTTCCTAGCTTAGGTGGTACTCAAAGTGCTTGTGCGAGGAAATGAATAAGATAGAAACTATTTGAGTGCTGAAAAGAGTTGTAAGCTGAGTGAAAAAAAAAAAGTTAGCATCTAGGTCAACTTTTATTTTATACAGACAGGTTCATTTTGTTTCTAATATTTTTCTGCACTGCAGTTACTTTCTTTCTCATTCATTTTTTAAAAAATACTACATTGCTCGGGACACGTGTTTGGCAAAAGCATTTGAAAGGAAGGGCAGCTGATGGAAACTCAAGTAGTTTTGCATGAGCAATAATAATTATGATGATGATAGGTTTTCTGCCTAAGCCTTCCTGGTGGGTAGTATTTGCAAATTAAACACTATGAAATATTCAGCCCCTTGCCACACATCTTGGTTGATTTGCATAATCCCCCTGCATGGGCTCTGCGGTGAGCTAGTCCCTAATTAATTATTAAATTCCCATCTGCACAGTGTGAAGGGGATAATGAAATTCCAGCAGGCACCAAGAAAAGACGAACATGCCTTCTGGAGGAGACTCCTGGCTTTCCCGGGCTTGGGTCCTTCTTCCTGTCAAGGGTGCCTTCCTGCGCATCTCCCCCAAGGACTAATTGTAGATCTGGCCTCTGACCAAAGCAGTTCCGACCTTCTTATAACCCCAAATTCCACGGTTATGGTCTCAGCCCCATACCACCCACAGCTTGGCCACCGAGGAATGGCCATATGGCTTTATAAGGACATTCTCAAACCCCTCATCCTAGGCTTGCTCTATGGACAGCCCCTAAGGTTCATTGCTATTCCCCTATTACTTCATTTTTGGGTGCATTTTTCCATGTGGCAAAAGATCATTTTTTTTTTTTTTCTAGTTGTTCAGCAAGGAGTTTGAAAGCACCCTCCCTGGTGCTGTGTGCAAAACAGACCCAGAGCCCATGTGGAGGGGTGAGTGGGCATCTCCCGTGTCAAGGCAGAGGCACCACAGCCGACGATGCTGACGGCTGGGGGCAAGGGGTACTGAGGATTCAGGTGTGAACTGAGACTTCCAAGACCTTTCCCTGTGGCCCCCTTAAGCTGGCCTTGTTTGGGAGCTTTGTAGAGTTTTTGTATTTAAAAAACCAGCACCCGCTAGTCAATATTGTCATTGGATACACCAGAGAATATTGTCCATAAACTGGCTGATACTTGAGATTTCACGGGGTCCAGGGCTTCTCAGATGTTCGTGTGCATTTGAATCACCTGGAGATCCTATCAACACCCAGATTTTGATGCAGTGACTCTGGGGTGGGGCCTGAGAGTCCACATTCCTGGGAAACTCCCGGCTGATACTGATGCTGCTGGTCCATGGACCACACATGAAGTAGTGAGAGGCTGGGAGACAAGACCATACTTGTAAATAGGGAAGAAATCACCCTTACAAACGAAGAAGATTTAACATGCTAAGCTCATGTGTACTTTTTTTTTTTTGCTTTTTAATTAAAGCCGAGATCAGCAGGGATTCTAGAAGAGCCAGCATTACATTTTCCTTATGCTTATTATAATCATTTTTTTTTCATTTCCACTAAGTTTGCGTTAAAATTTAGAAGTGGATCTAGAACTGTCTCTTGGGTCTGAGACTAGCATTGTCCTGATGGAACAGAGAATCTGTGTTTTTACCAGCTAGGTGTGACGTTTAGAAAGTTTTGTAGTCTCTCTGAGCCTCTTTCTCTATCCGTAAAATAGGGATAAGAATGAAGCACCATGAAGGCTGTACAGCTGGAATCACTGGATGTAGATTCTGGAATTGCTTTCACTTGGGTTCAGATACCAGTTTTGCTGTTTGTATGTGTTTTCTTTCTCTAGGCCTTGTTCTCTTTGTCTGCTGTGTAAGACCGAGCTGGGACCTGACTTAGAAGATTATTGTGAAGATTAGATGAAGAGAAGGGCCTGGTGCATAGCAGGCCCTTAGTAATGGTAGGAACAGCCTGTGAGAACCCAGCCTTTCAGCTGATCTAAGGCAGAAATGCCAGCACAGGGGCAGAGAAGAGAAAGGGTGAAGGCTTGGGAGGTCTTTTGTTCTTCTATTTCACATTTGCAAAACTTGCACTATTGTGCAAAGACTGTGTGAGGTTCTGTGGGACACTTGGGGAAGAATCTTAAAGGGATCCTGTGAGAAAGTAGTCAGTATTGGATCTGAAATGAATAGTCAATGGGGACCTGCTGTACAGCGACCAACAAAAAAAAAATTGGAGATCTTATATGAGTCCAGATATCTAACTACAAAAAAAAAAATTGGTGATTCTGGGCCTATATTCTTGTGTAGGAGCAATCTGTCGGCTCTGAATAAACACTGAGACCTTTTGGTGGACACCCCTTCTCAGGTGAGTCACAGTCCCTGCCTGGCCTCTGTAGGCATTTTATTTTGTGACAGTATCGTCTTCATTGCTCCTCTGCCCATGATTTATCATCTAATCTGTTTGAGGGCAGGCAAGCAATGTTCTGAATTTTTGCCCTCCTTATACTTCATTTCCTTAAGGTCTTGTCACCTGTGCCCTTGAACAGTGAAGGGGACACTGGTCTTGGAATCAAAGCCTCTGCAGATCCATTTAGATGCTGACACTTATCAGTTTGGGATTTGGGGCAAGCACAATTTTTCTAAGTATTAGCTTCTTTATTTGTAAAATGGTGACTCATAGTGACAAAGATCAATTGGTCGGTAAGTGGAAGGTCCTTGTGAATCCTAAGGAGCGGAAGAGATCTAGTGAACCATGGGAGGGGAGAGTGGGAGTGTGACATCTCCAGTTTGGTGAGGGAGATGGAATAGATACTGACAATTGTGTAACCTCGTAAGTGCTATTATGTGGAAATGTTGCGAGGGGAGCAGGTGCTTGGTTCAGCCACAAGGTGGGAAGCAGTCTGACCAGGGCTTCATGGAGGATGTGATCTGCATAGTATCCAAGTAATATTGGGCTTTGCCAAGAGGTCCAGATAATACAATGCTTCCAATGATTAAGATGTACAGGCTTCCACTATGGAGAAGAGTATGGAGAGTTCTAAAAAAAAAAAAACTAGAGTTACCATAAGATTCAGTGATCTCAATCCTGGGTGTATATCCAGAGAAAACTCTAATTCAAAACATACATGTACCCCAATGTTCACTGCAGCACTATTTACAGTAGCCAAGACATGGAAGCAACATAAATGTCCATCAACAGAGGACTGGACAAAGAAGATGCAGCACATATACATACAATGGACTATTACTCAGCCATAAAAAATAATAAAATAATGCCATTTGCAGCAAGATGGACAGACTTAGAGATTATTCTACTAAGTGAAGTATGCCAGAAAAAGAAAGACAAATATCCTGTGTTATTGCTTATATGTGGACTCTAAAAAACGATATAAATGAATCTATTTACAAAACAGACTCATAGACATAGAAAACAAACTTATGTTACCAAAGGGGAAAGGGACGGTTAAATTGGGAGTTTGCAACTAAAAAACACACTACTATATATAGAATAGATGACCAACAAGGACCTACTAGGTAATATAGGGAATTATGCTCAATATTTTGTTTTGTAATAATCAGTAAGGGAAAAGAATATGAAAAAAAGCATATATATACAGATAGAGAGAGAGAGAGAGAGAGAGAGGGAGAAAGAGAGAGAGAGCTGAATCACTTTGTTGTACATCTGAAAATAGCACATTATAAATCAACTATACTTCAAAAAAATGTTTAAAAAGATGCACAGGATTCTAAGAGAGTCTGGTAGGGAGTGATTCTAGAGCCTTAGATCACTCACTGGCTGTAGGGAAGAGGGCTCAGGGTAGATTTTTGGACACCCCTCAAATGTCCTGGTAGAAACTGCCCAGCTGACGCTGGCTTGGGAAATTCAAACTGACAAACTGGTGTTTTCCCCAAAAACCTCCTTTGTTTGTGGTGAAAATGGAAAATAAGCATTTGGGAAGGATGACCTTTATGAGAAACTTCGGGGTAATGGCTTAGTGTGAGACTCAAGACAGAGTGAAAAACAGAATTTTGGCCTTTTCTGTCTGGAACCATCACTGTGCATTGAGGACTGGAGAAAATAATGTAATTTGATTGTTCCATTGGGTCATTTCTGGGAATATGAAGACATTTTTCCAAAACTGGAGGTCTGTATGCATTGAGAGAGTATCTCGATGCCGGGTCCTGTGTCCTTCTTGGCGTCCCCCTCCCTGGCCCCCTGCTCCATCAGCAGATGCGAGTTTCCCTTGAAACTCGACTTAATTAGAAGCGACCCTGATTTTTCCACATTGAGCTCTGTTAAGGTTGGAGATGCATTTGGCTGCTCAAGAATCCCCCAGGCTGCCTTTCCTCACTGCATTGCACTTGGCAGATGTCTTCTGCAAAAGGAATGCAGAGAATTTCCCTTTTCATCATGTCAGGTCATCTGGCTTGGGCCTGGCCCTGCCCCAGGAGCCCAGTGGACACAGCTGGAGCAGGGCGGGGCCAGGCGGGTGGCTGAGCTGGGAGCTGTGGCATTCTCTCTGCTTGAAGGCCACAGTGGAGCAGGGCTGACCAAGGCCAAGGCGTCCCACAGAGTGGGGCGGCGGTGCCCAGCCTGACACACAAGGGGAAGGAGGTGGGGCACAGGGAGGCCTTTTCCTGCTCCTCTGCCCTGAGCTCTGTGATCATGGCTGTGGAGCGCCTTGCTACTGGACTAGGAGAGCTCCAAGATAAAGAAGTCGTTTCTGTGGTGGGCGGTGGTGGGGTGGGGATCCAGGTTTTGGGTGGCCTGAAGTTCGGACGATTTTTTGGAATCCTTTTTGAAAAGATAAATTACGAACACAGAATTCAGTACTGGACCTTAGAAAGGGCCCTTGTGAGGGAGAGGGTTTTATGTCTAAGCTGCATCAGTGTCACGGTGAATCTGCCATTTCCATATCTGTTCCAGCAGGGAGAACACGCAGACATGAAGGCTGGGAGGGGATTTTGGATTAGGATTTGGATGTCAACTTTTGAATCTGTCATCGCAGGGTCACCTGATGGTCAGAGCAGCCGGGTCAGGTGGGAGAGGGTGGACGTGAGACACAGAGGGGCCTGGGTGTGCTGGGACATCCATGGGGGCTGGGACGCGCTCAGAGGAAAGTCAGGGAGACCGTCCAAAGTCAGCAGCCAAGGTCAACTACAATGCCAAGTGCAGAGTCGTAGGACGTAATTCAGACAGGCCAGATATTTGTTTGCTAGATTTTGCGCAGAAGGTTAGAGGTTTAGGATTATCATTTCAGAGCCTCACTGATCTGGATTTAGGCTGAATTGCCTCTCCTTGTCCCGGTGGCTGTATCATTTCTTTAGTTTTTGATTCTGACTTCTAGAAGACTGCTTCCTTTTAAAAGCAGACAGGTGCCAAGCCTGCGTCTGTCACTTCTGAGCTTTGGAATTTACACTTCTTCATCTCTAAGACTCATATTATACTTGTTTCTGAAAAGTTGTGATGTTCGAAATCATTGCGGCAGGTAAAGGCCTAATTCTAAACGTATTCTTTCAAAACCAGAGGAAGTAGACACATTTAGTAAGTATTTGCCACTTACAAGCTTGCTCTAATAGGCACAGGTGGGGCCCTACAGAGACAGCGCATACTTCTCAGGCCCACATAAACATTTCCATTAAATTGACCATATTTGAGGCCTCAAAGTCTCAAGTCCTAGGACATGTATCCCACAGACTCTGTTTTTTGCAACTGCCATTGTATTCATGGGATAAACCCAGCAACCTCGCTGAATTTGCTTACTGATCTACACAGTCAGTACCCACAGTTCTTGAGAACTCAATGTCAAGTGAAAACAGGAAGCTGCAGAATATACGTCTAATGTGATACCAATTTCCTAAAATTTAAAACACACAATGTTATTTGGTTTTTGATGGATAAACACTTGGATTAGTAAAAGCATAGAGATACGGAAGGAAGGATTTATGCAACTGTAGTGAGTGTTTCAGAAATTACTGAAATTATATCAGAAAGGTTGTGGTTTAAAAAAAAAAGGGTCTGAAATAAACATGGCAAACCTATGTATGTTAAGTCTCGCCTGTGTTTATTTAGAGGACTGTCATATCCCTTATGTTGTATTCCTTTATGCTTGAGATTGTTGAAACTAAAAACAAGAGGCTCAGGAGTTCCTGTCGTGGCGCAGCGGTTAAAGTATCTGACTAGGAACCATGAGGTTGCCAGTTTGATCCCCTGACCTTGGTCAGTGGGTTAATGATCCGGTTTTACCGTGAGCTGTGGTATAGGTCGCAGACACGGCTCGGGTCCTGTGCTGCTGTGGCTGTGCTGTAGGCCGGAAGCTGTAGCTCTGATTCAACCCCTAGCCTGGGAACCTCTGTATGTCGCGGGTGCGGCCCTAAAAAGACCAAAAAAAAAAAAAAAGGAGGCTCAGTGTTGGGTACATATCCGTATTCAGCAAATGTTAACTTTTACCTTGACCAGACTGTTTTTCTTTTTCTTTGTCTGTTTAGGGCCACACCTGAGGCATATGGAGGTTCCCAGGCTAGGGGTATCTACTCTGAACTGTAGCTGCCGCCGGCCTACACCACAGCCACAGCAATGCCAGATCCAAGTCGTATTCACAACCTACACTGCAGCTTGCAGCAACACCAGATCCTTAACCCAGTGAGAAAGGCCAGAGATCGAACCTGCATCCTCGTGGATACTAGTTGGGTTCTTAACCTGCTGAGCCACAATGGCAACTCCCAGGCCAGGTTTTAAGAGAGTGATCAACGAGCTAACATGGGTGAACGTTCCCTGGGCAGATACCCAAGACGGGGCTCCCTGTTTTGGTCCAGCCTCTCACCGGTAGGGTGTGTCCAAAGCAGCGGTTTCTGGGGTTAAACCAGCAGCACCCTCTGCTCCCACTAGTCTGTTCTCCCCAAATCTGGGCAGCTCCACCAGGACCTGAGACATCAGAGAGGTAGCATCAAGCCTCAGAAGCTAGAGCCTGGGCACTAATGATGGCTAACCCTCACATCTCTGCAGCCAGTAGGACAGCCATACACTGTCCTGCCCAGCCCTAAATGGCAGGTCAGGGAGAAATGGGTGCTGCCAGCTGCCCCGTTCCTCCATTATCTCACCATATTACTCACTAATAGCCACCCTGATCTCTCCTTAGGCCTTGGGCTTTCTTACCTTTTTAGGATAATTAGCAAACCTATTAGACAAGAAAACCCAGCTTGGTTTCCATGGTGATTGGCATGCTCTGCCCCATGATGCTTTTGAAGGAGCCTATCTTAATCTTCATCAGCCCTACCAGGGCTAGTCTCTGCCACATCTCATTACGGGGAAAGTTTCTTTAAGAAAACATTGTCTATCTTAATGTTCCTTTTGCCGGGCCCCAAATTCCAGCATACAGTGTAGTAATTACAGTGAAAATATTGTACTGTATACTTGAAATTTGCTGAGGGCAGATCTTAAATGTTCTCGACACACACACGTAGACACACACACACAATCTGAGGTGATAGAGGTGATACCTGAATTCATCGTGGTGAGCTGTCAAAAATACCTACATTGTTATCACATTGTACACCTTAAATTCATATAATTTTATTTGTTAATTGTATCTCCATAAACTTGGGAAAAAAGAAAAATTGTATTTTGGAAACCAAGGCTTCTTGAGTTCAAATTCATTGATTTCCCTGTCACAGAGAGCAACTTGTTTCTCATCGCGATTTTCATTATCTTTTGGATGGATTAAACACTTAGCATACACACTGTGCAGCAGCTTAAAGACACTTAGCATGTGTGTCTATGCAGCCACCCATGGATACGTGTGATGAAATCTTGGAGACTACATTCAGAAACCTGGAAGAAATGCATGAGGGATTTCAATCTGCTCACATGGAGAGTTTGCAGATGAGCAAGCAATGAGAAATATCAGGCGGCTGGGAGCAAATCATTTTGAGTCAGACTCAGGGGGAGACATGTAGTGCAGGCACCGTCTTAATGAATATAGACTCTCACTGTCCTGTGCGTTATTTACGCAGCTGCACCTAGTGCCATTTCAATAATTTAAGGCAGTTTGTTCCAGGGGTAACCTGATTGATTGTCATCAATAAGTGAGAAGTCTAAAATCCAGTGTCAACTGCAGGAGGGGCCCAGCAGGTCTTCCTGGGGCAGAACAACATCTCTTCCTTAACCCTTTCTGCCCCTGGAGCATCTCAAAGGGGTCTTAAGGAATATCTGTTGAGGAGCCCCCATTATGCTCTCATCCAGTTCCGGGATGCTCTTGACAAGTTTTCTTCACCGTTGCTACCCAAGTGTGGTCCACGGATTGGCTGCTGCTGTTTCAGCATCAGCATCAGCATCATCTGGACCTTGTTAGAAATGTAAGTTCTCAGGCCCCACCCACTCCAGACCTTCTGCCTCAGAAACTCTGGGGTGGGATCTCATTAGCTGTGTTCTAACAAGCCTTCCAGATGATTATGATCCACACTCAAGATTAAGAATTTTGCCCACCAGACCAAGGCAAGCCCAAGTGTTCAGATAATAACAGAAAGAGTTCTCATTGTGGAGCAGTGGAAATGAATATGACTAGAATCCATGAGGATGTGGATTCAATCCCTGGCCTCACTCAGTGGGTCGGGGATCCAGCATTGCTGTGATCTACTGTATAGGTTGCAGATGTGGCTTGGATCTTGCTCTGGCTGTGGCGTAGGCTGGTAGCTACAGCTCCAATTGGAACCCTAGATTGGGAATTTCCACATGCCCTAAAAAGCAAAAAGAGAGAGAGAGAGAGATAGAGAGATAGAGATAGAGATAGAGATAGAGAGAGAGAGAGAGAGAGAGAGAGAGAGAGAATAACAGAAAGTGTAAGTGGAGCTTAGTTTTCAAATCCATCCAGTAGGTTGTATTGCGGTCCCAAGATTATGAGTGGCAAGATATGCATCTTCTCGTTCCCCATTCCTGGTACTCTCCATCCTTTGCCCCTCCCACCTGCCCCTCCAGCATCCTCTTCACCACAGCATGCTGCATCCTCCTGGCTTGGCTCCACAGCTCCTGCAAGCAGAGCTCTCACTTTCGCACCCCATGGGGAGAGTTCTGGTTTTGCACATATTGCAACTGCCAGAATTGACAGAAGTGACACTTATTATAAAACATGTATTTCACTTTATCTTGTCTCCCCGACAACCAGCTATGACATTACTTCCAGCCCCCAGACAAATCTAGGAATAGAAAGAGTTCAGTAAGTCATGTTTGAGAGAAACATTTCTGGATTCATCTCTGTGATAGAGGAGTAGCTCTTACTTCACTAATTGAATTAATAGTGTTTCATCTATATTCGTTTAGAACCGATCAGTATCTAAAGCCAATCTTCTTCTGTGTAATAAGAATTATAGCCTTTATGTATACAAGATATATATATATATATATATATATATATATATATATATATATACACATATTATAGCCAGGGAGATATTATTGGCCTACTATATAGTTTACTCATTTAAATGTACATTTCAGTGGTTTTTAGTATATTCCTAGAGTTGTACAACCATCACTACACTCAATTTTAGAATATTTTTTCACTCCCCTAAAAAGCCCTGGACACTTCAGTCATCACCGCCAAACCCCTCTTCCCCTGGAGCCCTAGGTAACCATGAATTTACTTTCTGGATTTATTTTTCCAGACATTCAACTTATGTCATGTAAATGTACTTACACGACATACGGCCTTCTGATTTCTCTTAGCATTGTGGTCACCCATGTTGCAGCATGAATCAGTACTTTATTCCCTTTTTTTGTTTTTTGTTATTGGCCATGTCCAAGGCATGGGATCGAACCTGCACCACAGAAGAAACCAGAGCCACAGAAGTGACAACGCCGGATCCTTAACTTGCTGGGCCACCAGGAACCTTCAGTACTTTATTCCTTTTTATGACTGAATCTAAGCACAGTTTTACCTCCCTACTCCCTTGTCATCACCCTGGCACTTAAGTCGGATTTTAGTTCCAGACTGTGTGTGTATACATTGATTTTTTTTTTAAAAACAATCAATAGTTATTACAATTAGTTTCAGTGTTGGTGTCCTTTCCCTTTTTCTCCCTTCTGCTTCTCCTCCCCCCACCTCCCCTCATGGTAGGAACCAGATTCATGCATCGAGTGATTGTTGAGCAGTTTTTTTTTTTTTTTATTAGTAGCATAGTTTATTTCACCCAATATACCTAAAACATTGGGGAGTTCTTGTTGTGGCTCAGGGGGTTAAGAACCTGACTAATATCTAGGAGGATGTAGGTTTGCTCCGTGGCCTTGGTCAGTGGGTTAAGGATCCGGTGTTGCCATGAGCTGTGATGTAGGTAGAAGATGTGGCTCAGATCACGTGTTTCTGTGGCTGTGGTGTAGGCCAGAATTTGCAGCTCAGATTTGACACCTAGCCTGGGAATTTCCATATGCCATGTGTGTGGCCCTAAGAAGGAACCCCCCCCAATAAAATATTACTTTAATGTATAATCAATATTCCTTTGATATTTTACATTCTTTTATTCATAAAATATCTTTGAAATCCAGTGTGTATTTTCACTTATAGTACATCTCAATTCAGATATTAAATTTTGCCCTAGAATCCTTGGCTTGCATTTAAATTTTATCAAACTTACTGTTAAATTTTTTTTCATTGAGTGATATCTCCCATATTGAACTATTTAACTATTTAAAGTTAAAAATAAAAATTTAAAAAGTTTGTTGGACACAGCTCTGATCTCAGACAGCTAATTTTCTTGATTCTTTTCTGACTTGAGGAGAAACATAAATTTGGATTCTGTTGAACATAGCTCTTAATATCATCCATTTAATTATCAATTTTTTCACACCACAAACATTCATTTTATTCTGTAGGATAAGTTGCGTTTAACATTCATTGTGAAATTTGCAACATACTTTGAGTCTAATTTTCTTTCTGCAAAAATATATTCATAGCAAATTATAATGTTATACCAGTGTGTAAAAAAAAAAAAAGGGGAGTTCCCGTCGTGGCGCAGTGGTTAACGAATCTGACCAGGAACCATTAGGTTGCGGGTTCCATTCCTGGCCTTGCTCAGTGGGTTAAGGATCCGGCATTGCCGTGAGCTGTGGTGTAGGTCGCAAACACGGCTCTGATCCTGCTTTGATGTGGCTGTGGCGTAGGCCAGTGGCTACAGCTCCGATTAGACCCCTAGCCTGGGAACCTCCACATGCCGTGGGTGTGGCCCTAAAATGACAAAAGGATAAAAAAAAAAAAAGAATTAGAACTAAGTTAGTTTATTGATTCCAAGAAGAGGAATTCCCATTGTGGCTTACCTGAAACGAATCTGACTAGTATCCATGTAGATGCGCGTTTAATCCCTGGCCTCACTCAGTGGGTTAAGGATCTGGCATTGCTATGAGCTGTGGTGTAGGCTGGCAGCTGCAGCTCTGATTAGACCTCTAGCTTGGGAACCTGTATATGCCGCTGATGTGGCCCTAAAAAGACACACACACACACACAAAGAAAACTGGTAATAAGTTGAAGTATTAAAAACAACACAAGCAGTCTGAGTCTTGTTTCTGGGCTTAAGTAAACGAGATCTATCAGGGGACTTTGCTAAACACTCCGCTCTTAGATGCAAGGGTGGCCTTGACTGCGACACAGATTATAGCACACAGGACAGTGATCAGAGGCTCCCAGCTGCCTCCATCACAAAGAGATGTTTTCCTTTTTTCCCAAAGAGAGAAGAGTCTGTCTGACTCAGTGTGAGGGAGGGCTCCCCTAGGTGGGGACTGAGAAGCGGATGGAGCATGGAGATCATGGACATCTGGAGACACGTGAGTGCAGGGACCCTGCTACCGTTCCTCGGACGTGCTGGCTTCCCAGCTTTAGGGATGAAGTTGCTGATGCAGGGGCCTTTCCAATACTCCTAAGCACGGCCCCAGACCCAGCACTGAGCCAGCCGGAGGGTGTAAGCACAAGAGTGACTTGGGCTCCCAGGCAAGGCATTAAAGGGACCGCAGCTACATCACTGAGACGAACGCTTTCATTTCAGACACTGAGGCTTAAACAGGTGCAGTGACTTGTCTGAGGCCACAGGGAGTATCGGCCAGACCAGGGTAGGGAGGCAGGTTCTACTAATAGATGGTGTGCCCACTTTTCCATGTACAGGAAACCTGGAATTTGGTGCAGAGAGTGACTGCTTCCCGTGAAAACCCTTTCTTCTGTCTTTTCACTGCCAAACAAGCCTGTCTCCTAAAACTTTGGGGGGCATTTCATTGCTTGCGTTTCCTTCTGGGATAGAAGGTGTTATTATCTCTCTGCTCTGCAGTCTTTTAAGTTTCTTCCCGGTTCCAGCTCAAACTGCCCCCCACCCAGCCACCCCCTTCCCCAGCCACGAGCTGCAGACTCTACTTCCTGAATATCACTACAGGGGTCTCAAACTTAAAATGTCCAGAGCAAGACCCTGACTGCCCCACCCTACCCTGGTTCTTCCCAGTACTCAACCTTTTTCCATCGTATAAATGGCATCGCTGTCCCCCTCACTGAGTGAAAAACCGAGGAGGCCTCCTTGATGCTTTTCTTTTTCTCACCTCCTAACGTAGCATTCACTGGTGGACCTGAAATCCATTTCAAAGGTACACCTGAAATCCATCCCCAAGTTGCCCCCTCCAGAGCCGCCCCAGTCTAACGCTCTTCCTCAGTTGCTGGATTTCCTACAATAACCCTCAAGCTGGTCCTACAATGGACTGATTGTTGTCCAGGAATCCATTCTTTCCCTAAGGGCCAGATGGCCCATTCAGAGTATGAACCAGAGAATGTCACTTTCTAGCCTGAGTGTCCCGGATGACCTCCGGCTGTCCCTAGAATGAAATGCAGGCTCTTTGGGGCTGTAAGGAACTTCAAGTCTTCTCACCATCCCCCACCCTCAGGAGCATAAGAGCTCTTTGAGCAGAGACTCTTCTGTCCTGACCACCACTGACCCCCGTGTGCCTGGCACATAGTGGGAGCTTGTAACTATTGATGGATCCACTGATCAACAAGTTCTACTCCTGCCTCGCCCCCCACTGCTGCCTTGTCTGACCACTGGACCCCAGCCCTGTGGCTGGCCTTGGGATTCTAGGGCTTTTTTTTTTTTGTCTTTTTGCCTTATCTAGGGCTGCACCCACGGCATATGGAGGTTCCCAGGCCAGGGGTCTAACAGGAGCTGTAGCTGCCAGCCTTCGCCACAGCAACGCGGGATCCGAGCCATGTCTGCAACCTACACCACAGCTGACGGCAACGCTGGATCCTTAACCCACTGAGCAAGGCCAGGGATCGAACCCACAACCTCATGGTTCTTAGATTCGTTAACCACTGAGCCACGACAGGAACTCCCTTCCAGGGCTTTGAGTGAAGGCTGCTGGTGGTGATTTTTTTGCCATGAACGCACCGACTTGAAAATATCAACTCAAGGTGTGTGTGTTGAGAGGCCTTACGAGGAACCAGCACATGGCAGGGTTTGGAATTCCCTGGGAAGAGTGGATTCTCTCCCTATACCCCATCTCATATTTTCATCAGAAAGCTGGGCTGTCCTCTGAACTGGGGCCTCTGGGGTTTGAGGGCCACGTCCTGTGTTTTGTCCCGAGGTCAGGCTGAGGGTCTTGAACACACCCCCGTGTAGATTACTTCCAGGTGAAATGACCCTGGGAACGAGGAAGAATGGCCTTTACGGTAAGGAGCCACTAACAATTCTGCATCTGAGAAGAAGAACAAGGTTTAAGCATAAAAAGTTCCTGGCTAATGAAGTGGAAGGAGAAAGGCCCATGAGAGCTGCGTTCCTTATACTCATAAATACCAAGCACTGCTCCTAGGTGACCAGAGCAAATGCATGGGGGTCCAGGGAAGTTTAGGGGGGCCTAATGGCTCACTGGGGATGGAAAGGGCTTGTACCACTTTCTCTTTCCCCTAAAGGGTAGGCTCCCAGGTTGCAAACTTTTAGGGAACCTTCTTTTTATTTTTTTTGTCTTTTTGCGTTATCTAGGGCCGCACCCGCGGCACATGGAGGTTCCCAGGCTAGGGGTCTAACAGGAGCTGTAGCTGCCGGCCTTTGCCACAGCCACAGCAATGCGGGATCTGAACCGTGTCAGCAACCTACACCACAGCTCACGGCAACGCCGGATCCTTAACCCACTGAGCAAGGCCAGGGATCGAACCTGCAACCTCATTGTTCCTAGTCGGATTCGTTAACCACTGGGCCACAATGGGAACTCCTTGGGGAACCTTCTTTTAGCCCAGCGATCTGACCCACCCCGTGTGTTCTTGTCCACAGGAGTCTGTACACTGGCACTGGTTATAATCCGAGGCCAGTCTGCGGACTGTCCTGGGAAGAAAGGAAACGTCATCAGTGAGGCAGGAACTCTCCGGATCCTTGGCCAGAAGGGGATTTTCTGAAATGTGCTTAGATCCTGGGGATTCAGCTGGGGGTAAAAACGTGGAGATCACATTCGTTTTTTGTTTTTTCTTCCTTTTTTGGCGGCCCCCATGGCATAGGAAAATTCCTGGGCCAGGGATGGAATCCAAGCCCGAGCTGCGACCTCTGCCACAGCTGTAGCAACACCGAGCCCTTTAACCCACTGAGCCGGAACCGGGGATCAAACACTTGTCTCCAGAGACAAGCTGGATCATTAACCCACTGCACCACAGCGCGGGAACTCCTCACACTCTTAATAAGCAAGACTGACCCGGAGTGAAGGACGACAGGCATAAGATGAGTGTAACATTAGCTCAGAGCTCGACTGGCAGGGGACACAGAAGCTGGGGAGATCAGCACTGAGGGCAAGGAAAGGAATCAGGCAAGGGGCCCAGATGAGCAGACAGATGGCCCAGATGAAGGCCTGGAAGTATGAAAACTCTTAGGGGAGCTGTAGGCAGATCTGTCTGGCCAGAGCATGGGGTTTTGTAAGCAGAGTTGCCCTGGGAAGTCAATCCTGGGCTAGTCAGAGTTGGATCTGCATTTTTGAGATCACTCTGGCTGCAGGAGGAAAAGTGGATTGGAGAGAACGTGAGGGCTCCAATACAAGGCTGTTGTTTAGCCCAGCCAAGGCTGCCGTGGGGATGGGGAGGGGTCGGTGACAGAGATATCGAGCATTTAGGACCATCACGGGGTAGGAGTTGGTTATAGGAGGGGTCGAGAATAATTTTCATGAATATGGCACATAGTCTGTTCCATATCAACTGGGACAGGAGGTGTGGCTGGAGATCAGGTTTGTGGGGCAGAGACACAGTTCAGTTTTGGACGTACTGGGTTTGAGTTGTCTCTAGGTCATCTGGGGTTGCTCTGCAGGTAGGGAGCTCCAGTTTGGAGCTCAAAGACAATATGCCACCGGACGTAAGCCCCGGGGAACCTCATCAGCTTCAGAACCAAAACGGCTGCCATAGTGGATGAGGCTGCTCAGAGATTCCAGGTACATGAACACTGAGCCAGATTAGGCAGCAGCCTTTGCATTTAAAATTTCTCACATCCAGGGACCTAATGGCATCAAGAGGCACCTGCATCCCTAGTAAACCGGTAAGAAGCTGTTTCACTCTGCGGGTCAGCCATGGGCCCATATGCAGGCCTTGCCGTGAAGCTTTAGATCACCTATCTATGTCAGCGGAGTCACAGCTCCGAGCAGAGCAATGGGGATTTGAATTGGGTGTCTTTAGTATTAGAATGGGTGTTTGTGAGGGGAACGGATATCTAAACGAGCAGATCCTGGTGGCTAAATCTTATGCCTGTGGGACCCAGATCATTTGAAACAAAGACGATCTGCTCCATGTGCCTTGTAGCCGAGCTTCTGTTTCTTTCCCTGGGTCAGAGCTGTGCTGGTTGTGTCTGGAGGGAAGACGGAGGTGAGTTGTTAAACACTCAGAATGAGGCATTGATGAGCTATCGATATTCTAAACCCAAGGAGCCAGCAGCGTGTCAACAATCAATAGCTTTTCTCACCAGTCTGAGGTCCCATCGGCTCCGCAGTGATGATGCTCTTACTCTTTAAAACGGCTGTGAGGGGAGTTCCCTTCGTGGCTCAGTGGTTAACGAATCCGACTAGGAACCATGAGGTTGCGGGTTCGATCCCTGACCTTGCTCAGTGGGTTAAGGATCCGGTGTTGCCGTGAGCTGTGGTGCAGGTTGCAGACGCGGCTTGGATCCCACGTTGCTGTGGCTGTGGCGAAGGCCGGCGGCTACAGCTCCTGTTAGACCCCTAGCCTGGGAACCTCCATATGCTGCGGGTGCGGCTCTACATAAAAAAATAAAATAAAATAAATAAATAAATAAAACCGCTGTGAGCCCGCGCACCGGGCTGTGCATCAGGCTCTGAAAGGAGACTTGCTCTTCCCTTCTCGGTGGATTGTTTCTCCTTCCTCTCAGGCATCAGAGGCAAATCACACTTAGTTACAGGCTAGAAGGGGTGCCATTGTGTCACTGCAAGATGACGCTGGGCAGAGGAAGGCCTGAGCTTCCTGGTGACAACGGCTCTTGGAGGAGGAGCGGGCAGAGGCCTCTCCAATGGGCAGTGGCCAGGAGGCCAGGTGCCAGGATGCCAGGCCTGAGTAATGGGTGGTTCTGTCTAACATGCCTCTAACTGTCCCTTATAATGTCAGGGATAGTTCAGCTGCTAAGTGGGCTGTAGTCAACGATAACATGAGCTGGTTTAAGTAAACTAATGTCATTGGTTCATAGTACTGAGAAGCCCTTATTACTGAGAGGCTGGGGGGTGATCAGGTGAGTTCCCAGGGCTGAGGGATTGCAGCGTGAGCCAAAGCGCTGCTGCCTAGAGACGGAGTTTGTGTGCAGAATTTAATGGGCAAGTTCTCCAGAGCCAGCTGGAGACAACCTTTCAGGAGATTTGGATCCTTGGAGGGAGGTTTTATTTCTCTGGGCAGCTTGAAGGGTATTTTCACCCAGTGGGCCCCAGAGAGGAGACTGGAGCAAACTACTTTCTTTCTTTTTTTTTTTGTCCTGACTGCTTGTGAAATGGAGAATATTTTTAGCAGATCTGAAAACTTTGGAGACAAATCCCATTACTCAGGGTCCTGCTCATAGCAGGCACTCAATAAACCTTTGTTGAATGTTGCTGAATGTTACTCATTGGCACAAATGCTCCTCGGTGAATGTGCACATTAGAGGATTTGATGAAGATGTCAGCCGGCCTGACCGTTAAAAGTAATCTTTATGATGCCATAAAAAGAAACACGGACAATAGCTAGAATGTCATCCGTGAGCACAATAAATATTTCCCTGAAGTTCCTTTGCTCATCAGGAAACCGCATGACATGCACTCTCAAAACCAGTGGCTCATTTCAACTTTATGTAAAATGCCATTTTTTAAAATGGGAAATGATTGGGCTTGCAATTAACCAAAGTGCACAATAATCATGTCCACTTTGATTGATTTATGGGGCGGAGGGTCTGCTTGAGAGAGTTACAAAAGGGATAGTGAGTGAACAGGGTTTTAAGCACTGCCAAATGCAGTCACTCTGGCTTCAGAACACCGTTCCCTGCGTGCATGAAAAAACAGAACACATCTACAATGGTGAGGATGGCGAGGCTGCTTCATACAATCAGCCAGCCAGCGCCTGCTCTGTGCCAGGCATGGACTTAGGGATGCAGAGCTGAGAAGTCAGAGGTTCTGTCCCTATGGGGCTCACAGCCTAGTGACAGTCAATGGCGAGAAAGTATCAGATGGGCTGTGACAGAGGCATGCCCAGGTCACTAGGAGAGGACAGGGAGGGAGCGTCAAAATGTGACACGGGTGGGTAAGGAGACATTCAGGAAAACTGAGGGGATTCTTTTTTTTTTGTCTTTTTAAGCCCAAACCCTCTACATATGGAAGTTCTTCCCAGGTTAGGGGTCGAATCGGAGCTGTAGCCTGTGGCCTACACCACAGCCACAGCAACTTGAGATCTGAGACGTGTCTGCAACCTGCACCACAGCTCACGGCAATGCTGGATCCTTAACCCACTGAGTGAGGCCAGGGATCGAACCTGTGTCCTCATGGATGCTAGTCAGATTTGTTTCTGCTGAACCACAACGGGAATTCCATGAGGGGATTCTCTTTTTTTTTTTTTTTTTTTTTTTT
>PVHT021183630.1:10537487-10573481 GCA_004024745.2 Catagonus wagneri | reverse complement strand
AAAAAAAAAAAAAAGGGGGAAAGAAGACAAATATAACCGATTCGCTGGGCACTGCTTTCAGCCACATTCTCTCTGGATTGCACTCAGGCCCAGTTTACGTCTTGGGTCTCAGATTCCACGGAAATGCTGCCTCCCTGCCTCCCTGTGCACACGTCAAGCTGGGACCTCTGGCTCCTGGGTCTGTCCTCCTCTCCCTTTCCTGTACCTGGGTCGGGGAGCAGGGAGAGCAAAGTGACTTTGCTTTAATCACCTGGCCTGCCCTTGCCTACCTTTCTAACTGATGATCTTGTGGGGGCACACAGAGCAGTTATTTGGGGGGAAACTGTGGCGCTCCCCCTGGCACCCTTCCCAGATGCAGGAGACAAGGTTCTTTTTATCCCCCATCAAGTCTCTTACAAACTCAGCTCTGTCCTCTCGCTGGGGGGTGGGGTGGGGTGGTCCTTGCTCAGTGCGCTGCCCCAGGGTGAGGCCCCCCCCACCCCCACCTTGTGCAGGTGTCACTTGGCCCACAGGAAACATGGGCATCAATCTTGCGGTCCAGGGCTGTGTGTGCGGTCTGCGTGGTTCCCCAGAAGCTGTCATTGCCTTTTGTTGTGCTGTTGAATTCAGTGTGCTAATATCTAAATAGGATTTAAGCCCCACATCTTTATTTGTTACTGAAATGAATTTGTTACTTTTTTGGCTATAACCTTTTTAAGGTTTTATTTATTTATTTTTTCCTGCACCCATGGCACTTGGAATTTCCTGGGGCCAGAGACTGAATCCGAGCTGCAGCTATGACCTACGTCACAGCAGAGACAATGCCTGATCCTTAAGCTACCACGTCACAGCAAACTCCAGGTTTTATTCTTAATGCTATGCTAGAATATAAAATAAATTGGAGAGTATTCCTTCTTTTTCTGTACTTTGAAATGGTTTACCTAATGTGAGAATTATCTGTTCCATGAACATTTGACAGAACACGCCATGACAACAGTCCGACCCCAAAGCCTTTTTTGGGGAGGTACTTTTTTGAAACTGGGTTGCTTTCTTCTGTGCTTTTTGGTCATTGCACATTTTTTTTACTTCTCTCTGAGACAAATTTAGTACTTTGTGCTTGTGTTTCCCCAGAAAACAATCCATTTCATTGAGACTTTGAAATATACTAGCACAGGAGTTCCCTGGTGGCCTAATGGTTAAGGACTTGGATTCCTGGCCTGGGAATTTTCATATGCTGCAGGTGGGGTTAAAAAAAAAAGAGATGTACTAGCATAAAGTTGTACCACCATATTCTCCTACAGTTACAAACCCTGTGTATCTGTTCTTATGTCTTTTTTTTCATTCCTACATATTTTTTGGTGATTTCTCTTTCTCTGTCTCTTTTTTTGGTATTAGGATTATCAGAGATTTTTGTACCTAGATGCCTGTTTCTGGAACCTGGTCTTGAAATTACTAATCATTTCTACTAGTGGTTAATTTCTTTGCATTCTGCTTTATCTTTATCATGCCCTCTCGTCTATTATACTTGGGCTTAAAAATTCTCAAGTTGAATGTTTATTTAGTATTTTTAATAATACAAATATTTAAATCTATGACTTTATTCTCAGACTACAACCTGGTCCCTTTCTTTTAGTCCACCAGCTTTCAGCCACAGGGCACACGGAATCTTGTCGATTTTTCCCAGATTGGAAGAGCCCACCCTCCTCTTCCCTGGCTCTCAGCAGCCCCTCCTTAGTGATTTCTGCTACAGCAAAGCCACCTCACTCGATCCACCTGCTCATTCTGGAGTGGCTGCCTCTGCACTTGGTAGGTGACTTTGGGCACCCTTAAGGTATGCTTGCTTCCTTTAAGTCTCCAGTAGGCTCTTTCTACAAGGAGCTGACTTCAACTGTCTAGAATTCTCCAGGGGACCCTTGGTGGAGCTCAATTCCCATCATGTGGCACACATTCTGGAAAATTCCACTGTGAGATGGAAATGGCACACAGTTAAAGGCCAAACCTGGCACAGAGACTTCAGTCATCCTTATGACGAGGTGGCTATTGGTCCATCAACCTGAAACACAGCCTCTCCCACAGCTTGACCCAAACTGCTGCTCAGTGGAGGGTCTTCCTCACCGCTGAGGAGAACGCATGGCTGAACAGCCTGTCCTGAGACGGGAAACCACTGGAATGCCCCACCCACTCCATTGTAATGGTGGTAAATTGCTGATCTCCCACAGCAGAGAAATTCTGCTCAGTGCACTAGCTTCAGGTCAGGACCCTGGCCATAATATACAAAAAATCCTTTATGCATATGTATGGACCATTACTAATGACCTAACGACATGGTCAGGTCCCCAGACACCCAGTACTGGGCCGCTAAGGTCATACCTGCATGAGGTACTTCCCTATTGAAGTGAATCCAAGGAACCACCATGAACTTGATTTTTATTAACCATGTACACACCCAGATGAAGCAACTACAGCTAAAGGGAAGCAACCCATCACCACGTGAGCATCTCTACTCACTTCCTCCTCCCTTTCTGCAGCGTGGCGTTGAGCTGGCTTAGTGGGTCTATGTTAGATCAGTGTCAGAACTGCTGGTGCCAGCCTCTGAATTTTGGGTGCTGCCCTCTTTCTCTTGGATTAGGACCTTCTCTTGTTACATGGTTGCATACTTGTAACATAGTTGACCATGGCCCTATAAATAAGTGGGGCTTAGTGGGGATGGGTTTCTCTTTTCTGGAATGTTGGTAGTGAGGCATGCAGGTCACTCACGCCTGGCCTAAGCTGGGAACAAGAGGGTGTGTTCCCATGGGCTCTGCCGTATGCTCCTAAATTTTCACCCAATGACCTCAAATTTCTGTTTTCATGACATGGTGCTAGTGTATGTATCTCTTTGCATGACAGTGCAAAAATGGTTTCTGCTCCTGTTACAGACCAATCCTGTTTTGGTTCCTACCCTTTCATGACTATGAGTTTCAGTCTGGATGTGTCTATAATCCATTATAGCAACAGCTAACAATTATTGACTGTTACTACAGGCTGGGCACTCTGCTAAGAGCTTTATAGGTATTAAATCACTTAATGCAATGATCTTTTCTATTCATTTCTCCCTCTCCATCCCACTGTGGGAAAGGAAACAGAAACACAGAGAGGTTCATAATTTGTCCGAGGTCACACAGCTATAAGTAGTGAGACCAGGAATCAAACTCAGGTCATTGGCCTGCAGAGTCTGTGCCATTAAAATCACTTGTGCTGGAGTTCCTATTGTAGCTCAGCAGAAATGAATCTGACTAGTATCCACGAGGATGCGGGTTCAATCCCTGGCCTTACTCAGTAGGTTAAGGATCTGGCATTGTCGTGAGCTGTGGTGTAGGTCACAGACGCAGCTTGGATCCTGCGTTGCTGTGGCTGTGGCTGTGGCACAGGCCGGCAGGTATAGCTCCAGTTCGATCCCTAGCCTGGGAAACTTCCATATGCCATTGTGTTTGGCCCTAAAAAACAAAAAGCAAAAAGAAAGAAAAAAAAAAAAATCCGTGCTGATGATTTGCAGGTGGGCTGGCGGGAGGGTTTGGGGTAAAAATAAAAATATTCTGATCATCTTTAAAAACAGTATCCCACTACCCAATTGCACTATTTTCTGACTCCCAACAAAGTTCTCATCAGTTTCTCTTAATCCAGGTACTTCTTTCATAGAACAAAAATCTCTGCCTGTCGTGGATGGTGCCCCACAATGCACCCTATAGGTCTTGTATCTGATATCATTTCTTCCAAGATTTAAGCAGCAGGTCAGCCCTGAGGCCCAACATTCAGGAGGGGTAGAGTTTCTGGGTTTTTGTTGTTGGCTTTCTTTTCTGTGTGTCCCTGGCTACCTAAGTGGGAAGTGGGTGTTCCATCCAGGATGCTGCCTAGCCACAGGCTCCATCACCCTCTGTCCTTGCAGCTTGGCTCTGGCTGCCCCCAAACATCACAGCCCAAGAGATCTGGAAGGAGAGAGTGACCATGTGAAGAGTGGGCTGTGACAGTTGCATAAGGGGTCCTGGGAGCCCAAGACGGGGGCAGGTAACCTTGGCACCGGCAGTCAAGGTGGCAGTGTCCTCATTACCTGGTCATGACCAAGCAGCAGCTGGTTGTCTGGAGTCTCTCCTGGAAGCTCAACTCCTTGTCTTCTTCTTCTCCAGCCCTGACACCAGTTTTGTAAGGACCTAATCCCCTGTCTGTGGAAACCACATAGAATGTTCCATGTTATCTGCAACTTGTTGCTGACGCTTTGTGACAGTTTTTTTTCCAAACACAGTTGGTTCAGATTGAGCCAAGGATAAAGTAATCCCCTTGGACTTCTTTCCTCATTAATGGTCTTAGGCATCCTCTGTCTGGGCGTGTGTGATCAGCTTACCCGTATTGGGCCCAGCAACCCAGCAGAGGAGGAGCTTTGAGTTTTCACTCTGGGAAGCCTGCCGCTGAGAACCACACTGTTCCCACTGCCACAACCTCGTCCCCTGCCTGCAGGATGCTGTCTCCAACTGGATTTCTGCCAAGGATACTCTTGGCTTGATCTTTGCTCCTGGGAGGGAACAGCCTGATCCTTCTAGCGCTCTGGACTCCAGGGGAGTCCATCAGTGCCTTTATCTTTGTCTCTTCGGAGACCTTGGGGTTCCTGATTCTGGCACTCCCTCCCCCTAGGGGTCCACATGCCCCATTCCTCCAGAGCTTTTCCTGCAAATTGCTCATGCTGTGTGGGCAGGACCATAGGTATAGTCTGGGGGTATTTCCCCTTGAGAATTCCTTTTTGGAAAGTGCCTTTTCCAATACCCAGACCATCCCTTGCGGTGCGTTTCACTCTTGTTGTACAGTTTTTCAAATTGCAGCTCATGACCGTTTAATAGAGTATAAGACTGATTTAGTGGGGTGGACCACCACTGAATATACAGATTAGAAATTCATTACAAATTGAAAGAATAAGTAGTGTCTTGAGCGGGTGTAGTTTTAGTCGTAGGTATGTGCGGGTGTGTAGCAGTCAGGGTTCCACAAGAGGAAGAGAACCAGTAAGAGATATGTGTATATAGCAATTTATTTGTGTACATGCATAAATACCTGTGTCTGTGCGTGTATATAAATGCATACCTGTATCTACAGTTGTGTCTCTATCTATATACAGAGAGTCTGATTTTTGAGGAATTGGCTGACATAATTGTGAGGGCTGCCTAGGCAGTTCTCAAATCCATAGGGACAGACGGTCAGGAGAAGCAGGTTGGACCTCTCAGGCATAAGACGATGCTGCTGTTCACAGGTGGAAAGTCTTCTGTTTCAGGGAAGCCTCAGCTCTGCCCTTAAGGCCTTTTGATTGATAGAACCAGACCACCAGGATTATCTTGGATGAGCTTCTTTATTTAAAGTAAACCAATGAGGGAGTTCCCGTCGTGGCTCAGTGGTTAATGAATCCGACTAGGAACCATGAGGTTGTGGGTTCAATCCCTGGCCTCGCTCAGTGGGTTAAGGACCCGGCATTGCCGTGAGCTGTGGTGTAGATTGCAGACATGGCTTGGATCCCGCGTTGCTGTGGCTGTGGCGAAGGCCTGCAGCTACAGCTCCTGTTAGACCCCTAGCCTGGGAACCTCCACATGCCGTGGGTGCGGCTCTAGATAAAGGCAAAAAGACAAAAAAAAAAAAAAAAGGTAAACCAATGACAGGCTCTAATCCCATCTCCAGAAAACCTTCACAGCAGATGAATCCCTGGGGACATGGAGTTCCCGTCGTGGTTCAGCGGAAACCAATCTGACTAGCATCCATGGGGACACAAGTTTGATCCCTGGCCTTGCTCGGTGGGTTAAGGGTCCGGCATTGCCGTGAGCTCTGGTGCAGGTCGCAGACGCAGCTCGGATCCTGTGTTGTTGTGGCTGTGGCATAGGCTGGCAGCTGTAGCTCTCATTCGACCCCTAGCCTGGGAACTTCCATATGCCATGGGTGCGGCTTTAAAGAGAAAAAAAAAAAGGAAATGCTGAGAATACGCAATGTGTGTGTGTATACTGGATGGTGGTTAGAAATATAATCTGAAGAATGTGGGTGAAATCATTAGCTCCTCCTGCTCTCTGTTTTGGGGGCAGATACCTTGAGACCCGCCCCTGCTCTAGCTCTAGGCTTCTCAGGCTTGAGGGGAGAAGCAGGCAGGCCAGTGTTTACTTTAGTTGTGCTGGGTGTTTCAGCTTCCTCCTAGGTCACGGGGTCAGGGGTCAGCCACGGGGAGTGAGGTAACCGGCAAGCCTGGAAGCAGCGACCTCTCACAGCCAGACCCTACGAATGAGCCTGTTGTCTGCAGACAAAAGGGAGGACCTGCTTCCTGTGCCTTCAGGGTGGATCTTAAGCGCCCCGAGATTCACCTTCTTACAAGAGGAAGCGGTGAGTAGCCCTGGAGTGGAGAAGCTTGCAGTCACTGAGAACTTTCCAACCTTGATAGTCAGGAAACGGCTCAGGAGGCGATCTGAGTAGGATCTGAAGAGGCTTGCTTCTCCTTTCTCCAGCGCCTCGCCCTCCAGCAGGTCGGCTCTCCTGGCCTGTTTTAGAAAGGAACAGCTGACTCATATTTCCCAAGCTGAAGATGCTGGCGAGGAAGGAGCACATGACATCATGGAGAAACAGAGAAGCATATGTATTATAATGTATATAATAGAAGAGCTTCACAAGTGCCATCTTTAAATAGTGTCTGTCTTCCTTAGGGAGCGTTTCACTCGTTCCATGAGCGAACCAGGCAGCCTGCGAGAGGCCGGGGCTAAGAAGCTAAGATGAGCCTAGAAAATGCCTAGGAGGAGATAGCCGGGGCCGTGGAACCTCAGCACGGTGAGTGCAGCGAGAGCTCTGAGCGAGGAGCACGCGGTGGGCAGAGGCTGGCCCAGCCCAGCCTGGAGGGAGTGAAGTGTGTGCCTGCTACATGCCAGGCATTGCAATGCAGTGCAGTGCAGGCAAGCAGGACAGAGGTGGAGCTGGAATCGAGGTGGGGAGGTTAGCAGATGTGAATCAGTCACCCCAAGGTCAGGCACTGGTCTTGCCAAGGGCGCAAGAGTCATGAGGTCAGACTTCAAGTTTAGGTTCGGGTTTCTTGTGGAATTCCTGTCCTGGAGGGGCCTACATAGTGTCCCCCTCACCGCCCCCAACCCCAACCCAGCCACTAACCCGGATAGGATCTTATTCGAGGAAGGAACATTCCCTCACACGTTGCAGTAAGAAATGTCACAGCATTAGAGAAATTTCTCAGGCTCTCTGACCGTCAGTTCCTTGTGACCAACAGAGTAAAGGAATGGGGTTTGCGTGAACTGTTCTGCTGGGTTTTAGAAGCACACCAATGATAGTTTGCTTCTTTGTCCCTCCAAAGAGCTTTCTTGGCCCCTTGCATCTGAATACTTATTAGATTTGCTGCCCCACCCCCCCACCCTCCATAACTGTCCTATTTATAACTTTCAGCTGTTGGCAGGTCTGCAGGGCCAGGCCTTCGGGGCCAGGCCTTCGGGGAGACTTGCGCAGAGCAAGATGCCTGCGGGTTGTCTGGGAACAAGGGCTGGGGTGATGGAGACACTCAAGCCCGGTCTCTTCTCGCAGAATTTATAGGAAAGACTTGGCTTTCGAGAGCTGGGCTTTGTGGTGGAATAGCCCTGTGCCTGGAACACAGTGAGGTGGGGAAGGCACTTCCCAGTTATTCTGGAACTGGCTAAAACCAGCTTTTTGACTCACAAATGAGTCAAAAAACTCTCTAGCAAAAATGAAAATAGTGGTTTCCATTGAAAGTTGTCTCTGCTAAGGTACCTTTTTTTTTTTTTAAGTGAGATGTTTGGGACAAAATTAAATAAGAGTTTGGGGCAAAGAAGGTTTTTCTGCACAGAAGATGCAACTGAAGCTGGGTTACTCTGCCGCGTGTAAATGGGTCTGGAGAAAAATATGCCAGGAGGGGCTGGAGACTGATGGATGCTTTGGGCTGCCTTTAGGTTTAAATCATCCACCCTGGGCTGGCCCTGATAAGTGTAAATAATGCCAACTTGACCTCTGATTTGTTCCTTGGGCTTTGGAAAGCTACATTTCCCAAAGGCTTTACCTACCCCTTGTCAAGGAATTAAATACCATTTGAGAACTTGCTTCCCAAAGTCTGATTTTCCGCATTCTGATAAACTGCTGGTGAAGTTCTTCTTTTTAACTATTTCATCCATAATTCTATCCATCAATTCAGTTTGGATCATGAGTGTTTTTTGGACCAGGAGTGAAAAGATCCTACTGTAGCATCATCATCCTAATTTCTCCTGAGTTTTTTAATATGTCTGTCTGTGTCTGTCTGTCTATCTATTGGATTTATGCCACTTTTACTTCAGTTTTTTCATTTTTACGGAGGTTCACGTTAAAAATTGTGTTTCTGGAGTTCCTGTCATGGCGCAGCAGTTAACGAATCCGACTAGGAACCATGAGGTTGTGGGTTCGATCCCTGGCCTCGCTCAGTGGGTTAAGGATCCGGCATTGCCATGAGCTGTGGTGTAGGTTGCAGACACGGCTTGGATCTGGCGTTGCTGTGACTGTGGCGTAGGCCGGCGGCTACAGCTCTGATTGGACCCCTAGCCTGGGAACCTCCATATGCCGCGGGCGTGGCCCTAAAAAGACAAAAAAAAAAAAAAGTGTTTCTGGAGTTCCCATTGTGGCTCAGTGGGTTAAGAACCCAACTAGTATCCTTGAGAATGTGGGTTCGATCTCTGGCTTCACTCAGTGGGTTAAGGATCTGGCATGGCTGTGATGTAGTTTGCAGTTGCAGCTTGGGTCCAGTGTTGCTGTGGCTGTGGCTGCACCTCTGATTTGACCCCTAGCCTGGGAACTTCATATGCCATGAAAAGAAAGGTAGGCAAGGTATGGCCATATAAAGAAAAAAAAATTGTTTCTGATGCTCAGTATCTTGGCCTGAGATGGGCCTGCAGGGAAGATTTACTGCCCTAAATTTGTTTTGGGCTGCAGTGGGTTAAACACATCATGGTCCAGGTCAGCAGAGCCCCAAGCCTCCAGACTGGGGCAGGGGGTTGTGGAGTGTTGCTAATTTACCTGATGAGCCCCGGGAGTATTCAGAGCAGCCCCACCTCATGGATGGACCTGGACAAAGTACCTGAGGTCAAATACTGTATCCCCCAAAGCCATGCTGAGATGCATGGGATTGGAAAGGGAGAAGCGGTCCATCTTTGTCTAAGAGCTGGGAGAATTCCTGCCGTGAACAAGATAAGCATTTATTGCTTTCTCTTCAGTGCTCTTTGTTCATAGGGCTGGTTAAGCTTTCAACCTGGAGAGTTACAGCTAGTTGTTCACCTATTTCTCTCGTCTTCTGGCACGTATTACCTCCCAGAGTGCAGGGTCTGTGTTTTATGCCAATCCTCGGTCTCCAGGCTGGTGAAGGAGGAATAGTCAGAATCAAGAGATGGTTGTTGAATGACTGAATGAGTGTATGATGGGTGACCTTATTGTCAACTTGATGGTAGCGGGTAATACAGTATTTCTGAGTGTGTCTATGAGGGTGTTTCCAGAAGGGAAGCATTCCAATCAGAAGAAGTGAAGAAGATCATCCTCACCAGCACTGGCGGGCATCCTCCAACCTGTTGAGGGCCCAAATAGGACGAAAAGTTAGGAGAAGGGCAAATTTGCTCTCTGCTGGAGCTGAAACATCTGTCTTCTCCTGCTGTTAGACTTTGGCATGCTTGGTTCTTCTGCCTTGGACTCCGACCTGGAATTAAATCATTGGCCTCCTGATTCTCAGTCCTTTGAACTTGGGCTGGGTTACACCATGGGCTTTCCTGGTTCTTCAGTTTGCGGGTGGAGATTATGGGACTTCTCCTCAGCCTCTGTAATTGTGTGAGCCAATTTGTTCTTTCTATCATCTATCTAATCTATCTATCTATCATCTATCTATCTATATCTATCTATTTAATCTCTATCTATCTATCTATCTAGCTAGCTAGCTAATCTCTATCTATCTATCTATCTATCTATCTATCTATCTATCTATCTATCTACCTATCTATCATCTACCTATCTATTCTTTTTTTTTTTGGAGAACTCTGACTAGTAGAGAGTGAATGATCTGTTTCTGGCCTGTGGAGCCAAGGTCGATGTTGTGCTGTTTACCTCACCTGGGAATTTTCCCAAACCAGAGAGGTCCTGGGTGGGTCCAAAGGGTCTGGGCCAGGCTGCAAAGGGCAAGGAGAACAGAGGTGGGAGCTGCCAGGTGTGCACCAGGGGAGGCCTGCCCTGGTTTCTCAGGGCCTCTCTTCCTTCGTTGGTAAAAAGAGCTGACTGGAAAAGAGGCTTTCACCAAATGTTTGTACAGTGATTTCTCCAATGAACTCTCTGGCAGTCTAGTTTCTTTTTATAATATTCAGAGGGAGAGAGAGGAATTATTCATTTGTGCGCCACAGTGGTATATACAAGGCGGTGGTGGCTGGTCATCTGGGCTAGTGACAGTCAACTTTTCCAGACCAGCCTCCACTTTCCAGGGCAAGTGTGTAGACGTGCCCTGTCTACTCCCTTGAAGTGAAACTCATGGTGTATACAGCTTACCTTCCAGACAACTGAAACCATTAAGGCTTTCACTGTTGTATAAAGGAGAAATGGCAAGAGATATTCATAAGAAAAATTTTGTATTTAATAACAAAGTGCAAGAGTTTCAGTGAATGAATTTGGGTTTTTGAGATGTAAGATAATTTTCAACCAAGTAACTGTGAAACTTGGACAATATTTGACCTTTTCAGAGTTCCTGTTGTGGCGCAGTGTAAACCAATCTGACTAGTATCCATGAAGACGTGAATTCAATCCCTGGCCTCAATCAGTGGGTCAGGGATCTGGCACTGCTGTGAGCTGTGGTGTAGCCTGGCAGCTGCAGCTATGATTAGACCCCTAGCCTGGGAACTTCCATATGCTGCGGGTGTAGCCCTAAAAAGAAAAAAAAAATTGACCTTTTGAAATAGGGGCCAATATATTCATATATATTTGCAGGATTACCACAAACACCATTTATTTTCATTATTTATTTATTTTTGACTGCACCTGTGGCATGGGGAAGTTCCTGAGCCAGGAATTGAACCTGAGTCATAGCAGTGACAATGCCAGATCCTTCACACACTGAGCCACCGGGGAACTTTGAACACAATTTCTTTAGATGTGCACCTATTCAGGTGTGTTTACTGGCAACCAGGATGGAGGAGATAGGATTTTCCGAAATGGTGAAAATTTTTGGCATGACTGTTCACAAATGAGGCAAAGAATCATTTTTTTCATAGTAGTTGCATTCCTGGAAAACTGCCTATGTAAAAAAATTTCCTCGTTTTTGAATCTAAACTGGAGTAAGTTTCAAGCTCAGATATTGTAAGTGGATTTTTCCCTCTATGTGAATGTCTGTAAGTGCATGGACAGCGATACAGGACACAGGACAATTCTTTATTTGGGCAGAACAGTCCCTGCATTGAGATATCTGGAGTCCCTCTATCCTGGGCACTGAATGCCAGTAGCCCTTGGGCCGTGCCATCACTGTGACAATGAACCCTCACCTCCCACGTTGCTAGCATGTCCCCTATTAAGAATGTCTGCCCTTGTTGAGGACATTTGCTCTGGATGGGCACGCAGAGTTTCTAGACAGGATTCATCACTGACTCAGGATTACCTAGAAAAGAAAACAGGAAAATCTTTCAGTGAGGAAAAGCAGCTGAAAGGGATTAAAAAGGCTAATAGGGTATGAGAGGCTATATTAAGATTTTATTTGTTAACGTACACTTGACTTGCAATAGTATATTAGTTATAGGTGTACAATATTGTGATTTGATGTTTTTATGTTACAAAATGATTACCATGATAAGTCTAGTTACCATGTTACCATACAAAGTTATTACAGTATTATTGACCATATTCCCTATGCTATGCGTTTGCATCTCTGTGACTCATTTATTTTCCAGAGATACTGGAAATCTGTATCTCTTAGTCTCTACCACCTATTTCCCTTACCCTCCATTCCCTCTTTGTTCTCTTTTTGAGTCTGTTCCTTTGTTCTCTCTTTGAGTCTGTTTCTTTTTACAGTGTTGGTTCATTTGTTTTGTTTTTTAGATTCCACATGTAAGTGAAATCATGTGGTATTTGTCTTTCCATTTATGAATATATACATATATATATGTATATATTGGCCACATTTGTGGCATATTGAAGTTTCTGGGCCAGGGATCGAATCTGAGCCATAGCTGTGACCTATGCAGCAGCAGCAGCAATGCTGGATCCTTTAACCCACGATGCTAGGCTGGGGATTGAACCTGTCCTCAGCAGCAACCTCAGCCACTACAGATACAAGGCTGGATACTTAACCTGCTGCACCACAGTGGGAACTCTAAATTGTGAATATTATTTATTGATAGCACTCGTATCAATTAAAATGCTTGGGGCTGCAAAGAAAGAAAATTCATTTAGAGTCAGCTTAAATAATAAGAAAACACTGGCACATGGAGAGGGAAATTGAGAGGTACAGAATATCACCATCTAGGAGATGGTGCAGTGAGTATCTTTTCTGAAGCCAGACTAGCTGGGTTTGCATTCTAGACTCACATTTTATAAGGTATGTATTGCCTTGGGCAAATTACCTAACGTTTTTGTGTCTCGGTTCTGTACCCACCTCGTAGGAATAAATGTGTTCCTTTAGGTACAAGTGTAGAACAGTGCTTAGTACCCTAGAGTGAGCTATTTTTATTATTACATATCAAAGGCAATGTGGCTACTTAGAATTATCTAGATTTTTTGTGTGGTAGGACCGTAGCAGAAAATCCAACCACACTGTAACCGGACTGTAGAAACCAAGAGCTAGTGCAAGTGTTGTTTTAAACTGTAAATTTATGGTATTTTGTTATGCAGCAATAGAAAAACCAATGCAGCTGGCTTCATCCTAAGTCAGTCTCCTCAGGTGTTTATAAAGGGCTGCCAGGAATAATTAGTGCCAGACACACCTCCAGTGGGAGAAAAAAGAACCACTTCACTATTTGATTTTCCCTAAGGATAAAGAAACTTCTCCAAAAGTCCCTAGGAAAGTTTCTCTCATATTAATTGATACAACTGGGCCAATGTACTTGCTTTTTAATTAACTGCTGACAGCGGGATTGGTGTTACCATGGTTTGTTACACAATGTCAAGTTTTAAAATGAGACAACTAAAAATACACTTGAAGTGAGAAAAAAAAATTGGCAGTGAAGCGATAAGATGAAAAATGGTCAAATACTTAAATCTCTTTTGTGCATTGCGTTTTCCTAGCAGTGACCCACTTTCCAAGCAGATACAATGGATCCAAATCCCCAGGAAATCTGGATCCTTGGATTTAATGGAATGTAAGATGTTTAAGGAGGCCTAATCATTGGATGCCTTTGGAAAATGAAGGAAAGGGTGGAGATCCAGGTTTCTGGCCTCAGTCTTGTGTATGTGGATTTTTGAGCCACTTAGGGGATATCCGGTGTTCAGTGGGCAATTTGGAAACATAAGTCATGACCTTAGCATTGGATGTTGGTGACGGACTTGGGGATTGCTTTGGGGATCTCTTTTAAGTGATATTCCTTTTTTACTGTGGAGCTTCTGGCAGGTAAATATCTGGGACGGTGTCTTCACAGCTCTCAAGTAACAGCACATTCTTCATTTGTTAAGTCTGCATCATAGTAAATTTAAAATATCTATCAGAAGTTATGTATTTAGCCAGGATAAAGCTATTCAGTAGTTTTACAGTTAGCTAACATTTTCATCTCTTTTACACTTGCCCTGATTTTTACGCACCGGTATTTTATGTCTCATTGGGAGAGGGTTTTATTTCTTAGAGAATAGGATAAAAGTAGTTGTGACCTGTAGAAGATTCATGAGATTGGCTTGAACTGTGTCTCAGTCAGGGTCCTGGTAGGGGGCAGATGGCACATGCCAAAGGGTTATTTGGAAAGCTTTAGGGGCAGGACTATTTTTTTTTTCTTTTTCTTTTTTGACCAGGCCCGTGGTATGAGGAAGTTCCTGGCTCAGGGATTGAACTCACGCCACAGCAGCCACTGGAGCTGCAGCAATGGCAACTCTGGATTCTTAACCCACTGAGCCACCAAAAAGCCTGTGGTAGGACCAGTTAAATGTGAGCAGTGATAAGGAGAATCCACTGAGATGGTGAAGCACCCCAGGGCTAGCAGTGACTGCGAGCTCTTAGCACCCAGGACATGGTTACTGGGACTGGACTTGTAGCTGGAGATAACACAGCCACTACCAACCTGTGACCCAGTGATGCACATTCTCCAACACAGGTTAGATGAGACACACTGTGTGCAGTCTTCTTCTTCCTCTTTCTTTCTTTTTTCTCTTTTTTTAAGGACCCCACCTGCGGTATATAGAGGTTTCCAGGCTAGGGGCTGAGTTGGAGCTGCAGCTGCCGGCCTACACAGACACAGCCATAGCCACACCGGATCCGAGCCAATCTGAGAACTATACCACAGCTCGTGGCAACACCAGATCCTTAATCCACTAAGCGAGGTCAGGGATTGAATCCGAATCCTCATGGATACTGTATTAGGTTCTTAACCTACTGTGCTACAATGGGAACTCCCACTATCTCCTTCTTGATTTTGTTTTGACAAAGAAGGATATTTACAGTGTGACTGTCCATCCATCCCTCTATACTATACTATCCATCCCTCTATACTCTAGTAGCCATCCCCCTATACTATACTATCCATCCACCTATACTCTAGTATCCATCCCTCTATACTCTAGTAGCCATCCCTGTTCTCTAGTGTCCATCCCCTTATACCATACTATCCATCCCCCTGTACTCTAGTGTCCATCCCCTTATACCACACTATCCATCCCCCTGTACTCTAGTATCCATCCCCCCATACTATACTATCCATCCCCCTAATCTATACCGTCCCTCTATCTATACTAAAAATAGAAGCTTTACTGAGATACCATTCACATGCAATTACTACAAAATGATCCTTTTCTACCAGAAACTTTTCCCTTTTAAACTGTACAAGCCAATGATTTTTATTGTACTTATAATCTTTCTCCATTTTCAAAAGGTACATAGGAAAGATGTTAGATCCCTGCTACCATGCCCCGAAGTGGGCAGGCAGGATGGAGAAACAAATGAGGTGAGAGCAGCACCAAAGCAGTGGTTTCCAAAGATGCTCAGTGGAAAGACTAGTTTTCACATTTCCAGTGCTTGGTGGACAGATATGTGGTCCCAGTGCCTAAGACTCATGTGGGCCAGGCTGTGTGCACATTGCATTTGAGTCCGGGCATGCTCAAACTGGTCTATACCCTGTTTGACGAGTCAGCTCTGTTGATCTCATGCGTGGATAGCATGGCAATTTCAAATCACTATACAAGTTCCTAAGTGTTCATTTTCAATTGTGAATCAGACAGGCACTGGTCCGTGAATCACATTTTAAGGAACACTACGCTAGAGGAAACATCTAGAAAATTAGTAACCTTATAGTTTTCTTCCTGGTTCTCTTTTTTTTACAGGCAGATTCTTTTCTCCTAGGGCTTAGTCACCTCCTGGGCTCAGCTGTGGCCTCTGAGCTTCCCCAGAAAGCCACGTTGCCATTGGGAAGTGTGTCCGGAACGCCGCTGACAGGCGGCTTAGAACTAGAGCTGGCAGGTGGCCATGGTCTCATTCATTGTCCCCAGGGCCAGACCTTCCTGCACAACCACACGTGGTCTCAGCTCCAGTTTCCCGATCTCTGTGGATACTCCTGGATTCTCAGACACTCAGCAGTCTGGGGACCAGGGGAAGAAGCAGAGCTGGGAGCTTCCAGGCCCTCAGGCAATATTTAAAGAGAGGTCAGTGGCTAGGTGAGGAGAGTTAGCGAATGCAAAATCGTAATCACAGCCGAGTACTGGGAAACCTTTATTAAGATGTTGCAGTCAAACCACATAGCTGTTAAGCAACCATAACGATGTCTTAAATAATCGGTTCAGCTGGTCTCTATTTAACATAATAGCTGCCTATTAAACATAAATTAAATACAGAGTTAAATGTCTCCAGGACACAGAAACCCCCAAATGACTGCCAAACCCAGAATGGAACCTCTGCCTGGAAAGAGCTACGAGAGAGCGTCCGCCTGCTCTGGGTGTGCTCTGGTCTGGATAAAGCCAGAGCCCTGTCCCACTGCCCAGCTGTCTGTGCTTCGAGAAGCATATTTCCCAGGGTCAGGGCGGGGTGGAGGACAGGCTTTGCAGTACACTTCAGTCCTGATTATGGCTCATAAATCTTTTTGTTTCGTGGACATTCCTGAATATGCTAGAAATATAGAAATGCCTCCAAGAAGCCCCGTGAGGCCTCTATGGCCTTGCTAATGCCAGAAAATTTATAAGTTCTGCTCCTTCTCCCTGCTTCCACTCCCCTGCCGTGGACAGACCCTTATCCCCTGCTGGGATCCCGGTAAGAGATTTCCAGCCCCCAAGCTCCTTCCAAACCATGCTCTACTCTGCATGACCCCCCCCCCCGCCTTTCCTCCCTCCTTCCCTTCCCCTTTTCCGCTTCTTCCCTCCCTCCCTTCCTTCTTCCTTCCTTCCTTCCTTCCGCCTTCCACCTTCCTGCCTTCCTGTCTCCTTCTCTCTCTTCTGCAAATACTTTGCACCGACTCTGTGCTGAACACTGGCAGTGATGCAGTGGCAGCACAAACAGACCCCCGGGGCTTCTCTGTGGATCAGCGTGCTCTTTCTAAGAGGCAACCTGACCTTGGATTCTAGATCTTCTCTCCCCTCCTCTCTAAGCTTCTGGGAATAAAGACCCTGTTTGTCTCTCCATCTGCATTTCCCGCATCCTCCGTCTTCACAGGCCAGGCAAGTGTGCCCACTCCGTTATGTTTCTTGGGGCTCCTTCTGGGGAATCACCTGCATATAATTTATCTGATTATAGCTTAAAATGCATGCTCCCGGGAACCTGCCCAGACCTACAGAACTGAAATTTTTTTGTTGTTGTTGTTGGTTGGGTTGAAGAATTAGCCTTTCATTTTTATTTATTTTTTTAATCATTTTCCCCAGGTGACTCTGCGGTATGCAGAGATCAGGAAGTCACCACTGATAGGACTTTCCCCAGCACTGGCTGCATCCAGGCCTTTGCCGCTGGCCTCCCTTGGGCTGGGTCTGTTCTCAGGTCTCTGGATCTGCCTGGGGACCCCCATCTGTCAAGGCTCAGCTCATGGTCACAACCTCTGTGTCTTTCACTGACGCTCCCTCCAAGTGTCCTGGCTCTTTTTCCGATGCACATATCCATAGAGATGGCTGGCAGAGGCCTTAATCAGCGCAGGGCTCTGTCAATAGAGCTGTGTCCACCAGAACAGGAGTCCCCATAGGCCAGCGCCTCCCCATAGCCCAGCCCCTGGGTGGCCCACTGCCAGCTGGCCTCAGCTTCCAGCTGAGTAAGGCAAGAGCTGCTGTGTAGAGCAATTAAGAGAAGAGGTACAAATCCTGGCCCCTCCACCCCTGGCCGTGTGGCACTGTGCATGTAACCCTCTCTGAGCCTGTTTGCCCAAGAGAAATTGGGGATAATCCACCTGACTTCTAGGGTTGTCTCTAGGAATAAGGAATAAATGCTTATTCCTAACCAGTAAATGCATTCTCCAAACCGTTGCCTACAGACTTGAAAATGGCCACGAACCACGTGGCTGTCCTGTTGAAATGCAGGCTGTCATTCAGCAGGTCTGGGTGGGGGCCAGGCTGTGGTTCTATTACTAGCCATTTCCCAGGCCAGTCCATGCTGCTGCTCAGGGACCCCACTCTGAGTGGCTCCGAAGGCTGTATGTCAGCAGTGTTATCGGTATTAAAAAAACCAGTGGGCATATGAAACCAGACAGTGAAGCTTTTCATTAGAGCAAAACGAACTTCGATTTGCAAAAGGGAGCCCTGGGGGGTTCTGCTACCAGTCAGCTGGGCGCAGCGTTGGGGCCGGAAAGTAGCTCCACTAACTGGCAGGAATGCACCCTGAGACGTGCCTTGTGCTTCCCTCTCCCCTGGGGGCGAGGGAGTGGATGGAGGGGACTGGACACCAGGGTGGGCACTGGTCTTTCCCTGGGCACTGGTGCAGGGTACTGGATCCAGAGCCTGGCCTTGCTCCATCTCTGCTGGGAGCGTGCATGCGCAGAAACCTTGCGACCTAAATGTGCCTAAATGCTATAGGAGATATACTTGGGCTGCCTTGCAGCACTTATGTTTTCATTTCCTTCCTGCCACTCTTCATCCTACTGCAGTATTGCTCCTGCTCCCCTCACTCCACAGAAACAGCTCTTGCTGAGAGCGTTAATTACCTTCTGTCACTGCAAACACCAGATATTTTTGCTGTCCTCTTTCCTGACTTCTCATCAGTGTTGAACGATGACGATTGCTCCGTCCTTCTTGAAACACTGTCTTCCTCTGACTATCCTGATGTAACTCTTTCTTGATTTCGCAGGACTGCAGGCTTGCCCTTTACTATTGGTGTCAGAAGTTAGAATGCCTTAAGAACTGAATCCTAAGCTATCTCTTTGCTCCTCCTGTCTTCACCCTTGGGAGGTCTCATTCAGGCAAATTGTGAGTCTATGGCTGTAAGTCCCCTAAGTCTGGTACTACTTATGTGACGATGGTCCAGTCTGTGTATGTCAAGTCCACAGAACTTCTGAGCAATTGCCAACCCTTCCTAGAGCTATCAGTGGTGCCTCAGGATCAGAATACTCAAAAACACCCTTGTGAGGGAGTTCCCCTTTGTGGCTCAGCAGTTAATGAACCCGACTAGGACCCATGAGGATGTGGGTTTGATCCCTGGCCTCGCTCAGTGGATAAAGGATCCGGCATTGCCGTGAGCTGTGGTGTAGATCACAGACTCAGCTCAGATTTCGAGTTCCTGTGACTGTGGTGTAGGCCGGCAGCTGCAGCTCCGATTCAGCCCCTAGCCTGGGAACCTCCAGATGCCGAGAGTGCGGTCCTAAAAAGCAGACAAAACAAAACAAAACAAAACAAAACAAAAAACAAAACAAAACACACTTGTGATCTCCCTTGCTTCAACCTGCCAGTTTCCAGGTTTTCCCAAATCAGTGACTGACCCCAGTACCATCGAGGGGAACACCTAAATAGGATCCCTAACCCTGCCTGCGTCTTGCACATGCACAAGTCTTTTTGATTTTGCCTCTTAGAGTTTCTCTCAAAATCTGTCCACTTGGCTTGATCTCCATCACCACCACCTTAGCAGGGCTGTGATTATCATTTCGGTTTTGAGCATCATCAGCCTGCTCCTCTCCTGGAGGAGACTGACCGAATCAAGTACTCCACAAAATCAAGGACAAGCAAAGCATTTCGTTTCTTTTCTATAAGGATAACTTCATTCAATATGGCAGGAAACCATTCTTATGGGAGGGCTCAGACCACTGATGCAGGCTGGCTTGGATCAAATCAGTGCCGCCTTGGTGTTCTTTTGTCAAGTGGAGTTGGAATTCATCTCATTACCCGCCAGAAAACTCTTTGGAAGGGTGTAGGCATTGCTGTTTCATGTGGACAAACTGACTGCTAAGGATAGGAGTGAGAAATTATATCGATGCTTATGATACAATCAATTTTTCCTTTCTACCTTTTAAGAGCGAATTCATTTGTTCTGTATAATAAACTGGATGTGTATTTTCTTTATTTATCCCTTTACTCATTTGTCTGGGAGGATCTGTTTGGGGAGTAACTTTTGCTTTATTGAGAAGACAGTGTAACCCATAATAAGAAATTTTCCATCTTCACGCTTCTGCTGAGGACTGTGGGAGGGTAAGAAGCATGGTGATGAAAAATGACAGAGCCCTGGTCCTCAGCTTTGCCCCATGGAGGGCTCCCTGGGAATAGGTGTCAGAGCCTCCAAATCAATTTTCTGAGTCGAAACCCTGGTTTTTATTATTTGTACTTATTTATGTAGCATTTTGTTGTAAATCTAGATTCGAGGCACAAGGTTTAGCCCTTAGTTTTAATTTTAACTGGAAGTCCGTGTATAGTCTTTGCGTTCAGACTACTTGGTTTCAAATTTTAGTTAAGCCTCTTATTTACTAGCTGGCATTCTGGGACACATTCTTTCCTCTTTCTTTGCTGTGGTTTTTTCAAGTGAAAATCAGAGATTGTAACCTTACCTCGCTGTCAGTGTTGTGAGGATGAAACAGGAGAGTCTGTGCTCTAGAGCACTTAGCTCAAGACCTTGTCCTTGGTGGTTATTCTTTTTCTTTTTTTGACATCACTGTCTTGTTTTTCTCCTGTGTGTTCTTTCTCATCATCCTTTCTTGGCCAGCTCTTTCTATCTGCACCTTAAACATGGAGGGTTCTACATGCAGGGTTTCCTGAAGGTTCTATTTTTAGGTTTTTCTTTTTTTTTTTTGGTCTTTTTTTAAGGGCCACACCCATGGCATATGGAAGTTCCCAGACCAGGAGTTGAATTGGAGTTGTAGCCGCCGGCCTATGCCACCGCTCACGGCAAGGAAGATCCTTAACCCCGTGAACCTGGCCAGGCATCTAACCCGAGTCCTCATGGATACTAGTCAGGTTTGTTACCTCTGAGCTGCAATGGGATTTCCTTTTTCCCAACTCTTAATCGTGAGTAGACCAGTCAAGAATTATGAACTATATGAAGAAAGCTTCTAAATAATAGATGTTAAGGAGGAAAAAAAACAAAAGGAAAGAAAAATGGGGAACTCCATTGAGAATTCTACTTTTAAATGCCTTTTTCTTTTTGGCTGCTCCATGGCATATGGAATTCCCAGGCTGAGCTGCAGCTGCGACCTACGCAGAGGCAATGCCAGATGCTTTAACCCACTGTGCCAGGCTAGGGATCGAACCTGTGTCCTGGTACTGCGGACAGTGCTGATCTTATTGCACCACAGCGAGAACTCCTGAAGGTTCTACTTTTAATCTTTTTTTTTTCCCTCTTCCTCAGCAAACATATTTGGGGGTGATTTAGTTTAGTCTTGTGGAGTCAACTCTGTTTCTTTGTTATGATCTTAAGATCTGGGCCCCCAGCCTAGCCTCTTCACTGCAAAGCTCAGATCATATCACCGAAGGCCTGCTGGGCTCTTCCACGTGGATGTCTCTTGGGGACTTCTGAGTCTGAGCCCCTCTTTCTATCCCACTTCCTCTCCTCGACAACAGCAGCTCGGTCTTCTCCTCCTCCCTTCGTGTCTGGATCCTAGCTTCTTAACACCCTGGACTTTGACTTTGAACACGGGTTAGTCAATTCTGTCTCTCTTGATAATGATGACAATATTATATGACTTCAACAAGTTTTAGAAAAGTAAATAGGATAATAAAACTTTTGTCCTCAAAACATAGCAATACCTTTTAAATGCAAAAACTGCTATTTTTTTCTGGGCATAGAATACTTCAGATACCCAAATGGTGTGGCCTCCACACCAAGTAGTTTTCCCAGTTTCCAACACCCTCTGAGTGTCCTACAATTCAGCTCGGTTCTGACACTATCTGGGCTTAGTGCAGACGCCACAAGGTTAAGGGCTCAGCCCAGCAAGACTGCCCTTCACTTCGGATGCAGTAGGTAGGAGGGGTCCCCACATTACTCACAACTTTTGTCCAACTGAGAAGTTCCCAAAACCCTCTCCTCAGGTTTGATAACTTGTTGGAATGGTTCATAGAACCCAGGAAAGCATTTATTGACCGGATGGCTGGTTTATTATGAAAGGGTGGAACTAGGGAGCAGCAGGATGGAAGGGATGACTGGGGTGAGGCATAAGGAAAGGGTACAGGGCTGCTGTGCCCTCTTCCGGTGCACGCTCTTCCAGCCCCTCCACGTGTTCAGCAATCTAGAAGCAATCCAAACTCCTTTGGTTAGGATGTTTGTCTGTCTGTTTGTTTTTCTTTTAGGGCCACTCATGGGGCATATGAAAGTTCCCGAGCTAGGGGTCAAATCAGACCTGCAGCTGCCAGCCTACACCACAGCCACAGCAATTTGGGGTCTGAGCTGCATCTGCAACCTACACCACAGCTTGTGACAATGCCAGACCCATAACCCACTGAGTGAGACCAGAAATCGAATCTGCATCCTCATAGACACTATGTTGGGTTTGGGTTTTTAACGCACTGAGCCACAGCAGACACTCTTTTTTTTTTTTTTTTTTAATGGAGGCTTCATTATACAGGCATGATTGATTAAACCATTGGCCATTAGTAATTAACTCAACCCTTAGCCCCTTTCCTCTCTAGGAGGTCAGGGGTGGAGCTGAAAGTTCCAGCCCTCTAATCTCTTGGTGGTTCCCCTGGCAACCAGCCCCCATCCTCCAGGGGTCCCCTCATTAGCATAAACTCTGGTGTGATCCAAAGGGGCTTATTATGAGTAACAATAGATGCTCCTCTTTCCCCATCATCACTCAGAAATTCTAAGGGTTTTAGGAGTTCTGTCCAGGAACTGGGGAATGAAAGCCAAATATATAATATTTATCATATCACAATATCCCATCTTTCCTTTACATGTAAAATGAAATAAAAACTCTTCCCTGTGGCCAACTGTGTGGCCAACTGGTCTTTATTCTACTCTCTTCTATTGGCTGAGAGTTAATAGACTCTACTGTTGATCCAGCCTAAGTGAAATAAGCACCAGGTGGAGAAACGACACTTTTCTCCAAAGTATAATGCCTTTCTGCCAAAAGCAGAACTTCAAAATCGCTCACAACTTAGTACATGACCAGAATTTCTTGGCAATCAGAAATCAAAGTTAATTTTGAAAATCGGTAGAGGAGGAGATAAATAACAGTAGATAATGCCGGCACATCTCAGAGCTTCATGTTTACACACCTGGGGAGTGAGGACGGCGGG
The DNA here is from genome assembly GCA_004024745.2 of Catagonus wagneri. NCBI lineage: Eukaryota > Metazoa > Chordata > Mammalia > Artiodactyla > Tayassuidae > Catagonus > Catagonus wagneri. The sequence continues at coordinate 10,550,702 of PVHT021183630.1, read as the reverse complement.
TTCACAAGTCCCAGCTCATTGTCCTAAGCTCTGACCTGAGAGTGAGAAGGGTCTGAATTTCATCTTGGCTTTCCCTTGAACAATTCACTTTTTCTCTCTGAACTTCAGTTTATTCACCTTTATAATTGGGGGTGGGTGGGTGTTGAACTAGATCTCTGGTTCTTCTAGAGAACATTCTGGAAATTTGTGGAGACATGTCTGATTGCCATGGGATGGGGCAGGGTTCTCCTGGCACTTAACGGGTAGAGAGGAGGGTGATGGTATCCTGCACTGCCCAAGGCGGAGTCACGTCCTATCAGCTTAGCTCTTCTTCAAGTAGGTAAAAAACTTGTTTGGAATCACTTGAGCCTTGATCCCAACTCTGTTTTCTGTATAAACTCAGGCCAGTGTTTCACAGTTTCAAGAAAGACTGAAATGTCTAGAAAGGCAAGTACCAAAGGCATGTAAATTGAAGAAAGCATGTACTTTGTCTTGTGTGTAGCTTTGCAGAGTTATTCACGATTTTGAAAAATCACACCACAGGTGACAGCATTATTCGCAGTGTCTGAGGGGCCAATGCCACACTTTCTAATTTTGCACTTGGAGGAACTGTGTTTCTCGGTCATTCTATACCAATCATTAATATACTTATTAGTTGTTTTACAGTGTCAGCTGGAAAGAATAAATGTGGATGACATATCAAAACAAATATACGGAGGTCCGGCGGTGGCTCATGGGGTTAAGAACCCGCCATAGTGCCCGTGAGGTTGTGACTTCAGTCCCTGGCCTCGCCCAGTGGGTTAAGGATCTGGCACTGCTGTGAGCTGTGATTCCGGTCGCAGACATGGCTTGGATCTGGCATTGCTGTGGCTGTGGCATCGGCTGGTAGCTGCAGCTCTGATTTGACTCTTAACCCAGGAACTTCCATATGTTGGAGATGTGGTCCCCAAAACAAAACAAAACAAAATTAGATATAAACATCTGATTCATTCATTATGTTGTGTAAGTGTATTTGTCCATAAGTATTTGAATGTTGAAATTCATCTTGTTTTATTATAAATGGCTTTATTTCTCACTTATATTGTTTATAGCATAGGGCTTTTTATTTATTTTTAAAATTACATACATAGGTAGGTTATATATATATAGTTCCATTTAAAACTAGCAAAGGGGACAGTGCAAAATATTTGCTATAAGAATCGGATCTTGAGTCTAATAGGATTAGGAATCTTTGGACTGGATAATTTTCAGTCCATTTAGGAAAATGAAATTACACCAAATAAAACAAAAAGGCCAGCCAGAGCTCCTAGCAAAAGGAGTGAACGTTGCATGAACCAAAGAGATTGCAGATGCCCTTCATAGTGGCAAATCTCCTCCACCCGCCCCATTCAAATGCCAATTATACGGCCCTCCATATCTTCATCTCCACTGGGAATTGAGTCCACCCTCATAATCTTCCCTGGCAACTGTTGCTAGGAAGATGCTGCCTCTGGAGCTGACCTTCCAAAGACTTGAGTTCACAGCTGGTTGTTTCCCAGCTGCTGATGAGGAGATCAAATTTGCCCAGCCAGAGTGATGGAGGAACATGCAAAGAGCACAAATAGCAACAATACACATAGGATGGCGGGGATGAAATATAAGATGTGGCAACCAGATGTTTAATTATTGTCTTCCATTCCTGGAGGTTTGGGAGGAGAAAAAGACCATTAGTAGTCTCGGCATGGCCCTTTCCTGTAACACTGATGGAGGCACCATTAAGGCACTTGCTTTTTTGGCCCCTTTCATAAAGCCTGTCGGCAGAACTCATGGCTTACGGCAGTGTCTGCGTTTCACTGCTTCAACTTTGCCTCTTCCGTTCTTTTGATCTCGCTGAAGAGTGGTAATGAATATGATAATGATTAGATTAGCTACCATTCATCGATATGTACTTTGTCCCTGGCATTGTCCTAAGTGCTTTTCAAGAATTTAATCCCCACAGCAACTCTATGAGGGAGATAACACAAACTGTCCTATTGTATCAATGAAGAAACTGAGCAGAGAGAGATGAAATCTCTTGTCCAGCCCCACTTAGCCGGGAGCACCAGAGTAGGATTTGATCTTGAGTCCGAGTGGGCCCCAAGCTGGCCTACTAAGCTCGCACTTGTATCTATTTTGTGTGCTATGTTTTATTCATTGATTTTGATCATTCACTGTTGACTGGGCAGTGATACTGTATGCAGTGAGGTCCTTCCATCCATCCATCCATTCATCCATCCTTTACCAGATGTGACCCAAACCTGTGTTTGCTGCCAAGCTCACTGAGTACTTGGGTGAGTGAGAGTCACGCCCTGCCCCAGGGAGCTCACAGTCTGGTTTTGTGCAGACTTGAGCTTTCACTGCAGGCTTGTTTGCGGGAGCACACACCCTCTTTGAACCTGTTGGGTCTGTGAAGGTGGGGGTGTGGCAAAGAGTACCGGGGTGCATTCTGCAGACTGTGGCAGGAAGTTTGGCTCACGGGTCCTCATGAAATACTGATTAGTTGTTGTTTTTTAAATTGAAGTACAGTTGATTTACAATGTTGTGATAGTTTCAGATTTATAGCAAAGTGATTCAGATATCTCTATATCTGTCTGTCTGTCTGTCTATCTATCTATCTATCTATCTCTCCTTTTCCATGTTCTTTTCTATTATGATTGGTTATGGGATATTGAATATAGTTCCCTGTGCTATACAGTAGGATGTCGTTGTTTTCTATTTGGCTGTTTATTTTACTTTCCATCTTCAACTAGGGCTCCCATCCCAGGATGCTGACAGGTTTAAGGAAAAGGGCCAAGACAGCCAAGTTCCGTGGTAGTGCCCTTATCACTGTTATAACAAGAAAGTACAATGAGGAAATTTGTAACAGTCTCCCCACCCCCCAAACCTTCAGGAATGGAGAACAATAATCAAACATCTCCTGATCACTACTTCTTGCATAACGTCCCTGGCATCTTATGTCAAGGGGCAGAACAAAAGTCACATGGAAGAACATCACCAGCCAATACTGGCCCGGTGCTGCTTGGGGTCAAGCATTGCCCTTTGGCTCTGTAGGACTGTGTGAAGTTGGCAGAACCCCATATAGTTCTACAGAGAATATAATATAATCTGTGGAACCATGTGAAGTTGGCGGCATAGGCTTTGAATGAGGTCAGGAAGAAGATTGCTATTTGAAAGGGACCAGCCGGCAGGAGCGCCTCCGTAGCACCTGCTTCTCCCACTTTACAGTCTGTTTGGATTCACCTAGGCCTTCAACCCAGGCTGCTCCTGACTTTTTTTTTTTTTTTTTTGAATATTGTTGATAAGGTAGAAGTCATATACCCTATAATTGCCCTTTTAAAGGGTACACTTCGGTAGTTTCAGTATACTTCCAAGTCTGTGGAAGACTATTTCCATCACTACAATCTAGTTCCAGAATATTTTCTCCACTCTAAAAAGTAACCCCATACCCATTAGCCATCACTCTCCATTCCCCACCCCCAGCTCCTGACAACCACAAATCTACTTTCTGTTTCTATTGATTTGCCTACTCTGGACATGTCCTATAAATGAATTACATAATATGTGACCTTGTAGGTGAGCTTCTTTCACTTAGAATGCTTTCAAGGTTCATCCACATTGTAGCCTGGGTCAGTACTTCACTCTCTTTTCATTGCTGGGTAATATTCCATCAGATGCATCTATGCCACATTTTATTTACTCATCTGTTGATGGACATTTGTGTTGTTTCTGGTCTTGGGCTGTTGTGAATAGTGCCACTATGAACATTTGTGGACAAGTTCTTGTGTGAACACATGGTTTCAATTCTCTTAATTATATACACAAGAATGGGACTGTTGGGTCCTATGGTAACTCTGTGTTTAAGTTTTCAAGGTGCTTGCCAAACTGTTTCCAAAGTGGCCACACCATATTATATTCCCTACAGCAGTGTATGAGGCTTCCAGGGTTCCCACATTCTCTCCAATACTTGTTCACTTTTAATTTTTTGTTTTTATGCCTGTACTTGTGGCACATGGAGGTTCCTGGGCCAGGGACTGAATCCACACCTCAGCTATGCCACAGCTGTGGCAACACTGGATCCTTTAATACACTACATCAGGCCAGGGATCTAACCTGCATATCCGCAGCAACCCAAGCCCCTGAAGTGGGATTCTTAACCCTCTGAACAACAGTGGGAGCTCATCCAAATACTTGTTATTCTCCATCTTTTTGGTTATTGCCATCCTGATAGGCATGAGATGGTGTCTCATTGTGGTTTTGTTTTCCATTACCTAACGGCTAATGATGTTGAACATCTTTTCATGTGCTCACTCAGGCTGCTGATCCTGATTTCCACTTGCTTCTGTTCGAGAGGCTTTGTGTCAAATAGAAGAGAACAGAAAACTCAGGTAGAAATGGTAGAACATCTGCCCACAGACAGGGAGATGCTTGACCAGACTGAGCAGAGAGCGAAGAGTCAGGTGCCAGGAGATGCCTTCCTAGGTCTTAAGAAGGTGCCCATTGGATGGCTCCAGAGACTTCAGGCTTCCTTTAGCTCACAGGCTCCACACTAGTGAGTGATGCTCCATCAACTGTCCCTCCGGGGCCTCTGCCTGCACCCATGCTGGACCCAGGGAGGGGCCAGAAGCCAGGCTGGCTCTTTAGACTGAGAAGAGCTAAGCTGCCCACCTCTGTGGTCCAGGCAGTGGTGTTTGTGTTTCTTTTTTCTTTTTTTCCCATAAAAATTGTATTTGCAAGTGGACAGTGCCTTTTAAAAAAAAGTCCTATCGTAATGTCTACTTTCATCAAACAGTGAGAGCTTATAAAATCCATGATCTTGGACTGGGAAATAGGAGGTTTTCTTTTAATTTTTTAAATTATAGTTGATTTACAATGTTTTGTCAATTTCTGCTGTACAGCAAAGTGACCCAGTTATACATATACATGTATTCTTTATCTCATAATGTTTTCCACAATGTTTCATCACAAGTGATTGAATATGGTTCCCTGTGCTATACAGCAGGACCTCATTGCTTATCCACTTTGAATGCTAGAGCTTGCACCTACTAACCCCAACCTCCCATCCATCCTACTCCCTCCCCCCCAACCCCTTGGCAATCATAAGTCTGTTCTCCATGTCCATGAGTTTGTTTCTTTTCTGTAGATAGGTTCATGTGTGCCATATTTTAGATTCCAGATACAAGTGATACCATATGTATTTGTCCTTTCTCATTTACTTCATTTAGTATGAGAATCTCTAGTTCCATCCATGTTGCTGCAAATGGCATTATTTTGTTCTTTTTTACAGCTGAGTAGTAGGCGTTCGTATTTCTTTCTACCTTTGTATGGATGTTAACAACTTTTCAAAATTTTTATTTTAAAATTGACATGTAGTTCAATTCACTTCTTGGTGTACAGTGTTATGAGTATTGACTGGTACCCTCGTGCTGTCCCTTTACAGCCAGTCTACTCCCCCTACACCTGGAACCTTCCAACCATCTGGTCTCTGTCCCTGTAGTTTTGCCTTTTCTACAATTTAATATAAATTGTATCACACAATATGTAACCTTTTGGATCTATTTTTACTTATAAGATACACTTGAGTCTGGTGTCTTAGACCAGTTGGCCATCCTGACAATAGAAGATACACTTGAAATTCATTCATGCTGTGTATTTATCAAGCATTCCATTCCTTTTTATCGCCAAGAAGCAATTCATTGTACAGATGTACCACAGTTTGCATGTCCATTCTTCAGGGAAAGTATATTTGGGTTGTTTCCAGTTTTTGGTGATTACAAATAAGCTGCTATAAATGTTCAGGTGTAGGTTTTTGTGCGAACATAGGTTTTTACTTCATTTGAGTAAATATCTGGGAGCAGGATTGTTGGGTTAGATGCTAAATATGCTTAACTTTACAAGAAATTGCCAAACTTTTCCAAAGTGGCTGAAACACTTTGCATTCCCATCAACAGTGTGTGAAAGTTCCGGTGGCTTCTTTTCCTCCCCAATACTTGATATCGTCAGTTTTAAATTTGAAAATTTAATTTAATTTAATTTAAGCTCTTTTAATAGGTGAGAAATGGTATCTCATTGTAGTTTTAACTAGTGTTTCCCTAATGGCTGATGATGCTGGCTATCTTTTCATATGCGTCTTTGCAATCCTTGTGTCTCCTTTGGTGAAAGTTTTTGCGTGTTTAAAAAACGCATTGTTTGTTTCCTTATTACTGATTTTTTTTTTTTTTTTGCTTTTCAGGGCTGCACCCAAGGCACATGGAGTTTCCCAGGCTAGGGGTCGAATTGGAGCTGCAGCTGCTGGTTTACACCACAGCCACAGCAATGCCAGATCCAAGCCAAATCTGTGACCCACACCACAGCTCACAGCAACTCTGGATCCTTAACCCACTGACTGAGGCTAGGGATGGAACCTGCATCCTCATGGATGTGAGTGAGATTTGTTTGCGCTGAGCCACAATGGGAACTCCTCCTCATTATCATTTTAATTTGCCTTTTAAAAAATTATGAATGAAGCGATATGTAATTTTTTGTGTTTTGAGCTATTTGCACCTTTTCTTTTTTAATTGGCTTCTTTAAGTCCTTTATCTGTTTTCTGTGGGGCAATTTTTAATTCTTTTTTAAAACTATGTTTACTTATTTATTTATTTTTCCTTTTGGGCTGCCCCGTGGCACATGGAGCTCCTGGGCCAGGGATCAGGTCCGAGCTGCAGTTGTGACCTATGCCACAGCCGCTGCAATGCCAGATCCTTAAACCCACTGTGCTGGACCGGGGATCAAACCTGTGTCCCAGGGCTCCAGAGATAGTGCCCGCAGCAGAACTCCACAGTTTTTAATCTTTATTCAGCATCCAGCAGCGCCCTGGACAAGTGGCTGAAAAGTTATTTGCAAGGCTGAATTAAACCCAGTCCAGCCATCCTTCAGGGGAGCCACCCAGCTGCATTCTCTGACTCAAGGCAGATTGAGTCACTCTCTTCCACTGTGTTAATCTGTGCTGTGATTTTAAGAGACTCTTCCCTTCGGCAGGGGATGGACATCTGCTTTGCAGGGAGACACAGCACCACTGGCCTTATCGGCCAAGCCTTCAGCTTCAAAGTACGTAAGTACTGCTAAGAAACTACGTACTTTCAGATGTGTTGCACAAAAGTAGCCTGGCTTGGGATCATGAACATTTCTTGGCTCCCAACCAGACCCAGCTTCTAACGAACAGTGGCAGACATGTGGAGGAATGTGGGGAGGATTGGGAGAAAACCGTGGAGCTATGAGAAGCTTAGGATATTTTCCCATGTGTTAGAAATGCAATCAAAACCCATGTTTTCAGAAGTGGAGCTGCAGACGGGGGTGAGAGTGAGGGTCCCACGGCATGGTTGAAGACCCTATGGTTCTCTCAGGAGTCAGAGATGATTAGTGGGTTGAGGGAAGAAGCCAAGCATCCTTGAGCCAGCCTGGCCCAGCCGTAGCCAGACCATCCTGATCCCGAGGAAGCCAGGATCACTGAAGCGTCTCGTTTGCAAGGCTCCGATCCTTAAGCGACCTTAGATTTGTTTCCTTTGATGCTCCCTGTGGTTGAGGCCAGGCGTGGGTAGACGACACGTTCCAACATGAATCTTTGACACCACTGATTTCTGGAATTCAGTTTAAAAATTTTCCAGGCAGAATGTTCACCTTGGTTTTGAGTTCTCTCTCCATCTGTACAGTTGTCACCTGCAATGCTGTGACTCTCAGCGAACGGGTGGTAAATGAGTCCTTGACACCAATGAGCAGCTTTATTCCAGTTTCCTCGGGTCTGGAGACGTGGAGGTACGAGGAAGGAAAGCCCTCACGGTTAGGTAGAAGCAACGCTGCTAAACCAATGACTCTAGCACAGCGGAAGAAGACGCTGGAGCTTTATGTCCACGCTGTCCTGGGATCATTTGGAGGCAGTGGACTCGAGGATGGTAGTGAGAGAAGGCTTCCCAGGAAAGGGAAACGTGAGTTGAATTTTGAAAAAAGTAACCAGCCAAGGAGGGAACTCCAAGGTGGGTGCGTGGGTGCAGACTTTCTGTTACCCAGCAATCGGGTCACCCAAGCAGTTCTCAGACGATGACGTAGCGGGCGTTGCGCTTCATGCTGTGTTACGACAGAGTTCTCTAAGTGAGTCTCCGTTGAAGTTTGTGGTGTTGCTCGGCTTACTCTGTCCACCTTACCCCATAAAAAATTCCAGGCCTTTAGGAATGAAACTGTTAGAAAAGGGCTTCATAGATTAAAAAAAAAGAAGAAGAAAAATCACTCCATTCCCTGTTTTCCTGGAAAGTTCTCCAGGAATAGACTGCCAAGCCCAGGAAGTTGCCATTATCCTGCCGAATGTTGCTGACCCCCCACCCTCGATGCACCAGAGACTTCTGTTGGTGACACTCATCGTGGATCACAGTTCAGTGCAGTTCAGCCCTGACCCCCGTGCAAGGGAGTTGATCACGCACCTCATTCCGATTTAGGTGTTCAGGAAAGGGCTTGAAAACAGGATGGGACAGGGGATATTGCCCCGGGACAGCCGGGAGCCACAGCCCTGCCTTGAAGGATGAAGGCTGGGTTGTTCTAGAAAGATGTTCACGTGCTAAGGAGGATAAAAAGGCTCATCTTTGCAGAGCTCTTCACAGTTTAAGAGTCAGTCCCTTCACCCTGATGCAGGCCGGTTTCATGCTTAGCGCCATTGTGAATATGGAAGTTGTGACTGGGGGACACCAAATGATTAGCCAGGAAAGGGCCAGGACCTGACCCCAGGCCTTTGGTTCTGGGTCTGATGCTTCCGCCCCTATGTCAACCTTATTGCAATCCCCGTAGGCAACGTGTTTTCTCTAAAACTTGATGGGATGTCATCTCTCTGTCTCTCGAGAACCTTCGGCTCACTTAGGGGTCAAGTGCCTTCTAGGTCAATACTGTCTTAACATTTCTACTCCCTTTCCCACGCGTCTGTTCTAAATTCAGCTTGGCTTGGCAATCATGAGTCGCACCTAGGTTATCCAAGCCTGTTCTCTGAATGTTCAGGAATTTCCTCACGGTAACTTTGGAGCAAGGCAGGAGGGAGCTCTTGGTTTGCAGGGAGGGGAAAATCTGTATTTTTGTGGTTCACTTTGGGTTTTCCTAGTATAAGATCTCAGGTATAACAGGGACCAAGAAATAGGTCTTCAGAGCAGAGAGGGAGATGGGGGGAAAAACAGGGGGAGCTAGTGAGGAAGCCACGTTGTGCTTGGAAAGCTAAGCACTTAAGAGAGAGGAAATGGTGAGGGCAGAGGTGTGTTTGTGAGAGAGAGATAGAGAGAAAGAGAGAAAGAGAAGAGAGCAGCCTTATTCACTATGGCCCTCCCAGGGCCCAGTTCAGAGCCTTGCTCAGTATTTACCAAGCTGAGCCACTCCCGCTGGGTGACTGTGGGAACTGGGCCGAAGGGACGGGCATGCCGACTGGTGACTCTGGAAGTCCCTTAGGGAGAATTGCGTCTGAAATAGGAAGGCTCTGTCACTGACACGCCTGGCCTTCCTAAAGTCCAAGTAGGTTATGGAAAGCAGAAGAATGAACAGGCTGATTCCGCCGTGACCAGCTCCATCAGCGCCATCCTACCACCCCCCACTGCAGGCGCCCCCTGCACTACCAGCTCATCACCAGCACCGCCCTTCCTGTCACACCGCGTCCAACACTGCCGTGTTCACCAGCACCGCCGTCACCGCTGGTGTCTCCACCATCAGCACCGCCACCTCCGTCTCCACCACCATCTCATCAACATAACCATCACCATTGACGTGGCCCTTGCTACATGTCAAAAGGCTTTCCATGGGTTTAATTCTCAAAGCGCTCCGCTGCCATAGGGATTTTTGGTCCTGTTTTACGTGGAGGGGACTGAGGCTCGGAGAAATGAAGTCATTTGCTCACGATCACACCCTAGAAAGCCGTAGAGGCAGAATTTCAACCCAGGCCTGTGTGTGCTTCCAATAGGAGAGGCACGGTGCCTCAGAGAGCTGCACTGTTGGAGTTCTCGTCGTGGCGCAGCAGTTAACGAATCCAACTAGGAACCATGAGGTTGCGGGTTCGATCCCTGGCCTTGCTCAATGGGTTAAGGATCCGGTGTTGTCATGAGCTGTGGTGTAGATCGCAGATGAGGCTCAGATCCTGCGTTGCTGTGGCTGCGATGTAGGCCAGCGGCTAACAGTTCTAATTAGACCCCTAGCCTGGGAACCTCCACATGCCATGAGTGCAGCCCTAAAAAGACACAAAGGCAAAAAAAACCCCACAAAAACTGCACTGTTGGACGCGAGATGCATGCTGGGGGCTGGTTTTCCGTACAACCAGGCCACACTGTTTGGGTTTGAGAAGATTCTGTGGGCTGTGACCAGGCTCACCAATCTGTTCTTCTTTCCTTTTCCTGGTTTTCTTTCACACAGTTTGGATCATATGACTTTTCAGGTCAGGACAAATAAAAATGCCTTATGTCCCCTCTTTTCTGAGCTTTGCATTTTACTGTTTGCCCACAGTTCTGGAGCCAGATGGAGCCTGATAGAAATCCCAGATGATAACTCAGATTTGAAAGCTCTGTGAAAACACCCATGTAGCATAAATACCTCTGACCATATGAGAGGGAGAGAGAGAGATGGGGAGAGAGAAAGACAGAGAGAGAGAGAGAGGGAGAGAGAGAGAAAGTACAGAGACACATAGGGAGACAGAGAGAAACAGAGAGTGACAGAGACACACAGAAAGAGATATAGCAATAGAGATAGTGAGACAGACAGACAGATAGAGACACAAAGACAGAAAGAGGGAGAAACAAGGATAGAGAGACAGACACGCAGAGAAAGACAGAGAGAGCAAGAGAGCGAGGGAGAGAGCCTGATGACACCATTCAGTGTTCATACTTTGGATCTAGCTGTGCCGGGACCACCCTGAGCCTCTGTGTCACCTGGGCCAATGACTTCCCAATAGTTTCTGTCCTTTGCACCTGAAAGAATATGATGAAACACGTAAAGCCCTTTGGCGAGTGCTCCCATTGGTGCAATTCTTTACATGCAGCTTCTCTTCTCTAGTCACGACTCTACCCCGGGTCCCTGCAGTTTCCCAGCCTATATCTGGGTCCTGAGCAAAGGGAGGAGGGTGCTGTCCTCTCCCTGGATGATCCCAGCGCAGCCAGCCAGCTCTGCTGGGGCCTCCTCGTGGGGTGGCCCTGACAGACATGTCTCCCTCCCACCGAGCCCCTTGCTGGAGGTCAGTCAAGTGTGAAGTTCAACACCAGCTGGCTATGGAGTCCAGGCACTGAGCCTTTCCGCAGGTTCTGCTGCCTCATCCTAACTGGAGCCTCGCCAGGGTGGCTGTGCTGTCCCCACCGTCCACAGGCTGACTCCTTTTTTCCCAGAGGAGGAAGGCTAGGGGCAACTAAGAAACGATGTGCAGTATTTAAAAACTGTTTGACATATGAAATATGTACTCAAGTCCCTTAAAAAGTACATTTGTACTATATGATTCAGAATAATTCATTTTGTCAAAAATAAACTCCTTGGATCCTCTCTTTTCTTTATCAGGATAGTAGGTATTCTTATTCCTTTTTTTTTTTTTTTTTTGCTTTTTAGGGCTGCACCCGTGGCATATGGAGGTTCCCAGGCTAGGGGTTGAATCGGAGCTACAGCTGCCGGCCTGCACCACAGCCACAGCAACGCCAGATCCGAGCCGTGTCTGCAACCTACACCACAGCTAACGGCAATGCCGGATTGTTAACCCACTGAGCAAGGCCAGGGATCAAACCTGCAACCTCATGGTTCCTAGTCGGATTCGTTAACCGCTGCGCCACAATGGGAGCTCCAGGTATTCTTATTCTTTATAAGGAAGTATGCATTCTAATTTTGGTTACTATGCATGCTAACATTTCAGTTATATATGTTGCATATTTAAACTCTGTGTTTTGAAAATATGCAGAAAGGTAAAGTTGAAGTAAAGGGTACCTACCTTTACAACAAAAAAAAAAGAAAAAAAAGAAGAAGAAGATGAAAAGAAAAAGAAATGACATGCAGGATTTGAACCTGCAGCTACTGGGTTCCAGATCACTTGATGCTTCTGCATGACTTTATTTCCCCAGGCAGGGCAGGGGGCCCCAGACGGGGGGGCAGACTTTCCGAAGTAACGGCAGTGGAAAGTGAGGAGAGAGCAGCCCCTCGAAGACAAAGTTCCTTTGACAGCACTGCCAGGACAGGACACGGCCCTCTCTCCCTGCTGGGGCTGGGCACGGCAGGCGTCTGCCTTTGATTGCAAAGCGCTGCAGCCCAGCGGAGGCAGGACTCATACCTGTGGTCCGGGGCCTCACGCTCACCCTCCGAAATGCCATTTGCAGATGGGGGAAGATACGGAAAATGTGAGAAGACAGGAAGGAGAAAAATCAACAGATGCCGGGCAGGCATCCTGGGAGGTCGGGTCACGGCCCAGGAGAGAAAATAGGCCGCAGCCTCGGGTCAGGGCATAAACACAGAGGCCCCGGGGCCTGACGTGCTGGAGGGAACCACGCTGGGCTGGCTCAGGGAGGGGAGACTTGCCGTGTCCGCGTGTGCGGTGGCTTCAGATGGAGCCTGGGCTTCTGAACGGAGAGGAAAGAAGAGTACCTGTCAGAGTGGCCGGGCTGTGGCCTGCATCGACCTCCAGGGGCTCCGTCAGGCCACTTCCGGCTCAGGGTCCCGGGGGCCACCCCAGGCCCTGGTGTGGGGCAGGGAGGCTGCGACTGTCAGGGGGGAACATTCTGCTCGGTTCTTGGGGGGAGAGACCCAAGGAGGAGACTCACAGCGTCTGGTACACGCAGGGGAGTGAGGGCCTCTGATCCTCTCTTTGCTTTCTTTCTGCCTTTTACGGGTAAAAACAATATTGCTGACCTGCTGAAGACTTGAGCTGCTTGTCTGGGTGTGGAGGTGGCTTCTGGTGGCTTCCGTAGCCTGGGGACTGGCTAACTGTCCACTGGGTATTGCAGGCCTGTTTCATTCCAGGGCTATGCTGGGAGCTGTCGGGGGAATGGGAGCCCCTTCTGAGGGCAGGCAGAGCCCTGGCACTTTGCTGGGTCAGCTCGCTTAGCCCTCGATCGACCCTCTGCTGGGGGTGGGGGGCGATGGGCTGTGCTCTCCAGGTAAAGACGTTGTGAAGAGACGGTTCCCGATGTGGCCCGTGCTGGGTGGCAGAAGGCCACTGTGACACTGTTGCAGGAGAGACCCCCCCCCCCCCCCCCCCCCCCCCCC
>PVHT021183630.1:10437466-10534071 GCA_004024745.2 Catagonus wagneri | reverse complement strand
GCATATGGAGGTTCCCAGGCTAAGGGTTCGATCAGAGCTGTAGCTGCCTGCCAATGCCACAGCCACAGCAACACAGGATCCGAGCTGTGTCTGCAGCCTACACCACAGCTCACGGCAATGCTGGATCCTTAACCCACTGAGTGAGGCCAAGGATTAAACCTGCGTCCTCATGGATACGAGTCAGATTCGTTTCCTCTGAGCCACACAATGGGTCTGCTAATCTGTAAAATGGGGATGACAATAGTTTCTCTCTCAGAGCCATTGGGAAGATTAAAAAGAGGAAATCCATGTAAAGTGGGATACGGGTGCCCGGCATAGAGAATGTGTCTGGTGACTTTTCCTCTAAGTTTTACTGCTATCATAAATTCACCATATATTCAAGGTGCTGACATCTAGGAGTGGTGAATGAAGTAGCATGGGAAAAGCTGAAATTAGGGAGTGGGAGCTAGAAGCCCAGTCGGCCTGGGGTGGGGGCAACCTCATATGCCTGGCATGGAGGGCGGAGGGGAAGGACGGGGTTACTATGGACACCGGGAGGGTGGTGATTGTCTGCAAACAGCTGGGCATCTGAGCAGCACTTCTCCCAAAGCCAGTCTTAAATGCTCCTAGCTGATCCAATTCCCTAGTGACAAAGTCATCTATAAAAACTGTAAGATCTCAAAAAAGCAGTGAAAGAATATAGCCCGTCCCTTCACTTAGCACGGGGTGGTGGGCAGGCGAGCACGTAGGGGCAGAACTTCAGCGTCTCCCTAGATCCTCTGCTGCAGGTAAAAGCCCTCATTTGGGATTCATCAGCCTTTTTGTACAAAGGTCAGGGGCCCAGGATTATCGGAGCCTCTGTTTTTCGCTTGTCACTTTGTTGGTCCAATACCAATTTCATTCATTCATCCCATAGAAACTTATTAGTGCCTTTTGCGCCCCGAGCCTTTCAGCTGTGTGCTGGACGTTGGGCAGACAACCATGCACAAGGTGGATACTGCTCTTCGTTTCCTGTGGCACTTATCTTCCGTCAGACTGTCTGGGTCCTCTGGCTGGGCTAATTCCTGCAGAGGGGGAACAGCAGCAGGAAGTCTGTTCCACTAGCCCTATATCTCAGGCCCCAGCACTGAGCTGCTGAATGTGCATTCGGCAGGTGAGTGAGGTTTGCCGTGGACATCAGTGATGGAACTGCAAGAAGAGCATGTGAAAAACATAAAGGCAGGTCTGGGATGGTTGCCATCAGTAACACCCAGGCTTTTAATCCTGCTCACATCTTAATGACCGCTGTAACAAAAGTTCCATGAAGTGTGCTAATAATAGTCAGTGTCTAGTGGGAGGAGTGTAGCTTATTATGGTAAGATCTCGTGCCAGACATTTCAGAAGACTGATATCTTGCCGCCTGGAACAGCTGCGAGGCTCACCTTGGCCCTTGATCAGGGTGGTAGATACACATTAACAGACCTTATTCCTCATTCCTGTACCAGTCGCAGGCAGCACTAATCAGTCTGCTGATCTTGTGATCACTCTCAGGAATGCCACCACCCCCTGAAATTAGCACAGGGATCAAACCTATTTATTATTCCATCGGGGTGCCAGGGGCTTGTTTTAGTCCATTTGGGCTGCTACAGCAAAATACCACAGACTGGGTGGCTTATTACTTACAGACGTTCTGGAGGCTGGGAAGTTCAAGATCAAGGTGCTTGCACAGTTGCGTCCTTGTGAAGTCCCTCTTCCCATAGCTCAATAAGTATTACCTCTTTTTTTTTTTTTTTAATTATCTTTGAGAAGGAAAGGGCTTAATAGGTCGACTGCTCCTTTTCCAGCTTTCAGGAAGCCCATCATCTTGTATAGCAAAATGTGTCAAAGTTAATAGCTTACACAGTCAGTGCGTTCTGACTTATTTCTGACCAGAATGACTGCTTAAAAAAGCCCTTAAGGGAAGTGGAGAACGGTGGGCCGTGGATATGGTATGAATTTCCTCTGTCTCAATGGTTCTTAACCAGAGTTGGGTTTTCACCCTGAGGACATTTGGCAATGTCTAGAGATATTTTTGTTTGTCACAGCTGGTGAGGGTTGGAGGTGCTGCTAGCATCTGCTGGACATCCTACAGTGCACAGGACAGCTCCCCCCGCCCCCTGGAATAATTATCTAGTCCCAAATGTCAACAGTGCTGAAACTGAGAAACTACCATCTCAATGGGAAGCAGTGTTTCAAATAGAAAAAAATATGGGCTTCAGAGCCTGCGAGACAGGGGTTTGCCTTCTGACTCTTCTGGTGTCTGCTGTACGGCCTGGTCCAATTTCCCAAACCCCATGGACACTACATTTCCCACATGAAACCGTGGAGATGAATAAGGCCGACTTTGTAGGGTTACTGAAAGTCATTCGAGCTAAGGTACACAAAATGCCAAACACAGTGCCCAGCACAAGGTAAATACCTAAGAAATACTAGTTTCTCATTCCTGTCTCCAATGGAAAATGATTTTTCATCCCCCCCCCACCTTCTACATCTGTAGGAAGGTTCCTGGCGTGTTTGACTTGCCATTGTTAGTCTCATTTTTCAATTCTTTAATCATATTTGTGGTGTTCTGTTGAATTCTGTCCTATTTTTTTTTTTTTTTCAAGTCCTTCTGTTGTGGTACTAGATTCAGACTCCCCAGGGCTCAAGACAGGGAGAATGATTGCAAAATTCCTACTCTGACACTCCTGTTTATACATGTGCGTGCCTTCTGGAGGACAGCCTTATTCTGCTGACACTTCATAATCTGGCCAGCCCCTTATATATATGTATTCCTTCTAGTTGTACGAGTTTTGTCCCCCAGATTTCATAAGGAAGAGTTATCAATGGTAACTGAGGAGACAAATTTAAAAGTGTTCAAGAGATAACATGTAAACAGATAGGCATGAGAAAGTGATAGTTAAAAAAAAAGAGACCTGGGAGGAGAAAGAAGAGAACTAAATGAAGAGAGAAGTATATGTACTTGCTTGCAGAACAACTTTGATTTTTTTTAATGATTTTTATTTTTTCCATTATGGTTGGTTTACAGTGGTCTGTCAATTTTCTACTGTACAGCAAAGTGACCCAGTCACACACGCACATATATATATTCTTTTTCTCACATTGTCTTCCATCATGCTCCATCATAAGTGACTAGATATAGTTTCCTGTGCTATACAGCAGGATCTCATTGCTTATCCATTCCAAATGCAATAGTTTGCCATCTATTAACCCCAGACTCCCAGTCCATTCCATTCCATCCACCTCCCCTTTGGCAGCCACAAGTCTGTTCTCCAAGTCCATGAGTTTCTTTTCTGTGGAAAGGTCCATTTGTGCCATACATTAGATTCCAGATATAAGTGGTATCATATGGTATTTGTCTTTCTCTTTCTGACTTACTTCACTTAGCATGAGAATCTCTATTTCTATCCATGTTGCTGCAAATGGCATTATTTTGTTCTTTTTTATGGCTGAGTAGTATTCCATTGTGTATATAGACCACATCTTAATCCATTTATCTGTCAATGGACATTTAGGTTGTTTCCATGTCTTGGCTATTGTGAATAGTGCTGCAATGAACATACAGGTGCAAGCATCTTTTTCAAGAAAAATTTTGTCTGGATACGTGCCCAAGAGTGGGATTTCTGGATCATATGATAATTCTGTATTTAGTTTTCTGAGTTACCTACATACTCTTTTCCATAGTGATTGTACCAATTTACATTCTCACCAACAGTGTAGGAGTATTACTAAGCAGGCTTCATGTGGTGCTAGAGAAGAGAAATGGTATAATGGAGAAGCAACCTTGGTTATGTGGCTTGGCAGGAATATTAGGCTAACCTTTTATTTTTATTTACTTTTCCTTTTTAGAGCTGCACCCACGGCATATGGAAGTTCTCAGGCTAGGGGTTGAATTGGAGCTGCAGCTGCTGACCTATGCCACAGCCACAGCAATGCATGGTCTGAGCTGGGTCTGCGACCCACATCACAGCTCATGGTAATGCCAGATCCTTAAGCCACTGAGTGAGGCCAGGGATTGAACCGCATTCTATGGATACTAGTAGGATTTGTTACTGCTAAGCCACCACGGGAACTCCAAGGAATTGTTGATAACAGCCAAAAATTGCAGTCAGTCTAATATCCAAGAGGAGGGGGCTGGTAAAGTAGATAACGTACAGTGATTTCATAGAATATTTTGAAATTATAAAAAGTGACAGAAAGGTCCAATAAAGTGCAGTCAGGGCAATGATAAAAAGCATGGAAAACTTGAACAATGTTATTCATAACATTAATGGGGAAAAGTAGGTTAAGAACAGATGTATAATCATACTTTTGTGTAAATATGCATTTTGCATAAATAGAGAAATATCTGGAAAAGTATACATCAAAATACTAGAGGTAGTTGCTTCTGGCCTGAGATTTTTTTCTTCCCTTTTTTGCTGATAGCATTTTCTATTTTTTTCCTATTTATAATACTTCTGTAATTAAAAAAATGGAAACATGTAAATTGTGTTTTCTACCCCTCCTCTGTCTGCCTCTCTCCACATATATATGTAACTGACTTCTGAGGTCAAGGCTTCCTAAATATCATTGGCAAAGTGACTGATAAAAGGTCTGTGGACTAACAAAGGATTTATCTCTTCCTCGTGAGACATAAAATCTTGTACTGATTTTACACATCAGAGTCATAACTCTGAAATACTTCATAAATTGCTTTGATTGAGAAAAAGTCAGCTTTGGAGATTGGGACTGTCCTAAGGAATTATGGAATCTGCCGCTGTACTGGGGGCAGGCATGTTACATTGTTGAATGGTGGTGACCCCCCAGAGCAGCTGGAAAAGCTAGGGGGTTCCATCAGAATGACAATTCCAAACATACCAGCCTCCCAGAAATGCAGCCCTGGAGATCTAAAGATCTCCAGATCCCACAAGGGCTCCACTGCATTCAATGTCTAATGAATGGCAGGTGTTCAGACGCAGGCAAAGAGTTTCCTGTGGCAAATCCTGATTCACAGACGGAAGATGCATTTCTGCCACAGGGAAGTAGTTTAGCAGGAGGTAGACCAGTGAACTGAGAATTTCAGTAATGTACCATCAGAGCCGAGAATGAGCAGGCACAAGAGAAAGCCTTGTTGGGGACTCAGTTCGGCTTCTAGTAGAACAATGAAAGAATTGGGGATTTTCTCCAAATTCCATTTTTTTCTGAGAGCTAGACTGGTGTAGTAGCAAAGAGCCTGGATTCTGGGGCTAAAGTGAAGGGGTGTTAAGTTCTGGCTCTGTGTGTATCCTGGGTGCTTAACTGCTCTGTACCTCAGTTTACCAATCTGTAAAATGGACATAGTGTGAGTCCCCGACTCATAGGGTTGTTATGGGAATTAAGTGAAGTAATATTGCAAGGCACTTAGAATAGGGCCTGATGCACCGGAGGTGCCGTGGAAATGTTTGGTGTATTATTATTTCTTCCTTCTTCCTTCTCTCTCCTCTCCTTTCTCCCACCATTCTGTCCTCTTTTCCCTCCTCCTCTTTCTACTCTTCTCTTCCTGTTTCATCCTCCCCATAATCTAGACTCCATAATCCCTGACTTCTGAAAGAAGATTAAATCTTTCTCTGAGATTTTTTCTTTCTTCCAGGATAAGATCTTACCTTTTGGTACTGGTGCAAACAGTAATAGTTTGATTCTTCACACAATGTACTAAGTGAGTTTACTGAGTAGATTACGTCTTTGATCACCAGGTGAACGCTTATTCATTTTCCTCAGCACTTTCTCTACTCTAGGCATGAGGCTGAGTGTTTTACCCACATTGTTTCATTTCATTGCATTATCATCCCAACCTCAAGAAAGTTAAGCGACCATTCAATGCCCAACCGGTAATGGTTCCTGCCAATTGCAACCAGGCTAGAACTGGCATCACACAGTTCTCTATGGAGCAGATGACCTTGACGTGCATTGCCATGTGGATCAGTCCCAAGGCCTTTCTTCCAGTGTCCCTGGGTGATGTCAAAGATATGAGCATCCAGTCTTCCAGAGATGGCCAATGTTGATTTGCTACAGCTCATAATTCACCAGCACATAAAGAGTTCTTCTGTGCCAGAATAGGATCTTTCATCATTTTTATAGAAGTTTTTATATCATAGGAACAGTCTTGTCATTGGAAATTCCATGTTGACTATGAGATTATAAACCAAGTGAGAAAGAATATTATGTGTGTTGGGTAGGTGGGTCATGGGGCAGCGTGTGTGTGTGTGTGTGTGTGTGTGTGTGTGTGAGATGGGCTTACACCCTAGGAATACGTATGGACTTGTGCCTGACACAGGAATGAAATGTGGTGGATCCATTGTTTCAGACGAATTTAGTCATGTTACTGATGGTTTTTTAGGAGAAGAGGAGGTGAAGGGTTTGGAAAAGGGACAGACACATAATGAACTATGCCCTCCCTTATTTTGCCCTTCCTTTCTTCCTTCTTCTTCTCTGTAACATTTTCTCCTGTAAGTGGATGTCTGTCCACATTTAGGTTTAAGAAGCTAGATCCTACCTTTAAATGGTTTTAAGCAAAGCATTTTCACTTTTTCTCAAATAAGATGAGTGTCTCTGCACAAGGATTCTTCCACTGACTGCTGTGACAAGAGGACAAAAAAAGGCACATTGTTATTGTAGTATTGTTGTTTTTCAAGGTTAGGAATTTATAAAGTATTTTTACATTTATCATTTTCATCTACTATCAGAGCAAATTAATTTAAGACATTTAGAGACTATGTCTTGCTCAAGGCCATGTTCTCACTAGATCACAGAGCACATGCATTTAAAATTTTGATCCACTCAGTCAAAATGCCTTCTGATGTCGACTCCCACATCCAGAGTACAAGAATCCTCATTTTCTCAGGCTTCGTCATCATGATCTTAAAGTTTTGCTAATTTGAAGGATTTAAAATATGCCATCATTTTGAATATTTTCCAATTTACCAGTGAGGTTGGTTATTTTTCATATTTATCATCCATTTGTATATATTTTTGAATATTGTTTGTTTATTCTTTGGTCATTTTCCTAATGGTGTATTAAATTGATATATTCTAGTGTGCCATTTTAATTCCTTTGTTGCTTTTTTGAGTTATTTTCTTAGTGGTTTTCCTGGACTTACCACCAGCATCTTAATTTATAACATTCTAGTTCATATTAACACCAACTTAATTATAATAGTGTCTACAAATTTGCTCAGGAATATCTCCATCCTTCCTTTATATTACTACCGCAAATTATATACACTATGTGATCTCAACATAGTATATTTCTAATCATTTTAAGATAAACTTTGATATATTTTTATAATTTATAGAAACATTTATAATTTTATTCCATTGTCCTTTATATTATATATAAGAATAAATTTATATTCTTTTATATTTACTTCTGTAGTTACCTTTTTAAGTGCTCTATATTTCTTTCTGTTTCATGACCTTTTATTTCTGCTTGAAAAACTCTTTATTATTTCTTTTAGGGAAAGTCTGCCAGTAAAGAATTCTCTCAGTTTTTGTTTATATGGGAATGTCTAAATTTGTTTTTCATTTTCAAAGGATAGTTTTTCCAGATGGGGAATTTATGGTTGAGAGTTGTTTTTTTTTCTCCTCCAGCTCTTTGGATATGTTATTCCATTGCATTCTGGCCTCCCTGCTTTCTGATAAGAAGTCAGCTGTTAATCTTTTTTTTGGTTTGTTTTTTCTTTTTAGGGCTACAGCCACAGCATATGGCATATGGAAGCTCCCAGGCTAGGAGTTGTATCAGAGCTGCAACTACCAGGCTACACCACAGCCATAGCAACACCAGATCCAAGCTGTGTCTGTGACCTACACCACAGCTCATGGCAACACTGGATCCTTAACCCACTGAGTGAGGGTAGGGATCAAACCTGCTTCCTCACGGACACCGCTGAGCTGCAGTGGGAATACTGAAAAATCAGCTGTTAATCTTATTGAAGATCCCTTGTAAATGCTGAGTCAGTTTTCTTTTGATGCTTTCAAGATTCTCTTTTGTCTTTTGGCTGTTTTACTATGATATGCCTGGGTGTGGATCTCTTTGGATTTATTTTATGTGGACTTCATTGAGCTTCTTGGATATACAGATTGATGTTTTTGGTCAGATTTGGAAAACTTTTGCCATTATTTCTTCAAGTATTCTTTCTCTATCTTCTGTCCCTCTGAGCTCCTGTTATTCTTATGTTGGTACACTTGATGGTGCCCCATAGGTCTCTGAGATTCTATTCATTTTTCTTCATTTTTTTCTGTTCCTTATATTAGATAATATCAATTTTCCTATCTTCATGTTTGCTGATTCTTTCTTTTACCTGCTCAAATCTATTATTGAGCTCTAGCAAATTTCCCATTTTGGTAATTATACTTTTCAACTCTATAATTTCTATTTGGTTCCTTTTTGTAGTTTCTATCTTTTTATTGATAATTCTCTACTTGGAGAGATATCATTCTCACACTTTAGTACTTTAAACATTGTTTCCTTTAGTTCTTTGAACATATTTAAAATAGCTTAAGATCTTTATCTAGACTGGGTGTCCTCAGATAAAATTTCTGTTAATCTTTTTTTTTTTTCTGTGAATGGGCCATACTTTCTTATTTATTTGTAGTTTTATAATTTTTTGTTAAACACCGGACATTTAAAATCATGTAATGTGGCAGCTTTGGAAATCAGATTTCACTTCTCCCCAAAGGTTTATTTTTTTGTTACTTGTAATAATTGTTATTTTTTGTTTAGAAACTTTTCTGATCTAATTCTGTAAAGTCTGTTTTCTTTGTTATGTGTAGTCATTGAAGTCTCTACTTAGCTTAGTGGTAATCTAATGATTGGATAGAAATTTTCTTAAGTGTTTTGAACCAATAAATCTCCCAATTTTGCCAAAGAGCTTTCTGTATATATTGGGAACACACTTCAATACTCAGGCAGGCAGTTTATAACACTACCTTAGCCTTCACCTCTTGTTTGTGCAAAGCATCAGAGTCAGTCATAAATGAGAGTTTATAGCCTTCTCAGGTTTTTTTCTGGATGTGTAAATAGCCACAAGCACATGCACAGTCCTAAGCATGCATGTGGCCTTTCAAATTCCAGGAATATGTCAGACCTTTTCAAAGACCTGGCAGACAACTCACTCCCCAGGTTTTTCTTTTAATTTTTAAACATTTTTGATCAGATTGCTGTTTGTCCCAAATGCTATTACTGCCTCAGGCAGCTACAAGGTTAAATAATTGCTGCTGATTTTTTTCCCACTAAATAAAAGCTCAGGGGAACCCTACTTGTACTGAGTAAGCTCGAGTCAGGTCAAATAAAGACAATGTCTATGAGTGGAATTTTCTAGCAAAGGATCAGATAGGACAAATTTTGACAAATCTCTGGGAATGGAGCTTTGAGGGAGTTCCAGTTTCATTCTATCTTTTCCAATGACACCTAGGCTGCTGTTTCTCACTGTGATTGTAAGGGTGCTGATTTTCAAGGCTAGTGCACGACTGGGGAAGAAGCGGTTGGGAATAGGCCAAGTTAAAATGCCATGAAGTTCACTCCTCTTACCGACATTCAGCCGTTTTTCTTGAATAACTCCTTCATGGACTGCCACAAGACTTTGGTTAACTGTCAGAATTCTGAAAAAGTTAATTTTAACATTTTTTTGTTAGGTTTTAATTTATTTAGTGGAGGAGAGGAACTTCAGAGGTCCTTGTTTCTCTATTTTTGCTGATGGCCCTCCATATTGATTTTATATTGTGTATATAGATAGGAATGATTGTTATGTAAACACATAGAGCTATGCATTTTCCTCTAAGAACTGCCTTAGTTATACTTCGTGAGTTTTGATGCCATCATTATCATTTATTTGTTAATATTTTAAAATATTCTTTTTTCCTCTTTTTCAAGTTCCTCCCACATTATTATTAGCAAAAAGTTTATTATTTCTTCTCTTTATTCTTCCTCTTCTTTTTCTTCATCCATTATGCCTTAGTATTTACTTAGATGAAATTCTAAGCTTTACTTATTTATTCATTAAACATTATTTCTTAATTGGCACATCTTTCTGTTTCTTACTTTTTCATTTCCCCCTAGTACTCCTAGGGAAAAGAGTGATGATTTCAAATCATATTTTGATCCTATTTATTGCCTTCCCCCTGCTAAAGACAGTTTTAAGATAACATTTTTTTGGTAGATCTAAAATTTTGTTCTCTACAAAAATTTTGGACGATTAAAAGCAAGAAATATTGCCAATAATCCCTCCACCATTCTAGAGATAATATTAACATTTTCTTGTTCATGACTTCCAGTTTTTTATGCAAATTAAAAAATGCAATCCTACTCGACATTCAAACTTGGAACATGTGTTTATGTTCATGTATTGTCAGCATATTTATATGCTATTAATCTTTTAAACTCTATTTCTTAGAAAATATGTAATATTACATGTCTATACCATTATTTGTTGACGACGTCCCCTCCTTGTTGGACGTTTCTGTTTTATTAATGAAGCAAGTTGCATTCTCATAGATACATATTTGTGCAAGTCTATGGTTATATTTTTGGAACACTGAACTGAAAGGGCTTGTAGAAACTCTTCTCTCCTGTTATTTGAAAAAGCTGTCCAGAGAAAGCCGTATAGAATTATGACCTTACCAGTTACTATGGGCTGGGATTTCATGTAAGAATTCTTAAACTTTGGTGGTGGATGTGAAGAAGGAACACAACTTCATTGAATATAGTGCTCTCCAAAGCTGCACAGTCATCAAAATCACCTGGTGTGCTTACTTAAATCACAAATTCTTGGACCTACCCTTGGAAATTGTGATTCACTAGGTCTAGTGAATAGACCCTGGAATCTATATTTTTAATAATCTCCAAGGTGATTCCTTTTTTTTTTTTGTCTTTTTGCCTTTTCTAGGGCCGCACTCATGGCATATGGAGATTCCCCAGCTAGAGGTCTAATCGGATCTATAGCCACCAGCCTATGCCACTCTTAACCCACTGAGCAAGGTCAGGGATCGAACACTCAACCTCACGGTTCCTAGTCGGATTCATTAACCACTGAGCCAAGACGGGAACTCCCCACAGATGATTCTAATGATTAACTGAGTTTAGGAAAGAGGGTTTCACAACTGAAGAGCCTGGGGGATGGGAGTAGGCAGGGCAGGTGGGAGGGTCCCAGGTGTTTCCCAGGAGGGAAGGTAGAGATGGTAAGAACAGAAAAAAGGTGTTTTGAAAGTAGGACTGACCATTCTGGAGCCTTTTTTTTTTTGGTCTTTTCTAGGGCTGCACCTGTGGCATATGGGAGTCCCCAGGCTAGGTGCTGAATCGGATCTGTAGCTGCCAGTCTACGCCACAGCCACAGCAACACCAGATCCAGGCTGCATCTGTGATCTACACTACAGCTCATGGCAACATCAGATCTTTAACCCACTGAGCGAGGCCAAGTCCTCATAGATACTAATCAGGTTCATTACTGCTGAGCCATAATAGGAACTCCCAACTCTGTTTTTTTTTTTTTTTTTAAAACATGATGAGCAAAGGCACAAGCTCCTTATGAGATGAGATGTGGAGCACCTGAGGTTTGGCAGCTCCCTTTCCATCTCTGGTCCTCAGTGTTGGTGTTGAATTGAAGAGGTTGAGCTTCTCAGGGACTTTTCCAACTGTGGGAGCCCAAAGCCACAATGGTGGAGGGGGTGGCTGAGTAGGTAGAAGTCCAGGATTTGCCCAACCTATGCTCCTGAGGGCTCTCAACTCTATCTGCTTTATTTCGAGGTCTCTTTTAAGATTATTGTTTGGAAAAAATGTCTTCTGCTGCCAAGAAGTTTGAAAATCTCCAGACTAGATGACCTTACGTTCTCAAAAGCCATATAAGTTTGTGAACTAAGGGCAGAGGGAGGAGGAACAGTCCAGAACATGGGTTGAGTGGATTAGAAGGACCATCTAGAGTGGACATTTTACACCTCATTTTATTCTGAGGGCTGACCTTTTGGGTTGTGGCAGTAGCTCCCAATTTTCATCTCAGAATCAGTGTACTGCCCAAGTCAACTCAGTGACCTCCAGGAAAATTCTGGCTGCCTTCCCATCAGATTCTTATATTATATTCGCTGGGGGAAGTCCCTCCCTTCCAAGACCGGAAGCCCGGGTAAGTCATAGAGGTTCCTACGCTCAAACTTTGGTCATGTCTCGCTGCTTGAAAGTTTTCAACAATAGGGTATGTTTGACCTTCTTTCAGCCTCCTTTCAAGCTGGGAATTTAAGGTGTTTTCTGAACGCTGAGCAAACAAAGCTTGGGCTAACTTGCTGCTTTGATCTCTGAGAATTCATAGGAGCGAGAAGGGAGGAGATGGGCCAGGGGCCCCGGAGGAATTAACTGTGAAAACCTGGCCAGGCTTTGTTGGATAGGGAAGCTGGGGTGGGGTGTCGGGTGTCTGGGGAACAGATGTGAGCCTGATTTGATCTTCTGCAGCTGCAGGCAGAGGTTTGCCAGAGGTGACTGCGAGTTCCCACAGCGACCGTTAAGTCCTCTCTGTGGAGCCCACCAGTGAGTGGTCTCTCCTCCCACCGGAGCTGGAGTTAGCGCAGGGCTTTTGCAATTTGATTCCAGCGACTATGTAACAGATTGGAGGGAGAAAAGGTTTCTTCTGAGAAGCCAGGGATTTGATGGGTTTTATCTCTGTGTTATTATATTCATTTCTAAACATTCCAGAGAGGTGATGGAGGGACAAAAGCAGCCTTCCTCAGTAACCTTTTACTGCTTTGTGATCTTAGTTGAAATGATGGGCAGGGCAAGGTGGGGCTGGGTCAGAAAATGAGCGACTTCCTCCAGAGCAGCACGTCCCTGAGTTTTTTTTTTTTTTTTTTTTTTTTAACAGAATTCTCGTCCCAAGAGAGATGTTTCGAAAGGTTCAGTGGACCACACCTGCAGTGGATCTTCTGTGCCCCCCAGTTCCAGGTGGGTTTGGACAGTGGGTGCTCTGGGCACAGAGCTGGGAGGGGAGAGGAGAATGGTCAAGAAGGTGATCCTTCTTTCTTCCTAAGAAGTTGCGTGAGGCTTATGTGTCCCTCAGTAGGTTCCTGCTCCTCTGGGAGCAGCTTGCAGAGTTGCTTTTGCCCTTGACCTTTTGCTGCTAGTTCTGGGCTCTCTTAATGGTCCCATGCCCCACCCCTTTGTCCGTAAACCCTCATGCAAGTATCCTATTTGAATGTGCCATCTGTTTCCAGTAGGGATTTTGACTGATGCGATTGTGTTCTACAAATATGAAACATAGTGTGCAGAGTGATTTATAATATGCTATATCACTTCTTGGGATATTGAAAACACCTCCCTTCATAGTGTTTAACATTCCTGTACAACATCATTATAAATGGCTGAGTGGGTTTTATTTTATTTTTTAACAAATGTACCATAGTTTATTAAAACCTTGAGACTTAGGGACTTAGGCTTTTTCTCCAATTAATTTTTTTTCTATTGCTTTGGGAGAACTTTGATGAATATCCTTGTAGGTAAATCTTTACACATATTCATCATTACTTCCTTAGGCTAAATTTATTGAAGTAAAATTTCTGGATCAATAGACATGAACTTTTGGAAAACATTTTTTGTATATTGCCAGATTAAAAATGTTATAGAAATTTATACTGTTTCCAATTATGTGTAGAAAGATTTGCTTCTCACACTCTCTCCACTGTTTAATTTTACAGTGAAATAATACTGTGTTGGGAGTGTGATAGGTGGTCTCTGTCTTTTTTAATATACAATAGCCTGGGAGTGAACACAGACTCCAGGATAGAGAGGAGTAGACTTATCACCTTCTTCCTCTTAAGCATAATACCTTTATTGATATATCCTAAGATGAATAATGACCTTTTAAAGATATCTCTGTCCTAATATATGGAACCTATGAATACGTTACCATACATGGTAAAAGGGACTTTACAGATGTGGTTAAATTGAGGATCTTAAAATAGGGAGGTTATCTTGGATTATCCAAGTGGGCCCAATGTAGTGATGAGAGTTCTTATCAGAAAGAAAAAGTGATGTGGCAGTGGAAGCAGAGAGAGACTGGAAGATGTTACGCTGCTGATTTTGAAGCTGGCAGGAAGGGTCACAAGCCAAGGAATGCAGGTGGCCTCTATGTGTGTGTGTTTTAATTTTTTTAATGGTTTTATGTCATATGAAACTTCCTGGGCCAGGGATTGAATCCAAGCCACAATTGCACAGCTGTGGCAATGCCAGACCCTTTAACCCACTGTGCTGGGCTGGGGGTCAAACCTTTGTCTCTGTAGAGACCCAAGCCACTGCAGTAGAATATTTTTTTTTTTTTTTTTGTCTTTTTAGGGCTGTACCTGTGGCATGTGGAGATTCTCAGGCTAGGGGTCCAATCACAGCTGCAGCTGCTGGCCTACACCACAGCCACAGCAATGCCGGATCCTTAACCCACTGAGTGAGGTCAGGGATCGAACCCGCATCCTCACAGATACTAGTTGGGGTCATTAACCACTGAGCCATGATGGGAACTCCAATTAGGAAAATAAACAGAATCTTAACCCACTGGGCTACAGTGGGAACTCCTGCAGGTGGCCTCTAGATGCTGGAAAATGGAGCAAAGAGACCCTCCCTTGAAGCCTCTAAGGGCGTGCAGCCCTGTTATCATCTTGATTTTAGACTTCTGACCTCTAAACTATAAAAGAGTACATTTTTATTGTTTTAATTCATTGAATTTGTGGTAATTTATTGAAGCAGTAGTAGGAAACAAATATGGTCACTTTCTGGTTTGCTGCTGGCTCATGTTGAGAAGAACATCTACTAAATCCCATGAAATATATATCCATGTATATTGTACATACCTATATTTTGACATGCTTTACTGTGAAGCCATATCAACCTCTCTTCCTTCATTGCCCTCGGGACTTCGGAGTGGAACTCCCTTTGTCTCGTGTGTGTTTGCAGTCTGGGCACCGGAGCAGACACACAGGCATGACGCTGGAACACAGCTGCAGGGAGCCAGGTGGAGCATGTTTAGGGACACGGCTCCCCCACTCTTTGCACTGCTGGGAGAGGCCCTTTGTAGACCGTCTCAATTTTATGCCTAAAGCATCCCTTTCAAGTCCTATAATCTGAATTCCTTCCACATGTTCATTTTTGTTTTCCATAATTTACTCTTCCTAATTGATCATGGGAATGTAGTAAAATAATAGTTTCTCATGCTCGTGGAGGGATTTTCTCTTACCGAGTGCTTTCATATACATGATCTCAGTGAATCTTCCCAGCACCATACTTGGCAAGTAGTAGGTGTTCAGTTAATATCAATGCTCCACCCCATTCCCTCAAAGAAAAGCATTTTACCTTTAGGGTTTCCATGAGTGAGAGCACCAACACACACACACTGACAGATGTGGGTGCACCCCACAGGTCTTCTCATTTGCATATACACTTAGCGTGTTACTCCTCTGGGCTCAGTTAGTAATTTAGAAGTGATATCTTTATTCATGGTATAAAGAGAACCATAGCCCTTTTGCAAACCCTCAACAGAAAGAGATCCAGGAAGTTCCAAGTCCATTGGTAATCTGTAAAAAGAAATCACGCCAAGAGATGGAAGCAACCTAAATGTCCATGGACAGATGAATGGCTAAAGAAGATACAGTATGTGTATACAATAGAATACTACTCAGCCATAAAGGGAATAAAATCTTGCCATTTGCAGCAACATGGATGGACCTAGGATTATCAGACTAAAGGAAGTAACTCAAAGACAGATATCATATGATATCACTTATATGGGGAATCTCATAAAATTGATACAAAAGAACTTATTTATCAAATGGAATCAGAGTCACAGATTTCAAAACCCATCTTATGGTTAGCATGGGATTAACTCTGGTGGGGAGGGAGGAATTGGGAGGGTGGGAATAATGTAGAAACACTACTGTATAAAACAGGTGATTAACAAGAACCTACTGTGTAGCTCAGGGAAATCTACTCAATATTTTGTAATAACCTATATGGGAAAAAAGAATGGAGATGGTTAGATATATATAAAACCAGCTCGCTTTGCTATATACCTGAACTAATACAACAATTTTAAGTCAACTATACTCCAATTAAAAAAGAAAAAGAGCTGAAACTTCTAGCACCTGAATTCCCATGGTCTGTAGCAAAACAACAACTGGAAGCTGCATTTTACCATCTCAGCTGGCCTTGGATATCTGTAAGAAAACTTGGATGTTTTGAGTTTGGAACCTGGACCTTTCTTTACTGCTGGCTCCAGAGGGTTTAATCCAGACCTGGGTTCCCCATGGGTGCTCAGTAAGGACCTGCTGATGGATGGGTTACCATACCCCATCACTTTCAATTTTCTGTTTTGAAATAGCTTTGTTAGAGATGTCCAGAACACTGTTCTCTGGTTTTATTTTTATTGGAATCCAGGAATCAGACAATGACGCTGTCTGGTCCCCAGTGGCCTAGAAAGGCAGCTCCTTAAGCAATTTTCACAGACTCCGCTCCATGTGAGACCCAGGCTAACACACAGTGTGGAGGCCCACACCGCGTTATACACATTTCCCCCGGGGCCCAGTCGCCCCGCAGACTCTCCTCCAAGGTGTGGGCTTTCAGAAACCCACACCTTGGAGGAGAGTGGACTCCAAGGTGTGGCAGAGTTTTCTGACACTCTTAGCTGCTGAACTGGGCCGAAATGTGGTCTGCTCAGGGGAGTGGCTTGGAGTTAAGTAAGAGCTGTGTACAATGTGTATCTAACTCATACGATTTAGGCTGGAGAAGCTGTGTGCTGCAGTGGGAAGAGCTGAGGATCTGAGTTTGGAAGACCTGGGTCCAAGTGCTGTGATCCTGAGCGGGGTACCTTGTGACTCAGTGTCCTTACCTGTTAGATAGGAATAATAATTGTAAGCTCTCACAGGGTGAGAGAATGAGCCTGGAATGAAAGAATGAATCTGAAACCACACTGAGTTTTGGTTCCTGAATTTTGCTGGTGGGCACATCATGCTTTGACTAGTTCCAATACGGAGGGTCTAGTTGAATGGAACAATGCGATGACTTAGTAAGCACTTACTGACTCAAGAAAATTCCAGCTTAATGAAAAACTGAAATTAGGACAGGCTGTTTGCTTTTGAAACGTTTTACTTCTGTGTTCATTTGAAAGCCACATCTTGTAGAGAGCACTGACTGACTGATAGAAATATATGTAATTTTTTCAAGGTAGGAAATTCATTATTTTTTTGGAAATTGTAATTCAAGCTTTAAAAAGCTGACACATACCATGTATATCATGATAACTTAATATCGGTATTAGGCAGCTGTCTAATAAGTCTCTATAATAATTTCTCCTACATTTTTGACAACTCAGTATTTGATCACCTCTTCCTATGATAATGATTTCACGATATTATTTTTAATAGAGGGAATAGGAACTATAATTTAGTCATTCTTCTAGAATCATTGCATCATTGGTAGTTTAGAAAAATTTCTTTTACTTTGCTGTTAATTACTGAATATGTGTTCTTTTCTCATATTTGCATTGAATGCTATAACTTTCCCTGTAAGCACTGCTTTTATTGCATCCCACTAATTCTGATAAATTGTATTTTCACTTTATGGCTACTCTTACTGGTTCTCTCTTTTTTTTCTTTTTGGTTTTCTTCCATTCCTTTGTGTTTTGTGAAGGTTATCCTGCTTGAGATTTGTTGCAATTACTGTATCTGAAGTTTAACATCTTTAAACAAGTATGGAAAATTCCAACCCATTATTTTCTTGTGACTATTGCCTTTAACCCATTTTCTCTGATATAAATATTGTTAATCTTCTTACTCTATCTTCTGTGTCTCTTAATGTTAGGTTCATGATTTCCAAACAGGTTTCTCAGTGTTGCACTTTAGATCATTTATTTATATCTATTTTTCCATTCTCTAATTTTCCATTTGTCTGTGTCTCATTTTCTATTGAGGTTTTAATTTCAATTGCCATGGTTTTCATTTCTAAAAGTTCTCTTTTTCAATTATGCCTGGTCATTTAAAAAGTCTTATTTCTTGTTTATATTTCAACTTTTTATTCCTTTAAATATAAAATTTATACTCTGTGTCTGAAATTCTAATGTCTCAAATATTTGTGAGTCTGATTCAGCTATTATTGTGTCTGCTGATATTCACATAATGCTTTGTTTCTACGTGTCTCTTGTTATGTTTGGCTGTGAGTTGCTCATTTTCCCTGGAACACACATAGGTGATCTAAAATTTTCTAGTAGCTATGTTAAAAAGTAAAAAGAAACAAATGAAGTTAATTTTGATAATATATTTTATTTAACTCAGTATGTCAAAAATATTATCATTTAAACGTGTAGTCAATATGAAAATTATTAAGGAGATATTTATAGTCGTTTTTGGAGGCAATCTGAAAAATCTGGTGTGTATTTTATATTTCCAGCACATTTCAATTCAGACATTAACTTTACCAGAAACACTTGATCTATATTTAGAGTGTGCAACATTTGTAGTTGAAAGAGTAGATTCACATACCCAAGCTGTTTCAGCCATGCTTAAAAGTTTTCCAACAATTAAACTGAGTATCAATCTTTAAATTTAAATTTAGTAAAATAAAAAAAAATTAGTTCCTCTGTAGCACTGGCTGTATTTCAAGTGCCTAACTGCTACATATGGCTAGTGGCTATTGTATTGGACTGTGTGGTCTTAAAATGATTAAAATTTGCTCTCTCTCTGTCTCTTTTTAGGGCCATACCTGCAGCACATAGAGGTTCCCAGGCTAGGGGTGGAACTGGAGCTGCAGCTGCCCGCCTACACCACAGCCACAGCAACATGGGATCTGAGCTGTGTCTGTGGCCTACACCACAGCTTACGGCAATGCCAGATCCTTAACCCGCTCAGTGAGGACAGGGATCAAACCTGCATCTTCATAGATAGTAGTCGAAAGTTCTTAACTTGCTGAGCCACAATAAGAACTCCAAAATTTGCTCTTGATATTCCAATTTAGACATGCTTTCTAGGGCCCAGTCTTTGGCAAGTATTAAGGAATAATTGCAGAGGTTAGATCTGTGATTCTCAGATTGGGGATCTATTAAAAATATCCCTTTATGTCCTCTTGGATTCATGGAAATGAATTTCTGCAGGTGGGATCTGGGTATGAGTGTTTATTTTTTAAAACCTTCCACATGATTCTAATGTACAGCCCCAGCTGGGTGCTCTGGAAGATGAATTTGGGGCTAGTATTGCAATATGATGCTGCTTGTTGTCTGAGCAACCTATGGAAATATGGAAAGGAATAAACTGGGATAGAAAGCTTTTTTTTTTTTTTTAAACTACTCCCTTAGAACTGAAATCTTTTAAAATTTAGATTTTGTTTGTATTCTTACCAAGTGGGAGAAATTTATCAATAAGTTTTCAGTTGCTTTACTACTTCAGAAATAAAAAAATATCTAGCCTTTTAGT
This sequence comes from Catagonus wagneri, assembly GCA_004024745.2. Lineage (NCBI taxonomy): Eukaryota > Metazoa > Chordata > Mammalia > Artiodactyla > Tayassuidae > Catagonus > Catagonus wagneri. The sequence goes on along the minus strand of PVHT021183630.1, from coordinate 10,514,640 downwards.
CAACATTAAATTAATGTGTTCTTGTGGTTTTTCCCAAGAACATGCTGTTGCTATTCTATTTAAAAGTGTCTAGAGATGCTTTAAGTTCTGTATCAGTGTATTTACCTATACTTAGTTGTGAACTCCAAGATCCGAGTGAGATCAAAATTACAGCACAGCTGCTTCTTGCCAACCTATATTGACATAATAGCTGTCACTCTACCATGACTCACCGCTGCTGATCAGGCTAATTGGTTTTAGTAACACGTCTGACCTAACTTCAGTTACATCATTGCGGCTGAGCTAGTTTGGGTGAATTTCATCAAGACCTTCCAGTTCCATGTCTGAATTTGCCAATTAGTTGTTTATGTACCTGTCCTAGTTTTGCATAGCTGGGCATTTGTATTACTTAATTACTTTACTAGTCTCATTTCCAGCAACCTAATGATATTTTTTCATTTCACTAATGAAATTTTTTCATTTCACTTATTCAATCAACAAAATTTTATGGTGCAGTTACCCGGCTCCAGGCACTATGTGAAGTCTGATTGGCAATTAGGCTTTGTCTTGTGTGCCAATCCAATTGCTGATTGCATAGTGTTGAAAAGCAATCTGAATTCCTGCCTGGGCTCAATGGTAAAGAGAGTCAAAATCAATTAGTCATGTCTGCTATAGACATAGGAGGATATAGTGGGGTCCCATGTGAAAGATTTTTAACATCCTGTGCCAGAAAGTGGGGATATAAAGATAACTAGCATTCCTTCCAGCAGGGGAGACGGTCAAAAAATTAGAAAATCATATGATAAGTTCTATGATATTAGTTCTAGAAAATTCTATCAAAACATAGAGGAGGTATCAATTTATCTTTAGCTTGGCAGAGTGGCAGCAGTAATGGTGGGGGAATCAGGGGAATGTGAAGAAGTTGTCACAAAGATAATATCTCAAGGGCATCAACAAGGAGTTGTAGGAATTCAGCAGAAAATAAAGAAGAACATTCTTTTTTTTTTTTTTTTTTAAGGGCTGCACCCTTGGCATATGGAAGTGGAAGTTCCCAGGCTAGGGGTTGAATTGGAGGTGCAGCTGCTGCCCTATGCAACAGCCACAGCAATGCCAGATCAGAGCTGTGTCTGCAACCTACACTTCAGCTCATGGCAATACCAGATCCTCCTTAATCCTTAACCTGCTGAGTGAGGCCAGGGATCAATCCTGCATCCTCATGGATACTAGGTGGGTTCTTAACCTGCTGAGGCACCATGGGAACTCCCGAGAAGAGCATTCTTTTTATGAATGCATTTTTAACCTTTATAACTATCAAAGAAAATGGGACCCATTAATGCTATCAGCAAAATCTGGGTATGTTAGAAAGCATTGCACTGAATGTAAACAATGAAAGCTGGTAACACTGCCAGGCATACAGTAGACAATACATATATGCTGAATTAATGAATGAACATGTTGATAGTCATAATCATATATTTAGCATAAGTAAATGAGATTCTACCCTATGCATACTTGTACATGTAACTTTGAAACTTATATGTGTTTTCTACATCATAAATATTCTTTAACCTAGTTTTTACTTACTATATCACTGTAGCAAGTGCCTATGCAATAATTTGCTACATAACTCCCTTTTCCTAGGTGGTTTCAATCCTTTGCTGTGTGGAAGGTTTTCATGAACCTGTTGCTCATGTTCTTTTTCCCCATGTTTCCAGAAGTGGTCTTGCTAGATTAAAAGGTGCAAATAGTTGAGTTCTGGATCCACTTGTCAAACTGTGGAGTTTCATTCTGAGGTCAAACTGTTTCTTGTTATCTGGCTTGGTAAGGGGCATGCTCTTAATTTTGGGGAGGTGAAGACTACACAGAAATAGCTAAAAGGTCCATGGTGACACCATTGGGTGTACTAGGGCTAGCGAGTGAAGGGCATGGGCCTTGGGGCCATGAGATGAGTGACAGGCAAGTGTGGAAGGAGTGGAGTGTGACATTGGGCAGAGATGACTTAGTGCTGAGCTGCTGTGCTCATCCAGAAGTGACTTTGAGATTGTGATGGGTGCCAAACACCTTGGAGTATCAAAAAAAAGCCTAGATCAGATCAGAACAGCTTGGCTCAATCTTGCCCTTTCACTGACCAGCTCTGTGACCTTGAGCAGATGCCAATCTCTGTGAGCCTCAGTCCCCTCTCTGCAAGATGGAGGTTGTTAAGCCTGTGAGGGTAAAGATTCCTTCATAATAATTTGGCCCTGCCTATCTGAATATAATCCTCAGTTACCTTCCTGTTTTAGTCCATTCCTGCTGCTATAAAAGTACCATAGATGGGTAGTGTATAAATAAGAGAAATTTTATTTCTCAGAGTTCTGGAAGCTGGAAATTCAAGGTCAGGGTGCCAGCATGGTCAGTCTCTGGATTGCAGTCTGTCAGCTTCTTGCATGTCCTCACATGGTGGAAGGGAGCTGGGGGGTTTTGTTGGCTCTCTTTTATAAGGGTACCAATCCTATGTGAAGGCTCCACTCTTGCGATCTAATTATCATCTAAAGGCCCCACTACCTGATACCAGGATACTGGGCATTAGGGTTTCAACATACAAATTTTGGGAGGACACAAACATTCAGACCATAGTGCTTCTTATAGAAGACCCACTTCCCAGTTCTCAGTTTGAAGATGAACTTTGAGCCTGAATTTTCTATGTGCTGCAATCCCATTCATTGCAGATTCAAGCATCTCCGAAGAGATGCCAAACATTCTTGGTTCAGACTTCTCCCTCTTTCTCTGTCTCCTGGGAGGGGAGACTTTTCTATGTCTCTTTTGCATGTCCTGACAGGCCCTTGGGAAGTTGCGTGTGAGGAGGGCAGCAGGCCTGGCCAGTGTTTGCCTGAGCAGCTCAGGATCTACAGGTGAATGTGGCCAATTGACCTCCCATGAGCGCCAGCATGGTTAGGAAGCCAGGAGACATGTTGATTAAACTGGAAAACTGTGCTATTCTTAGTGGCAAGCTGTCATCCAGTCCTTTTGAAAAAGGAGAGCAACCACTCAGCCAGGATCTAAAAATACTTAGGAATTGACAACCAGCTCTGGCCAGAATTTGGGCTTGGAACCTGGTTGGGATGTACTGAGTAGGGAAAGGCATGGTGTATCAGCAGGAACTTTCAAGGTCACAGAGCCCACAGCTCAAACAAATACACACTGTTTTTGTATCTATGGCTCTTTAATTATTATTTGTTATAATTAAAAATTGGAAATATTTTATAGTAAGAATACTTATGCTAAAAGCTGCTTATAGAATATTTCCAATATGGCAGACACTGTTCTAAGCCACTATGTACCTTATTGGATTGAGCCCTGCAATATCTCTGTGGGCTGGGTAGTGTTATTGCCATTAACAGATGAGGCAGTTGGGCCTTAGGCATGAAGCATCTGGATCACTCTTGTTAGCCTGAAGACAGTCCAGTACATGGAATTGTCTGGAATTAGCCTTTGATTTCCATCCCTCTTCTTAGGCAGCTCTGGATTGCTTGAAATTGTTTTCCTGGTTGTTCACAAACTGCTTTCTTTCGGTGTCTCCAGGGAAAATCTTGGTTGCTGGACCTCTTAGGAAAAATTCTCAGTGGTGACTTGACTTTGGGTCTCCTTGTGAAATTTATGCCTCATGTTCCATTGAGCACAATGGTCTGGTTTAATGATGCCTGTCTCAATTTGCATATAGATGATGCTCCCCTTCCACTGACACAAATGTCAGCTGTGTTACATGCCAAGTTGCTCATGGATTGGCTCAGCACCAGCCGGCACCATTCCCAGAGGATATGTTTATAGGCTTTATCTTTATTTGAGCCAATTAGGTTTCTCTTCCTGCACGCTGGGCCCTGGGCATGGTGGAAGCTTCGAGGGCTTTAGGTCTATACCAACATGAGTTCAATTCTAGCTTGTTAGGGTCCTGATGTGACGTAGCTACTGTGCAGGCGTGTTCATCTCTGTCCTTCTGCATTTATATTTCACAGGTCCCTGGGAGGGACAGAAGATGTTGGGTAGATGGATCTCAGGCTGCCATCTCGAAGCTGGAGCCAGCACCTCCTAATCCAATTTATATTTCCTTGGTTCTGACGCTTTTCACTTAACAGTTTCTGTTTTATGGTTTCTCGTAGTCATCTCAAATTCTATGTGAAAGGCACTTGGACACAAATTTAGAAATAAATACCATAAACAAAGAAGCAAACACAAGAATGATGACAGTGCTTCTTTGGTCTGAAAAGACTGCCAGCCACATCCATACTCTTTTCTAGCAGAGAGAGGGAAGAAGGAAGAAAGGGAGAAATACTTCACTAATGCTGATGACAGTATTAAGTCAAAGCCCCCTTCTCAGTGTCTCCTCCTGAATAAGAGCTGAGGAGGGGAGACATAAAACAAGATGCAGTGATTGGGGTGGTTGATGGCATCCGGTTGGGACAGGCTGCTGCCCTGTCGCCTTGTTCTAGTGTATGGCTAGAGCCCTTGGTGACAGTGGCTTCAGCTGGTTCCCCTTGTAATCTTTTGGATTACACTTTTGCCTAGAAGACACTGATTTAACAATAAGCCAGGAGGAGTCAATGGTCATTCTTTGCCAATAGCCCAGATGACTTCTTCCTCAGCCCCTTCCCTCACTGTGGACCCACTGACAGATCTTGAATGGTGCAGGCCCAGTTAGAGACAGCCGCCTTCAAGGAGGGGCTGGAGCTGAGCAGAGGAGGCGTATTTTCCTTGCGTCCAGCTACAAAACACACCACAGGGCTGCCCTCTTTGGAATGCACATGGCTGCCTGAATTTTGCCATCTATAAATGCCTCCTTGGACCAGCTCTCACCTGCTCTAACCCCACGCTTCTCAGAACTGTTTGTAAACTAAGTGCCTCAGAGGTGGATCCTGGGTGATAGCTCAGCAGAAGAGGACAGAGCTAGGCTAGCCCGTTCTTCTAGAAAGACGAGAGAGGCACTGCATAGAAGTCCAAAACCAAGCTCTCTGAAGTGTTGGCCAAGAAAAGGAAAAGAATGCAGACATCTTTCATAACCCCGAGATGTGTCAGCAGTCATAAAAATGACTGTTTCTGGGTGACTTTTTGGGTTTTTTTCTCCCCATGAAGTAGAAATTCTACAAAATAAAAAAATAATTTAATCTTAAATAGTTTATATATCATCTGCCCTCTTTTTTTTATAACAACTTATAAGGTCAAAACATGAAAAGTACTGATTAATTCAGGACAATTTAGGCAGCTAATAGCTATTAGCGTAGTCGGAGATATCTACAAAGCAATAGCCTGGCACTTGGAATATCTGTTCTCTTAGCATCTTCATGGGCCTTCTGTATGATAAGGCCAATAGGTAGAAATGTGGCAAGTCAGCGAGGACTCTGATACTGCTCATCGCATTTGAAGTCCTCTTGTTTTCTTCAAACGCCCAATCTGTGTTTAGCAGTGACATTGTGCAAAGGAGAGGGAGGCTGTGTTCCTAGCACCATCTTCCAAGTGCTGCCATTGAGGAGGTGAAAGACAAAGCCAGTTACCATTGCTTTACTCTAGGATCTCAGAGAATTCCTTTGGTGCCCCCACTCTCTGTGCAGAGCCCAAGCCCGGAGCCTGGCAGTTGACTTCTGTGCCTCTCCCTCTCCTCTCTCATCCCTGCAGCTATGTTGGGTTGCTCCTATATACTTAAGGACCCGGGGATCATCCTGGTCCCCGTCTTCCTCACTGCTGCTCCTCTAGCTCAGGTCCCCATCATCTCTCACCAGGTTGTGGCTCTCCCACTATCAGCCTTGATAGTTTCCCACACATTTTCCTCAAGGCACACGGTGTGAACTAGAAAGTCCTAGAGCTCACATCAGCTCCTGGCTTCACCAACTTGAATGCCTTCAGGGGTTGCTTAGATACTTGCAAAGTCCAAACCTGGTATGGGTGGACCTTTATGATCTGGCCTCTTTTTGCTTTTATAATTCTGGACAACCCATACCTCCAATCACACTCCCTCCCCCACCTCCCAGCTGGTTTGAACCACTTTCAGCCACTCACTATCTAAGGGATCTTGGGGAAGTCAGCCAACCTCCCCATCCCTCAGCTTCCTCGTTTATAAAGTGGGGATAATAGCAGCACCTATTGCTAGGGGTTGTTGATGATAAAATAAATGGATATAGGCCCCGTGCTTTAATAAGAGCCAAACCCTGGCTCTGCCTCTTTCTCTTACCGCTTTGTATGCAGAAATGTTGTTGGATGGACGCGGAGATTATCATACTAGGATAAGTAAGTCAGGAAGATAAAGACAAATATCCTATGATATCACTTATATGGGGAATCTAAAAAAAATGATACAAGTGAACTTATTTACGAATAAGTTTCTATGACTCACAGACATAGAAAACAAACTTGGAGTCACTAAAGGGGAAGTAGTGCTGGAGGAGGGATAAGTTAGGAGTTTGAGATTAGAATATGTACATATTATATATAAAATAGATAAACAAGGATTTACTGGATAGCACAGAGAACTACATTCACTGTCTTGTGATAACCTATAATGGAAAAGAATTGAAAAAGAATACACACACACACACACACACACACACACGTATATATATATACACACACACACATATATATGTATAACTGAGTTACTTTGCTGGATACCTGAAATCAACTATACTTCAAAAAAAAATGGAGAAATAAAGCTGTAAAATCTAGCCAAATGAGAACACAAGCATATTGCTTTTCTGTAACCTGAGTGATAAGAATGAACACCTCTGTTAAAAGAAAGGAAAGAAAGACACTTTCTTTCACTTACCTCTAACGCGCTCTCACTTTCCCTAGCTACCTCCCACTCACCCTTGAGGTCTCAATGAGCTGTCAATTCCATGTTAGCTTATTATCAGCCAGAAACCCCCATCCCCAACTGGGCAGGATCCTCTGCAATGGGCTTTTATAAGCAGTGATCAGCACTTCCAGGGAACGGGCCCCAGTCCATATGGCGTCAGAATCATGTGCCTCCCAGTCCATCCCTACAGTAGACTGAAAGCTTTTTGAGAACAGGGACTTTCTCAGATACTTGTGGCCCCTTGGTAAATAAATATTTGCTGATATTAAAGAAAAAAGCAAAAATGGCTTTGGGGGAGAGACTAAGCCAGCATCCAGGTGGATGGCTGCGGACCCTGGGAGGGTCCTATTTCTTTTCATTCACAGATAAATGGCTAAGTCTCTTTTGATGAGCCAAAGGAAAAACAAATTAACCAAGTTGGCATTTGGCAAAAGTCATTTTGACATCTAAAGATGTTCCTGGTTCTGGAACTCAGAATGACCTTATGCTTTAAAGGTCACTGCAAGTTTGCTTGGACTGATTAGGTTTGCCTTTTAGCTCTGACCTCTTAAACTCTTCCCTGCCTATTTCATGCCTCCGCAGGGTTTTTCTTCCAATACACTCCAGCTATGACTAACATGTCATGTTCCTTGCTCTCCGCTTAGCCTGAGCTTCTCCTGGATGCTGAGTGTAGCTGGGGAAATACACTCTGTTTTTAGGTCTCATATGGTTGTCACTGGACACACGGTGGTGATCTGGGGAGGAGGCAGCTTCTGTTGCCCTGGGCCAGCTGTGGCAACGGTGACATGGCTGAAGGATTCCGTCATTCCAGTCTGCCACGGCTCATTAAAATGCGTGGGCTTCCTGGGGACTATTATTTCCAAATCTGTGCAGCTCATAGGACCATAGAAACAGATTCTGGTGGGTCTTTTCCAATGTGTCTGATTTGTCCATTGTCACAAGAATTTGAAGAAGGGAGGAATGTGTGTCATGCAGTGAGCTGTTTCCCAAAAGCTTGCACCTGGAACTGCCTTCTGGCATTGTATAATCTCTTATGTTTCCTTGTCCTATAGGAATTAAAAGAAGAAAACACACAAACCAAAAAAAAAAAAAAAAAAAAAAAAGGAGTTCCCATTGCGACGCAGTGCAAACAAGTCCAACTAGGATCTATGAGGGTGTGGGTTTGGCCCCCGGCCTTGCTCAGGGGGTTAAAGATCCAGCATTGCCGTGAGCTGTGGTGTAGGTTGCAGACATGGCTCGGATCCCGCGTTGCATGACTGTGGCATAGGCTGGCAGGTGTAGCTCTGATTTGACCCCTAACCTGGGAACTTCCCATAAGCTGTGGGTGCGTTCTAAAAAAGCAAAACAAAACAAAAACATTTTGTCAGTTTGCATGTTACAAAAATTGAATTTAAGAATTTTGGAGCATATTTTTCCCATCTAATAAGCGGTGCATGCTGTTCCATTTACTTTAAATTAATTACGTAAGAAAAGCATGATTTGTCAACAAAGACATTCACAAATTATACAGTTTATCATACCTGGTTGAGAAACACAATTTGAAACTGCAAATAGAAATTTAATTATGCATTAGTTTTGAAAATAGACAAGACCTGCTTTTGTGAAATAACATTTGGAATTTCTACATTTTGACTTAAAAAAATTCAACCAGTAAGAGAATGGCTATGTGTATATGTATAACCAAATCACTTAACTGTACAGCAGAAATGATCACAACATTCAACTGTACTTCAACCTTATATAACCACCTTAAAAAATGAAAGTTTTATTTCAAAATATCGACATAAAGGAGAATAGGCCATTTGCCATCATTTCTTCAAAGTATACTGTTGGTGGAATGGATAGTTTCATTCTCAGTAAAGGAAGAAGCACACTAGATTTAACTCCCATTACAGTTTTCTCACCTTATTTTTATTTTATTTTTTGTCTTTTTGTCTTTTTTAGGGCCCCACCCACAGCATATGGAGGTTCCCAGGCTAGGGACTGAATTGGAGCTGTAGCCACTGACCTACGCCAGGGCCACAGCAATGTGGGATATAAGCCGCGTCTGTGACCTACACCATACCTCGCAGCAAAGCGGGATCCTTAACCCACTGAGCGAGGCCAGGGAATAAGTTGGAATAAATTGGAGAGAGCCTTTGGAGGGCTGCTAAGGCCGTCTGACTGGAAATGTGAAAGTTAGTCATTAGGCTCAGAAAAGCTAGGAGCGCTTTGGCAGAATTATCCTTTTTAAGCTTCTGGTGTGGAAGGCAGTTTCTAAGGTTCTTCCTTCTCCTTGAATGTGGCTGGATCTAGTGACTTGCTTCCGATGATGGGATATGATGTCCAAGATGAAGTTGTAAAGGACCGTGACTTCTGTCTTGCTCTCGCTCTCCCTTCTTTCTCTTTTGTTCATTTTGATGGAGCTAGCTGCCATGGTGTGAGGAAGCCCCCCCCCCCCCCTCCAGGGCAACTTCCAGCCAACAGCTGGTGAGAAACTGGAATTCTCGGTCCATTGTCCTGGGAAAAGCGGAATCCTGCAGACAGTCGTGGAATGAGCTTGGAAAAGCATCTCTTCCCCATCGAGCCTTTAGATGACAGTAGCCCCTTCAACAGCTTGGTTGCAGTCACTGAGACACTGAGCCAGAGGACTCAGCTGTGCTCAGAATCCAGACTCTGGCAATAACGTGAGATAATACATGTTTTTGTTTTGAGCCACTAATGTTTGGGTAATTTGTTAGGCTGCAATAGATAATTAATATACTTCGTTACTTCCTTGTCGATTTCAACATCACCGTTCTTTATGCTTCTGGTCTTTAATTGTGGCTACACATTAATGAATAACTAGTATACCTGATGTATTATCAGAAATGCAACGAGATCACTCAGAACCAGCCTGGTAGCTGAGCCCCAAATCATGCAAAGGTCTAAATCAAAACTGTGCCCATATGCTTCTGGAACAATAACACTAAAAACGCCCAAAAGGCTCTCATACAGCTTTGTTTATTTCCTTCACTGATTTTAAAAAAAGATGCCATTGCCACTTTTCATGATGTGAACCCAGGTGATGGCTAAGGGGAAAAAACAGCATCTAGCTGGCGGCCAGGAAAAGACAGCATGTGGGGGATCCTATGGGAGCTTTGACAGGTGCTCACATTTGACTGGCTAAAATTCAGTCACATGACCAGAGCACACGGCAAAGGAAGCTGGCAAATATAATCTATCACGGTGTCCAGAAGGTGGGGAAGACAGACTTTGGCAACACCCAGCAGTGTCTGCCAACACGACTAACTCTTAATTCCATCACATGAAGTTTAATTGAGCATCTATGAAGTACAGACACCATACTAAGCATTACAGATACGAATGAGGTAGAAAAGTGTGGTCCTTGTTCTCAAAGACATGGCAGTCTAGCTGCAGGAGTCTGTAGGTGAAATGTAGTTTGGACATCAGGTCTTATGCCAGTTTCCAATATCCCCATGTAAAAAACAGTAGCAGCTACAGAGTGTTCTGTTCGTAGGCTGAATGGTACATGTTCATCCTGTGGAGGTTTTATCCACAAAACCAGGGGCCACAAAACCACTCACCTTAAGACTCTCTTTGTTAGAAACTACGTACATGACAAAACCTCTCCTTCCCCTGGTGGAATGTTTGTGACTGTGAACTTCCAAGTGGAATATGTGGGAACCAATTCAGCCAATGGTCTGAAACTCCAGAATTCCTACTTGCAGGAATAACATTCTCCAAGGTAGTTTTCAATGTTCCTGCCAAGAATTGGGAAGTCAGGGTGTAAATTAGATCAAACTCGTTGGAAACATAATTTTGGACTGTCAACTATGTTTGACAATATGCATAATCAGTGATCAGCAGTTCTCTTATATTGGGGAAGCTTTTGATCACATACACCAGTACAAGAATGTTCATTGCAGTGTTCTGTGAAATAGTAAACAAAACAAAACAAAAACTAGCAACAGCACAAATGTCCATAAATAATAGGATAAGTTATGGTGTAGCCATTTAATGGAATATCATATGGCAGTGAACAGGAATAATTTATAGTCTCATGCATCAACATGAGCGAATCTAAAAAATAAAACGTTGAGTGCAAAATACAAGTCATATAGGAACGTATAAGGATGATTTCATTTATATAAAGTTCAAAAATATCCCAAACTAAATGCAGTGCTCAGGGATATGTACGCAGTGCTGGTGATTCATGCTAGTACTTCCTTAGGCTCTGGGGGACAGGGGAGTAGCATGGAGAGATCCAGCTTCTGTTATTCAGTCTCTCAGCCTGTTTCTTCCCCTTTACCATTAGAAAAGTGAACTGCCTTGGCCTTATTTGCCTCTACTGTCTCTTATGCCAACCCTAGCATTATAGTTAGTCCCAGCCAAAGCTGAGAAGGAGGGAGAGGGAAGAGAGGGACAGAGGAAGAAGGAGGAGGAGGTGAAGAGGAGAAGGAGGGAGGGGAAGAGAGAGAGAGAGAGAGAGAGGGAATACGTGTGTGTAAAGGGTAATATGGTTTGAGAACAGAAGAGAGATCCAGGGAGTTCCCTTTGTGGCTCAGTGGTTAACGCACCTGACTAGTATCCATGAGGATGCAGGTTCAACCCCTGGCCTCGCTCAGTGGGTTAAGGATCTGGCATTGCCGTGAACTGCAGTGTAGGTTGCAGATGTGGCTCGGATCCTGTGTTGCTGTGGCTGTAGCTAGGCTGGCAGCTGTAGCTCCAATTCCACCCCTAGCCTGGAAACGTCCATATGCTGCAGACAGGGCCTTAAAAAAAAAAGAAGAAGAGGATCCAGGTTTTCTGGCTCCCACCCCACTTACATGTTTAAATGTATATGTGGACTGGACATCTAATGAACAATTACCTATATCCATCTCATTGTGCAAAGCAACTCCTTATATTTCATGTCATTTTATCCTCACAGCAGCCCTACAAGGGCATGTAGTTGTTCCCGTTTAACAGACTGGGAGTGTAAAGCTCAAGGTTAAGGGATTTACCCAAGGCCGTCATGGTGGGGTTAGGAACTTCGGTGTGCAGTCTCAAAATATATGGTTGCAGAAGTTCGGGGAATATGCTTGGAAAAATCTAGTGGGAAATAACCTCATCTAAACCATTGCCTTTTTAAATACTGCCATCTCAGCCTGGCAATCCTCCGTCCCTATTTTAATTTATCATTTTTGCTCCAGGGTTCATCATTTGGTGGGCAGAAAACACTATCAGCCTTCTCCCTGCATTGGCTCTGGGGCCCCCTCCTTTGAGCAGGTGGCTCGGTGCTTGCAGATGTGGTTGAGCTAGCACATCTGGCAAGCCTTAGTTGGTGGGCAGGACATGCTATTACACAGCCCTAATGAAATTTGGGTCTGCTGCATTTTAATAAGCCATTCAAGGAAGCAAGATTCTTGGCATTTTGTTGGCAGCAAGGGTCTGGAAGAAATAGAAAAATTTCTACCATCATGATGGATTAGGCTATTTTCATCTTGTACAAAGTTACTCACAGTTGAAAGGTTGGACAAGACAGTGCTTGATTAAATGAAAACTGTGTTTGACTAGTTCATAAATTATGTAGTGGAGGAGCAGAAAAATCAGAGAGCGGTTTAATTAGCATGGTCTCCATAATGGTTTAACTCAGACTTGCAGCTTTGTCAGTAGCTACGTGGTTGAAACATTCCCTTGAAGGAATACTCTAGTTGGAGATTGAGTTTTGGTAGTGGGCATTCTAAATATTGTCATTTTCATCCTTGAAGGTGTACTATTTTGTTTTGTGCTTATTAATCCATTAGTTTTGCCCCTACCACATCCACACACAAGGGTCCAGTTTCTATATCGTATGGTTTACTTTCTTGGCCTGTAAGCCCATGAACTGCCTTCTTCGTCCTCATCCATCCATCCCATGTTCCCAGACATATATTAAATGTACAGTTTCCTCTTTCCCCAGCAATGAGTAAGCTAGCAAGGAAGTGAGTAAGCTGCATAGTAAGGACAATGCAGTCAGATGGAGTCAATTGCATTTTTTTTCTCATGAGAGCTTGAATCTAGGAGGGAATGGTAGTAGATAATGCAGTTTAATAAATATTCTTGGTTCTCCTTCTGAGCACATGGTAGGACGAATTTCTTGGCTCCATTGTGGTTGGATGAGCCTTTGAACAGTTCTGACCAAGGAGTTGTGAACAGAACTGACATGGGTTATTTCAAAGATGCACAAGACCCCAAGAAATTGTTTTCCTTTTGGTATGGCAACATACAAGAGGTCAATAGCAGCTATGATGAGCAAAGCCCCTACCAATACACCACGGACTATAATGTGAGAAATAAAACTTTGTTTTTTAAAAGCCAGCGAGATGGAATTGTTTGTTACTGCTGCATAATCTGGTTTACCCTGACTGATACACAGGAAGAGAGAAAAAACAAAGGTAAGCAAGAAAAGGAGGAATGAGCAAAGAGAGAGTTCTTTTTATATCTGTGTACTGGGATTGTAATTTATGATTTTGGGAGTTATGATTGTCCATTGGTTGTCATTCATACGCTATGTAATTTTTGGGTCTGGCGTCTTTCATTGAGCATAATGCATTTGAAATTAATATATGTTGCTCCATGTATCAGCATTTTGTTTCTTTTATTGCTAATTCATAATAAGTAGCTGAGAAAGCTACTCCATAGGAAGCTCACCATCATTGCATTATCAAATTTTCTACCCTCACCACTTGCAAGCCCAAGATAACACTGATAGCTTATTTTGCTGTTGGCAGAAAAGAGATGTGAAATTTTTAATAATAACAACAAAAAAAGCCCTCGGAATCCAGAGGTTTCTGGGTAATCCATGGAGCATAGAAAAGAACCTGTCATTTCCCAGAAGATCAGTAAGATTAGTTAGCGTTACGACAGCGTTTCTCAAACTGCAGCAGACGTACTCGTGTGTGTCAGGAGTTATCTGAAGCTCTTAGTGTGTTTTTCTGGAGCATTTGACTCAAATATTTGGAATCAATGTTTACTAATGTTTTTTTTATTTAAAAAATCAGTTGGAAAGAGCATATAGAAAAGTACACAAATCACAGATGTACATGCCACTGAATTTTCAAAAACTGAACACACCCTCGTAACATAGAACTCGGATGGAGCAACAGTACCAGCTACCTCAAGGGCCATCACTACCCCTGACTCCTAACACTGGAGATTAGCTTTGTACCTTAAGTAAATGAAATCATACATGATGAACTCTTTTGTGTCTAGTTCTTTGATTAAACATTGATGGTGGGATTCACCCATGTTTTGAATGTAATTGTCGCTTGCTCATCTTAATTTATGGTATTCCATTGTGTGACTGTGCCATACTTCATTTGTCTCCTCCACATTGACGCTCATATGGGTAGTCTCTGGGTCTTGGCTATGACCTAGTGCTGCTATGAACATTTCAAAGCATACCCTTTGATGAATTCATGTATGCATTTCTGCTGGGTATCTATATCTAGGAGTGACAAAGCTGAGTGATAGGGTGTACATATGTCTGCCTTTAGTAACTATGACCAAATGGTTTTTCAAAGGAGTATATTTTTATTATTAAAAATAAACATGGTACATTTGTATGGATGTACCATAGTCTGTCCATTTACATGATAAAGGACATTTGGGTTGCTATCTTTAGATGATTATGAGTAATGTTGTTATAAATATATGTATTTTTGTGTGAACATGAGTTTTCATTTCTTTAGAACTAATGCCCGAGTGGAATTTCTGAGTAATAGAGTAAATGTATATTTAATTTTATAAGAGTTAGTTTTAAATGAAAAAAAAAAAAAAACCTCAAATCTTAGCCATTATTTTTGCATGAAGTGGTATCTTGTGGTAATAATTTGCATTTTCTTAATGACTAATGATTTTGAACATTTTTATGTCTAATTTTGGTTTTACCATGGTGATACTGGCCTCATTTTATGAGTTGGGGTGTTTCCTTCCCTTTTCTATTTTTTAAAGAGATTTTATAGCATTGATTGTTCTCCTTAAATATTAGGTACAATTTTCTCATGAAACCATTGGGGCTTGGAGTTAATTTCCTTATTTTACTGAAGATTCTGTTTATTTACCAGCTGTAAGACTATTCAAGTTATCTGTTTCTTCTTGAGTGAACTTTGGTAGTTTGCATCGTTAAAGAATTAGCTCATTTCATCTAAATTGTTAAATTTATATGCATAGAGCTGTTCACTGTAAAACCCTACTATCCTTTTACTGTTTTTGGGGTCTGTCATGGTAGCCTCTGATTTTGTTAATTGAGGTCTTCCCTCTTTTTCTCTTTGTCAGTGTCGCTAGAAGTTTATCTTTTTTATTGAGATTTTCAAAGAACCAGTGTTTGGTTTCATTTATTTTCTCTATTGGTTTTCTGTTCTCAATATTGTTGATTTTTGTTCTGTTATTTCCTTCCTTTGCTTACATTCAGTTTATTTTTGCTATTCTAAGGTGGAAGCTTAATCTGAGAACTTTCTTCTTTTCTAATGCATATATTTAATGCTGTTAATTTTCCCGTATGCACTGCTTTAACTCCATGCCCAGTTTTTAATATGCTGCAATTTCCTTTTTAACTCAGTTCAAACTGTTTTCTAATTCTCCTCGAGATTTGCCCCTTTGCATCAGGAATTACTTAGATGCATACTGTCGAGATTCCAAATAATTAGATTTTCCATATACCTTTCTGATACTGATTTCTACTTTAATTCCATTATGGTCAGAGATATGCTGTCTATGATTTTAATTCTTGTAACTTTATTAGTGTTTTATTTATGTCCTAGAATAAGGTCTATCTTGGTGAATATTCCATGTGCACCTGAAAATAATGTATTCTGCTCTCTTCGGTACAGTCTGAGATAAATATTAATTAAATCAAGATGGTTGATGATGTTCAGATCTTCTCTATTATTCTGATTTTATGCATACTTTTCATTTTATTTTTTATTTTTATTGAAATATGGTTGATTTACAGTGCTTCAGGTGTATAACAAATTGATTCAGTTTTACATGCACACATACTCTTTTTCTGATTCTTTTCCACTATAGGCTCTTATAGGATATTGACTATAGTTTCCTGTGCTATTTCAGTACATTATACCTTTTGTTCTATCAATTATTGAGAGAAGACTCTTGAAATATCCAACTCTGTGGATTTATCTGTTTCTCCTTCCCATTTTTATCAGTGTTGCTTCGTGTATTTAGATGTTCTCTAGTTAGATGCATGCTGATTTGTGGTTGTTATGTTTTATTGAATAGACCCTTTCATTGTCATATAATGCCTCTTTTCATCCTTAGTATTTTCTTTATTATGAAGTATACTTTCTCCGAGATTACAATATATAGTTCCATTTTTTTCTGATTTATGTTTGCATCATATATCTTTATCCTTTTGTTTACTATTAACTCATCTATATCATTATTTTAAACATGGGTTTCTTTCTCTCTCATTTTTTTTGCCATACTCATGGTATGCAGAATTTCCCAGGCCAGGGATCGAACCTGCACCACAGCAGTGACCCAATCTACAGCAGTAACAATGCTGGATCCTCAACCTGCTGAGCCATTTTGGGAACTTCCAAAGTGGGCTTCTTGTAGATAACATATAGTCGAGTCTTCTAAAATTTTTCCTAAATTCAGGCCAATAATTTCTGACTTTTGATTGGTGTGTTTAGGCCACTTACATTAATTATTGATATGCTTGAATTTAGGCTGCCCTTTTATTATTTGATTTCATTCTGTTTCCTCTTTCCTACTTTCTTTTGGGTTGAGTATTTTTAGTCTTTCATTTAAATTTTTTCTATTAACTTTTTGAGTTTCTCTCTTTGTGTAGTTTTTTAAGTGGTTACTCTAAGGATGATAATTAGATACTTAATTTTCATGGTCTAATTAGAATTAATTTTTACCACTCCAAGTAAAGTGCAGAATCCTCACAGCTACGTAAGTCCCTTTATCCTCCCCACTTTAAGTTCAGTTTTTATATGTATTTTATCTGCATACATTGAAAACCTCATCAGACAGTATTGTAATTTTTACTTTTAACAGCCAAAATTTTTAACAACTTAGTGGGAAAATAGTTCAATGTATTACACAGATAGTACCATTTCTGTGGGTCTTCCTTCCTTAGTGAAATCCCACTTTTCCTTTGGTATGATGTCTCTGCACAGAGAACTTCCTTTATCATTTCTTTTTGAGCTAATAATCATTTTCTCACTTTCCTTCATCTAAGAGTATTTTTATTTTACCCTTATATCTGAAGGATATCTTTATGATAAGGAATTATGCATTGACAGTTCTTTTCTTTCAGCATGCTCTAAAGATGTTCCAATTCCTTTTGATTCACATTGTTTTGATAATATTCTGTAATTTGAGTTGTTGTTCCTTTATGTGTCATTTTTATCTTTGATTTTCATTAGGTAGATTATGATGTGCCTAGGCACAGTTTTCCTTGAGTTTATCTAGCCTGGTGTTCATTGAGATTCTTAAATCTGCTATTTAAGCCTCATAATATTTGGGAAGCTTTTAGCTATGCTTTTTCAAATGTTTTTCTTTCTGCACCAATTCATTTCTTCACTCCTCTGGAACGCTAATGACATACCTCAAATCTTATTGTACTGTTTGTTCTACAGGTCCTTAAGATTCTGTTCACTTTTTAACACCATTTTTTGTAGTTCAGTTGGACAACTTTTATTAATGCATTTTTCAAGTTCACTGACTCTTCTGTCATCTCCATTCTTCTATTTAACTCAAATCATGTATTTTCTATTTCAGTTATTGTATTTTATGGTTCTAAATTTTTTTGGGTTCTTTTGTATACATTTTTTCTGCTCAGAATTTCTATCTTTCCATTTATTTAAATGAGTCTTAACTTACTTTCTAGAGCACAATCTTTGTCTGATAATTCCAACATTAGATAATTTCAGAACTGGCATCTGTATTGACTTTACTCTGCCTTTCATATGTTGTATAATTTTGGATTATATCCTGGACATTTTAAGTACATTATGAGATTCTGGGTTCTGTTGAAATCCTCTGAAGAGTTTTTTTAAGGAGGGGAAGGCATCTTCTTAGTTTCAGGTTTCAAGCCCTTGAGCTGCCTTGCGTGCTCTATGGTTCCAATGTTAATTCAGTTTCTTCTTTGATTGTCTCTCTCTTTTTTTTTTATTAGACTTTATTTTTTTAGAGGGGTTTTAGGTTTACAGCAAAACTGGGCAAAAAACACAGAGAATCCCTAAATACCTCATACCCTCACACACACACAACCTTCCCTATCACCAGCATCCAGCAGCAGAGCTGTACATTTGTTATAGTCAATGAACCTACGTTGACAGATCAGTATCACCAAAAGTCCATAGTTTACATCAGGATTCAATCTTGGCATCATATATTCTATAGGTTTGAACAGAATGAATTGTACCCACCATTTTGGTATCATACAGAAAATTTCACTGCCTTAAAAATCTGGGTATGAGTTCAATTTTCAAGTGTTTGCTGCACTGTTTTGACTCTGCATTTATGTTTCTTCTGGGGAAAATTCTGGGACCCGAGTTCACTTCTCAAAGTTTTTGGTATGTTGTTTGAGGTTAATTCCACGTATGCACAATTCAGAAATGAATGTAGAGCTGGCTACTTACTCATCTTTTTGCGATCCATTTCTCAAAACTCCATTCTCCTTCTGACCACTCCCCCTGCCCCACACACCCCCTAGCTCTTTGGGTTCTCTTTTCCTGGTTCTCAGGCTAGAAGTGAGAGAGTGTAGTCTCAAAGTACATTCCTCAAGTACATTCCTGTGACAGAGTCTGTCTCCAAGCTGAAGCAGCAGGAGGTAAAAGAGAAAAACAAGATAGCCAGGACTCCTTCCTGCTTTTTCATTCATATGATCAGAAAGGAGTGTTTTCAGGTGACTTCGTGGCTCTACTGCTGCCACCATCAGGGGACCACAGCTCTGGGGGAATTTCACAGGGAGAAAGAAAAAAGTGGATTTTCCTCACTCTGTCTGTTCCATGGGGCCCCTTTTCTGGTCCTTTGGTCATAAAAAGATAGCTTCTCATGAGCCTCCCCTGCTCCTCTCACCCCCCAGCCGCCTCTACCCTTGCCCTGTGACTGCTGGTCAGTTCTGGGATTTGGCCTTTCCCAAGTCTAAGCTGGGCGCTGTGGGAGGAAAGCACCAGCCAGCAGACTCCTGGCCATGTCCATCTCTCTGCCTCTGAGTGTTGATCCTCCCTGCATTTGTCTGCTATCATTGCCTTTTCAGAAGTCTCTGACGATTGCTTTATATATCTGCCCAGGGTTTTAGCTGGAATCACTGGGAGAGAGAGAGTGGAGTGTGGTTGCTCCATCTTGACTGGCTTGAGGAGTCGGCTTCACAATTCAATGGGTAAGGAATTATTAGATCTTATTCTTTATGTGAAAACATGCAGAGAAAGACTGCAGGATTGGCATGGACTTTTCAGATAAAGCTTGAGTGTTTGAGTACATTGAGGCTCATGGGAGGCACAGGATGGAGAAGCAAGACCCCCGTCAGGACAGATCAGAGTCACCCATGACACTTGTTCCTTGTTTGGTTGACCAACCTTAGAAGCCTGCGGTCCCTCTTTCCTCATCAGGTTTTCTTTAGAGGTTCTCTGGTTCTATCTTATTTTTTGGCTGATAACTGGTCCTGTCAGAAATTTTACCCAAACTTATTGGTTCTGGAAAGCAGCAGAAAATACCCCTGGCTGCGTGGAGCACTGACGTCAATTGGGACTGTCCCGTTTCCCAACACTATCATCCTGGGAGATGGCTTCCAGGGAAACTCCGTCTCCCTGACAACCCTGCCTCGGGCACGAAGAGGAACTCTTGTCATAATGTGTCATTGAAATGGTTTTGAGAAGTTGTTTCTCGGGGGAAACTGTCATTTTATTTTACAGATGCTTCTTGTTGAAGGACAGGGTGGAGGAGGAAGATACTCAGGGCCGAGAGGTGCCCTCTCTGGGTGGGAGCAGGAGTCAGGATCTTCTCAGACATGAGTCCTCAGGAACCCATGAGATGGTACTGGGACCTGGTCAGGGTAGAGGGAGTAAAGGAGATAAGAGGAGGTGAGGTCTGTGGATCCGGAGAGAGGCCATCTCTGCAGGGACCAAAGGAAAACCAGACCAAGCCAGTGAAGCATTTGGCACTGTCTACTAACTTTCAAGAGTTTTTGTGACCAGCCACCAGTGAGAGTGTCTAGCCAATGATCTTCATAACCAACCCAGTGTACCTTGAGGCAGAGCATGTTTGTCAGGGGCATAGATTTTCCTAGTTTTCATCCTAATCGTATTGACTGTATTTGAGGGCATGGGGTGAGGGAAGAGCTATTTGCACCTATTCTCAGGTTCTGAATAGACAAGAAAATCTCAGTCTATTTTTTTTTTTTAAATGCCCAGTATTCTAGCCTCAGAAAGACCCTGCCATCTCTGTAGCCCGAGTGCTGTTCCTGTAACCGGAAAGGTGATCACCGCTCTCTGAATTTCAATGGTAGTGGGCATTTTTTTGTGAGATGGCTGTTTTCTCTCATTGGGGCTGCAGTTTGAAACTGGATAATCTTAGGTAGTGGACCCTCGATTGTCTTTCATATTTTGAGTTATTTTGTGGACTCTCTTAATGTTAGGATGCAGCCTTTGTCCCAAATTTATGTTTCCTACTTGTTGTTGTTTAAAAACAGTAACTGTTATTTAACAGTTGCTGTTGCTTATATCTTTAGATGTCAAATAATGCCTCTCACAGTGCTCATTTGCTGTGTCCTTCTGCTTTTCTCTTCTTCCTCTTTTATAACATTTATTACGTAACCGTGGGTCATGCAGAAAGCCATGTGCAGGTGAAGAGATGGTGCTGTCAAGAAAAAGAAAAGCCTCCTTTCCCTTCATTTAATGCTTCTTATTATGGAAACACTTGTACTGAAAGCTGCTAAGAAATAAAAATGGCAGAGAGAAAGGGGGAGGAGCCCAATCTCCAGACAAGGCAGGGAAAGGCCAGCTACAGGATTAGGAAAGGAATAAGAAATTCCTGGGGTGGGGGAGACCAACCTACATGTGGTTGGCTGGGATAAACCTAGGGGAAGCAGGAGTGGGACGAGGGAATTTTCCAGAGTTAATAATAGCCCCTCTTATGAGGGATGAAGTCTGGGTCAGCTGGTTTGGTGCCTAGGACTCTGGGCTTAGCAGTGGTCAGCAAGAAGAAGGAAAGCCCAATGATAGAACTTACATGGGGGATTCTTGGTCTTGACCCAACATTTGGGGAAATTAAAAAGAAAAACCCAAACATTCCTGAGCTCTACTCTAGACCAGTGCTTCTTAAACTGTACTGTGCATTAGCATTATCAGGGAATCTTGTTGAAATACAGAAGGGAATCTTGTTGAAATACAGATTCTGATCTGTATTTCTGATCTGTATTTCTGAAATTCTCTACGTCTAACAAGTGCCCTGGTGATGCTATTCCTGCTGGTTTGAGGACCACACTTTGAGAACACTTAAATCTTAATCTCTTGGAGTTCCCATTGTGGCTCAGCAGTAATGAACCTGACTAGTATCCATGAGGAGGTGGGTTTGATCCCTTGCCTGACTCAGTGGGTTAAAGGATCCAGAGTTGCCATGAGCTGTGGTGTAGGTTACAGATGCTGCTGGGATCCTGCGTTGCTGTGGCTGTGGTGTGTGTAGGCCAGCAGCTGCAGCTTCGATTTGACCTCTAGCCTGGGAATTTCCATAGGCCATGGGTTGCCCTAAAAAGCCAAAAAAAAAAAAAAAGAAAAAAAGAAAAAGAAAATCTTCATCTCTTGAGGGTGGATCCTAGTTGTGGATTTAAAAAAAAAAACAAAAAACTTCCCAGATGGATAGGATTTAGACCCATTGTCTTAGAACCTAATAAAGGATGGGGATTCAGGAACTTGGGGGACCACCAAGAAGGAGAGTTCACCCCACTGTGAGGATATGACATAGTTTGAGAGGGGTCACCCCCTGTGCGGAATTAGAAGTATCTCGGGTTTGCTTGGGGGAGCCAGAGATAATTCATCATAGCCGGTGGCGCTGGCCCCTCTGGGGGAAGAGGTTCACTGTGTGGGATCAGGGTGCTCTCATCGAGGTCCACATCAAGGACTTCTGTGGTCAACAAGTATCTTAGTGGTGGGACATTAAGTCACAAAACTCCCCTCACCCTCCGTCTTCCTAGTTACCCTGGTTGTCTTTCAGAAGTGACCTCAAGGAATTTTTTTTTTTTGACTTTTACCCACTTTTACCATCAAAATGGCCCAGTCAGGTCTGGGTCAAATCTGCCTTTTTACCTGGTTAAGAGGAAACCATATCCAGAACTGTCAACCTAGAGCTCAGACTCAAACAAAGAAAATTAAAACATTTTGGGAGAGGAAAGAAGTAAAGACAGTATAAAAATTAAACTGTCGTGGCTGTCGGGGTCAGTCTGTAGCCTATCAGATGTCCACCTAACTTATATGGTACATCATCCATTTCTGGGTTGTGTTTGCCTTATAAACCCATTGTATTATTCTTTGAGCAATTTAAACAACTAGCTTGGATAGTATTCATTTGATTTGCTGCATGAGCATAACGCTGCTCCTCCAGAAGCCACAATTTTCCCAACCTTCAGCTCTGTCCTCGGGCCCTATCATTCATTCTGATTTTGATTGCCCTGTCATTCTGTGACTTCGGATAATAAGCCATTATTCTAGGAATTACCATTATATTTTATTAATGAGAGTCAGGAGAATTTATAGCAGTGAAATGCTGAAAGATTTGCAAGTGGAGCCCTCATATCTCTTGTTAAATGTGACTCATTGGCTAGCCCATGTGATGGATGAGGATAGCACGTGCTCCCTCAGCATCCAGGTGAGGACTTGCCAGACCCTGGATCCAGGGACTGTTGGCTGAGCCTGGCTCAGGGCTTCCTTGAAGGGACAGGAAGTTGAAGACTTATTTTGAGTGGGGTGGCCAATCACACCCGCAGATGGGGTCATGGTCAAAACTCTAAGCATGGGCTGATGAAAGAGAAAGCTAAGCATATCTCATGCGCAATATTTGTCACGTTTTCCCTGATGATCAAAGAAATACCTGCTTATCATAATAGACACATTTGGGAAATACTGAAAAGTGAAGAGTTAAAGAGATGTACCATTTAGGGGTAACCACAAAGCTCACACGTTGGCATATTTCCCTCTCATTTTATATTCTTCTGCTGGTTTTCTCTTTATATGGTTAAGCTCATTTTATCCACATAATTCTGTATGCTCCTTTGCTTCAAGTGGCATTGCACTTAACTAAATTGTTAAAGAAAACTCTTTTTTTTTTGTCTTTTTGGGGCTGCACCTGTGGCGTATAGAGGTTCCCAGGCTAGGGGTCGAATCAGAGCTGTAGCCGCTGGCTTATACCACAGCCACAGCAATGCCAGATCTGAGCTGCATCTGCGACCTACACCACAGCTCATGGCAATCCCAGATCCTTAACCCACTGAGCGAGGCCAGGGATCGAACCTGCATCCTCATGGATACTAGTCAAATTTGTTTCCACTGAGCCATGTCCTGAACTCTCAAGAAAACTCTTCTTATATTGTAATATATATAATTGTATAATATATACATTACATTTTATATATTATACACATATATGTATATAGATGTATATATATTACCTCTTTATCCATTCATCTGTTGATGGATATGTAGGCTATGTCCATATCTTGTAAATAGTGCTGATATGAACACTGGTGTGTATGTATCTTTTGGAATTAATATTTCTGTTTTCTTTGAATATATATTCCAGAAATGGAGTTAGATTATATGGTAGTTCCCTTGCTAGTTTTTTGAGGAGTCTCCATACTGTTTTCCGTAGTGACTATACCAATTTACATTCCCACCATCAGTGTACTAGAATTCCTTTTCTCCACATCTTTACCAACATTTGTTTTTGTGTTCTTTCCTTTTTTTTTTTTTTTGCTTTTTTAGCGCTGCACCCGTGGCATTGTTTTTGTGTTCTTTTTGATAATAGCCATTCTGGCAGGTGTGAGGTGACAGCTCATTGTGATTTTGATTTGCTTTTCTCTGATGATTGGCAATCTTGAGCATCTTTTTATGTCCCTGTTGGCCCTCTTTATGTCTTCTTGGGAAAAAATGACCATTCAGATTTTCTGTCCACTTTTAAATCAGGTTGGCTTTTTTTTTGTTATTGAGTTATGTGAGCTGTTTAAATATCTTGTACATTAACCCCTTATTGATTATATCATTTGCAGATATTTTCTCCCATTTGGTAGGTTGTCTTTTTTTTTTTTTTTCTGTCAATGTTTTGGTGTGCAAGAGCTTTTAAGTTTAATTAGGTTCCGGCTGTTTATTTCTGCTTTTGTTTCCTTTGCCTTAGGAGACAGATCCAAAAAAATATTGCTACGGTTTATGTCAGGGAGTGTTCTGCTTATGTTTTCATCTAAGAGTGTCATGGTTTCCAGTCTTACATTTAGGTCTTTAATCCATTTTGAGCTTAATTTGTAGATGGTGTGAGAAAAAGTTCTAGTTCACAAAACGAGGCCATCTTTGCATGGTTCAAGCGAAGCCCTTGTCTTTCCCCTCCTTGGCTCTTGGTCCCTGACCACCCTCCCACCTTCTTCTAACACTTGGTAACTGGGCTATTTCCAGTATCTTTTACTTTCTTTAATAGTCGGGACTGATAAAGACTCTGGTCCCAGGGTGTGTGGACTCAGTCTTAGTTGCTTGGGCAGGATTCACGTGGGAGGCATGGAGCCCAGCAGTTGAGGCGACTGGAGGGGAGCCCACCAGACCTGGGCTTTCTTTTCCCTCCCATACGCACAGTCCTGCATTTGTCAAATTGGGAACACCGAGGAAATCTTTCTCATACGTTGTCCTAAGGCTTGAATAAGATAAAGTCATTAAAAATCTTAACTCAATGCTCATCAGAAATATGCTGTGAAAGACAGTGAGTCCAGTTTTCCAATGGTGACATGAATTACTCTCCTTTTATTTTCTGGAACAATCCATCGTGGAGGTCGGGTTTGTTTCTGTGGCTCTTTTGTTTGTTAAGCAAACATGTACTGAGACCTTCTTTGGGATAAGCATTGTGCTGGGTGTTGAGGGACAAAAATGATACCTCAGACCTTGCCACGGGACATCTTAGAAATTTTAAAGCAATGCAAATGAAATTATGTTTCTGTGGTTATAGGTTTATGATGCAGAGTTAAACTTTACCTTTCTTGTCTAACTGAAGAAGGCCCTGAATGATGGCATATTTCAAAATAATCAGCTCATTCTTTTAGAAAACTTGATAAGTACAGATCTGAATTAAATTGAACTTAATCTTCCTTAAATACATATTGTATCTGAAACTAGGTTAACAAGTGTTATCTAATAAAGAGGTCCTTGGTGAGAACCAGTTAAGAATGACTATAATTAGTGATTGTTTATCATTGTCAATGTAAATCCTTGAGTCTGCCTAAAGTACTTAGAGGTGCTTAAAAAGTGTTTGCCCTCTTAAGAGGCTTTAAAAACATTTTCCCTACAATTCTGTTGACACAGTTAATTAACAGTTAGAACAATAGACGCAAATGCTTTCTTCTCAGGTTGTGCTGGGCTAAACCTCAGTCAGAGCACAATAATTTCCAAAATGCTGGTGTGTTAAATGCAGAGGAATGAGTGTTGGATGGGGTCTCAACTCTGGTTCACAATGAGCTGAAAACACATTAACTCCAGGCATCCCCCACCCTTCCACCCAGCTCTACCTAATGGGCTTTATTCAAAATGTTTCAGATTTCTCAAAAAAATTTTTTTTGTTGTCTTTTTAGGGGCCCACCTGCGGCATATGGAGGTTCCCAGGCTAGGGGTTGAATCAGAGCTGTAGCCGCCGGCCTACACCACAGCCACAGCAATGCCAGATCTGAGCCACGTCTGTGACCTACATCACAGCTCATGGCAACGCCAGATCCTTAACCCACTGAGCGAGGGCGGGGATTGAACCTGCAACCTCATGGTTCCTAGTTGGATTCATTTCTACTGTGCCACGACAGGAACTCCAGATTTCTCTATTTTTTTCTATGGAGCTACTTTTACTTGTAATATCTCTGACACGGCAGTCTCAATCCTGAAGTGAGCCATTAACTAGGGAGCTGTTTTTTTTTTTTTTTTATTTTGTTTTGTTTTGTTTTTGTTTTTTTGCCACCGTTCCTGACAAGAAGGTCAGCATGTGGGTCAGATCTGTGCTATGGGACTTCAAAATATAAACAAAACTTACAGGATGAAAGTATTAATTTTCCAGGTGGAACCAGCAGTAAATGATGCAAAAATCTGTACCTTTTGTTTTCACACGCCCAAAGGTACATCAAAGATGGGGTAGGCTTGTTCAGGACAGTTTGTTGGAATACAGGGAAGGGAAGAAAAAAGTGGAGAAAAGGGGATTTGAAATGGGGCTGGGACGAAGGGTGTCTGAAAGTGTGACTCTGGGAGCCTTCTGGAAATCTCCAGGGCTCTGGGGAGGATCAGCCCAGCCCATTTCTCACTGGGCAGGATTTCACGCTTGTTTCTCTTCTGGACACGAGTCAGGTGTGCTGGGATTGGAGTGGGCCTGCCAGGCCCCTTTGCCACTTGGTTGGCAATATATCTGAAGCCTTTGCCGCCCCCCTGGGGAGACTCAGAGCTTGGCCACAGCTGGGATCTCTCTGTCAGCAGGGCCGTGGGGAGGACAGAGGCCTTTCTTAAGGCTGGGACGAATACCAGATTCTAACAATATGAACATAACCCTTGTATGAAAACCTAAAAAAAAAAAAAAAAAAAAAGGAATGGAAAGAAAAACGATTCTTTAGGTAGATTTGAATTCATTCTGGCTTTTCCCTGTCACTGAATGCAACCAGTGGCTGGGAGGTAATAGAAGAAGAGCCTGGGTCCCGGGTCCTCAAGTGCAGTCCCTGGACCTGCAGCAGCCACATCCATGAACTTGACACAAACGCAAATCCTTGGGCCCTTCCCCAGATCTGCTGCATCAGACACTCTGGGGCTGAGGCCCAGTGATTTGTGTTTTCCAAGCCCTCCGCGTGAGCCTGATGCTGTGGAAATCTGCAAATCCCTGGCTTAGAACAGTACTAAGATTGGGGTTTGAGTATTTATTTGTTATACTCGAACCGAGGGATCTTACAGATTTAGCATCTCTGAGCCCTCATCTCCAAGATCGAGGTGATACTGATTATCCCTTCATTCAACGAATATGCATTGCACACCTACTGAGCCAGGACAGGGTGCTCGGCCTGGGGACACAACACAATTAAAACCAGAAGGACTTGAGATCAGAGAGAAATAGACACTGAACGAATCATCCCCAAATGAAAGCATCATGATCAACCGCAGTGAGCCTTCTGGAGGAAAGAGTCACAGGTTCGGAGGATGTGGAACAGGGACAATGAGCCTGGAAAAACTTCTTGGAGACAGTGACCTTTGAACGGTCAGCCTAAGGATGAGAAGGGTGAGAAGGTGCGGGAGCGAGGGAGCATGGGGGTCCAGGCAGGATGATATGTGTGAAGCCAGGAGTGGGTGGAGAGTGCACCTCCTGGCTGAGGAAACAGTGGCTCCTAAGTCTGTCTGCTCCCTGGAATAATCACCCGGGGAGGCTCAAAAAATACCAAGGCCTGGGCTGCACTCCCAGAGGTTGGTGACTTTGTTCGATTTGAAAAGATCCTGGGTGATTCCAACATGGGATGCGTTTAGGAACCACTGAACTGAAAGCTGAGCGTGTACAGAGCCCAGAGGGGAGGAGCGTGCAGAGGAGGTGAGGAGCTGCCAGGCTGCAGGGTCAGGTGAAGGATGTAGGTCTTTCTTGTAAGTGCAGGAAGTGTCTGAGCAGGGCTGTAAGCAGGGGGGTTTGACCTGAGAAGATCTATACTTGGAAACGATGACTCTGGTGGCTGGGGAGGAAAGGAATTGGGTGGAGGGTCAGCGAAGGGAAGCCTAGGAGGAAAAGGAGGACTGGTGGTGATGGGGGGAGATAAAGACAGAGGTGAGATAATTGACCCATCTCAGCACAGAGGATGAGGAGGTGGGGAATTCATTATATTGATTTCATTATAAAACTTCTGTGTGTTGAGGCTTGCCTTCCTTTTGGAGAATCCTGGATTCCGGCCACAAGCTAGCCTGCTAGGTGTTGAGTTTGCTCCCATCACCCCCGCTGATATTGTACCAGCATTAGAATCAGAAGTCCAGGCCATCCTAGACCACCCTAGCCAGCCCTGTCCAGAAAAACCACACAGTTTACACAAGAATCATGAGAAACAATGAATACTGTTTTAGTTACCAAGCTTGATTTCTGGGGTAGCTTGTTACACAGCAAAAGCTGAGTGATAAGTGCATATCTCATTGTTTTTTTCTTGCTTTGTATATTATTTCTGGGAGGCAGTATTGAGTAGTAGAAGCTATATATATGCATCCTGGGTTTCAAATTTGGCTTATGCACTTCCTAGCTGTGAGATTTAGCTCTGTGCCCCATTTTCTTCATGTGTTAGATGAGAAAATAAGAGTCCTGACTTCACAGGGTTGCTTCGAGGATTAAGGGCTGCCATTTCTCCATTGTGTGTCTGGCTTGTGGTTGACACAAAATGATGTTCTTTATCATCGGGACTTTAGTAGGTGTTAGTGTTGGCATTAGTTTTTACTTCTCAGTGGACACATGATTGCAGGAACTTTTTTTTTTTTTTAATGGCTGCGCTTAAGGCATATGGAGGTTCCTGGGGGCAGAGATTGAATCTGAGCAGCAGCTGTGACCTATACTGCACCTGTGGCCACACTGGATCCTTTAACCCACTGTGCAGGGCCAGAGATCAAATCTGCACCTCTGCAGTGACTCAAGCTGCTGCATATGGATTCCTAACCCATTGCACCACAGTGCTAATTCCTGTGGGATTTTTTTGAGAGTCAGGGTTGTGTCTAAGTCAGACTCTGCTGTGCTCCTTTCACATGTTTGTTCACACTTTATTTGGGGGAAACAGGGCTTAATCAGGGAAATGAACATTGGAGGCAGCTTTCGAGGGGTAAAAAGTCATAAAGAGGAGCATTCTGTCCTCCAGCTATCCAGGAGCTAACAGAAGACAGGATAATCTCAGTCAAACCTCTGCTCTGCGTAAGGAGGGGACAAGGCCCAGCAGGTTAAACATCTCCCGGAGGCCGGCTCCTAGCATTCCCCTCCCCCAGCCTGACACACGCTGTCACCTTCCTGCTGGGCCAGCAGCCGCACAGCAGTACTCAGGGAGAGTGAATTGCAGCTTGTTCCTTTTTAAACCGATAAAATTCATAAACCTCATTAGACCATGAGGAATTATGCCAGAACCTGCAGGCAAGGCTCTGCCTTGGGGTGGGACCTGTCAATCAAATACTTCCATTCCCCAGAGCTGCCTTTCAAGATGACTCTTGGAGGTAGCTTCGGATGGACCGAGGCCATTTTCATCCATTCATTCTGCCCCATCTGGCCAGGTATGTGGCTTGCTCTGGGCTCCCGACCTTGGTACCCCTCCTCCATATTTTTTTTTTGTCTTCTTAGGGCCGCACCTGCGGCATATGAAAGATCCCAGGCTAGGGTTCAAATCAGAGCTGCAGCTGCTGGCCTACACCACAGCCACAGCAATGTGGAATCTGGGCTGCGTGTGTGAACTACACCACAGCTCACCACAACGTCAGATCCTTTAACCCACTGAGCGAGACCAGGGTTTGAACCCAAGTCCTCGTGGATACTAGTTGGGTTTCTTACTGCTGAGCCACGGTGGGAATCCCCCCTCCTCCACTTGGAACACTGCCTTTATCTCTGTGTGGATGTGGAGTTCTTCTCCCTGGCCTGCCTCCCCTCTACCTGCAATCTGTCTGTCTGCTGCAGTCGTTCCTAGCAACACCTCTTTGCTGGGTCCCTCTGTCCCCCGATTTCTTCACTTGAGCTCTGGCTCTTTCCTACTGCCCATCCTCTCTAGGGCTCAGCTCAGTTTTACTGCAAATCCTCCCCAGGCCCGCACTCAAGTGTCCAGTGGCTGATGCCTGCTGTGGGTAAGGGGAATTCAGTCTTAGAGCAAACCTGACCCCGCTGAAGTGGGCCAGCTGGGGTGCCAGCGACTGGTACCCCCTTTTGTGCTGCTACTGGAGTTCCCTTGGGTTGGCCAGGCCTCCTGACAGGGTCTTGTCTGCAGGTTTTTAATCATCAGCCCTTTCCCATCATTAAGAAGGACATTAAATCAGGCTGGCCGATTGCCAAAGAGATGTTGGCCCTTCCAGATGGGAGGGGAGAGGGCCATTCTCTTTTCAAGTTGTCAGTCTTGTCTTTTTCTTGGGGCACAGGCCCAACTCTGAAAATGAGGACAAAACACAAACAGACAAAAACAACCAACACGTTGAGCTGACCAACGAAGCCCGGAAGACTGAAAGGAGAGGGGGCCAGGCTCATCAACAGCTCTTTTGTCTGCTGGGGGGCTTTTAACACTCTAGCTTGGGAACAAATAAAGAGTTTGCTTTCTAAGCATCAAACTACAAATGGGCTCACAAATTATAGAGGAATTTCTCTGGCCATAATTAAGCTGTCCCCAGATTCAACAGGCTTTAAGTCCTGAAGAATTTCAAGCTGATGTGTCAGACAAATCCTGGGCTTGAGCCAAAGCAGAGGGCGCTGGCAGTTCAGCAGGACCTGGTTCTTGAGAGCAGGTGGGCGCTGCACTTGGTCTGGCCGCCTGGGGCCGGTTTGGCTGAGCCTGAGTTCAGGACACGTGCGCATGCGCTGTGGTCTCCCCCGTTGGCTGGCCTCCCATCCCCCCTTGTGCTGGTCAGCCAGTTTGCAAGTCTAGGCCTTTGCCCTGGTTTCTACTTTTTCTTTGGTTTGGTAAGAGTGCTGACAAGTGTCTGGATCTTATCTGTGCCTTATCTGAGGGCTGGAACCTCTTCTTTGATCCCAGATATCTGATGGCTGAGCTTCAAGTTAGGTGGGCTTTCCAGACTGCACCCCATTTCCACTCTCTGGTCCAGTTCCAAATCTTGAGTCTATTTGAACCCCACAGGCCAGTGTTTTTGGTCCTGGCTGCATAGGAGAGTCAATGGGGGAATTTTTCAAAAATACAGGCACCTGGAGTTCCCTTATGGCTCAGTGTGCTAAGGACCTGGCATTGTCACTGCTGCATCTCTGGTTATAGCTGTGGCATAGGCTGGATCACTGGCTTGGGAACTTGGCAAGTGAACAAACAATAACAAGAACAAAAACCAAAAATTCTCTGGGGATGGGTGCTAGGCTTCTGTCTATTTTGAAAGCTATGCTGCCATGTTTGAGATTCACCGCCTTAGATTCATATTAAACAGTGTATCTCTTCGAAGACCATTCAGGTAAACTTTTTAAAATTAGAGGAAGGCTTTGAAAAATGTTAAAATGAAAATAGAGATGGCTTTTGATTCCTGTGCGATCATTTATTCAGCAATTGTTGTCATGTGCCCAACCGAGCTCTAAAGATAACAGAAGTGAACAGAATAGATGCTATTACAGCTCTGGTGGTTTTCCATCTGGTGGTGGAGACCTAGGTAAGAAAAATTACCCAAATATATAATTAAAGGCTGCGATAAGTGGCAGAGGTGAATGATATAAGGTGCTAAGGGAGCTGTCCCCTTCTGGGGGTTGGGCCATGCTGGAACGGGGTCAGGGGTCATGGTCAAGTAAAGATTCCCCAATGGGAAAGCATGTGTATGAGAATCAGAGAGAAGAATGGGAGTTCCGAGGAGGGGAAGGGAGACAATGAGAATTCAATCTACAAACACCTGAGGGAGAGGGAGCCCTTCTTTGAAGGTCTGATGGGAGGCCCATGGAGCAGGAGTCAGCAGAGGCCTGAGAGGAAGCTGGGGCAAGGCTTCCCCGGACCCCGTCTTGAGCTACTGAAAGTTTTGAAGGAGTGATGCGATCAGAGGTGCTGTCCTTTAGGCTGACTCTGGCTGGGGTAGGGGAAGTGGGTGGGCAGGGCGGGAGGAGATGTCGAGGGTCCTGCTCGAGGCAAATGAAACCTTCCAGGCCAGGAGGTGGTGTTCTAGCTCAGGGAAAGAGGAGGAACTTGAAAGCTCCCCGGGGGCTCTGAAAGACTCACGACGCGGAACTGGACCAGGGAGTGGAAGCGGTGTCAGTGAGGCCTCCCTGGGTGCTCAGTCCTGGAGGTGCCGGTGTCCCTCGCGGAGAGAGGGGACTGGGGGCTGGGTGCACGGCTGAGGTGGCAAAGTGTGTGCGAGTGTGGGTGTCTGTGTCTGAGGGGTGTGCATGTTAATTATGAGCCTCTATAATGAAAGCGAGAAAAATAGAATTAGGTCTGTGATTAGTCTATTAAATATTAACAACTGAGTATATTAGAGCGGAATGAGAAGGAGACATTTTTCTAGTCTCCTATTTCTTGTAGCTTTTAGAGTTGACCAGTCTTTTCCATGCATTGTACCATTCTGTCTCTTATACACCCTGGAAGCAAGTATGGATGTCACAGTTTTCAGAGGGAAAAAGACTCAGAGTGGTGAAGGGGCTTGTCCAAGATGGCAGACAGAACCAGGATCTGGGTGCACCTCGGAGCCCTCCTTCGCCAGCATCTGCTGAGGGCTAAGCATGTGCAGGGCACATTTCCACCTACCAGAGGATCCGCTGAGCTGACCCTGGGGTGAGGGTAGGATGAATGCCCTCCCCTCCCCTCCCCACACCTGCAGGCTCTCGTCTTACTATGGTGGGACAGAGCCAATAGAGTTGAGTCAAAACAGGCAGAGCGGTCCCATGGCTGCCACCAGGTGTGTGTGTGTGTGTTGTGTGTGTGTGTGTCTGTGTGTGTGTGTTCTGGTGGCTGTCAACCTGCTGTGCAGGTCTGATGGCTCCTATTACCTCCATGAGGCTCCAGCTCTGGCCAGAGGGGTCTCGGCTACCCATTCCCATGCCAAAGGGACTTGCCTCCTCTCCTCTCTGGAGGGCACTGCTTGGAGGCATTTGTCTCTACTTTACTGCACATGAACTGAAAGGAGGGTACAGGTGCATCTGAATGCCTGGGGCATCTGCCTTTGTGCTCAAGGGCCCCCACTTTCCTTAGCTGACTTGGGCATCTGGCTCTGGGTTAATGTCCTTGGCCTTGACCCTGTCCTTCTCTAGTCTAACTCATTCCTTGCTGTCAGACCACAACCCCCTAACCAGGAAGGCTGGGTGGAGTCCAGTAGTGAGTAGATTTCACTGATGCTTTGGTTGATTGTCTAAATTCACTGCCATGAAGGGTCCAGAAGAGACACCACCATGAGTCTTCCAGTGCTGAGAACAAGTAAATCAGAAACATGCTGCCAACTGGCCCCTCAGCCACTTCTCTCCAAAGGACCCAAGATCTTGACAATATGGGGCTGGCTTTGGTCCATGGCAGTGATGGTGTCAGGTTCTCTAGTACCTTAAATGTCCCCTTCCGTTCCTGATTTCTGAAATACCTCCAGCAAGGGCCTTCTCTCTTGTCTTTTGTCCCATGGCCTGAGGACTTCACTCTCTGCCCGTCCCTTAGTCCCCAGTCCCAGAAATGCTCTTGGAGATTGTAGAAGTTGTCTCTTGGTGCCTCTTTTCTAGGTTTCTGGAGGGCTGCACCCCACAGGCCTACAAGGTCTGTACTTGCCCAGCCTCAAGACCAAAGAAGGAGCCTGGACCAGCAAGAGACATCAATGGTTTAAATAGATAGGGGAGTTTTACGCATCTGAAGCAGTGTCCCCACTGTGTGTGAAGGAGGGCAAAGGTGGGTAGGACATGGTGGCAGTCTTAGCTCGGGGTAGGGGGAGGTTACCACTTAAAGGGGGAAGTGACGTCAGATAGGCTCATTGGTTGTTAGGGAAACTAGCAGAGGGCCCCGCCCCTTTGATGAGCCATCACAGTGGAGAGTTCCCATAAGTTAGAAAAATCACTAGCTGGGGCCTGGGGCAATTATGTAGAGAGGTCAGTCCTGTGCGTGGCGTGTAGGTGAAGCAGGCGCTGTACAGAGGGCACGAGAACAGCCATCTTGAGTGGCCCGACCATACAGCTTCACATTTCAGTCTTTGTCTTTTAATTAATTTTTATTATTCACTTTTAATTCTTTAAAAAAGTAACTGAAGTATAGTCAACATACCACATTTTAGTTTTTATTCTAGGCAGTTTGTTCACTCAATAGTTAGAAACGTCAGAAGCTGGGATGGTTATAAAATCTGACCTTGCAAGAATGCCTTCACCAGGCCGGGCAGTGGTTAGAAGTCTTTGAATGCAAGTGTGGGAAGGATGAAATGCCGTCTTCATCCAGTGACATCTTTTAGAGTGGGAAATAGAGGCACAGAAAGGGGAAGCAGGTGACCCAAGTCCCCACAGCCAGTATGTGATGGAGCCCTCTCTCCCCCCTCCCCCGCCTGCATGCTGGGGACCTATTTGTCACCTTGTCATAGCAGCTCATTCCTTCTTGGTGAGCTATGCATATGCTCTAACCACTGTCACCATTGGTGATGACCATGCGATGTTGGCCACAGCCCAGCTCAGAGAGGCTGGCAGCCAGATCCCAGATGCATGGGTAAGAGCCAGTGTTGTGAACCTGTCCCGGGCAGGCTACCTTCATTGTGCGGTAAATTTACCCCCTCCTTATGACGGCCCCCGTGGGGGGCTTTACAGACCAGGAGGCTCAGGCACAGGACCCAGGATGTGGACCTCACCGTCTGGCTCTGACAAGATATTCTTGTATTTGGAGCTGTCTCAGAGTCAGGACGGCTGGTATTTCAGAACCCAGAGAACCTGGGGGTCCCAGGGCACTGCAGGAGGTCTGGTCTCATTGGGAAGGGCTGATGGACAGGAAAAACTGGGTGAGACACTGGCTCATTTTTCTGATGATGTTACAGCAAATGTAGGTGCATTGTGCTCTGAGCAAAATAATCCTTTCCATCAGACAGGGGCTCCTCAGTTGATGGAGGAAAGCACCTTCCCTTCTGGGTTTTCCCTGTTGTGGGCTTGGCCTTGTAACCCCGCTCTGCCCAGCAATTTGGAAGAACGGCAGCAATGATGACAACAAAAGCCAGGGAGAGTCCTAGGAAGCAAACTATAATTATCTAAATTAGACTCCGAGAGGGACTAGGGTTTTACAACCTGATGTTCTGTGCCACAGAAAGTAGTGTGGCTCATGTCCTTTTGCTGAGGGTTGGGCTTGCAGCAGCTGCCTCATGGCCGATTTCTGGTAATTCCTAAAACTGTACTCTTTGGCAAAACCTCCTCAGGGAGTTCATTGTAGCTCAGGATAGTGACATTTGGAGGGCTTCTTCTAGAAACTTCTGAGAGTTCCCATGATTGTAAAGGAAACGTTCAAGCTTTCTCCTAAATCACTTTCCTGTCAGGAAGCAAATAGTTCTTATACGTTCTTACACCTTAATCATTCCAACTTTCTTATGAGGTGCGAGTGGGTTTTCCAGTTAGTAGTACATTTCTATAAAGCGATTTTTTTTAAAAACGGGCTTTTGTGTTCCTTCACAAGAGTTCCTGTTGCCTTAGGACCAGAGGAGATTCATGATGCTGAGGGCAGCTGGGCAGCGTCCCCAGCTAAGTGCCTACCTCCTGCTCCCTAGCCTCCCATAGGGCTCATTCCAAATCAGCACCTCAGCAAAATTGCAAATACCAGTCGGACACAAGGGCTGAATTTGGGCTTTGTGGTCAGGCAGGCTTGTGTTTTAATCTAGGCTTTGCCTTGTTGCTTGCATAGCCATATGTGAGTGACCTAACCACTGGGAGGCCCGGATGGTGAACTCCCTACGGTACAAAAGACTTGCCTGAACACAGTGCTAAGAAACTTCAGCCCTGCTTCCACCTGCATTAGGTCACTTCAGGGTGATCCCAGCTCCGGTACTGAGTTCTTGCTCAAGAAATCACAATGTTGTCAAATTGCAGAATGTACATTGTCCCAAACCATTTCCTGTAAATCTTCATTCACGCCCTTCTGTAACTTCCATTTACCCATCGCCCACCTAATCCTTCTTTTCTTGCTTCTTTTCTCTTCCCCAACCCTTTTTTGGGTTCCCTTTCTGATTTCCTGTTAAAAACCTCGATTATCTTTGTTTTAGCTGGAGTCTCTCTCCTCTATGATAGCAGTCTGAATAAAATCTGTCTTGCCACCTTTAACACATGTCCAGCACTGTTTTTCTTTGAGAAGACTCAGCTTTCTGGCCCATGAAACAGGTGTGAGAGTTCCTTCTTCCTCTGTCACTACTCTACGATTATGATTAGAATGGTCTCCTAAAGTGGAAACCACACACTTGTTAAATGAGCAAATGTTGTTGTTGTACCAAATAGGAGAAAAAACTGCAGTTACTTGAAAGCAAAGCAACTGTGAAAGCATCTGCACATTTGCCTGCTAAGAAGGGGAATGAGGGACTATTAAAGTGTGAATATTTATGCAAGGCAGACTTGTGGAAGGGGAATGGAGGGGACTGAGATGGAAGTTGGGGCTAATGTAGCAGAAAAGTGGTGGAAATGTTTAGGATTTGATTGGAAAGGGTCCTGTATAACAGAGCAAGCTGCTTGGATCTCTAAGACAGCAGGATAGTTGAAATTAAAAGATGAGTTTGGTTTTGCAAGGAGGGGATACTTGCTGTTGAGTAGGGCCAGCTGAGGTATGCAGACCAAGTATGAGAGCTGATAGGAAGAGTCTCAAGGGAAGTACAAACTAAAAGGCAGAAAAAGAGATGAATCTGATTACATCCAAATGAAGGATCTCAGGTCTAGTCTCCACCTACCACATTAGCAGATGATAGAGTGGGAGAAGATGTACCTGGGCTATGCAAGAGCTCCTCAAAGCCACAGCCAGAAAATATCAACTCCTAATACACTGGGAAGAGGGATATGAACAGGCCAGAAGAAGAATTCCACCCCCCCCCAAGTCATAAATACACACAGAGGTGCTTGAAATCATTAGAAATCAGTTAGATGAAAATTAAACAAGATAGCCCTCTATGTCCATCAGAATCTGTATCTGTTAGAAAGCTGGATAATGCCAAGCATGGTGGTGATGGGAGGTTCAAATGCCTGCAGCACTGCTGTGAGGAAGTTAGGCTGCAGAACAAGCAAAGTGAGCATGCGCATACCCTGGGAGCCAGCTGGTAGCTGGGGGGTCTGGACAAAGATATTCACTGCAATGTTATTTGTAGTGGTAGGAGGTCCATCAGCTAGAAGATCAGGCTGGCAAAGCCGTAAGGATGCAGGAGAAGTTCAATGTCACATGTAGTAGAAACAGATCTGATGTACAACAGCAACATAGCAGACCTTAAGAACGTAGAACTCTAGGAAGCAAAATGAAATCTGATTCTATTTACGGAAATTAAAAATATAAACGTGCAAATATATACAGCTTTTAAGGAATATGTATGCAAAATTATGCTATGTTAAATAGAATAAAATAGTTGTATGGAGGCAGGGAGGAGGTGAGTGCAAATGGGGAAT
This sequence comes from Catagonus wagneri, assembly GCA_004024745.2. Taxonomy (NCBI): domain Eukaryota; kingdom Metazoa; phylum Chordata; class Mammalia; order Artiodactyla; family Tayassuidae; genus Catagonus; species Catagonus wagneri. Next base: position 10,477,415 of record PVHT021183630.1, on the reverse strand, counting down.
GGAGCTGAGAGGGAATACGTAAGTAGTAAGAGAGGAAACAGTCAAGGGTCGAGGTGTTCACACTCCTTGGGCTGAGAAGTGAGAGGATTTCAGCACACCTGAGGTTCAAATAAACATGCCAAGAAGGCCATCATTTGGAGGGAAAGGATTTCTTTTTGTTTTTGTTTGTGCTTGAATGGGTCCTGGCAGGATTCCACGGAGGCTTAAATAATTAGGAATTTTAATAATAATCCCTTATAATGTTTATAGAGTTTGCGGAGATCTTGCCCTTAGGTGGACCCATTTGAGTGTTATGACAACTATATAAATAGAGTTGGACAGGGGAGGTATTTTTAGAGGAGACGGAGCCTGAATGGGTAAAGTGACTTAGAGCCACACAGCTGGAAAGCGGCAACACTGTGAGTCAGACCTGGGACTCCAGATCCCTGTCCTCTGCGCAGGGTGTCAGGTCCCCAGGGAATATCATTGCACCAAATGGGAAATCTTTGCTTCTTTGAGAAAGTAAGAATGGAAAATGTCACTTGGCTGGAAATTTTTTCACACGCACTTTTCTGTTTCCACTGCTTTGCTTTTCATTTAGATTAAAAAAAAAATTTTTTTTTTTTTTTTGTTTTGGTTGTTGTTGAGGCAGAAATTTTTTCTTATTCACTGGATATCCTAAAGCAATGACTGTTAGCTTGCCCACGTGCTGTAGTAGGCTCAACAGAACCACTCATTCAGAAGTATCTTTATTATTTTTTTTTAATTTAAAAAATAATTTATACAGCATTGAAAACCCCCTTTATCCTACCATCCAGAGACTGATTACCACTGTTAGGAGTTTAGCTTCAGCTCTCCTTGATCTTTTTCCTCTGAGAAATCGGAAGTCGAATTTCTTTCTGCAGGGATAAAAAGAAGTAAAATTCCTGGGTGGGGGTCTTGGTGAAGGTAAAATCTGAGGAGTTGGGTGGAGTTTGGGCATGTTGGGGCGTATGGCTCCTGAGGCTGGAGATTCAGAAACTGTTGACTTTTTGCCTTCAGAAAGGAACTTTACATTTTTAGATGCAGCTGGGCTCTGTGGACCGGAAGTTGAATTCCCTGGAGGGGTAGGGCTTGCAATATCTTAGACACATGTGAGGTCAGAACAGTTGGGAGATGGTGAATTTGCCTGGAGAGAATTCCAGTCTTTTGGGCTTGTTACAAATTTAGCTCAGCTTCTAAGAAGTACTCCTGTTTAAAAGAGATTCCTTGTTGTTGTAGAACTGGGTTCTCTGCGGAATTTCCCATGTGCGGCGGTTAACTAGGCACAATTGTCTCTAAGCAGTGGGACAGCAGATTTGCTTAAGATTTCTTCTGTTCAGACAGTTTGATGACTGGTAACTTATGCGGTGTTATGGACAGCTGTTGGTTTTGGATTTTTACCTGCCAAGCATATGCCTCCTATTGGTTCCTGTGCTCCTGGCCTTTTTTTTTCTTCTGGTTTATCACCTGCACTGGGTTAAATAGGCTCCTCCCACTTGGAAACTCAGAATATGACTTTATTTGGAAACAGTGTCTTTGCAGATATAATAGTTAAGATGAGGTCATACTGGATCAGGGTGGGTCCTCGTCCAGTGACTCGTGTCATTATAAGGCCATGTGAAGATACAGAAAAACAAATAGAAGAAAACAGAGGCTGAAAATGGAATGATACAGCAAAAACCAGCTCCTCTGCCAAGTTTATGATTAACCTTTCTAGCCAAAACGTTATTCCCTTTCTTGTCCCGCACCTGCTCCCCTTAAGATTGAGGAAAATCAAAGAGAAGGAGGGATTAAAACTGAGTGGGAGGAGTTCCCATTGTGGCACAGTGGAAACGAATCCCACTAGGAACCATGAGGTTGTGGGTTCAATCCCTGGCCTTGCTCAGTGGATTAAGGATCCAGCGTTGCCATGAGCTCTGGTGTAGGTCACAGACATGGCTCAGATCTGGCATTGCTGTGGCTGTAGCGTAGGCCGGCATCTGTAGCTCCTATTCAACCCCTAGCCTGGGAACCTCCATATGCCACGGGTGTCACCCTAAAAAGCAAAAAAAAAAAAAAAAAAAAAAAAAAAAAAAAAAAAAAAAAAAAAAAAAGAAACAGAAAAAGAAACTGAGCAGGAAACTGCAGAGCCCTCTCGGATACAAAAGCCCCCACTTCTTGTTTGTAGAAAAAGGCTTTAGTTTCCTAGTTCTTTCTTGAGTTCCAAAGAGCAGATGTGGGTAGTTACCCAGTAGGGAAGTGAGGGAATGCGGAGAAAAATGAAAAGTAGTTAAGCATGAAAAGTAATGATGCTAGTTCTGTGCTAAAACAGAGTCCCAGTTTCTTCTCAAGGGATATACATAACGACCTGATTGATAGCTTTGAGTTATTCTTCAGGATCTAAGGCCCACCCCCATCCTCATTGCCCCCACAAGTGGAGGATGGTGACTACTGAGCAGAAGCACGTAGATCCAGACTGGTTTGAATCAGAAGTTGATGACTGAGATTCCCAGACATGACTGTGCACCTCACCACCAACCAATCAGAGGAGAGTCATGCATCCTGCGGCTCTCATCCCCAAATGTTGCCTTTAAAAAATGCTACCCTGAAAACCATCAGGAAGTTTGGGGCTTTTGAGCATGAACTGCCCTTGCTCCTTGTTTGGCACTTGCAATAGATGCTTTATTTTCTTCATCATAACTTGGTGTCAGTAAATTGGCTTTGCCACCTTCAGAGCCTTCAGAAGGAACCAAACCCACTGATACCTTGATTTTGGTCTTCTGGCTCCAGAAGTGTGAGAGTGTAAAGGTCTGTTGTCTAAGCCACCCAGTTTGTGGTACTTTGCTGTGACGGAAATAAGAAACGAGAAGATCACTCTTCCATGCCATCAAAGTGATTGTGTGGCCTGCCTCCAGAGTGACACGTTGCACAGGACTGAGCATGTTACAGCAATTTACTCAGGGATAGGCATATCACTCAATCTGCCAGTAAGAGTTGGCTCTGGGGCTTTCTCTGGATTGTTCAAGAAAGAGGATCTCATTTTCTGCCAGGTTTGTCGACCTGGAGCTGTTGGAGTTAATTTTTGTTGCCACATGCCAAAAAGCAGCCCAAGAATGAAGTCAATGCTGAGGAAAGCAGAACAAAGAGGCAAAGAGAGATGAGTTCTTGACAATATCTCTTGGGTATCTAGATCCAGCTATTCCTGAGCTCCACTGGACTTTTCAGTTAAAAGAGTCATAATACCCTTTTAAGCCAGTTTGAGCTGGAGATAATGTCACTTGTAACCAAAGGATCCTGACTAATAGCAGTGATTTAGAGGGAAAGCATTCATCCTCATGGTCATTGAATGATTTTCCCCAGGGGCCCCTAGCGGACTCTGTTGGCTTATAGCTGCATTTTCTCTGGGAAGATAGGAAAGCGAAAAACTAAGACAAGAAAAAAGGAAACTAACATTCATTGAGTATCTCCTCTATAGCATACTCTGTGCTAACATTTTAAAGATTTTTTTTTTTCCTTAACTTCCTAACCACAAAACCTTCCTAGGTCCTGTTGGCCATAATTTACAGAGGCATTCCTGAAACTCAGAGAGCCATTCAAGCCCACTTGATTCTAAAACTCATGCTGTCCCACGACCTCGTTGGAAGTAATAATGTCACTGGAACTCAAACCCTTCTCAGATACCCTTACCGGGTCTGCCTCTTGCTTTACAGAAGGCACAGCATGGACCCGAGTTCCACTCACTCACTCACTGTGGCCTTGAGTTCCACAGACTCACGCACTCAGGAGTTTAGTGACCTCCTACCCTGTGCAGTAGGTGCTGATTGTGATTCCGTCTTGCAGACAAGGAAACAGAGGCTCCCAGAGTTAAATACCTTTCTCAATGCCATGCAATCAGGAACGGCCTGGGAAGCATTCAAAACCAGTTGTACTGAAATTATGACAACACTGTAAATCAACTCTACTTCAACAAAACTTTAAAAAATGAAGAAAAACCCAAACCGACTCCAAAGCCAAACCAAAAACTAGTTGAGCTGAGTCCTTGCTAATCAAACCGTGGTCCAAGGACCGGCAGCTGAAGAATCACCTGGGAGCTCGTTAGAAATGCAGAAGCTCAGCATTGCCCAGAAATGCAGAACCAGACTCTGCATTAGAAATGAGACCCTCTCCCACTTGTGCCCCCCTCCTCATACAAACCATTACAGTTCAGAGTACAGAACTCTCCCGGGTAGCCCTGCAGGTGGGGACACACACAGGCCAGCTGGGCCAGGCTCCCTACACCAGCTGGCCTTAGCATTGTGGATGGAAAAGGAAAGAACAGCCCTCCTCCTTGGGTCTGAGGTTTGCACAGCCCCGGCAGAGGAGTGGATAGTCCTTGGCCCGTCTCATTGGGGCTTCGGCTGCTGAGCAGGCCGCACTGAAGGCCCACGGATCACCCCTTAACCTGCTGCCGTAGGGGTCATCCCACCGCTGTGTCCTCGCCACCTGGGCCCAGCTGGCGGGCCAGCTGCTTTCTCCAGCAGGGATTATGCCCGGATATTCTCACAGTGCCTCCACGGATTCTTTGCTAAGCTGCCCTGGGAACAAAGGACTTGCAGAAGGTCCACGGTCCTTTTTGGAAGGAGGGATAAAAGTGAGCAGCACATCTGTCCCAAGAAACATGGGAACGACTCTTTTGCCAGGGGAGCTGGAGGAGATAGGCTGTTATGGGCTGCCTTGCCTACGCCACAGCTGATGTGCTCTCCGTGACCGTGAGGTCAGTAGCTGCCGATGTTCCCTGAGGTCCGCTCTGCCTGGGGCTCTGTCCTTCGCATCCTCACCTGGGCTCCCCGGCCACCTGAAGAGGCATAGGTGCTAGTATTGTCAACACCTGGACGGTTTGGGGAACCTAGGTTAGAGCACCAAAATGACTGTCATGGGGCCCAAGATTCACACCCCAGACCTCAGGCCCCAGGCTCCTGCTTCTACTCACTCTATGACGTTCTAGAGCAGTCTGAGCAGAACGGGGTAGCTCTCTGGATACTGATGTTTTGATAGATGATGGGAAGGATCAAATCTTTTTTTTTTTATTGTTGCCCATTAAAAAAAATTATTATAGTTGATTTACAATGCTCTGTCAATTTCTGTATAGCAAAGTAACCCAGTTACATATATATATATAAAATATATATACATATACATACATATAAAATACATATACATATACACATATATACACATATACACATATATATTCTTTTCTTCACATTATCTTCCATCAGGTTCCAAAACAAGAGATCAGATGCAGTTCTTGGGCTCTGCAGCAGGATCTCATTGGTTATCCACTTCGAATGGAATAGTTTGCATCTACTAACCCCAAACTCCCAGTCCATCCCACTCCTTCCGCCTCCCCCCGACAACCACAAGTCTGTTCTCCATGTCCATGAGTCTGTTTCTTTTCTGTAGCTAGGTTCATTTGTGCCACATAGTAGACAAATCATTTTTTAATGATTTCTGTGATTCATTGCTAAGTTTCCAGGGAGAGCTGCTGCTGGTCCAGGGAACTGCAGGTCAGGGCAGAGCTATGAAAAGTCACTGACCTCTTTGGGCTTTTGTTTCCTTGCCTATTAAATGGCGCTGATAGTAGCATCTGCAGGAAGCATCATGTCACAGACCTCATAAATTAGCAGTGATGCTTTCTTGTCCTAAAGCGAGAGTTCTCAGCCCTGGCTTCACATTGGGGCAATCTTATCTGGGGAATTCCCCCCTCCTGAGACATTCTGATATAACCGTTCAAGGTATGTTCTGGGCGTAGGGATGGTTGAGGTTCCACGGGAATTTCTATGTGTGAATGAGAGCCAGGGTCCTGAAGCAGCTCTGGTGGAAAAAACAGTAAAAATTTTCATCATTTTTGGAGCATCTGAGATACTTTACATTAATTTTCTTCTATGCATGGTCCATAGACCTGTACTGCCTGAGAACTCTTTGTCATTGGTTGGCATGAGAAATACAGATATCAGGAGCGTCCAGGACCTTCTATGGAAGCTCTACCCTGCCAGACTGAAAATTCTGAGGACTTAGACCAGAACTTTTGGAATCAGAATCATTTTAACAAGATTTCCAAGTGACTCCTAAGCATATTCCTGTTTGAAAAGTGCTGTTTTAAGGAATCGTCCTAGAAATTAGTTCAAATACTGAGGTCCATCATACAGAACCGTATTTAAACATTTCTGGGGGGCAAAAGAATTTGTAAGTGTCTTACCTTAGCCTAAGGCTGGCAAACTCCTATTTATCCTTCAAAACCTTGTTCAATATTTCCCTCTTGGTTACACCTTTCCTGAACTTCAGATAAGTACTTTCTCCTCTTTACCACTTTATCAAATGAATTTATCTCATCATCTCACAAACATCTGCTTTTAGATCAGTCTCATCCCTTGGGCTGTGAATTCTCAAGGAATAACTGTCTTGGCCAGGAGCAGGACACCGATGGCAATAGCAAAGATGATGATGATATTGGCTCCCCTTCTGGGGTCTGATAACGGGGCTTGAGGACAGGGTTGCCTTGTGGCCTTTCTGGAACTCCCAGCACCCAGTTCTCCACCCAGTACAATTAGACCCTCAGAAAAATTTGTTAAGCTGAAATGATAGGTAGAAAAAACCACCTCTCCCTCTTCCTTGTTTTCCTCAGAGAAAGAGGAAACCACCTCTCCCTCTTCCTTGTTTTCCATGCAGAGAAGGATAGAGAATGTCTTAATATGCTCTGTTTTTTTTTTTTTTCCCCCAGAAGCTCAGTGTCACTACTATCTGATTATTTGCTCGTTTGCTGAGAGGGACATTCCTTTCCTGCAAGTGTTGGCTTCGTGGTGCCTCTGGGAGGGTAACAATGCCCCTCACCTGTTTTGGCAGTTCAGGGACTTCTCATCACCCAGCTGACCTTGCCATTGCGGAGACTCACTTGGTACCCTGGGCTGCTCACCCCAGCACGAAGGCTGTTTTGGGGGTGAAAGCATTTCTAATGTAGGAAAAAAATTAAAGCTTCAAATTCTCATGGAAAATTTGAGGCAAGTGTACAAAATGGTTGGTGTTTCCTTCAGCTCTCACAAGTATGTTTTTACTTCATTTTTCTCTCTTCCTATGTTTTTGTCCTCAGTGGGAATTCTGTCATACCGCACATCCAGTGTTGACTAGAATCCCTGCCCTATCTGCCCGTTTAGACACCACATCATCCCTTGGGACTTTGGGACCAAAGAAGACCCTCTATGAGTTGAGGCTGAGAAGGAGAAGCACTCTAGAAGAGCTGTCTCCTTGTCTTTTTTTTTTTTTTTTTGCTTTTTAGGGCTGTACCCACAGCATATGGAGGTTCCCAGGCTAGGGGCTGAATCAGGGCTGCAGCTGCCGGCCTACACCACAGCCACAGCAAGATGGGATTCAAGCTGTGTCTGTGACTTACACCGCAGCTCACGGCAACGCCAGATCCTTAACCCACTGAATGAGGCCAGGGATCGAACCTGTGTCCTCATGGATTCTAGTCAGGTCTGGTAACCACTGAGCCACAAAGGGAACTCCGTCCCTGTCATTTTTTTGTACATGATTCATTTTTCATTCATTCTTAGAAGTTTTTCTTCAACAATTATTACATAATTCTTCAAATATTTATGAAACATATATTATGTACCCACCTGAGGGGTCTGTTATAAGGGGTTCCACACAGTGTGGGAAGCTTCAGACACGATTACAAGTTCACCAGGTGGAAGACTGGAAGGAAAAGTTCCTGGCAGAGAGAACAGCTATGCAAAAACTCAGAGGCGTGAAACTGTGTGGTTGTTGTATCAGATTCTGGTGTAGCTGTCAAGAAGAGAAAACCAAAGTGGTTTAAATTAAATGAAGGCTTACATCTCTGTTACGAAGAAGTGTCAAGGCAGGCAACTTGGGACTGGTATGGAGGTGACTTCTCACTTGGCTTGGTCCATCCTTGGCACGCGACGTCCTTCCTCAAGGTCACAAGATGGCTTCGGGAGCTCCAGCCAGGATGCCCATGTTCCAAGCAGAGAGAGGGAAGAGAGGAGAGGGGCAAAAGTTATTCCTTCCGTCTCAGTCAGCCTCCTTGAAAGAGACTTGGTCTCTGCCTGGATTCCAGGGAGGCAGGAAAATGTAGTCTTTCAGCTGAGCGCGTTGCAGCCCTGAATACATCCCACGGTCTGTTATTAAGGAAGAAGGGGAGAATGGGTGCTAGGGAGACTGCCATGGTTTGCTTGGAGGAACATCAAATTCTGGGCTCTTTCTTGGTATTGCCAAAGCCTAAGGTGCCAGAGGGCATGTGGGGGGCGGAACACAGTGCCGACTTGCCAGGCAGCAGCAGTTCAGGACAGGCCCTGAAGTGGGAAGTGAAAGTTCAGGAAAGCAGTGGTACTTGGCCTGAGCTTTACATGTGACCCTGCCTGGTGTCGTCCGTGGCGCTGGGGTCTCCTGGTGGCCTCCCTCCCTCAACCCTTCTCTCTCAGCCCCCTTTTCTCCTCCTTTCCTTCTCCTCATCCCTGCCCCTTTCTCCACTTTGCTTTCTCTTCTTCTCGTCCTGCCCCTCTCCTTGCAGGGTCTGCAGGATTTGAGTCGGTTGGAAGGAGGAACCGTGAAGCCTTTCTGGTGAAAGGTGGGGAGGAGGAGGAGGAGAAGGAGGAGGGAGTTTCTAGGCATGGAGAAATCCCGGTAGTCAGGCCAGATACCCACTCAGAAGTGGTAGGGAAACTGGAGATATCATTGGTTCTGAGCAGCAAAGGAACGTAATTAATGCAGATTTAAGAAAAGTGAGTCCACTGGGGATGGTGCTTTCTCTAAACTGCATTTTAATGATATACCCTTGGCTCAGAGGGAAGAAAGCCATATAAAACCTGCTGCTGCATCTTCAGTGAGTGAGGCTGTGGAGCTCTTCCTCCCCAGTCTCATTGCCCCTGCATGAAATCCCAGAGGAGTCATTTCTTTTTATTTTATTTCTTTTTCTTTTTTTCTAAAGTTTTAGCGAAGTACAGTTGGTTTTAAAATGTTGTGATAGTTTCTGCTGTATGACAAAGTGATTCAGTTATACACATACATATATCCATTCTTTCTCAGATTCATTTCCCATATAAGTTATCACAGAATATTGGGGGTAGCGTTTCCTGTGCTATACATTATGTCCCTGTTGGCCACTGAGAAGTCATTTCTTAATATAAAACTGGGGAAAAACGAATTCCCTGAGCAGTTCCTAATTTTCTTCTTCATTGATGAAATTGACACAACACATCTGACTTCTTTTCTTTCATGGCTTTTAAGAAACCTTGAAGCAAATGGCTGTATTTCTCTTTTCTTTGGTTCTCATTTCCTATTTCTGTTGGTATATTATTGTATTTACTTTTGGCCGCACCCATGGCACCTGAAAGTTCCTGGGCTAGGGATCAAACCTGCGCCACTGTAATGACCCAAGCCACAGCAGTGACGATGCTGGATCCTTAACCTGTTGAGCCATCGGGGAACTCCAACTGGTATTTTAATTGCTTTAGTGGCTATGTCTCTATCTGTGAAACATGGCAGGAAAAGAGTTATGTTCAGTAGGTGAGAGGAGACACACGTGTGGTGTCATTGAGCTGGTGACTGCTAAGGAGTCTTGGCTGGGTGGGGACCCAGCAATCGTCGTGGTTCAGGTGGGAGGCAGCAGGATCGTGGTGGGAGGGAAGTTTGAGTGAATCTAGGAGAAGTTGCCAAGAGTCCGTAGCATGACACCCGACCGTGTCAGTTTCCCAGGAGGATGGAGGCGTGTGGCTGGGCATATCCAGACATGTGTGTCCATCAGCTGGGGAGCGAATTTGCTATATGGGTTTCATTCTGTGTTTATTTCAGTTCTTGGTGTTGAACATCTAGCGCTTTCCTAAAGACGCACCATGTTAGGAACTCAAGTGTCCAGAGGCTGCTCTATCTTTGTGGCAAGAGAAGCTACAACTAAAAAGGCTTTTTTTTTTGTTTTGTTTTGGTCTGCTTTTTAGGGCCACACCTGTGGTATATGGAGGTTCCCAGGCTAGGGGTCTAATTGGAGCTACAGCTGCCAGCCTACACCCCAGCCACAGCAATGCCAGATCTGAGCCGCATCTGTGACCTATACCACAGCTCACGGCAATGCCGGATCCTTAAACCACTGAACGAAACCAGGGATCGAACCCATGTCCTCATGGTTCCTAGTCAGATTCATTTCTGCTGAGCCATGACGGGAACTCATAAGAAGGCTTTTACAAAGCATGTTCTTCAGTGCACTCACCCCACGGATTCTCCTTCCAAAAGGGCTCCCCAGTGAGCCAACTTTGGGGAACGCTGTATAGTGTGTTGCCTTCATGGGTGACCGCAGGTTGAGAGACCCAAGCAGGCTTGCGGTGAGGAAGCCGGTTTATCAGTCCCCTCCCCAAATACATTTGATCAGCGAGCACTTTGTTTCCCGCCTAGTGCCGACCAGCATCCCGGGCAAGACCACTTGGGGCAACCCTGGACGGGCTGATCTCCAAGTCTTCCCGAGTATGCCCAGACCTTGAGAGGCCCCATTTGGGGTCGTGAGTCTGTGGCTTTCCTCACTCTTGACTAAACCTGGGGCCTCTGGGGTTCTCGGCAGTGGGGGGGAGAGTTAGATCCACATGTGTGGAGGCCACATGGAACTAGTGCTGCTCTCAGGGGTGAGTCAGGGGCACCCACATTTGGGACATGACCACCAGACATGAGTCACGGCCATATGGAAACCATATTCACCTCTACCTTCCTTTGGTCCCTAATCCTTTGTAATGCCCTGGTTTCATGATGTAACTCCAGGGGAATTAAGCTTGGACAGTAAAATGAGGTCATTTATGTAACTCGGCTTCAGTTAAAGGCTTCCGCCAGCCTGACATCTGACCATGTCAGTTTCCCAGCGGGATGGCAGCTGGGCGTGTCCAGATATGTGTGTCTGCCAAGTGCAGAGGGAGTTTGCTAGACGGGTTCCATTCTGGGTTTTATTCCGGTCCTTGGTGTTGAACACCCAAGCCTTCCTGAAGACATGCTTTTTCAACATTTCCCGGCTCACCGGTTGACTCAGCACCAGTTGGGAGACTTTAAGACACCCTGAGCAAGCTTCAGGTTTTCTGATGTCTTTGAATCTCACAACTAGTCCTTTCTGCCTACACCTATGCTCTTCAAAAACAAATTTGCTTTTATTGATTCAAATCTAGTAATTAAAAAAAACTGTCTTGATAGGCAGTGCATGGTCCCTGTGTCACCTAGGAGGGGACATATTAACTTGCTAAAAGGGTTTGTGGGGGCAATGCTTCAACTCAAAAGTGATATAAAGAGTAGGGATTTGGTCTGTGTCCTTGGATAATGACCAGAGTAGCCACAGATTTGTAAAAAATGCCCTTCCACTTCTGGGGCCACCCGGTACAAACATTTTCTAGTTCTTCTTCTTCTCAAAGCTACTGTGAAAGAAGCTTCTGGAATAGGTGAGAATACCCTTGACCTGGGACATACCCGAGCCAGCCTTCTCTGCTTTCTCCACCCAGCTTCTTCCCCTTCCTCACCCCCTCGCTCCCTCCTTCCTTCAGCCATCCTGTCTCCTGAACCCATGTCCAGCTGGGGAGCCTGACAGCTCAGGCAGGACAGGGCCAGAGCGACAGGGCTGAGGCCTGAGCTCGGGGAGGGTGCCAGGGGCCCTGCTTGTCCTCTGCTGCTCTGGGGGAGGGGGAGTGGTGAAAGCAGCATCGACTTTTAGCTTCCAGTCAAAGTGCCGGGCCTCTGGGAGCAGCTTTGCTGTCCCTGCTGGCTGGCTGAGAGCCGGGATGCGCCCGGTGTTAGGCCCTGGAGCCCTTTTATTACTTCTTCCATAGCTCAAGTGGTCTGTGTCTGAGCTCCTTAATGAGATGTAGGAACAGCTAATGAGGATTGCTAACCTGTTTGGGACCAGGTTGAGCCAGGCCCCACGGGGTATCTCACTTGCATCGCCTAGTGTTATCCTCACCTGGACCACCTGATCACGAGCCATCATCATCTCCAGATTAAATAAAGACAGTTAATGGAGTTCCCATTGCTGCTCAGCGAGTTAAGGACCCGACAGAGTCTCCGTGAGGATTTGGATCCGATCCCTGGCCTTGCTCCGTGGGTTAAGGATCTGGTCTTGGCGCAGGCTGTGGTGTAGTTCACAGATCAGGCTTGGACCCGGCGTGGCCGCGGCTGTGGCACAGGCTGGCAGCTGCAGCTCTGATTCACCCCTAGTCTGGGAACTTCCATATGCTGTACAGACACACACAAAGAAATAAAATAAAATAAAATAAAATAAAATACAAGATAAAATAAATAAGATAAAATAAAATAAAATAAAGATAGTTGAGACTTCAAGAAGATGGAAAAATACCTTGCCCAAGGTCTCCAGCTAAGAGGACGTGGAACCAGGACTCCTGCAGAGAATCGCATGTGCTCCGGTCCAGCCACAGCACAAGCTTCAGGGTAGAAACCTGAAGAGGACCAGGCACAGGGCTTCAGTGGGAGAAGACAACAAGCGGATCGAGGATGAGGTAAAGCAGGATGAGGCTTTGGTTCAGGGCCAGGGTGGTGGGCGGGGGCGTCTGGCTTAAGGAAGGCTCTTAGAGGAGTGGCACCTGGCCTTCGTCTGGAAGATGAGCAGGAGTGGGGAAGGCAAAGGCGACCAGAGGGAGCCACATATGCAAAGAAGGAAAAAAGGCAGAAAGTGACACAGCACATTCAAGGAAAGCACAGAGCCTGATGTAGAGTAAATGCTGAGTGATCCTTGTGCTCGGAAAGAATGATGTCCAGTCAGGCCTCTTGGCCCATTTCCAGCTCTATGAAGGCGGGATCCTCGAACAGCATAAAGCAGAGAAAGGCATTTGCAGATCTGGGGTTTGGGAAGGTCATCGGGTGGGGATGATGAGGATGGGAGGGGTGGGAGGGGCTGGAATTTTCTTTCTTTTGCTAGAAAAAAAAGACCATTCTGTTCAAGAGTCCTCTTTACTAAAGTTTTACTGGTAAAAGGAATTTGTTCTGAAAAAGCCAGAGAGAAAATTCTAGGACACCAAAAGTAAATTTCCAGTTTGGGAATGAAAATGTCAATAGGCCAAAAATTTAAAAAAAGAAAAAAAAAAGGAAAGAAGAGGAAGAAATACCTCATGCTTTGGGAATTCCCGTTGTGACACAGCAGAAATGAATCCGACTAGTATCCATGAGGATGCGAGTTCCATCCCTGGCCTTGCTCAGTGGATTGGGGATCTGGTTTTGTTGGTATAGGTCTCAGACCCAGCTCTGAGCATGCGTTGCTGTGGCTGTGGTGTAGGCTGGCAGTTACAGCTCCAATACAACCCCTAGCCTGGGAACTTCCATATGCTGCAGGTGCGGCCCTAAAAAGCAAAACGAAACAAAAAGCTCACCCTTTCGTAGAGAAGGGTGATAAGTTTTGGGGTATCCCACTGAGCTCATAAAAAACCCTGAGACAGAGTTCCCATCATGGCGCAGTGGAAATGAATCCGACTAGGAACCATGAGGTTTTGGGTTCGATCCCTGGACTTGCTCAGTGGGTTAAGGATCGGTGTTGCCATGGGCTGTAGTGTAGGTTGCAGATGTGGCTTGGATCCTGCGTTGCTGTGGCTGTGGCATAGGCCGGTGGCTACAGCTCTGATTAGACCCCTAGCCTGGGAACCTCCATATGCCGCGGATGCGGCCATAAAAAGGACAAAAAGACAAAAAAAAAAAAAAAAAAAGAACCCTGAGACAACCTCTTTGTAAATGGAGCTTCCCAAACAGGTAAAAGTTTTATGATACTTCACTTCAAAGGTTTGGAGCCAGGAGTTTCTCAAATTAGAGGAGTTTGCAGATCTTGAACAAAGTGGCAGGGAGGTAGAGAGCCTACAGGCCACCAAAACTCTCCAGGTGGCTGGCCCGACCCTTGCACTGCTGTGTTTTATTAAGGCCCTGCTCCGGCAATGGGGACCTGCACTGGAAGTAAGCATGGGCTTTGGAGTCAGATCAGCTCGAGTCCCTGCACTCCTCTTGCTCATCAGGTAGTGCAGACAAGGCCATCGATTTCTCTGAGTTTGTTTCTCAGTTATAACATGGGGATAAAATTAGTTCCTACCTAATTTTATGGAAGTTTCTGGGCCTCGGATCAAATATGAGCCACAGTTGTGACCTATGCCATAGTTATGGCAACACCAGATCCTTGTCCCACTGCACCGGGCTAGGGATTGAACCTGAGCCTCTGCAGTGACCTGAGCTGCTGCGGCCAGACTCTTAACCCACTTCACCACAGCAGGAACACCAACAATGATTCTTCTATATCATCTACTCTTCAATCCTTATTCAAGATTCTACAATTCCTAAAAAATATCTATGTCTTTTTGTTTCTCTAATATTAGATAGCCACTTCCCTTTCCAGCCATTTTCTGTATGTATTCTGTATGTATTTGATGCATTTGTATTCGATGCTTTTAGTTTCAGATTCTTTCAAGAAGTTCTGTTTCTGCTTAAACCAGTACGTCCCCTCCTGTTACTTACAAATCTAGCCTAGTTCCTGCAGCTCTCCTTCCTGAAGAGTCATGTCCATATGCATAAGAATTTGGCTTTCCCATGTGCTCTAAAGAGAATAGTGATTCTGAGAATGGGTTCTGAAGTCTCAAAGCCTGGGTTGGAATTGAACCCCACCACAAACTATCTGGGATAGGGGCAGCTTCCCAAAGTGTGAAAATAATAATATGATCGTCTCTACTGAGTAGAGTTGTTGCAAGGATCGAGTTCATGGGTGTCAAGGGCTTAGAATCATCTGGATACACTGTAAATTGGGTAAAGGCCACTTTTAAGGATGCAGCCTCGGAGTTCCCGTTGTTGCGTAGCAGTTAACGAATCCGACTAGGAACCATGAGGTTGTGGGTTCAATCCCTGGCATCGCTCAGTGGTTTAAGGATCTGGCGCTGCCGTGAGCTGTGGTGTAGGTTGTAGACATGGCTCGGATCTGGTGTTGCTGTGGCTCTGGCGTAGGCTGGCAGCAACAGCCTCGATTAGACCCCTAGCCTGGGAACCTCCATATACTGCAGGTGTGGCCCTAAAAACCAAAAAAAAGAAAAAAAAAAGATGAAGCCTCTTCCTGGTTAAGTTCTCCCAATTCCTCCCCTCAAAGGTCATTAGTTTCCTTGGAAAATAGCCCCAGTGGAAGACCTCACAGGCATACCTCTTTTCTTGAACTTTGAAGATACTGCAATTTTTTTACAAATTGAAGGTTTGTGCTAATCCTCCAGGGCTCAAGTCTATGGGTATCATCTTTCTTTCTTTCTTTCTTTCTTTCTTTCTTTCTTTCTTTCTTTCTTTCTTTCTTTCTTTCTTTCCTTCCTTCCTTCCTTCCTTCCTTCCTTCCTTCCTTCCTTCCTTCCTTCTTTTTATTTTTTTCTATTTTAGGGTCTCCCCTGCTACATATGGAAGTTCCTGGGTTAGGGTTCAAATCGGAGCTGCAGGTGCTGGCTTACGCCACAGCCACAGCAACACTGAATCCAAGCTAAATCTGCAGCCTATGCCGCAGCTTGTGGAAACCCTGGATTCTTAGCCCACTGAATAAGCCCAGGGATCGAGTCTGCATCCTAATGGACACTATGTTGGGTTCTTAACCCTCTGAGCCATAATGGGAACTCCATATGGGCACCATTTTCCCAACAGCATTTGTTCACTTCATGTCTCTGTGTCATATTTTGGTAATTCTCAAAATTTAAAAAATTTTTCACTGTTATTGTGTTATGGTGATCTATGATCAATGATTTTTGATGTTCCTATTGTAATTGTTTTGGCATTTTTTATGCAACAAATTATTTTTAAATTTAAGATATGTACATCGTTGTTTTAGACATAAGGCTGTTGCCCACTTAATAGACTACTGTATAGTGGAAACATAACTTTTATATGGCCTGGGAAACCAGAGAATTGATGTGGCTTACTTTATCCCCATATCTGCTTTACTGCCAGGGTCTGGAACTCAACCCAGCGTATCTCTGTGATCTGACTGTACTTTATGACCTGTTCTCCACTATAGGGCGATAGTACCAGCTGCCTTCTCCGTGAATGGTGCTTTGGAATTTTTATGAAGAAGAAGCAGTTTCTGTAGAATGACACATTTAGAAAGAATTTGCCCAGGAGTTCCCTTCGTGGCTCAGTGGTTAACGAATCCGACTAAGAACCATGAAGTTGCGGGTTCGATCCCTGGCCTTGCTCAGTGGGTTAAGGATCAGCGTTGCCGTGAGCTGTGGTGTAGGTCGCAGACGTGGCTTGGATCCCACGTTGCTGTGGCTGTGGCGAAGGCCAGTGGCTACAGCTCCAATTAGACCCCTAGCCTGGGAACCTCCATATGCCGCGGGTGCAGCTCTACATAAAGGCAAAAAGACAAAAAAGAAAGAAAGAAAGAAAAAGAAAGAAAGAAAAAGAAAGAAAGAAAGAAAGAAAGAATTTGCACAAACTTTAAACATAGCAGTAGTTGCAGGTATTTAGTACCCATCTGAGGCCGGATTCAGTGGGTGCCTCATCTCATTACTCCACAGTGGCTATGGGGTAGGGGTTGCCTCTGCCATTCTGCACACGGGAACCTGGGACCCTGGAGTTGAGCCACTTGCTCAGGTTCACACAATTAGCAAGTATCAGTGCTGGCATTAAAACTCCAATCTGACTGCCAAGCAAAGCTCTTTCCAGTAAACCATGATGACTCTCCCAAGGGTGGGTAGGGCCTATGTGGCTGATCCCTCCCCAAATCATCTATTAAAAAGCATGAATGGGGAAGGGTTATTTCTCTGTAGACGGGAAAACTGGTCCTCCATCAGCCTTTATTGGGGCAACGTCGAGTCTTCTTTCAGAAAGAGACGGGAGAAGAAATTCTCAGGAAAACACTGAGCTGGCTTCTTGGGCCACAGCATCTTAAATCTCACACTTTGGAACATTGTGTCGACTAATAACTGGGACGGGATTACTGTTGCCTGGTGACCAGGGACACCTCAAACACAGGCCAGAGACTTCTGAGTATGGGGGAAGGTAGAGTTTCCACCTCTTGTGCCTGCAGGGCTTTAGGCCATTCACATCACCTGATTCCGTAAGGACGTGGGATGACAGGAACTGAGGACTAGTTAGAGAGCCTGCTCTCCAAGTTCCCTTCAGTTGAGGGGTTTGTCTGGACTTACAGCTTTCATACTTGACAGTGATCTTCTCTTTGACCCCGTATTTTCTCCAGGGAAAAGTTGCGAAAAAACCAAAAAGTTTTCCTACTGAGTATTTTTCCCCCTTTAAAAAAACAGAACCTAACTGAGTAATCTGTAACCTGTAGTAAGGTTGTCAGAAGTTAGGGACTGGGTCCCGGTCAACTAAGCCAAAAATGCCTTCTCTTTCAGAGTGTTTCAAATTTCTTTTTTAAAGAATGAAATGATTTTCCCGCCAAATCTACATTATATGGATACTCAGAATAAGACGCTTATGACAGTGTGGCTGCCTCATGTGGGATAAAATCAGGGACTGGACCCCTGCTCACTGCCTCCCTTCTCCCAGAGCCCTTCTAATTCCTCTCTAGAACCCTACTGCTTTGCTGATCACCATATGAGGACCCTGATATACTCAATCACCAATTTCTTTAAAAGGCAGATGCTGGAGTTCCCGTCGAGGCTCAGTGGTTAACGAATCCGACTAGGAACCATGAGGTTGTGGGTTCGATCCCTGGCCTTGCTCAGTGGGTTAAGGATCCGGCATTGCCTTGAGCTGTGGTGTAGGTTGCAGATGCGGCTCGGATCCCGCGTTGCTGTGGCTGTGGCGAAGGCCAGTGGCTACAGCTCCAATTAGACCCCTAGCCTGGGAACCTCCATATGCCGCGGGTGCGGCTCTAGATAAGGCAAAAAGACAATAAATAAATAAATAAATAAATAAATGAATAAATAAATAAATGGCAGATGCTAAACTAGTACTTTCAGTCTATATTTAAAAGTGACCTCTTCCAAATCTTCTGTACAGAAGAATTCCAAACAATGCATGTAGATGCTCTGATCTTAACGAGCTGAGGCAAATCTTCCCACGGCTTAAGAGTACACTGCGTATGCTGATTTCTCTCCAAAGAGGGTAGGGTAGAAGGAGAGGAAAAAAGTAACTTCACAGCCATGCAAACTGACAAACACTCCCTCAGCTGGGTGACCAAGGTCAACATCGACAGCGATCAGTCATGTTGATAGCAGGTACCCTGGCTACGGTGCAGTGAGAACGGTACTTTACTTCTGAGATCTTCCTCCCCAAACCACATCATCTTAGGTAAATCAGAAGAAAAACATAAGCTGATCCCAGTTGAGGGGCATTCCACAAAATCCCTGGTCGGTACCTCTCAAATCTATTAAGTTCATGAAAAACAAGGAAAATCTGAGAAACTGTCAGAGCCAGGAGGAGACCGAGGACATCTAAATGGGATTATGGTGTTCTGGATGGCATCCTGGGACAGAGAAAAGACACTAAGTAAAACAAAGGACATCTGAATAAAATTATGGGCTTACTTAATAATATGCATTAATATTGATTCATTAAATTGTATCAAATGTACAATTCTAATGTGCAGTGTTAACAACAGAGGGAAGAGTTCTGGTCATGGCTCAGCAGAAATGAACTTGACTAGCATCCATGAGGATGCAGGTTCTATCCCTGGCCTCGCTTAGTGCGTTAAGGATCCGGTGTTGCTGTGAGCTGTGGTGCAGGTTGCAGACATGGCTCGGATCCCACGTTGCTGTGGCTGTGGCGTAGACCAGCGGCTGCAGCTCCGATTTGACCCTTAGCCTGGGAACCTCCATATGCCAAGGGTATGGCCCTAAAAAGTCAAAAAACAAAAAACAAAAGAAAAAGAAATAGAGGGAGTTGACTGAGGAGCACAGGATCACAAGGGAATGCTCAAAACCCAAAACAATTCTATATTAAAAGTTTGTTTAAAAAAGGTCTGTTCCATTACCTAACATTTTCTACTGTAGGAAAAGTTATTTTTAATTTAGTCTAGTCCTTTCAGGTCACAAATGGAGGCTAAAGGGATTTAAAAATGCTGTGATGAGGGTCTAGATGTTAACTTATATAATCCATAGGTCTTGCTTCATCAGCTTGGGGTTCAGAATAAGGTCACATTTTTTTTTTTTTTTTTTTTTTTTTACTATGCATGGTGATGAGCGCACATTCCCCTTTCAGCTAACTGGAAGATCTTTCTCCTATGCGCCCAGCCGGGGCAGCCTGGTCCCACCCTCACTAGGGAGGTGCCAAGCAGTCAAGGTGAGCACTGCCTCCATAGGTCCAGGAGAGCTGGGAAAAGGCCAACTTTTCCATCACACCTGTGTGTGGGTCCCTGATGGTCTGCGTCCTTGTTACCCAGCTTTCCAGGCTATTTCCCCTCAGATGTCCTCAGGGTAGCTGGTGGCTTGGAAACCTCTTCAGCCTCAGCCACCTGAAGTCCTTGAGGACTTCAGAAAGAAAACATGGTCCTTCTACCTCAATTTCAAGCTTGCCCATTTCCTGCCCATCGTTCCCCCAGGGGAACACTGCACTTGATTTCCCTGTTCTGGTTCTGCTGTGGGTATAGAAAGCGACTGCTGCTGGTGACTGTGTTACTTGCGGAGATATGGCTCTATCTCTTTGAACACCCCTGGGGGATGGCAGTGAGAAGGGGAGCTCCTTGCACTGGAAGAGAAAGGACTTGAGCTCTGGACCTTCACAGTTTCCCCAGCTCTGCGAGTTTATCCAGCTTAATCTTCCTGGACCTCAGTTTTCTCATCTGCAAATTGGGGAGAGGAGAATTGGAAGAGAAAAGCTCGATGGTTGAATGCGTTCTGTTCCACCCAGGGGCTTTCCCAGAGACCAAGGCTGGAGCCCAGGCTTCAGATTGCCAGGGCTGAGGGTTGGAGGGGTGGTGGGGGCTGGGGTGGTGGTGGTGACCCAGGGATAGGTGGGCAGAGTTGAGCCCAGCTCTGACCCCAACATAACCCTAACCCTGACTCCAAGGTACTGATGCTATTGATCCCAGAGGTTAGTTTTGTGAGAACACCGTTCCTCAGGGCTCTTAAGATCCTTTCTAAGGAATAAGCAGTTCCCTCCCCCACCCATTCACTGGATAGGGTTAGAATTTACTTTTTTGTTTGCAAAATCCAAGTCTTTTCACTTTTCCCCTCCAAAGCAATGAAAAGGAATCAGGCTGCGGGACAAGTCACAAGGAAGATGAAAGCAGCTTTCCTGAGGTTCAATTCTTCCAGAAACAATCTTCCTTTTCTCTCCTCCCCCAACTTTCAATGCACCCAAGTGTATATTGTTTTTAAATGTCAAAGAAAAAAAGAAAAAGAAAGAGAGAGAGTGAGAGAAACCCCTTTGGCTCTGACTGTCACATACTGGTGAGGGGAAAAAAGGCAGAAAAAACAAGTGGCAGAATTAAAGAGATGCAGATTTTTTTTTTTTTTTTGTCTCCCAGCCCCTATTCAGGTCACCCGGCTGCCTCTTGGTTCTCTCCACTCACTTCCCTCCCCCTCCTCCGGGTGGCATTGAAATGTCAAATGCAGCAGTTTGCAGCTGAAAGGGGGGCGGGGGAGGGTCCCTGGTGGGAAAGGACTGCCCTTCTAACCTGCAGGTCCAAGCTGTTCCCTTCTGCCCTTGTATTCGCTTTCCCCTTTCAGTGGCAGCCTTTCCTCCACAGATGCTGGGATGCAGCGGGCTGGGGAGGGGGCAGGGAGCGCAATGCTTCCCACGTGGGCGCGAGAAGGAGGCGGCCTGTGACACCCTTGGCCCCTTCTTCTCCCCAGTTCTTCCATCGTCCAGTTGGCGCGTAGAGAGAGGATTCCCCTGGGCCTTTTCACTTTCTTCCCTGGAGGAGAAAGGCAGGCGAGGAGAGGTGCTCCGTGTGCCCAGCGGGCCTGGCGCTATCCGGGTTCCAGGGCTTCTGGCCAGTCATGTTGGAGATCAAGACTTAGGCAGAACTGTCATGTGCTTTCCTGAAAATGTGTGTCTAAGGCTGAAATGTTTTACGATGCCCAGAATGGGTGAGGGTGTGGGAAATGTGTGTTTTCCTGCATCTCTGGAGGAGGGCAAAGAGGGGGAAGCTCTTCCGAGGGGATTTTTGGCAAGAAGGAGCAACAGCCTTAGAGAAAGTGCAAGTGCTGCATTCAGCGATTCCATTTCTAGGGATTTTTTCCCCCTAAAAATGTAAGTAGGTAACTGAGCGCAGAGTTCTGCACAGGATGTTTGCCCCAGGAATGTTTATAAAAACAGCATGGCTGGGACGCATCCTAATTTTCTCAGAAGAGGATTAAAAAAAAAAAATGCTGGCACACCATCTAGTGGAATAGCATAGAGTCATTAAAAATGATCATGTAGATTTCTACTTGCAGATGTGGAAATATCCCTGCCAAGAACTCAAGGAAATAAAAGGTTATAAAATGTTACAAATATTTTTTTCTCATGTTTTACATTAAAGGGTATATGTGAGTAGAAAAGTCTGGAAGGATAGGTACCCAGATGTTCATGTCTGGGTGTAGAATTATGGATATTTATCATCTATTTTATAATTTCTAGTGGTTTCTGATTTCTTGACATTCACAAGCATTACTGTTATGATAAAAAAATCAACCAAGTTATGCTTTAAAAAGAGTATACATTAACTCTGCCCCTTAGGTACAGTAATCCTATTTTTCCTTAAGTTGTACAAATGAAAATTACCTCGTAATTAAAACCCTCAAGTTAAAACACAAAAGCAGAAATTCATTGTTTTTGGTGTTAATCAGAAGCAAAGCCACTAATAACTAACAGGTCATAAAACATGCAGTGAAATTTCAGAATTTAATCTCTGGTCACATAGTGTTTCAATGTGATGGCGCTTTTAGGAAAGAATGATTGTCATCTCTCCTGTGCTCCAAGCTGGATGACTCCCACTTACCCAGCTTCTCCCAGCCTGTGGTCAGCTTTCCTGCTGACATGCTTTGCACAACCCTTCCAACCCCCACATCAGGATACATCAGTCAACCTGTTCAAAAGAAGGCGGACCTGTCTTGGTCAACCCAGGGCATGTGGACATCACTATAACACATACTTTTCTTAATACGAGATTTCTGCGAGCCTCCCAGCTTCCCCTCCCTAACGTTGCTTCCCAAATGCACTAAAGTTATTATTGAAAATTTATACCCCTCACACCATGCACAAAAATAAACTCAAAATGGCTTAAAGACTTAAATGTAAAACAAGACACTATCAAACTCCTGGAAGAGAACATAGGCAAAACATTCTCTGACATCAATCTTACAAACGTTTTCTCAGGTCAGTCTCCCAAAGCAACAGAAATAAAAGCAAAAATAAACCAGTGGGACTTAAGCAAACTGACAAGCTTTTGCACAGCAAAGGAAACCAAAAAGAAAACAAAAAGACAACTTACAGACTGGGAGAAAATAGTGTCAAATGATGCAACTGACAAGGGCTTAATCTCTAAAATATACAAACAACTTATATAACTCAGCAGCAAAAGAGCCAACAACACAATGGAGAAATGGGCAAAAGAAGATATGCAGATGGACAACAAGCACATGAAAAATTGCTCAACATGAATGATTATTAGGGAAATGCAAATCAAAAGTACTATGAGGTACCACCTCACACCAGTCAGAGTGGCCATCAGTAATAAGTCCACAGGTGTTCCCTTCGTGACTCAGGGGTTAACGAATCCGACTAGGAACCATGAGGTTGCGGGTTCGATCCCTGGCCTTGCTCAGTGGGTTAAGGATCCGGCGTTGCCGTCACCTGTGGTGTAGGTTGCAGACACGGCTTGGATCCTGCGTTGCTGTGGCTGTGGTGAAGGCCGGAGGCTACAGCTCCTTTTAGACCCCTAGCCTGGGAACCTCCGTATGCCGCAGGTGTGGCTCTACATAAAGGCAAAAAGACAAAAAAAAAAAAAAATAAGTCCACAAATAACAAATGCTGGAGGGGGTGTGGAGAAAAGGGAACCCTCCTGCACTGTTGGTGGGAATGTAAATTGGTACAACCAGTATGGACATACCTTAGAAAACTATACATAGAACTACCATATGACTCAGCAATCCCACTCTTGGGCATATATATCTGGACAAAACTTTCCTTGAAAAAAACACATGCACATGCATGTTCATTGCAGCGCTATTCACAATAACCAAGACATGGAAAGAACCCACATGTCCATCGACAGATGATTGGATTAAGAAGATGTGGTATATATACATAATAGAATACTACTCAGCCATAAAAAAAAAGCAAAATAATGCAACTTGCAGCAGCATGGATGGAACTAGAGAATCTCATACTAAGGGTCTCATACTGAGTCAGAAAGAGAAAGACAAATACCATATGATATCACTTATATCTGGAATCTAATGCACCACACAAATGAACCTTTCCACAAAAAGGAAAATCATGGACTTGGAAAATAGTCTTGTGGTTGCCACGGGGGATGGGGGAGGGAGTGGGATAGACTGGAAATTTGGGGTTAATAGATGCAGACTATTGCCTTTGGAATGGATAAGCAATGAGATCCTGCTGTGTAGTACTGGGAACTATGTCTAGTCACTTATGATGGGGCATGATAATGTGAGAAAAAAACAATCTATACATGTATGTGTAACTGGGT
Source organism: Catagonus wagneri (assembly GCA_004024745.2). Classification (NCBI taxonomy): domain Eukaryota; kingdom Metazoa; phylum Chordata; class Mammalia; order Artiodactyla; family Tayassuidae; genus Catagonus; species Catagonus wagneri. The sequence continues at coordinate 10,453,813 of PVHT021183630.1, read as the reverse complement.
CACCATGCTGTACAGCAGAAAATTGACAGAACACTGTAAACCAGCTACATTAAAAAAAACACAAAAGGAAAGCAAAAAGAAAGGAAGGAAGAGAAAGAAAGAAAATTTATGTGATTCTTTCTTTAGAGCCCAAACTGGGTCGCTTACCTTCTATGTCCATGGTTAGGTAACGTCTTGGCTTTCGCTACCACGTATCACAGAGGTCAAAATCCTGACTCTTCTTTTCCAAATATAAGCTGGTATTTCTAGGAAATATGTTGCAGTGTTGGCCTGAACTGCCACCTTGTGCTGAACGGGGAGAGGGTGGAGGAAAAGAGTCAACACGGGCACTTGGGGTATCAGCCACCATAGTGGGGAGTTGGAGGCATGGTCCGAATGGGTAGGGTTAACTTGAGCTCATGAGTTCTTACCAACCTTGTCAAAGAAAAAGCAGAGATGGGTACTAGTTAAAGTTGTAAAAACCAAATTCTATTCATGAACTATTGCAATAGAGGGAAAGAAACTTCAGTAGAGAACTGAGCTCAGTTATGAATACAATATGGATAGGTGGGAGTCAGTAGTCAATGAGCTAGATGCGGGGGTCAGTGGATGGAAAATGCCTAAGAGGAATATCAAAGATAAGAGTGGGGAATTCTTGCTAAAGTAACCTACGGGTTTCTTGCTGAAGGCAGGCCAGGGTGATCCCACATCCTCTGGGGAATAGTGCGGGATGTGGAATATGATCAGATATCCAGAGTGATAGGATATTGGGGTGGGGTGTTCTGACTGATCCTGTTAAATACTATTCTTGCTAGCATTGGGCAATGCACAGGCAGACAAGTGCAAATGCCAAGGTATTGTTGGGAGGAAAATCGGGAGGGTCCTGATTAGAGTTTGGTCAAGGAGAGAGCAGGCTTTCCCATCTGGCAGTCTACAGATTGACCTCTTGCAGATGGAAATGGGGGAGAGGGTGACAGCAAGGAAAAGGCAGTGCTTTGTGCTTATTTTGCAGCTGGGGTGACTTTATCTGAAGCTGTAATGCAGTTTTCATGGCTTCAGCTGCAGTTGGCACGCAGCTCTGCCCAGGTGCTGGCCATTTGCATTGACCCCATCGGGGTACACATGGACATCTCTTGGCCATCTTGTCGTTGTTGGGGAGATGTTCCCTTAGGGCCACAGAATGGAAAGATTAACCAAGGAAACCCTCCTCGGCTCTTGCAAGGATGCCCAAGGCTGTGACCCATTCAGGGTTCAGGATGACCCAAGGTCAAGTAGCCTCTGGAATGTGTTTTGTACCCACCCTGATGTCTGCCTGGTAATGCAGATACAGATCAGTGTGCCAAGGACAGAGCTGGAGGGGAAGTGCCCACGGCTGCTGCTTCCCTGGCCAAGAAAGGCTTTGGGGAAATAAAAGCCAGCTGGGTAGGAAACAGCAAGGCGCTTCCATGGAGGCTTTCACTTGTTAACACGGGCCATGCTAAGCAACAGCTAGAAGGAGCCTTGGGCATCCTGGTCTGCTGGGAGAACAATTCTTTGTTTTTCACCATAAATAATGGACCTTTCTCTAGGACTGAGATGTATTCTTGAAATCTGCCTTCAGTTAGGGTTCAGTAGTCTTTTCTCATTCTCTAGGGTTTCTTATAGTACTGCATATTAAAGAAAAGCATAGGTTTCAAAAAATCTAGTGATCATAAAACTCGCGATCCTAGATCCTCGAATTTTGCTGGTTTTAAATTTTCCTCATTTTAAAAATAGGGACTGTGATATCTTCTTCAGAGTGTCAAAGGGCTGCAAAGGCTGGTTATTACAGGTGTGATCCTGGGCTATCTTTTGAGCCCTATGCCATTTTTCCCAATATTTGAAGTCACATCATTGCCCTTACCCTTTCCGGTGTTAGTGGGCTCTTCCAACCATACCTTCTGGTTTTTGCACTTGCCTTTCTCTGCCTGAAATCTCAACCCCCAGCTCTTTTACCTCTCAAACTCTGTTCATCCTTCAAGAGTCATCACAGAGTGTGATCTCCTCTGTGACAGCCTTTCTTCTCCCATTCACCTCTGCTGGAGCTCTGCTGTTTGGAAACCTTTCTGAAAGATCGCCCCTCTCCCCTGCTAGACTCTGAGCTTCTTGAGGATGTGGAATATTTGTTGCGGAATGGATAAGCAGGTTACTTAAGTGCTGCATGAATGGTAACTGCTGTTCTTTCTATTTTACTGCTATTTCCAAGTTGTCCCTAAAGAGCCCCAATCCCAGCTGAGCTGAAATGACTGGATCACATTCTTATGAAGTAATTCTATCAGGAGTAGGTGTTCTGACTCCCTGCCTCCTACTTCTAATAAAGTCCCAGGATCAGGTCTTCAAGGTTGTCCAGGTGCAAAACATTTGGAAGTTACTCTATTCTTGCAGGGGATGCTATGAAATATTTATATAATCATTTTCATTATACGAACTAGAAATAACAGTGAAATAGATGGTAAATGTAAGCAAAATAAGATTGCAACCAGGGGCATATATAACTGAGTCACTTTGTTGTACAGCAGAAATGATCACAACCTTGTAAATCAACTTTACTTCAAAAAAACTTAAAAATAAACAAAAACTCAATTCCTCCCCAAATCCAAGCCTTTAAACCAATCATAATCCTATCAAATTTTTTCCCTTCCTTTCTCCCTCCCTCCTTTCTTTCTTTCTCTTTTCTTTCTTTCTTTCTTTCTTTCTTTCTTTCTTTCTTTCTTTCTTTCTTTCTTTCTTTCTTTCTTTCTTTCTCTCCTTCTTCCTTCCTTCCTCCTTTCTTTCTTTCTTTCTTTCTTTCCTCCCTTCCTCCCGTCCTCCCTTCCTCCCTTCCTTCTTTTGCTTTTTACGGCCCTGCCCACAGCATATGGAAGTTCCCAGGCTAGGGGTCCAGTCGGAGCCTCAGCTGCCGGCCTACGCTACAGCCACAGCAACATCAGATCCTTAACCATTGAGCAAGACCAGGGATAGAACCCAAATCCTAATAGATACCAGTTTTGTTTCTGATGAGCCACAATGGGAACTACCTCTCCTGTTTTTAATCATTTATTTGCCACTTATTTATTCATTCATTTGATCTGTGAGTGCTTACTTTAAAGAAGCAATAGTAGACGATACGTGTTTAAGAAAAAAATGGGTGGACAGCAACTTAAAATTGAGAATATTCTATTGATTAATCATTACTCAATTTTGACAGTGTAGTGGTCTTGTTTAGTCATGATAATTGTGTACTTAGGATAGACCAAATGCTGTTCTAAGGGCTTTGCATGGATTATTGCCTTGTCTTCACTCCCACTCAATGAAGTGAATCTTTTTATTATTTTCATCATACTGATGAGAAAGCAGAGGCTTGGCATTCAGGGATACATGTTTTCACAAAGTAAAATCATGACTCTCATACAAATCTAAAATGAACAAGTATCGAAGATTTTACTTAACTCATTAAATAGTGAGATGTACTACTTAAGATGGTAGAACCAATTCAAAGGAGACTCTGGAGAGCAGGGTGTCACCCGGCAGCCAGAAATGCTGAGATGGATGTGAACTGGTCAATAGATCCACGGGGCAATAACCCTTTGCCTTTCCACAGGACATGTCTGTATTTCCACAGGCAGGAATGATTTGAATTACTGTACGTTTTCTATAACATACAGGATTTATACTGTAGTTTTGTCAGTGCAAGGTGGAGATAACCAAGAGGATAAACTAGTCAGAACACCCAGTATCTTTTTTTGCTCATTTCAGGTTTTGTCCCTCCCGGATTCTCTTGCGGTTAGAAAAGGTAAAAGTCACATCGCCAGGATGCAGTCCCAGCAATGCAGAGCCAGGGTACCCAACAACTGCTCTGTGAAGAAAAGTTTAAAAACTACTTTTTTTTTTTTTTGCGAAGTGGGGGCGTTGCTATTCTGCTCTTGTTTGATTTCTCTAGGTACATATTTTTTTTTGACCACGTGAAAACACAGACATGTTTAAGTTTTAGGAAATGAAAGGAAATCACATTCGTTTATTGCATTCCTTTTTTTTTTTTTTTTGTCTTTTTGCCTCAACTAGGGCCATACCCACAGCATATGGAGGTTCCCAGGCTAGGAGTCTAACAGGAGCTGTAGCCACGGGCTTTCGCCACAGCCACAGCAACGCGGGATCCGAGCTGTGTCTGTAACCTACACCACAGCTCATGGCAATGCCGGATCCTTAACCCACTGAGCAAGGCCAGGGATCGAACCTGCAACCTCATGGTTCTTAGTCGGATTCGTTAACCACTGAGCCACGACGGGAACTCCCCTTGTTTATTGCATTCTTAACCGGTGCCAAGTGTGCCAAATGCCTGAAGCCGAAGATCTCATTTTATCTTAACAACAACCACAAAGGGAGATATTAGTAATCCCCATTATACAGAAAAGCATTTAGGTTTAGACTGATTCCCAGAGTGAAAAGGCTAATGTAGTGAATTGTCATTCAAACCCATGCCCCCTCTATCCAAGGCCCACACTGTTCCAGGTAATGAGCCAAACAGCAATTCTAACAAAGTCCAACAAAGAACTTGAATTTCCCCTATGCTTTAGATCCTGTATCACTTGCTGTAGGGGTGCTGAGGACCAGGGGATATTTATTTCCTTAGAAAACGGCATTGAAAAGAAACACCTTTGCCTTTTTTTTGGTCCTCTGTGCTCAATGGACCTAAATGTGTCTGCCTGCAGCAACCCCAAAGTGACACATGTTCTGAGGCCAGCCATTGACTGATGCCAACCCTCAGATGTTGGGTAGGACCCTGATTTGGGAATGGCAGTGTGCTCCGTCAGCTGTGCATGGGCTGGTTGACCAGAATGGAGTAATTTTCTCCAGGCATTAAGAGTAGATATTCTTAAAAGGCCATAGGCCACTGAATTTACTATACCTCATCTGCCATAAGCTATCCTCCAAAGAAATCAAGTGGTGTTTTCTGGCACTCGGTACTCCCTGGTGGTACCCCGGGACTAACACTGCTGAACCTGCACGTACAGGCTTCCTTCAGGTTTCCCAGCCTGGCGCCCGGAATCATCTTCCTGGGAATGGCCCGGATGCTTGAATAAAATGTAGTTTTATCGATAGCACTTGAAACCTAATGAATCAGAAACTCAGGGCGGTGAGGACTGAAAACATCTATTTCCATGATCCATCCCAGGGAACCCCATAAGTGTAAACACTCGGGTTCTGGATTCAGCTACTCCTGAGGGGGCATCCTGGCCACACAGTGATATGGGGCAAATTAATTCAGCTCTGGAAGACCTTCTTTCCTCATTTGAAAAATGGGGATAATTACAGTTGTGGGGAGTGAATGAGATAATCCCTGGGAAGCATTTGGCACGAGGCCTGGCTCTGGCTATGTTCCCAGTAAGTGTCAGCTATTAATGTATTTCATTGATTCTAAGATGCTCTTTTTTTTGGCATATTAACATCACTGAAATCAGTCTGTTTCTCAAAATCGATGGCATGTCATTGTTTCAACATTGGCATTTTTTTTCCTTTTTAGTGGTCTCTAAAACAGTGGGGCATCTTACCCTAGACAGTGTCTTAGACATCGTGAGCATGGTGTGTGTAAGGGCTCCTGGGTTGCAGTGTGGTCCAACCTAAGGCCTCCTGGAGGAGTCCTGGAACTGGGGGTATCTCCGGTCTGTCTTTGCTGTGCCTGTCTTCCCAGTGGCCGCCTGCATGCCCAGGAGTAAGTCAACAAGAGGGAACAAGTTGAAAGTTGAACAAGTGGGATCTCCGTGATTTGGGGGGATCTTGCTTGGCCTCGCGTTTTGGGGTCCTGCTCATCTTTCCTGTTGGGAGACTTCAAGCCAGGGCAACTTGAACTGGGTGGGGCGAGTATGATGAGGGCATGGCTTGCCTCCTTCGTTCATTGGTTCCTCTCAACCCTGGACTTGTCTTGTTGGATGTCTCTGGGCCACTTGGCTACTACTTTCATTTTTCTTTTCCTTCGGGCCCCCTATTCAGAGAAGGATTTTGAGAAGGAACCCAGGGTCCAGAAGGAGCTAACACTATCCCTAATATTGCTTGCTATGGAATTATCAGTATGATCACAGCAAATCAGGAAGAAACCCACCCCCTCCTCCCAGTGACCCCACTTGGCTCCTGGCTCCTGTCTGCTCAGCTGTGTGATCAAAAAGGGTTTTGGCAACAAGACAGCAGTGGGGGAAGTTTTGCTTCTTGTTGTTTTTAAGGTGATCTGCTATGAAGAAATCAGCTTAATGAGTGGTTTGCTTCCTTTGGAAAAAAAAAAGCACCATCTGGGTTTAGATTTCATATTTACTATTTTAAACACTTTCAATTAGACCCCTGGGGTTTCCCAGGCCTGCCTGTGGGAGTTTCTCTCCAAGCGTCCCTTCCTTTCTTTCCCAAACCCTAGGACAAATGTTTGTTTTTCTCACATATTCATCACGGCCCACGGCCTTCAGAAAGGACTATGGAGGCTGGCAGCGGCCTGGGAAACTGGTGCCTGGCTAGGGAGAATTCAGCTGCGGACAGAGCTTGGCAGGCTCCCTTCCTGCCCCACGCAGGCCTTCGCCATGGAAAGTTGGGGCCGGGGGAGGTCTTGGCACATTTGCAGAGCCCACTGGAAGCTCTCAATTTTGAGAGGGAAAGGGACTTTCTCATGGGTTTCCTGCTCCAAGAGTATCAGTCAGCCTCAGAGGAACACAAGAGGTGGTTTCCTAGCAGGAACTGTGATTACAAAGGCCACCAGCTCCCTTTGTATCTTTTGTTCCCGCTGGCGCCTTGGTCAGAATTTGGGGGCCGCTCCAGCTAGCCTTTGTTGGCTTGGGTCTGCTGATCCTGGAAATCGGGGAGAAGGAAAAGGAAAAGATGTCTAGAGGAGCCGAGAGCGGTTGTGGCCCCCCCGTCTGTTGCAGGATGGGTGGCTTTTTGCAAATCTCCAAGCCGATGGTTCTGGACAAGCCAACAGACCTATCTGGTGGGGATGTGACATTTGAGTAGGGTGTCACAACCTGCCGGCCACTTAGCTGGTGCTCCTTAGATTATTCCCTGCCTGTACTTTCCCCTCCCGCTTTGCTTGGAGGGTAGAACCCACATCTGATGTCATTGAAATACGATTTTTGAAATGATAGTTGGAGCAGCGGAATGACAGAAGAAAACAGGAGGAAAAAAGTAATTTCATATTCCACCTCCCTCTCCTCTTATCCCCCCGCCCTGGTCCCCCTCCACCAAAAAAAAAACTTGTTTAGCGCTATATGCATTATTGGGCAGAAAATGCACAGCTCTGGCTGGTTACTGCATTTTTTTGTTCATTTGTATTTTGTTTTTTGCCTGAAGTCAGCTTCTGATGGAACCCCCCCACCCTGCTGGTCTTCTGTTTTGCTTGGCTGAGCTGTGGGTGTGGGGTTAAAGGACCCTTGCCAAAGTGAAGAGTTTTATCTGGCTTCCTGACAGCTGCGGGGAATCCTGATTGACAGTTGGAGAGCTTCTAAGCAGGGAGTTGGGAGGACAGACGGAATGATGTGAAGGGGCCTTAAAGTGGGAGACAGGTCCCCACGTGTCGGTTTTGAGAAGCACTATTGGTTTCAGATAGATTTCACTCCTACGTTGGAAAGGAGCGCTTCTTAACTGCGGGAACGAAAGATATTCTTCTGTAATATGGGACTGAAAAATATGTAAGGCTCTAGTGAAGGACAGTTGATCCAGGGCAGAGGATGGTTTGAATAAAAATGATGACCCAACTGCCCAGTGGCATATATAGGCTTAACGCTAGTAAGAGTAATTGAATTTATAGCAATAGCTGTGTGCTGTGAATAGGTTTTGGAAGCCAGCAGCTTCTGGGGAAGAGATGCAAAGGGTTTCTAATATGCAAATAAGGTTGGGTATGAAGCCCCCAGGATAAAGAAAATCACATGAATCTCATTCATCATTTTATTAGCAGGTGGGTTCCTAGACTGATTTTGAATTTTCATCAGTGTGCAAATTAATTAAGCTGTTAAAAGGTGATGCAGAAGCATCCACAGGCATCTTTGGCCTTCTTTGACAAGGAGCATGCTGCTTTGGGTCTAATTGTTAGAATAATTATTTTTTCTCCTGCAAGTCACTGGCAGCAAATTCAGTGCTGTGCATTGGTATGCTTTTAATTAACCACTGAGGATGGGGGCTACATGGGATAGATTTGTATGAAATATCTTGGTATGTATACGTATAAAAATAGCTATTAATGCTTCCCAGCTGGGTTCACTTATTTTAAACAGATTATGGTGGCCAGATATAGGTTTGGGGCTTGGGAGCTCCAATGAGGGCTATTATTGTCATGATATGTGGATTTCATCTTCATTTGTCTGCGTGATATGAAAAAGATTTTTTTTTTCAGCTTTTGCAATCTGCATTTGCAAGCCAGGTTTTTATGGGCATTGTTGTAATAATCGGCATTAGCAAGACATTTTGAAAAACTGGCGGAGGGCCAAAACGGAGCACTAGAAGAAAATTAATCTATTCTGTGGAAATGAAAACCATTTGGGCTAAAGATGCAAGTGGTGTATTATTAAGTGAAAACAATACAGGTGGCAAAACCAGAATGTCTGTCATTCATTCAGGGATTCATTCTTTTCATTTGGTGAGTTCTTGGTGGCACCTAACATGTGCCAAACTATGAGAATTTAGAGTAAATTGCTGTCTCGGAAAGAGCTGGATAAGTATAATTGGACAAATGGCTGGGAATCTGAAGTGCAAGGCGCAGTGAAAGACCTTAATACAGAGGCTTCTCTACCAGACTACCAAAGATTGGGTGGCTTAAACAATAGATATTTACTGTCTTGCAGTTCTGGCGAATAAAAAGCTGAGATTAAGAAAAAAATCTGAGATCAAGATGTTGACAGGCTTGGTTTCTTCTCAGCCTCTCTCCTTGGCCTGCAGACGGCCACTTTCTCTGTGGTCACACGTGATTTTCCGCTCTGCTTGTCTATGTCCTAGTTTTTTCTCATAAGAACACTGGTCCTATTGCATCAGGGCCACCCTCATAACCTCATCTTAATTATCTCTTGTTTGCTTGTTTGTTTTTGCTGTGTCCGCAGCATATCGAAGTCCCCAGGCTGGGGACTGAACCCATGCCTTCAGCAGCCACCTAAGCTGGTGCAGAGACAATGTCAGATCCTTAACCCACTGAGCCACAGTGGGGACTCTTACTTAATTACTTCTTAAAAGACTCTGCCCCCAAATATGGTTATGTACTGAGTTACTTGGGGTTAGCACTTCCACATATGAATTTGGGGGGGGGACACAGTTCAACCCAAAACACTCTATGAGAGAAATGAATGCAAATTTCCAAGATTCAAATTTGTGCATTAATAATAACCATAATTTATGAGAGGTTACAGAGTTTAAAGCAATTTAATCTTACTCACTAATTTTTATGAATGGGTTGCGACTCTTACCCTACAGGAGAAAGACTGGAGAGAGAGTCAAATGAAGCCTTCAGCTTACTCAGGGAAAAACAAACTTTGATAAATACATTAAAAGGGAAAATCCTCTTTATAATGAAAAGAATAGAGGTGGTGGTTGCACAACATTTTGAATGCACTAAATGCCATTGAATTGTTCACTTTAAAAGGACTAACTTTACTTCGACCAAAATGAACCAAAAAAAAAAAAAAGTTTAAAGCAGCCACTGATAGAATTTTTAAAATGATAAAGGTCACAAATTTTAGAGTAGATTAAGAAAAAAAAAATGGATCGTAAACACAAATAAAAGAAAACCTTACAGCCAAAATGCACAAAATAGTATAGGGACATGCGACAATTATAAGCCAAGACAATAAGTATATATAATTGAAATAAAACAGTTGAGTTATGTTCTGTTAACCCAGAGTACTAAAATAAAATGTGGTGAGATTGAAAATAAAATAACAAACTAAGAGTGAAAAGACAAAATGGACTGAAAGGAGGCAGGGCTGATAGTGTTGCTTTCAAAAAAAATAATCTTCCAGGCAAAAAGCACTAAGTGGAAAAGGAGGAGTCATTTTATATGGCTAAATTGTATATTCTACAACCTAGGTTCTTTCTGAGTGTGGACAGTATTCCGGTTATGTGCTAGGCACTTGCCATGCATTGTTCTCAAAAGTCCTGTGAGGTACGTGCTGTTATTTTCACCCCCATTTCAGAGGAAAGGAGGCAGAGGATTAGAGGATCTGACAAGCAATCACAGGTGGACTAAGAATCTGAACACAAAACCTGATGCTTCCCCCCATACACACCTTCCTTCCAGCATCCAAAATAGTATCAAACGTTGTTTGTAATACTAGAGGTCAATGGTAAACTAGTATAAAGTTTTTAGCAATCTTTATCAATCTTTGTCAGAAGTGATTAAAAGCTGTACTGCCACAAAGAAAACATCAACAGCTTCCCAACTTATTGTGGAAATTTTACAGGCCATTTTTTTCTAACTCTAATGCTATAAAAATTAAAACCATAATAAAAATTAAACAAAAGTATCTATCCAATGGCTTCAGAAATAAAAAAAAATTCTAAAACCTCTCCAAAACTCAAACACATTAAAAAATTGAAGTACAGTTAATGTACAATATTATGTTAAATTTTTTTAACACATTAAAATTGAAATACAGTTAATATACAATATCACATTAGTTTTAGGTATACTCCATAGTGATTTGATATTTGCATACATCATGAAATGATCACTTGCAAAGTTATCATAATATTATTGACCATATTCCTTATGCTATATATTATATCTGTTGGTTCTTTATTTTACGACAGGAGTCAAACTCATTTTCTTAATCATTTATTTGAAAATTAATAAAAAGGGAATACCTATATCAAAAAATACTGATTAGGATGCCTAGATTTATTAAAATTTAATACAGATTTTGTTTCGCTCCTTTCCTAATAATGCTATAAGATTAGAACTCTTTAACTACATTGGCTTCATGTCCACCTTTTTTAAAATTGGTTTTTGCATTTCAATTAAACATATATTTTAAATAGCAAAAAAGAGGACAAATTTAGAAAAGTAAGCAACTGTAATTATAGATTTAAAATGAGTTTTAAAATTATAAGAGAATAAATACTAAGAAAAAAATGGACTATTTCAATGAAATACATGTTTTACTGGGAAAATTCAAAATTGATGTAAGAATAAAAGCCTCAAACAAATCAATATACATGGAAGAAAAGTAAAAGTAGTTAAAGAATTTTATTTAAAAATTTATCCTAGGGGCAGTCAAATTTCTGTTGTTATTTTTAAATTTTACAGAAGAAGTCATTTCCATCCTGGAAAAAAAACATGGAAAAAAACTCCAATTTTACAAAGCTGACTTAATTCTTATCTTAAAACTTCACTGATAGCACAAATAGGAAAATTATAAATGCATATGCTCCACGATGTGGATGCAAAGTTTGAAACCATGAAGGTTAAATTCAAAACTGGGATTTATGTAAAGAATTCAAGGACAGTTTTATGTGAGGAAAATATTCTGATTGGTCATGCCATGAGAGCCAAAACAACTTGATAATGTCAATTAACACTGGAATATGACTGATAAAACTCAACACGCACACCTATAATTTTAGAAGACTATTCTCATAAAATAAGATTCACGGCTTTGCCATATACAGGCAGCCGAGCAATATTGAAAACATAATAGGGAAGGCACTTAAACTAGCATAAAGATCACATAATGCCTAGGAATAATGCTACCAAGAAATATGTGGAACCTTTATGATGCAAACTTCCAAATTTTATTGAAATATTAAATAAGATTCAAATAATGGGAAGATTTATCATTCTATATAACTTAATGACAGAATGATGTTAAAATTTGTTTCAAGTGAACTCATAAGCTTCAGAAATCTCAGTAATTTTTTGGGGGGAATTTGATAAAATAATGGGCTATGAGTATGAGGGAGACAGGAATCAAAGAAAGATTAGGATCAGGAGTTGCAGTCATGGCTCAGCGGTTAACGAACCTAACTGGCATCCATGAGGACGCAGGTTCAATCCCTGGCCTCGCTTAGTGGGTTATGGATTTGGTGTTACCGTGAGCTGTGGTATAGGTCGCAGACACGGCTCGGATCCTGTGTTGCTGCGGCTCTGGAGTAGGCTGGTGGCTACAGCTCCAATTCGATCCCTAGCCTGGGAACCTCCATATGCCACGGTGTGGCCCGAAAGAGAGAGAAAGACCAAAAAAAAAAAAAAAAAAAGATTACGATCAGATATGAAAAATGTATAAAGCTACAATAATCAAACCAGTAGACCTATTAGTGCTAGACTGAATGGTTAGTCTATAAGCTCACATCTATGTAAGAGCTTAGTGTATAAATAAGGGCACATCATACACTGGGAAATGCATGAAATCTTTCAACAAGTAGTATTGACTCCTTGTGAGGAAATCAAGTCAGAGCTGCTCCTGACTGCAAACACCAAAATAAATTCCAGGTAGATCAAGATTTGAATGCAAAAATATACTGCTGCGTTAGTAACCAAAGCAATGCAAATTAAAATAAAATGACACTTTCTTTTTTTGTTATATTGGCAAAGATATTTAAAAAAAAACGCTTGATTTTTGGAGAGTGTGGTAAGGAAGGCCTTTCACAGACTTCTGACCTAAATTTAAAATAATTCAGCTCTTAAGATTATATTGGAAACCTCTAAAAAGTTCCGATCTTACAGATTCCATATCTTGGCATCTCCCTGGGGAGAGATAGATAAGGAGACAGAGATTTACATACAGGTATTTTTTTTCAGTCATATATTTCGTAATGTCTAATAACTGGAAAGTTGTTATAATATTTCATCCAAGGGACTATATGATAAACAATCAATGAATGAAAAATTTAAAGACTATCTAATAACATAAAAAGATACTTATGATGTAATATTAAACAAAAAAGATGATACAAACTATATGTATATTATTTTATATATATAAAACAAACTCAATTTTATTAAAAATATAGAAATTTCAAATAAACACAGGAAAATCTTAGCAGTGGTCATCCCTTTGTGTGAAATTATAGAGATTTTTACAGTAATTATATTTTCTAAATTTTATAAATTGAAAATGCATTAATTTTATGAATAGAAAAATAATTATTTAAAAAAGCCATCAAATAATGCAATGAAAAAATTAAAGGTAAACAAATAAAGTAAAAAACGTGGAAGAAGGAGAAATAAATGTTTAATTTTTCACACGTGGAAGAAATTTGAAACCATGAAAGAAATAGAAACATTATGAATGCAATTATTCACAGATTTAATGCTCAAAAATTAAAAGCTAATTGTCTAAATATCAAAAGCAAATTAAAAAGCTATCACTAGGCTGAAAAAGTATTTGCAATAAAATTGACAAGACTGCAATAAATTAAAAAAAACCTAACTCATCTTTCAATATAGAACAGTCATATTATATTAACAGACAGTAGTAAAAATGTTTAATAAACATAAGGAAAAATGTTCTCAGAAATTAAAGAAATACATGTTAAACTACATGGAAGTATTATATCTTCAAAAATATTTACAGCTGGGAGTTCCCTTCGTGGCTCAGTGGTTAACGAATCCGACTAAGAACCATGAGGTTGTGGGTTCGATCCCTGACCTTGCTCAGTGGGTTAAGGATCCGTCATTGCCGTGAGCTGTGGTGTAGGTCGCAGACGCGGCTCGGATCCCACGTTGCTATGGCTGTGGTGTAGGCTGGCAGCTAGAGCTCCTGTTAGACCCCTAGCCTGGGAACCTCCGTATGCCGCGGGTGCGGCTCTACATAAAAGGCAAAAAAAAAAAAAAAAAAATTTACAGCTATGACAAACGTTTACAACATCATATTGTGTGGTAACAAAAGCTCAGTTTGAGAGATCCCAATGTAACTCAGTGGGTTACAAACCTGACTAGTACCCATGAGGATGTGGGTTCCATCTCTGGCCTTGCTTGGTGGGTTGGGATCCAGTGTTGCCATGAACTGTGGTGTAGGTTGCAGATGTTGCTCGGATCTGGCTTTGTTGTGGCTATGGCGTAGGCTGGCAATTGCAGCTCTGATTTGACCCTTAGATTGGGAACTACCATATGCTGCAGATGCATCCCCCCATGAAAACCCCCCCAAAAAACAAAAAAAAAATCGAAACAAAAAAAGCCCCCAAAAGCTGAATTTTATGAAAATTAATGTATTGCCAAATGGATTGAAGGCAATGCACTAGCTACACTACTCATGGCTATTTCTAGGTAGGTAGATTGGAGATTATTTTGAGTTTATTCTTAAATAGTGGTCTATGGACTTTGTACATAGTAAATACTATTTACCGAACAAAGGATTTCAACATATTCAAATGTATCCACTATCACTGCCTTTCATGGGAAGGACATCTCCAGAGGATTATGGACAAGACTTCTTAAGAACAGTGTTAGGGAGTTCCCTTTGTGGCTCAGTGCGTTAGGAACCTGACTCGTAACCATGAGGATGCATAACAGTCCCTGGCTTGGCTCAGTGGTTTAAGGATCTGGCATTGCTGCCTGGAGTGAAGGTTGCAGATGCGGCTTGGATCCTGAGTTGCGGTGGTTGTAGTGAAGGCTGGCCGCTGCAGGTCCGAAACAACCCCTAGCCTGGGAGCTCCCATATGATGCAGGTGTGGCCATAAAAATAATAAAAAAGAGTGTTACAGATGAATGGATAAAGAAGACGTGGTACATATACACAATGGAATATTATTCAGCCATGAAAAAGAATGAAATAATGCCATTTGCAGCAGCATGGGTGGATCTAGAGATTATCATATTTAGTGAAGTCAGAAAAAGACAAATACCATATGATATCACTTATATGTGGAATCTAAAATATGACACAAATAAACTCATTTATGAAATAGAAATCTACTCACAGACATAGAAAACAAACTTGTGGTTACTAAAGGCAGTGATGGAGAGATAAATTAGGAACTTGGGATTAACATATATACACTGCTGTTTATAAAATAGGTAAACAAGGTCCTGCTGTATAGCACAGGGAACTATATTCAGTATCCTGTGATAAACCATCATGGAAAACAATGTGTGCATGTACTACTGAATTATTTTTCTCTAAACTAGAAACTAACATAACATTTCTATAAACCAGAACCTAACATAATATAAACTGTATTTCAATTAAAAAAAAAAAAAAGAACAGAGCATCAGCTTCCTGAAGAGAAATCTACACCAACAGGGAACAAAGATGGGTTGCCAAGGTTTTACCACTGGTCTAAAGTTTTGTGCTTTCTACCAGGGCTTTCTGAGACCTTAGAGGTTCAGTGAGGTTTACCTAAAGGAGCCAAGATGCAGAGGGAGTCCCAGACCTTCTCCCTTCTGCATCCTTCCCACTTCCCGGCCTCACTCCTGCTACCTCATTTTTTTTTGTCTTTTTGCCTTATCTAGGGCCGCACCCGCGGCGTATGGAGGTTCCCAGGCTAGGGGTCTAACAGGAGCAGTAGCCGCCGGCCTTCGCCACAGCCACAGCAATGTGGGATCCGAGCTGCGTCTGCAACCTTCACCACAGCTCACGGCAACGCCGGATCCTTAACCCACTGAGCAAGGTCAGGGATCGAACCCACAACCTCATGGTTCCTAGTCAGATTCATTAACCACTGAGCCACGACGGACAGCTTTTACACATCACCGTCACTAGGCTTCAACTACTGCATTTTTAAAAGATAAATATCTTTTAAAGTCTTTAAAAAAACTGGATTCCTGAGTTGTTAAAGAGAGGAATGAGTTAAAACCCCACTGGGTTTCTCCCTGGTGAGAATCAGAAATGTCTCCAATATGTGAACATCCATCCTCTACTTGGCCATGTCTTTTGAAAGTGGACTCAGTTTTTCCCACCCCTTTATCCTGCAGCTGTGTTGATGGAAAGTTCTTCCTCACATGAGCTGAACTGCTCCCTGCCATGTCCATGCCCTATGAAAACCCACAAAAATAAACTTCATTCTGTTCCTTTTTCCTTTTCTTGGCTGCACCCAAGTCACGTGGAAGTTCCAGGGGTAGGGATTGAACCAATGCCAAAGCAGCAACCCCAGCCACAGCAGTGACAATGCCAGATCCTTAACCCACTGAGCCACAGGGCACTCCCTTTCCTTTTTCATATTATAAGCTTTATCTTGTAGAAAATTCAGATTAAAAAAAAGCGAGAAGAAAGTAAATATTTGGAATCCAGCCACCTATATACAACTCATGTTTTCCCTTTTCGTGTTTGTACTCTGTTCAATTCTGCTTATGCTTTTCACAAAACAAAACAATGGGGGGAGTTCCCTTTGTGGCTCAGTGGTTAATGAATCCGACTAGGAACCATGAGGTTGCGGGTTCGATCCCTGGCCTTGCTCAGTGGGTTAAGGATCTGGCATTGC